>JAGQAX010000021.1:14742451-15942451 GCA_019142605.1 Cephalopholis sonnerati | reverse complement strand
AACAATCCTGTTATTAAAATACATAATCAGCTAATTTCATTTGAACCTCTTAAAGAAAGCATGAAATATAAAATATTATCTGGAAATATTAGAAGTTTTGTTCGGCGTCACGCTTGTCATTGTCATGCAGCTCCAATAGATTGCACATTAAAAGAAATTTAATTAAATAAAATCATAACTGAGAAACACTGATATGAGCCACTGCTGCTCCTCCTGGCTTCCCAGCTGACTAACACATCCTGCTGCTTTATAGTTTCACACTGAACGAGACATTGAAAACACCTGGCGGCTAACAAAGAACAAGGTGTCTCTTGAACAGCCTGTTCTAAATTTGTCTGCATATTTAAATAATACGATCATTTCCTGCCTTTTTTTTTTTTTTTTTTTTAACGAGAGCACTGACAGAATATGAATAATCTCCCCAAAAATTTCAAACCAATTCATGTTTTAACAAATGATGACATATGCGCTCAAAGACTTTGTTACCGCGGGGACAGATGTGTTTCATCTCAGATGTCTGAATGATTCAGTTGTCTGAGCGGTGACTAAAATGCGTCTGCTGCTGCTGTTGTGTGAGAGGACGGCAGCCTGAGCATCTTTCAGCACTGACAGGTCCTAACGACAACTTGTCTGGGCCCATTTGCCTAATGGCACATTCTGGTTTGGAGAATAAGACCTCCTGTCAGACGGTCAAAACTAAGAGCAGTTCATTCTGCGCGCACAGAAACACTGAAATCTCACCATTTCCTGCATTAAAAATATCTCTTAAATGTCCTTGAAGCTGCTGAATAAAGATGTCTCTGGTGAAGTGTAGCATGCATGATATAGGAGAGTGGATGTGTCCTTGAATTTCCTGTGAAAGCTATTGTCTGCAATCAATACAGGAAACATCCAACACTTTAAATGCATTAAGTGCATTGTTTGGCACTTAAACCACAAATAATAAATCAACTTAAAGGGACAGTTCACCCCAAAATTAAAAATACCTATTTCACCTGTAGTGCTATTTATCAGTCTAGATTGTGTTGGTGTGAGTTACTGAGTGTTTAAGATATCGGCCGAGACCCCTCAGTTATCTGGGATTGCTTCAAGTTGAGCAGTCGTTCTTTGTTTTTCTTTTTTTTTTTGGCTAGTCAGTGTGCTATGCAATGTATTTCTGGGGATGTTTGATCCCCAGATATTGCTGCAGAGTGAGCGTACTTGATGATGCAGTGGCCTGGAGGAGGAGAGACTTTGCACCGGAAGGCTACGAGATAACATTATCTTCTCTGTTCTGCTTGGAAGCTCACAGCAGCTTATAACAACACAGTCTCTGGTTTCTGTTTGATATCTAGTGTCCGCAAAAATGTTGCACCTCCCTGATCCACCGTTAGCGCAGTTAGCTTGTTTACTATATTACATGAATGTCGCTGTCACGCTGAACATCCAGCTGAGTCCGTTCAAACTTTGAAACTTGGAATTGCCTGGGTATTGGCTTTTTTAAATTCCATGGCTTTTCCAGATTTTTCATTTTCTTTCTACCAAACTACACCCGCCAACCGTATCACTGCACAGACAGAAGCGTGCATCTACTGTACTCATGGACTGGAGGCTCATGCTCGTGACAGCACGAAAAATAGACATTAATGGTGTCCTCCTCAGCTGAGCTAACGTTAGCTAGTTAAGTTGTGCTAGGTGAGCTAGCAGTAGATGCATGCTTCCATCTTCAAGGTGATACTGTTAGCAGGTGAAGTTTAGTTCCTACATAAAACTGCTCACAACAAGGTCTGTGGATCGTGTTAAATAACCGGGTCATGATATCTGGAAAGAGACATTGCTGTTGAGTTTTTCAAATGTATTTTTGGTCATTTGAGCACCACAAGCTGAGTGCCATCCAGTTCCATTATGTTCAAGAGAAGGCAGACATCTCAACAGCTGATATCTCCAACACTCAGCAACTCACACCAAAACAATCTAGAGTGAGTAAAAGCATTACAGGTGAGAGGAGAAATAGGTATTTTTGAGGTGAACTGTCCCTTTAAAAGGTACACTGGGAGGTCCCTGACTTTTAGGGCGCTAATTTGATCCACATTAAAAAAAAGAACCCTTTTAGATCAGACCTTGTAGAGCTGTAAACATACAGTGGTATGGACTAATGGATTGGACAGTTGTAGCGATGTCATCCTGCATCCATGTAAAGAAATCAAATTCTAAATTCAAGTGCACAAATCTGAAACTCACCACTGTTTTTTAAATTTGTTTTATTGTCTTGGGTGTGATCTGCTGTACAGACTACACATGACCTGTAGTTAAGCGTTTCATCTCTAGAGGGTTTGGGGCCATGCTACTGATTTGGGATCAGTTTCTGCCGCCACGCACCACTGCCCGACACTCTGTGCTTCAAACTCCTTGAAACTCCCTGTGGGGGCTCCGACTTCATGTTGCGAGACGCTTCCTGCCACAGTCGTCCAGACTCCCGGCAGCTCTAACAGTCTGAAAACTTCAGCCATCACTCCTGCCTTCCAACTGATGGAGTCTGAACTGAGCCAGGATTATAATGAGAACTGATGGCTTTAATCAGCATCAGGTCTGAGCATAGATGAATCATGATGACGCACATTTTGGTATTTGATCAGGACCAGCGTCATGGAAACATTCAAGGAATACAGAAATTAAAAACTGTTTTAAGACCAGAATTTCCTTTTCTTTTTTTATAAACTCGTCAGACATATGTGCCGAATCTATTGATAGCTGACATAAACGCCACCCTTGTTTGCAATGGTCATTAGTGAAATCTAAGTACATAAAGTACTGTACTAAAGGTACACTATACAGGATTTTCCTTAAAACAGCAATGTATAGACTCATACAAAACAAGTCTCTCTCTCAATCATCACATATGACCCACTAGAAGTGTGTGGTGGTGTATTTATCTGCAGAGACTCTGCCCTCTGCAGATATTTTCTTATTTTCCTCTTACTTTGCCTTGTACAGGACGTCCCTGGGTACATCGCACAGGTGAGGTCGTGACAAAGTTAGCAAGCAGGTGTCAGACTGTAAGCGGCAAGCACCCAGGAGGAAGCTATGTAAAGTATGGACACAGTGCTGAAACACTGCATTACCTACACGGCAAACAAGAGTGAATCTGTGGTTGGCTTTCACTTTTATTGACTATATTGTTATACTGCATCATTTACCTTTAAGAACAATTTTGAGATACTTGTATTTAACTTGATTTTTTCATTTTAATGTAGTTCATATTTCTAATCTAAAAGGGAATTTTTGTACTTTTTACTCTGCTACATTTATTTGACATCTTTAGTTACTTTACAGATCTGGATTATTAATACAAAATATAAATCAAATAAGGAATTATGATATATTAGTATAGGTTAAGATACCCAGCAGTATATGAAGTAATTTCCACCTTCACCTGCTGCAACATCAAAGTGATGGACACATTAATGCATCAATGATAACAATCCTGCAATATCATGTACATAGCTCTGAAATGGTCCATTCTGCATGATGAGTACTTTTACTTTTTCTACTGAAAGTATACACTGATGCTAGTACTTTTGTACTTTTACTTAAGATTTTAAATGCAGGACTTTTAATTGTGACAGAATATTTATACACTGTGGTGTTAGTACTTTTACTTGAGTAAAATATCTGAGAATTTCATCCACCATTGGAGATGGTACACAGTTTTGCTGCTAAACATAATGCGTATTAAAGTCCTGGAAAAGCAAAAATATATATGAGTAATGACTTTGTCACAATGCAAGAAAGTGTCATGAACCACCTCGCCAAATTTGAATGGTTTTTAAAAAATTGGCAAGTTTACAAGATTCAAGATTGTGAAAAATAGGCAGTATTCTCTGCTCTGAGATGCTAATATGGAGATCCAGCCGCTATAAAGCAGCTAACCCGGCAGCACACTCCCTGAGCCGAAGAATTAGCCACTGTGTCGTGACTGCCTCTCGCTCAGAAACTAACAGCAGCTAACGTTAGCACAAAGCTCACATCCACAGCCGTGAGCAGTAACTGCTGTGCCAGGTAGCCAATAAAGGCTAAAAAAAAAAAAAAAAAAAAGACTGAACGGTACGTTAGTGGCCGCTGCTTTTTTATATGGTTGTGGCATTTTTATAGTGTTGTTTATTCATGCAATTATTAGACTGACAGAGCTAAGAGAGCTTGTAGAAAGTAACGAACTCACCGCTCACACTAAGGGTCATGTACAAAATGATATTGATGCTAATGTAGCTTTTATATAGTGGAGAAGCGGTGATGTGAAGGATGGCTCCAGTGCGTCATCAAGCCATAATTTCAAGTGCAACCAAAAAATCTTGTACATAAAAACGGTAAAAACAGCGTAAAGGTCTCACTCCACAATACCGTACCATATAGTCTTATAGTATTATCACATGTTTTCAAAAAGTACTTTTTAACATATATGTGTTTAGAAAGACTTCTCCGATTTTAAATTACCTGGACTTCAATTGAACGTACAACCATAAAATTCAGATTTCTGTGAGAACTGTGTCTCTTTGGGGGTTTTTTACTACAAGTAGTCATGTGATCCATTGTTAATATAAAAACATCAACTGTGGCTACTTTAAAAAAAGTTGGATTCTTTAATTACAGCAGATTCACCACCCAGAGAGGAGTGGGATGTAATGTTCTCACCGGTACGTTGTTGATCCGCATTCGGCTCAGGGTTCTCCTATAGTAACTGAAGTCATTCTGAATGGCAGGGTTTGTCATCTGCAAAAAAAGGCAACAGAAATGCATCTTAATAGAGAGATAAAGACAAAGAGGGAAAGAGTTTCTCTGCATGTCTGTAGGTGGCACCGCCCCCAGCAGGACTTTCAGCTCTGGTTCAAACACGCCATCGTCATGACACAACATTTTAGCCAACAAGGCAGAAACATAGCTTTGGGGGGAAACGACATGAAAAGAACACGGATACAATTACAGTTTTATTTGGTGAACTGGATTTGAATCCTCTGACACTCATCCCCCTTTTACATCCAGATCCCCGCTCATCCCGTCAGGAACTATTTGGTTATTTTGTCGTTGTAGTCGAGCTGTGCATCAGTGTCGTTTGTGACAAGACGGTCAACAATTATAGAGCTGACAAAAAAGTAAGAAAGGTCTCATTATGCAAAGAACAAGTGCAGGCTATAGATAAAAGCCACAGGGGTCAGTTAACTTCTTTGATTTTCTACAAAAATATAAATCATAAGGTTTCACCCTGAAGCCAAACTGACCCCTAACACAGAAGCCGGCCAACCAGAGAGCTTCTTTCAAACGTCACCACCAGTGAGAGCTCATCATGTTGTTAATTATCCTCATTCCTGTATGAGCCTGTCACAGTCAAAGCTGCACTGGCAGCATGCTAATCCCGCTACAATAGACTGGTGCTCAGTCTGTGTCCACTGTGTGCACCAGGAGAGACAGGCTGCTTCGCCAGGGAGGGGCTGCACGCCGCACAGACACTTTAACTAGGTCAGAAGCTCGTGTATGGGTGTGAAAGATTGATGAATAGGCCTGGCATGCCACCTTGCACCCCCTACCTTCATGTTTTTATCTCGCCAGCCTGGGTAGTGGGCACTAATTGGGACGTCGCAGCAAATCGCCTCAGGGTGTCGGGGTGTGTTTTTTTTGTTAAGTTTTTGTATCTGAGGAGCGAGGGTGAAGGGGAACCAGTTCACTCACTGTCTACCCAGATGAGTGCTCACACAATTATGTTTTTGACAATGGGCATTCGACCGACACCCGCGCTTGATTCCTGGTGTTTTATGGGCTGCCGACAAGCAATTTGTGTTTTAATTCAAGTTCTTGAAGTTTATCATTTATAAAGACCTGCCACATTATGCAGAACTCGACTCAGAACGACAACAATTTGCAGACCTCTCCTCCCGCTATAACCCTTATTAGCCATTTCACTGACATCCACTGTATTATAAGCAGCCAAGCAGTATCAGGATTCTAATTAAATGCTAATCACGCGCTCACTGGCTGCAGTTTGAAATTGCACAGAGCGAAAAATCAATTCAGGGGCATCAGCAGCTTGTAGGGCGGCTAAGAGGTCTGGCTTGTATCACAGAAGAAAAGTGCAGAGTTTATATCAACATGTAAAAGGTGAGTTTGAGGCTTTAAAAAGCAGAAACTGACACTGATTCGTTGGAAAAAGAGATGGGTCATACTTTAAGCTCATCAAAGCGCAGTGTGAAGTGCAGGATCTCGGCGAACTGCTTGGCCAGCGCCTGCTCCCTCTCCAGGTGCTGAGTGGGGTCCTCATAAGTCTCGCTGGTCAGAGCTCCCAGGAGGCTGTGCAGCGCCGCCTCTGTGTGAAAAACAAGAGATAAGGGTGTCAGAGCTGCAGCACTGTCAGAGGGCGGCCACAGGAACATCAGCCTTTTTGTGTAAAATATATATGGTCTGAGCTCTTAATCTTGACCCTGATGAAGGTCTCGTACCTTGAGACAGTGGCTGATGTGTGTTAAGTCTTTCAGGTCGTCAGTGAGTGCTGCTGAATAATGTTTCACACTCAGGTTTTTGTCATTCAAGCACCCAGTTAACCGCTGAAGTATCAGCTCGATATAAAGATGCAAAGGTCAAAAGAACGAAGAAGTACTGCATATAGCACAGAGAAGTGATGAGTATTCAGATATAATATGCAGAGCAGTTAGTCAATAAATCAAATATTGTAGGGCGACAACTAAAAACTACTGTTGATCATCAATTAATCAGCAGATTATTTCCTCAAATAACTGACTGATTCTTAGGCTATGGAATGTCAAAAAAATAATAAAAAACAGCCCAAAATGATGTCTTCTTTTGTCTCAACAACAGCCCAAAAACAAAGTGCATATGATTTAGGCCTATTATTATACATGAAAGAGTAGTTTCAGCTTTAAAAAAATAAATCAACAGCCTACTTGACATATTGTTTAAGTCATCGTGTCAAACATCTGCTGACTGCAGCTTCTCAGATGTGAGAACTTTTATATTATTGTAAACTGAGTAGGTGCAGACAGTTAGTTGGAAAAAACATGGACACAGCTCCTGGGGCTCTGCCAGGAGCTTAAATGATAATCGGTTCATTAGAATTACTGACTAATTAATTGATAATAAAAATAATCTATTGCAGCACAAATTCATAATGAATAGATATAAACTGCAGCCTCTGCACGATATCACTATCACAACAATTAATGCAAATTCAACCAGTCCTCATGAATTTTGTGCGACCTTGGAATTTCGGCCAATCACTTCCTTGTTTCTGTTTGTTTAGATGCGCGCATGTGGGACATGAATGTCTCATATTTACAAACAAAAATTACTGCTAAAAACTGTATATTGCCATGTGCTGATGTGCTGCATGAAAGCGAGGGTAAACTGTTCTGTGCCGTGTACATGTTTGTGGTGGAACACAAATGAAAGTCATCAATTCAACAAACACTTTTCTACCGGTGAATGACTGAAACGCATTGACCACAGACCATGATTTCATCATGACTGGGAAGCATCCACATCTATTGCACAAGCTGAAAGAATCAAAGTGAGTTAGGTTAAATATGCATGGTAAGTGGAAGTGTTAGTGTCGTATAAATCACAAACTGTGTGGTTTATTCTCATTGGAACAAGTTGCCTTTAATTTTTTAATAAATTAAACACAAAAAAAACACAACCATTTTTGCAATTTTCACTTGGTTTCACAGTTTAATCACAAAGAAAGCCTAAAATCTTTGCAACATGCATTGCAATATTTTAGAAAAGTCATGAAATCAGGCATGTTAGGCTGCAACAGTTCTCCCCAAAATAGCCTGTGAAATCCTAGAGGGACTGTGTGTTAAAAGCATCTGTCAATATTGTCAGTGTGTTCGACTTAGCGTGCATCACACCAGTTAATCTCATCTTTACGAGTCAGATTTGCTGTGTGTGTTCATATACATTTAAAGTAAACTTAATTTATATTGCTGAGATCGTAAAAAGCTTTACGATAACACCATCAATTCAGAAAAGGCAAAAACTCTTCCCAAAAATGTTTTAAAGTCTCAGTAACAGCGTCAGAGGAGGTATGTACACTGGATGAGGCCAAAGCAAACAGCTCTTAAAGTGGATCATAACACAGTCAGATATGTGAACAGCGTACTGTGTCAGCCAGCTGAAGCATCCTGATTAGGACAGAGACAGATAATGGGGCAGCGGTGGTGTGCCAGTGCCAGTCTGAGGGGGGGCAGTGGGAGGGTTTGGGGGGGGCCGAGAGGCTTTCCTGCTCAGATGCAGATGAGACATGGGACTAATTATCTCATTGGCATGAAATGGGGGGGTGGGGAACGGGATCTCATTCAAGCAGGATTACACTCATTGTTTTGACAGTAAGTAAATACAAAGCCTGTGCCATGCCTTGACATAGCATACCCACAGACCGATAATTAAGCATGCACGAGAAGCACCAGCAGGGAAATGAGGAAAAGATTAAGTGAAGTGCAATGAACAACTTCCACACAAGTAATTTTATTAGGCAAACATGTCTTGTACAAACACAAAAAAGAAAAAATAGAAAACCTTTAAAGCCCAGAGGGAATTTTTATTTATAGATGCAGACGGTGTTCAGAATTCAGTCTAGACGCTGAGGAGAGGCTTCAATAATGACATAACCCAGGCGAGCTCCACATCTGATGCAATAAGGCTGCATGGAACCAAATGAGCGCTTTAGATAGATTTATTCAAAGCGTACTTTATAATTCTTGTTGATTACACATGACGATGTCAACATAACCCAGAAAAAGACAGATTCAGACAGCGGACCACTTAAGATAATCGTAAGGGGACTTTCAGGAGACGGACGCAGCGCTGGCAGTGCAGTGCAGTAAATTGAGCACGTTTGCCGTTCAGTAATGACTCCCATCTGCTTGGGCCAGCGTTTGCAGCGAAGCGGCTGATTAAAAATGGCCTTAGTGGTGCAGTTTTTTTTTTTTACCCCCCTCCTCTACGTCCCAGTCAAAACAGAAGTTAAGATGGAGCTGCTTTCAGGCCTTCAGAAATGAGCCACTCTAGTATGTCGGGAAGTCGTGGAAGGGTGGGGTGGGGGGAGATGTCTGATCTCATCAGGTCACGGCAGAGCAGGCAAGCAGAATGCGGGCACGTAGGCGCTTTACTCGCCGAGAGGGGAGGGTCAGAGCATGGCGGGACTTTAGTCTGGTCGGCAATGTCTGATGGACCCAAATGACTCTGAATCAGATCTGTTTCTTTTGGTAACAGTAAAACCTGTAAGTCTGATAACCAGTAAACCCTCTGTAGCTAAAAATGTTTATATTGTTCTGACAGCAGTGTTAAATTTGGGTGTTAATACTACAACTAATAGTTGGTGCAGGAGAAAACCGTCCCTTGTTTAACTTTCTGTCATTCATCACGCAAAAATGTCAAGTATTTACTGATTTCAGCCTCTCAAATCTGAAAATTTTGCTGCTTTATATTGCTGTGAAATGAATATTTTGAGGATTTTGATGGTTGGTCTGGAAGAAAAGCAACATAACTTTATCTAAATTGATCACTTTGTGTGAGCACATGAGCAAATTTAAGTACATTTTAGGTGTCAATTAATATGAACTAGTAGTCTGAGTAGGAGAAATCCGTCTCTTCATTTCAAATGCAAAGCTAATTAATTGACAAGGCTTTTGTCAGCTATAATCCATGAGTCATAAACCACAGACAGACACTTTTATGAGATGATTTAATGTGATAAGTGTTTATAATGACGTGTCTATGTTTGTTTTACCAACTGCTGTCTGATTTTATTATGTTTGTCTCCTGAATTTGGTGGGCCGCAGACAAATGTCCACCCTAAAGGACAACAAAGATTTTTTCTATTCTATACTAACAAACAACTACTGCACTTGCATAACTGACTAATCATTTAAGTGATTTATTTGGCAAAAATGTCAGATATTTGTTGGCTTCAACTTCTCAAATGTGACAATTTTGCTGCTATTCTCAGTTTTATTTTGCTGCAAAGTGAACATTTCAGCCAGAAAAAATAAGATATGAGGATGACTGACTGGAACAGAACAAGCAATATGAAGATGTCACCTTGGATTCTGGGTAGTTTTGTGGCTGGGAAGTTTATATTGCTCTTTCAGCAATGTTAAATTTAAGTCAAATTTAGATAACAATGCGAGAAGTAGAAGTTTGAGCAGGAGAAATACAGCATATCTCTTCATTTAATATGCAAAGCTAATTAATTGAGTAAGCTTTTCAGCTCTACAAAATTAAACAACTACTGTATTTACATAACTGATTACTCACTGCAGTCATTACCAAGCAAAAATGTCAAACATTTGCTTTTTAAATAGGATAGTTTTGCTGCTATTCTGTTTTTTATTGCAAATATTCAGGGGTTTATGACTGTTAGTTGGACAAAATAGGCAATATGAAGTTATCATCTTTATTCTAAGAAGGTCTGTAGCTGTAAAATTTGTATTTTTACTGTCAGAAATGTTAAATTAAGTCAAGTCTGGCTGTCAGAGCAAGAACCAGTAGTTGGAGCAGGAGAAATCTGTCCCTTGATTTCAAATGGAAAGCTAATTAACAGACTGACAAACCTACACTATTTACATGAGTTAACAGTTTAAGTCACTTATCAGGTGTAAAAGTCAAACATTTACAGGTTCCAGCTTCTTAAATGTGACAATTTTAAAGTTGTTCACTGTTTTATATTGCTGTAAAATTGATACTGAGGCTTTTCTGACTATTTTGACTGACAAATAAGCAACACCAGGATAACATTTTGATTTTTAGGTAGTTTTGAAGCTAGAATATACATAATGTTCTATCAGCAGGGTTACTGTAAATTCAAGTCAAATTTTGTGTGTCAATGCCAGAGCTAGTAGTTGGAGCGGGAGAAATCTGTCCCCTCACTTCAAATGCAAAGCTACTTGCATAATCTTCCCTCCATAATATCGTTCATCCCTGGTAGTGGTGCTCTTTAGATCCACCAGCCTGTAGTAAAGGACTTTCAGCTTCATGCATATCAGGCAGGACAGCCGGCTGCAGAGGCCACCACAGCCCCTGAAGCCTAAAGTCAAGGCAGTGAAATAGAGCAGCAGCCGAGGCTGGGAGGTGGCCTACTTCGTTACATAACAGCCATCGCCAGGCTTCTGCCGCCCACTGCTCCCATTGACTACCTTCTCCACCGCAACTGGGATTACGGGGTTAAGGGCGTCAAGGCAAGGCGGGCTCCATACCCCACCCCCTTCAGCCTCGGGGTCATAAGAAGATCAGGGAGCAGTAAGCTTGCTCCCCCTTCCCCCCTGTATCCATGCTAATTAAACAACCTATAGCCCTGTCCCACTCAGAGGTCAGTGCACAACGCAACGCAAGCAGCATGTTGAGAAATGCACGGCTGTGGGGGTTTTCAAAGCATGTTTATATAAGTCTGGGGTGCATATTGTGCGTGTGGTGTGTGTGTGTGTTGCATGTCTGTTGACTTTTGCAGCTCAGCAGTCAATAATGCAGATGCACATGCAAACAATTAAGGTCATGTATGGAGGTTGTGTCTATGTGGTGCCACTTTAAAAGACCTTTTACATGAAGGTCGTCTGCGTTCGTCCTTCATGGTATCACAACTGGCACTAAAATGATAAACTGCACTATAACTGTTGACAGCTCAAATTATTGCACACTTGGATTTTACAGTGCCCCATCACACAGATCAAGAAAATCTTACAGGACACCTGAGCTTGTTCCACTTGAAACAGTGAGTCTGAGTCTGAGAACCACTCGCGTAATATTTCCTGGCCGACACAATAAAGGTTCCTGTAGACATGGAACAGACAGAAACGTACCTAATCTCTGGGAGAACTGATAGAACTTCTTCAGCTTCCCCACGAGGGGAACCACAGCCGCCCACGCCTGCTCCTGTAATGCCTCATCGCTTGGATTCTGGATCGCCTGGAAATTCAAACACCAAAAAGGTCATTAGTCTATATGTTACAGTGGATAACAGTTTTTAAAAGTTTATACAATTTAGGGCGCCCATAACTGTGTAAAGTGACGCCTATCCAGGGGAACACTAGAAAATTAAGCATCAAAGTTTACAGGTCTTGGAGTACGACTCCATATGTCAAAACACTGCATTAAGACTTTTGTGGCTGATAAATTTCCTCATGTGATGTCATGTGAGTCAAAGTCGGCTGAGGCTGGAGATAAAAGATGAAAAAACCTGGGGTTGTGAAGTTAGAAGGACGTGAACTCAACAGACCTCTGTAGCTGCCACAAGCATAACATATTTGAATCTCAGGCCCCTTTTAAACTTGTTTTTCAAGGCAGGGATATTACACCATTATTCCACCTCGCCGTTCTTTATGAAAGGTACAATCCTGGGATGGGAGACAGAGTTGTCTCCTCTTTAAGCCAGCAGCGAATCAATGTCTGTGTAAAAGGGGCAGCTGGCAGGAAGGGAGAGGTGCAACTCTATGGCGATGTGTTATGTGTCTGCCCCAACACAGGGAGATTTAAAAAGCAGGTAGCAGCAGTTAGCAGCTAACTCAAAGAAGAAGAACAGCAACTGAAAATGAGCTCCTTATCCTGCAAGCAGAGGACAAGATCAGCTGCCATACAACAGGAATGGTAATGATTGTTATTGCCATGTTATGCCATTGTTTTCATTTCTAAAGAAGTGCTTGACACATTTGCTATATGTCATATGAAAGCCAGATGCTGTTGAGTCTCACATCCCACCCATCATGCCTCTTTGGCTTCTTGAACACCAGCATGCTTCTAAAATCAAACACAGGGGCGTCATTATGCCATCCTTGTTTGGTTCTGTGTAAAAAAGCAAAGGCGACATGAAGAAGGGACTGCGTTGCGACCATGTTGGAGGACCTCTGTGTAAATAGGGCCTCAGACCAAACTGTCTGCAGTTAAGTTGCATTGTGGGTAATGTATTGGGTTAAGTTTTGATAAGAAAATAAAAAAGCCAGTATATTTGGTTCTGCTCCATCATTTTTTTTAAACCATCCATCGTGAGTCCAACAATGTCATAGGTGGACTCTTCTCTCTTTCAGCTTAATGAGATGAAAACAAATTTTTACTCTGTGCTTCTGTACTTGCCATAAAAGTTTTATAATCTGTGGATCTGTGAGGCTACAAAAGATATTCAGCCACACCCTGTTGAAGGAAAACTACAATTGTTCACTCTTAGTCTGCATGAAACCAAAAATGGGAAGCCAATACTTCAACAGTACAAAAAATAAAAATGTCTCTAGTGTTCGGCTGTATTTATCGGTAAAAGCTTATATACAGACTGAGAGAAGTGAGTCTCGCAATAATTTTTTAACGCAGAAAAATCCTATATTTCCAGTCAACACAACAGAATTTCTCCAGACCTCTAGGGGGAGTGCTAAGAGGAGCAGCTTGATTTTTGACCTGAGAGAGAGACCAGAAAAGTGGATTACATGGGTAACACATTTTTTTTACATTTGGTTTTAGTCCATTTTATACAATAAAAGAAGCAACAGATTTATGTAGCATTAGCGTCACACTATCATTAAAGCTCCTTCTAGAGGCCTGGAAAACGTTGTGTTGACTGGATATGCTTTATTATTTTTGTTGAATTTGTCTTCGGGGCTTGTGTGTTTTTGATTTGCATCATTTCTGTATTTGCAATGTGTTTAATGTTAATATTTGTTTTGGCTTTTGGCAGCAAGTTTTTTTTATTTGCAGAACATTTCCATTGTTGTATTTCTTTTGGATTTTCATACGCGTTTTTGAATTGGCATCGCTTCTGAAGCTGCAGCACGTTTCTCCTAATGGAGAAATCATTTGGGCTGTTGGAGCATGTTGGCCCTTGTAGACCACCGTAGGTTTGGCAATGAAGACACATGCAATAAATATAAACAATGTAACACATGATGATTATTAATGAAGACAAAGACGATAAAATCATAACAACAAAATCAGATCCAGATACAGGTGACACCTACACTCCTCTTGAGCTCTAAATAAAGGCACATAAACTGTCCCTACAAACTAATACTGAAACCCCCCCACGCCTTTTCAACACAGCAGTCCGTCCTAACTCAGCAACAGCTGTGTCCTGTCAGTCGGAGGTGGATATTTGCATCAGGCGTACCTCTCTGATCTGCTGCCCTGCTCCTTTGTATGCCTGCAGCTCGTCCAGGATCCCCTTAGCGTCCTTCAGCACCACATCCACCTGCTCCCACACCTCTCGCTCTGCGTCTGTGGGCTGGGCATCTGCAAAGAGAGCAACAGCAAGGTCAACAGGGCCACTTTGACTGGTGCCTAATCCATAATCACATTGGGCTCAAAATACAGTAAAAAGCAGCTCTAGGAACTTCATCAAATCCTCCGATATGATAGAAAGTCTAATATGCAACTTTCAATTATGCAAATGAAAGTTCACTGAAATAATCTCATCTTTCCACCGCTTTCCGTTTAAGTTTTGACACCACCCACTTTCCTGGCTGAGAGGAGGAAAATGGAGCAAGATAAGAGAAGACAAATGAAAAAGGGTTATACACACATTCACTCTGTAACAACAGTGGGAGTAGAGATGGTTCGGTTTCAGACTTTTTTTTGTGAGAAGTGGCAATGAAGAACACTAAGAACACTATGAACCTTTTCCACCACCTGAAGCAAGAACACCTTGCCAAGTGTGATGTCTGTAAACTCCTGTTGCCCTGCAGAAGAAACACCTAAAACACAGCTCATATTGGCAGCTGCAGTAGTCTATTTATTTTATAAGGTATTTATTATTTTGCATTGTAATTTTCTATGAATTATTAATTTAAAAACCATCATTTATACATTGGTGTGAGCCTCCATGAGGTCTGATATCAGGGTGTGAAGCATTTAAAAAAATTGCTAATATAATGCAGAGAAATGTAGTGTTAACTTTATAATATTGAGTGTTGAATGAAAGTATGTGTTGGATATGTAATTGTGATATTCTTTTAATATAAAATCACCTAGAAACAGTGAGCTTCATGAGGCATTGTTTCTTCTAAAGGTATGACTGAGTCTCTGGGTTTGCCAAGTGTGAGAACACTACAGTGCAGGATCAAGCCGTGTTGAGGGGCCTTAGGCTACGCGGCAGCTGAACTTCACTGCTTTATATTTGAGGAGGGGGCTCTGCTGCAACTCTGCTGCCTGATTGATATTCTGCACACATTCCAGCATGGAAGAGGCAGGTTGATGGGAAGTGCAGAAGCTTGAGTGGTAGATTTGATTCTTTTTGCCGCTGGGAAGAACTTAGTGTAAAAGATAAGTCGGGGTGAATAGACTTAAGAGTTTCAGAGTTGATAATGTTATGGTAAGATATTCATGTGATCGATATCAGGAGAGGGAGCAATTACTTAAAAAAGAAACTCACTTTCAAAATCGAGGAAAAAATTGGGCTCCTGTTCCAGATCTGTGCAAGTCAAAACTTTCAGTAGGTTCCCCATGTTACGATACCTGTTGAGGAGAAGAGAGAGAAGTCGGTAAATGAAGGGCCGCGGCAGAAAAGTGAGCAGGTGGTGAAACACGACTGTGTCCATGACACCTCGCTCCTGCTCTGCTTCACTGCTCTGGTGCCTGCGTGAACTCGGTGGTGCCCCAGATGTGCCCACTGCTCGCAGACACCAGCGCTCCCCTTGGACCCCACTCCCATGTGTGTTTCCTGTGCCCAGGCTCTTGCCAAACCAGATGTCAGACCAGAAAGTCCCCCAAAATAAAAAAAAATCTGTTTGTTTTTCTGCTTTGTTAAGTTTCTTCCCAGCAATTGTGAGCATTTACAGGCAATGCAAAGTAATCCACCTCAGGGAAATCAAATATAATCACATCTACACACATAACAGGACACATCCAATTAAACTTTTATAAAGGAAGCTGTCACACAGAAACAAAGAGGACCATTTACGACCATTTTCAGTTTGTTTGTGAATTAAACCTTCTATGATTTGAAATGCACTCACAGAGTCAGGTAGTGCAATGCAGTGTCTTTGTGATAGGGGCTGAAACATAACATCAATATTTAACATGCTACAAGCACATGCAGCACATGTGGCACAGTGACTTACATCTGCTGTGAGAGCGCAGTGCGTCTGTACAGTACTGCCTATGTAATATCATAGTAAACGTGAATTCTGTTAAGTCATGTTGGACTTTATATCCATTTTTCAAGCAAAAAAAGCGAAAACTTTCTCAGATTTCTGCCTTTCAAATGTGGAAATTGGTCTGACTGTTGGTCAGATGAAACAAGGAATTTAAAGACACCACTTTGTCCTCTGGGAAATTATAATTAACACCTTTCATTAGCTTGTAGAAAGTGCTAGTAGTTAATTGTGAAAACTGGAATTACCCTCTTCTGGCTGTATGCCTCCACCTACCAGTCAAGTTGCAGCTGCAGTTTACATCCATGTCTGTCCAGACTCATATGAAGCTATGACAGTTAACGCCTCAAATATGGATGTTGCTGCAGAGAAGCTACAAATTCTAAAACATGGATGCTTCACACACATCTTCCCCCCAGCAACACAGAGGATCTATACAATCAGCACAATTTTAAGGCAGACACCCAAGATTAGTGTCACCAATTCAGTATCTGAGCAAATGTCCCCTTCTGTTCCTGAGTTATTACTTTGAGTAATAGCCAGAAAACATTATGATGTCACAACGAAGGTGACCTTTGAAATGTCATCGTATTATCATTTTACTCAATTAGACATTTCTGGGAAATTTTTATCATAATTAGTGTATGAATTCTTGAGTTATGGCCAAAACATGTTTGTGAGGTCACAGTGACCTTTAACCACTAAAATCTGATCTAGTTTATTCTTCAGTCTAAGTGGACGTTGATGCTAAATTCAAGAAAATTCCCTCAAGGCATTCCTGAAATATCATGTTGGACAACCTAAAAACATAATGCCTCCGGCCACAGCTGTCATGAAAATCAGGAGATTAATCGATAATGAAAATAACGGTTAGTTGCAGCCCTGACTAAATTATGTCTCCATCATTTTAGCAATATATATCCAGTGTATGATAGTTATTGGTTTTGTTTTTTTGGTCTAAAAATGTCTAAAACAAATAAGAAATGCCAATCACAATTTTCCAAGCTTAGAGTGACAATCAGTACAAAACCAAGACAGTCATTGTACAACACTTAAATAAAAACAGAGAAAGGTAACAAATCATCACACTACAGATTGAAACAAGCTAATGTTTGCCTCTTTGGCTTGATAAATGCTGTTCACTGATTATCAAAATCGACTTATCATTTCAGCAATAGATATGTGTGTGTAGGTAGAAGATATTATCCTGCACCAAAACCAAAGCAGAATCTGAACTGCTTTGCACTGTAACAACACCGTGCAGTCCTGTGGACTTTCATCCAAAAATGCCTGCCAACAAACCACCGCTACACAGCACCTTACTTAAAGGAATACTTCAACCCCAGAATGACCATTTGTGTATCAGTTACTCACCCCATGTTATGTTGAATTTGTGAAGAAAACTTTGTGATACTTGCATGCCTCTGGTTAAACAAAGAGTTGAAAGCCAGAGAAAATTCTTGATGAATTGAGGTCATAGGGGCGACTGGATACGACTGGATTAATGAAACCTGGATTTTACTGCAAAAGTTGTGCGGGAGTTTGTAAACAGATGTTTTGGTATAGTTTTGCTGTTGTTAAACATGGACCCCTAAGACCTCAATAAATCAAGAAATTTCTGTTATTTAAATTCTTCATTCACTGCGGAGGCATGCGAAAAAACATTTTCTGTATCAACATAACAAGTGGTGAGTCATTGATACAAACATGATGACACGTGAAGTATTCCTTTAACACAGCGAGCTCCTCCCTGACAGACATTAACACTTTTTATTTCACTTTTTCAAGCTTTCATGATACTTACTAATAGTGACAAAGCAAATGTGCCATTAAGTTGTTGTAAATGACACTTTGACTTCAGGTGACTTGCAGGTTAAAAAAAAGGATAATGACTAAGGAAAAGAGGAAGATGAGTGTGTCCTATGTTTGGCAGTTCTACAGTGACTTTGCTGTCACGCCCATACCTTCCCTGCTGAGGCACATACACCACTGATACACACATTTAATGTATATCCATACTCAATGTACTCCTCAGCTGTGATATGTGCAATGAGAAGTGACAGCCCTGCACAGCTCTCTGCTCGGGTGTTCCTCTCACTCCTCGAAAGCACCGAGCCGATCTTTCTCAGAAGCAAAGGTCAAGTGACATATGACGAGCCAGAGATCTGTGGCAGTTTGTAGAGAGAAACAGCGGCAGGCATCAGTGCAGACACATTCAACCCTTGGTGACAGAGCAGAGATGGACAGGATGCACTTCAAGAGGGTGGGAGGAGGGTCGACGCATAATAATGACGAGGTTAAACTTCGGCAGGCGGATGTCATCTGAGTTGAGTGACAGGTGAAGAGCCGAAGTGACTGAGTGAGGGGCCGGTGGTGACAGAGTAAATCATGCCAACACAGGTAATGCTGGGAGACAGGGAGGTGCTGCGACAGAGCAAGGTACACACTCAGCAGTCAGGAGCAGAGGGTTAGATGGAGCAGTTTTTAAAATGCATGAGATGCACCATCAGGGGGTGAGGTGGGGGGCTGACATGTCTTGTAACTTGAAAGTCTAGCAGTGGGTCATGTCCTTACTCTGACAGAGAAAATATTAGTGATGAATGGCCAATTTTTACACAGCTGTTGAGTTTGAGTACACAGACTTTTAACCACCTTCTTTGTAACCAGGTACTCATCAACACAGTCTATTAATAGATGTTAAAGGAGCATGCAGCGCTTTTGACTTGTTAATGCTTCCTCAGGTTCACTCTGTTTTACAACACACTGAGTGACTTTGAGACAGTAAACTGAATATCTCCAAGTCTGGACTGATGCTAGACGATGCGTAGTTTTTTTAAGGTGTATTGATATATTTTCAAACAAGATATAGTATGATATGATACTGTTTATACTGACATAGTTTGATATAGCATTACATGAATGTGTTTCCTCTGTAAAGCCATGCAGGAGTTCACATCTCTTCATGCAACCTCACCCTAACTTGTTCACAGGTTCTCTTGCAACATGGAGAGAAGCAAAGTGCTGATAATGGGTCTATTCAGGACTGTAAAGTGCAACACAGGCATGTATGTCACACATGCAACGCAAAAATCAGTCTGTGTGATGTATAAAATGATCGCAGCAGCATTGTGTGTGTGAGACAGAGCCACATCGCTATTCTACTTGGTGGTTGTAGTCTATCGTGAGACAGTGAGGCACCTGGATGTGGGCATCAGATGCATTTATAAAAATGCAGTGCAGTGACAGTGCTGACATTTCATACAGCAGAAGTAATGCAGACCAACAAAGGGTCTCTCTGTTTTTGCTATGTGCATAAATATTAATAACAAATACATAAGATATTCAAAACAATGTCTGCATTTAAAACAAAAAAAACAGAATTTGAATAACCTCAAACTATGACAGACTTACTTAATACTTTTATAAAACCTTCAGCCTCTGTAGCACCAGTGCTATGTGCAAAACAAGTGCATTAAAGTGCTTGTTACATTTACATGTGGCTTTTACTTACAACTTAACATTAGCCCACTTTGTAGAAAATACCAAGATAAATATCATGTATGGCTATGACTTATTGATTCATATCGCCCAGCCCTAACTTGGACTAGGAAATAAGGAAGGTTATTTTATAGACTAAATGACTAATTTATGGACTGAAAAGTCAGTCAGCAGATTAATCAATTATGAAACTAACTGTTGGACCCAGCCCTATTTTTGACTTTAATATAGTCTGTTAATTAATTTCTTACATTAAATATTTGAGCATGTTAGGTTTTGTTAAATTTGTAACAAATAAAATTTACTCAATTTATCCTGGAACAGCTGGCAGCCAGGACCACTTTTTTAAACTCTGTGTGAACTGTGTGTTTATTTTTATTTGCTTCAAAAGCCGCCTTATCAACTTTTAGTCACTCAGTCGACCCAGCGACCACCTGCAAGGACCCACCTGCCCTGTCCAGCCTCGTCTTCTTACCCTCCACTAATGTGACCTGAATGTCTGACTGTGCCAGCGCTGGCACCTCACTGGCTGTCGGACAGCAGCACCTGATCCAGCCTCAGAAGGGATGAGAGCTGTCACTGACCTCACCCTGCCGGATGATGTGGGCACTGCCCATCATCGCCGGGCCTCCTCTGGTCCTCTACCGCCACCTTTCAGCAGCTCGCAGACTGAGGCCGACCGACCGGCTGGCTGGCAGAGCTGCCAGGGCTGCCAGGGCTCGCAGTGCTTCAACGCGGGCACTGGCAGCCTCGTAGGCCCAGCGCTGCTCCCTTGTGCTCTTGAAATGAGGTCATTTTAAGGACGGGGATTTGCGTGGCTGCATTTCAAAGTCCAACAGAGAATCTTCAAGTGTACCAGAAACAGAGCTGATTACATTTGTACATTTTGCAGCTTTTTATATTTGACTCTTCCACTTAATTTTCATCCAAAGGAACACTTATAGATTACAAAAACATGCAACTCACATGCACTTCTTACTGAATGATGACAACCCTTCCTTTATAGATAAATTCAAACCATGATGTGTTAGTAGCTGAGTAACTGGTTGCTTAGTGATAGCGTAGTAAGAGAGAAGTGAGAGGATGAAGAGCTGGCCGAGAGTACACAGATACTGTATCAGAGAGAGATTGAGGAATTGAAGCCCCCCTCCCTCAGTGGCTGTAGTAGTACCCAGTAGTGCTGGCATGTCCGGGGCACCACAGAGAGCCCGACGACAGCCTTGTTGTTGTTTTGAACCCCCCCACTGAGCCATCGCGTGCTCGCAGCGAGGGAGGGAGGGCTGCTTCTAAGGCCAGGGGCAGAATCTGACAAGCAGGAGCCCGCGCAGCTCTCCTATTGGCTGAGCTGATCTACCCAACAGCTCACTGTATCCATGGAGTCAAAAAAAAATTTGGTGCCATTGAAAACATTGCAGCAGCCAATCAGAGGCGAGCTCCGGGTGAGGAGCGAGTACAGTAGTAGTAGGACTTGAAAGCACATGAATATATTAATACAGATGAGGTAATGCGCCAAAAACAGCGGATTAGTCGAGGAGTGAAGTCAACTGGAAATGGGGAAATATTTAATTCCACTATTGAGCTCTTAGTGATTTAATGTGATGTGATTTTTTTTTTCTGTGCAGCTCAGCAAATTCACATTATCATCAATTTTTTAAATGAAAATATACTGCAAAATTAAACCATACACTGATGAGCATGAACAAATTATTATATTCTGATTGCAGCTGAATGTGATGATACATTTGTCACTTTGTTACAAGTAAAAACACACCAATAAAATGACAAAATGTTGGATTAACAGTGGCAAAAAATCCCAAATATTTGCACATAGGTGCAGATGGTGCAGCGAGGTTGAAGCTTATTTTGGTAAAGACCCCAAAACAGTGCCACGCCCATGCAGCAGCCTGACCTCTGGATGGCACTGCCTTTTAATGTCTCCCAACTCTGTGCCTCCCCTTTAACAAGGAGGGCACAGCTGAAACCGAGCACTGCGGCAACGTCCTACAAAAACGGCTCGGGGGCTGATGGCTGGCTAATGCAAGGGAGGGATAGTTGCTGACATTCCACTACTCGGCTGCAGCATGAGGATCCACGTGCCCTGCTGCTTTACTATGGAAGAAAAACAACGCCCTCCCCTCCCCAACTGGGCGCAGACACAGCGCGGAGCGTCACGTGGGCCCCGCCGTGGAGAGGCTGAGAGCTTGCCTGGGGTGTGGAGGGGGGGGATGGGGAGAGGCAGCAGGGTGTATGTGTGTTTATGTCTGAGATTATGTGGGTCTAAAAAGAAAAATGCATGTCTCATTCTTGTCCATATATGATATTTAAATAAAAAAAAAAAAATACATGTAGGTAAGGGCATGTGCTGAATATTATTGCGTGTGTGGAAGGGGAGGGATTGTGAGGCGTCACACTGCAGCAGAGGCGGGCAGAGCTAGGCAGCTTTAAACTTGACCTAGATTCCCCGGGTGACACGCCACATCGCATTAGCCCACTCGGCCAGACCTGGACCCGCCGGAGCTCGCTGACACTGGCCCGATTCGACAGGCAGAAAATGGGGGAGCACTTCCCAAATGGGGCTGGCATGCGTCCCCCCACCCCACCCTATCCCGCCCCTGCTCCTCCTCCCACCTTCCCCCCACTCCACTTCTCTTCACCCCAGACCATCTCCTGCCAATCCTACACAGCTGACTAAAAATGGCTTAGGGGGCACATGGCGATGAGGAAAGAAGGGGGGGGTTTGCCATTTGTTTGTTTATGGGGGTGAACTCGATTACTTCGTAGCCACGCCCCTGTATTGTTGCAAACATCAGCTAATGCCCCCCTCACCCAGATTCTGGCAAATCAAAACAAACCTCACAGGATGACTAAATCATTACAACCGACTGTGATACATGAGGTGACATCCAGTATCAGCTGTCTCATCTTACTCCCGCAACCACACAGGCTGCTAAAAATATTCCCTCACTAAAAACAACTCCTGTAGCCGCGATGAACCCGATCAGCACACATGGAAATGAACACACGAAACAGGCAGTTTGTCCAGAGAGGCAGATCAGAGGAGGATGAAAGTGGGAGCGCCTCATCCTCGGCTTAGCCCCTCTCTTTGGACGGCACCTGATGAAAGTTGGAAACCATGGCAACAGGCACATACACAAGAGTCAGCTAAAACGCTGGTTCCATTGAAATGGAGCTCTATGAAGAGGCTCTCATCGCTGCTCTTCAGTCACAGCAATACAACACTTTTTACCATCAAAACACACACACACACACACAGATGCTGACAGCCCGTCCTGATGTTAATTTCACATCAACGCATTTAACTGAAAAAAGGGCAGCAAGTAGACATCAACAACACAGGGGCCTTATATGATCATCCCGAGTGAGGATGCTGCTCCGTTTCTAAAATAGCCTGGAAATATTTTGTGACAGATACATCTAAAGAGTCCTGTAAAACCAGATCATGGTGTTTGTAAGAACTCTACCCCAATTTCAACACTTTGATTTTCTGCTCAATCCGCTGAACATCTGCCTCTGAAGGAAGCCCTCCCCACCCTGCCCTTGAGAGTCCTCTGACTCCTTCCTAGGATGTGTTGGGAAATCATTAAGGGGGGTATATTGACTCACTGTCGTCGGTCTAAGCAGCACCTCCCTCGGGGCAGCTGCCTCCTAAACCTATTCAAACACATAACTCCCATTCTTCTGCTAAAACAGCCCTGAAACCATCATTACTCGACTGACCTTCTGACTGACTCACTGACGTCACTGCATCCTTAAATCTCACTCTGAGTGTTGACAGAGTGAGATTTAAAAGGATGAGCATTCAGACTTACATAAGTGGTTGTTGGGCAAAATTAAAGCCTGATTTAAATTGAAGAAATACAGCAGAGCATCATCTTAAATGTTTTTTTTTCCTGCACAGTGTTACCCTAACAGGATTTTGGGTGGGGCACAGTGGAGGTTTTTGGATGGATGATGAGTGTCAGATTGAAGAGTACCAGAATCTTCATTCAGTAAGAGAGGAGTGCCATCTGGAGGATGCAAACTGCTATACACAAGGAGTGAATGGTGTGGGAGACCACTCCCAAACCTTTTTGCCATCACATGCAAGCTTCAGGAATGCTTTGGCCAAAATGCACAAATGCAAATGAGAGCAATTACAGTTAAATGCCTTGTTGAAAAGTACCTTGCTGCAGGATTTTGCAGAGAACAGAAGCAAAAAAATAATAATTTCATACTCAAGTCGTCAGGTCAGTCTAGTGGGATGGGAAGCAGTGCTGATGCCTGATGTAAGAGCACCATCCAGTGTTCACATGCAGCCATTTCAGGGTAAAACACACAGAGTTAAAATGACATTTCTGCAGACTAAATGTTAATGCCATGTTTCATCCTAATCTGCCAGACATTAAGGCTTTCCAACATGTGCATCTGCAGAGGAATGGCAGCAGCCTGACATGCTCCTTAAGGGAACCTGGGCAGGAAGTTACAGTGTCAGCCCTCCAGTGGCATAAATAATAGATAAGCAAGGAGAAGCTGGGAGCTTTTAGCTGATATAACAAGCCACTCTACATATTACACTCACTCAGACATATCATCTCAAATTACCTGCTCAGCGGGTGAGGTCAAGAGGGGCCAGGGCGTCTCCCATATGCTGAGTCAAGGGTGGAGCATCTGATATTTCCACGCTATTTAGCAAGCCCTCTTAATTGATAGGCCAAATATTTGTTGTGCATTTAATGGGATGCTTGCTGATATGGCAAAAAACCCAAACAGATAAAGCAGTGATTTGGGGAATCCCTAATTTTAAAGCTGTAGTACTTACAAAATTACAAAAATCTTTAGGGGTCCAAGCCACCGTCTCCACAGGTATAACACTACTAGGCTTCACCAGCTGGGGGCACTATTGTCCCAATTATAATCATAGCAACAGGCGAGCCAAGAAAAGCTTCACCTCAGGCTACTGCACCACACCTCCCCCTGGCTTAGCGAGGCTAATCCATCCTGTATACATTCACACAAAACTCGGCCTGCTGCATTAA
Organism: Cephalopholis sonnerati; assembly: GCA_019142605.1. Classification (NCBI taxonomy): domain Eukaryota; kingdom Metazoa; phylum Chordata; class Actinopteri; order Perciformes; family Serranidae; genus Cephalopholis; species Cephalopholis sonnerati. The sequence continues at coordinate 15,917,811 of JAGQAX010000021.1, read as the reverse complement.
CTCAGCTCCATTCTCTGTTTATAATGCAACATGTCTGCTGCACCCGTGTACTGCCACAGGGCTGTGTACTGCGTGCTAACTAAAATAGCTCTGCCATTCAGGCTATTTTAGTGAATGGATTTGAATCTCACTAGGGCACCACGGTAGCTTGGCATTAGCCTACACACACACACACGCACGCACGCACGCACGCACACGCACACACACACACACACACACACACACACACACACACACACACACACACAGTGACCACAGACCACAGACCTCTTGTGGGGATACACTGACTTAGTGATCCTATATATGTACCACCTGAGGCTTAGCTGTCAAAACGGCACAGCATTCCAGCACCGGAGCTTAGCCAATCGAATGATAGCTGTGTGTCATGGTAACAATCTCCAAGGAGACACGGAGGAAAATACAACAGGGATGGGCAGACATGCAAGCAGGGGAGAAATGAAAAAAAGACAACCTGAGAGCAAAAAATAATAATAGTTCTTTTTGAGGTGAGCAGGAAACATGAATAAAACCCTGCTTAGAAAATAGAAAACCTGCTCTAAAATGAGACTAAAACCACCAAACGTCAACACCACAAAGTAACCAACTATTAAATGAAACAAAAAACATGTTAACCATAATTGGCGAGTGGCGAGTCTCATGTCAGAGCTGCCAGTTTGTCGTGTGAGTAGTGACCCTGCGCCCTGTGGTTACATAAACACTCTGGCCTTGAGGGGGGGACAGGAAGCTAGGAGCACCTACATTACTCAACTGCTTTTTATGGCCCACAATGCACTTCATTTCCTGAGCAAGCATTACACATACACCCACATAACGGCACATTAAGACTATAATAGGTATACCACAGGCGTTCTTACATAATGACATGTCTACTTTGTATCAGTGTACGGACCTACAGTTGAAAGTGATTTTTGATCATGTTTGAACCTCAGATAAGGTGATGGTTTCCAATGAAGTTGTAATTTCATTAAGGTGGGTGATTCATGAGGAGTTTAACTAGGTGAGTGTGCTTCTTCCTCCACAGGACAGCCTAAAGCAAGAGGCTTGCTAAAGATTTTCAGAAGGGAGAAACTGTCTTGAAGCTGAAAGGATTTCAACTGCTTTTAAGATAATTTTCAAGTGAGTGTTCCAGTTTCCCTTCGTTATTTTTTCCTCAGTGTGGGAGTTCAAGAGACACACGAGGGGCATTTCTGGCAAGGTTTGATTCTCCGCCGGCTGGGGCACAATGTCCATAGAGAGCGATGTGATGTTGCATTCAAACTGAGGCCGACAGTGTCCTAGTTACATGTTTTTCCCCAAAAAAATCTGACCTGACCTGTATCTATTTTTGCAGTCAGTCTGAAAACTGAAGGAGCTGAATTTTCTGAGGTCTGGACTAAAGGTATATGAGGTGCGAAATTAGAGTACAAGCCATTTAACATGCAACTTACATTTAGACATTTCCACCAACAGTTGTATGATATTTCCCTCCTACCTATACTAAGCCCACATTACATGAAAAACACCACCAGTGGAAAGAAAACAAGGTAACTGACTCAACTGCCATTTAGAGAAATGCCTCTATTCATTCAAAGTCCTTCAGTATGCACCATGACCCAAATTGCTTTGAAACAAAGGGAGAAATGCAGGAGCACAAACAAGCCTGCCGTAGAGTATTTTGGGTTGTTATTCTCAACAACCTGCTTTTCAAACGTTGCAGTCAATTCAAATTAGGATCAGATACGAGGTATGTCGCTGAATAGATATAAATAGACGTGTAAACAAATAAGCTCAAAATATGTAGATGGTTATCTGGAGTGGGAGAGGAAAGCTTACAGTATGAAAATAGTCGTAACGGTCAAACTTTGCATCGATGAACAGAGTACAGACATGCAGCTTGTGGAGCTGGAGGGGGGATTTGAGGATAAGTTGACATTTTTCCAAGTCTTACAACAATACTAACATGCTGGTATGTGCACTGAAAGAGTTTTCAGTTGCAGAAATATCTCTTGATAATATTTAAGAGATGAATAACTCAATGTACATGTCAAGATGTGAATATTGTTGTAAGGGTAACTTTGGTAGTTCTCAACTTGGACCCTATTTTCAGAAGTTTTTGTCTCTAACTGACTAATGGGAACAGCAATCTCTAAAACTGGTTCAGTACTGAGCTCTACTGCGGCAGCTGGCAGCTGCTAAACAGGCTGCAATGTAAGGCCTCTGGGCATGTTTGCACGTCAATTTACGTTCACTAAAAGTGCTTGTTTTCAATCACCGAGAGGCTCAGATTGTAATTATGAGTGTCTGACAACATTATGGAAAGGATCCCTCCATAGACAGACTTCTCCGTTAAAGCATAGCATCCTTTTTGTCAACCAGATACAGCTCCCAGATCACAATCACCAAACCCACCAGACTACATTTAAATAAACCGTCATTTTAGAGTGTACAGAGTCAGCACATATTCACATCTATCCAGGTGAGTTAAGGGCTTATATTGACCAAACCAGAGGTTGTGATTGTTGAAACTGAGGAAAGAGGAACCAAAACAGATCTTGTGAGCTTTATTCTGTTTCGGTCAACTCTGAATGAAGTGTGTTTTACAGTGATGATGTTTCTTTGTCCTATGTTACAGTAAATCAAATATCTTCGGAATTTGGACATTTTTCACCATTTTCTGACACTAAATACATGAAACAATTCAACAATTAACTGAAACTTGATAATGACAACAGTTGCAGCCCTTTAAAAACAAGCCTTCTACAATCTTACAACTTGGTACAAGGACTTACCAGCAGTGGAGCTGTGCGACTGTCAGTCAGGAGCAGGGAGGCCTGGCCTGGCAGGTGGCCTCGGGTCACAGTCCTCCACCAGAGGTCAGCCTCTGAAACAGAGGTCAACAGTAACAATACATCAGATACAATGCTCAACTAGAAATACCACTCTGCAGTTGTACGCCTCCGTGTACTAGTCAAATTTCTCTCACAGGTTAACATCCATGTCCGTGATGTGATGTAGAGTCATGGCAAGAAAAGTGTTTTATATCAATAAAGTAAATAAATAAATAAATAAAGTGTTTACATCAATAAAGTATTGTTGATTCTGATTCTGATTATGTAGAATATTATGATGTCACAGTGAAAGTGACCTTTGATATCCTATTAGACATGTGTGAGAAGTTTTGTCAGAATTTTTGCAGTTATGGCCAAAAACATGTTTATAAGACCTATACCTTGACGTTTGACCTTTGACCACCAACCTCTATTCAGTTTACTCTTCAGTCCAAGTCGACATTTGTGCCAAATATTCAGATATCACGTTTACGAGAATGGGACCGACAGACAACCCGAAAACATCAGAGCTCCAGCTACAGCTACCTCTGGCTCAGAGGCATACAAATGTATAACAATGTAGGTTGAAAAAAAGGATTTCAGGCTATAATGCAAATGCTGACAGAAAGAGACAACCTGTGGCATCGTTTCGCAAAATGAAGCCATCTGCAAATAAAATGCTTAACCCTTAAAACACACAAATGCACAGAAAAAAAAAATAAAAAATCACTGAAAACATCCATTTCCTCTCTTTTATCTCAAGTATATAAAAGACTGCTTCCTTTTGGGCATTATCAGTGGAACAAATTACACTTGAACACAACCAGCACACTCTTCACAAATGCTGGTCACACCCCTTAACAAAACACTGCATCTTACTGCAAGTTCCCTTTTAAAGTGGGTGATAAAAACACCAATATCACACAAAAAAGGAACATCACAGAAAGGGTGCAGATATCATGTTAAGGATGCAACAACAGGGATGTTCTTGTGTCCCACCTTCCTTGTGAAACATGGGCTAATTGCAGAGTCTTTATAAAACATGGAACAAATAGACGCACATGAAAAAAACCCTACCACTTCCTATTGTGTAACACTTCCTCTGATTCAGTTCAGGTTTTAGGCTCCCTGCGCCCTCCTGTAAGAGCTCAGCAACACAACTGACTCAGTCCAGCTCACTTTTATGTGTTTTCATTCAGTGTGAAACAAGATTTTGAAAAGGCAATCAAATGTTTGTGATCGAAAAACTTGAAGTGAGACAAGAGTCTCCCCAGATCTAAGATTCAATACAGTTTCTATGAGCCACAAGCTCATTTCACAAGTTGTTCACAAGCCCTGAATGAGAGTACAAGCTCAGTAGACTGTGAGACCATTAGGTCCACTGCACTTCTCTCCTCGCCAGCCTGCATACAAATGCATGGTGTTGGTCATGCATGAATGTGATCAGACTTCAAACCCTGAAACTTTAAACCCACAGGGACTCTAAGAGCTGTGGGAGAGACGTTAACACGATTGAATAAGACAATGTGAAAAGGGCAAGCTACAAATGTAAAAGCAGGAAGTGGACTAGATGCTGAGGTAAAAGAGAAACATTTTTCTGAACCTGAAAAACAACGACATAACAGTCTTTATTCTTTTGCCTCCTTGTGACAGAGGATTCCCTTCATGCAAACTGACCAGGTCTTGCTCCTAATCCATTACAGCTGACATGTCACAGGGAACATTCTGGGTGACATCTGCGGCAGGGCATCATGGGAGTCAGCTATGCATCATGCCTACAGCTGGGGGCCACAACATAAGGCCAAATCATCCCTTGAATGAACACAGGAGGTTAACGGGGTTAGAGTACTGTGGAGCAGCACATGAGTATTTCAGGAGACACAAAAGTAGGCACTTAATGTTTCTTTATGAAATTATCTCAATACACAAAAGCAAGATTACTAGAATGATGGAGTCATGAACGTTAAAAAAAAAAAAAAAAAAGTAATGTGTTTTATTTCTTTAAGTTCATGGGCTTCAAGCTGGAAAAGGTTGACAAGTTATTTAAGAGTACAAATTTTATTATATTTTAATCTATTTTTTTTTATTTTCACGTATCCAGTGGGGCTATCATTAAGTTGAATGGATATAATGTGGACTAATAGTCCCAATATAGAGTCTGAGTAGTGTTATCACAATACTAGAATTTCTAACTTTGATTCAATACCTTTAAACATATATATTCAATACAATTGTCAACACCAAGGGGTGAAAACTGACAGTAATTGCATACAATCTGACATCTATATGAAAAGATAAATTTTACAAGGCCTCAACATGACAATGACGACTTTTCTCTTCTTAGTTAGGTGCAGAGAACAGCAGAATGACCACAGTAGCTGGTACCAGTGTATCGATAAAGCGGAAAATAAGTGTTGAAACCGTTTAAAATCGATATGTATCACCAATATTTTTGACAACACTAAAGTTTTGGTACCAATTCAAAAACTGCATTTTTTTTATCATCCATACTTTGACTTTATTGAGCAAAAGAAACAAACACTTTCTTTTTTTTTTTGTCCAAACATATACTAAATAAGTTAACAACACCGAGAAAGAAAAAAATAAGAATACCAAACAGGATGCTTTTGTTTAGTCAAATAAAACAGCCATGTTTTCCATGAGGCTTATCTTTGATACTTATGTCGACATCAAGCAGCAAGTTCCCCAACGCTTAAGTGCCAAAAAGTTCTGCATTGGCTTCATAGACTCCCCACGTTAAAATGCCCAACTTTACAGCAGAGATCAACATGTTTACAGCCTGATACAAAAAACAGTTTTGGTCTCTGTAGTCAATTTCCCTCCTCATGACAACTGTACGGTGGATGAACTTTTATATAATTCACCCATTTACATTATATTTAGGCTTAAAGTTGTGCATAATAAAGGGCTGCAGTCTATGAGTCAGATCCACCCCTCGCTCCTTTACAGCTCCACCCTCTTGTCCAAATATGGTCACTTCTGGCTCCAAAAAGCCAAGATGGTGACATGCCGAACTCGAAGCTTCAGAACGGAAGTCCACAAACCAAAGGGTGACATCATGGTAGCTACATCCGTTATTTTAAACAGTCTATGATCAGCATGCTGCACTGTGATGCTAATGTGTGCTAATGGTGGCTAGCACTACTGGTGCTAATGGTGCTAACATAGGCAACAGTGCTGACCACAGGGTGAGGCCTTAGGCATCCATGACAACACAGCCCTGCCACCGTGGGTCACCATATGAACGCAGTGCAGAGCAGTGACCATTAGCGAGCCAGTGGGATACACACACAGGGACTCACATGCACTAACCTTCATGTCTAGCCAGGCTGTCTACCACAACAAAGAACAAAGCAGCTCAGATTACAACACACACAGAGGAAGTGTGACTTTATTCTCTGCTCAGGATACCATTACTTCACTGTCTTTACATAGCAAATAGATGTTGGCTGCTGTATTAATGTTCTGAATGTTGCCAAGAGCTCCTTTAACAAGACTGTGTCAAATGACAAACATTACTGCTGTGCTATTCATACCATTATTACGCTCTTTAGGTTTGTGGCTCAAACTGTTTATAGGAATACTGTCATTCACCTCAGAGCTGTTGTGGAAAGACCCACATGATGAGATCATATGGTGGCACTGTGTGTGTACATGTGTGTGTCCCTTCAAGCAACAATTAAATCCATGGGAACAACTACAGCCCAGTTAACCAGCATCACTGTGGGAGGTTCACTGTTTTGTGTCTCCATTACTGTGGAGACATCCACTCGTCACGTGAGGAGTCATTTATCCTTACAAAAACTTGAAAGAAGTCATTTAAGTAAAGATCAAGTCATGGGAGCAGATGAGTAATGGCAGCAAGTTAAGGGTGAAGAGAAATGTGAACTGCAATACCCTTAAAATCACACAACAAGACTTTAGCAAACTCCACACAGCATGCTCATGTTTACCAACAAAACCGGTCTGATATTGCTTTATTCCCACAGCTTCAGAGGCAATAAAACAATCACTGCTCAGTCGAGTTTTCTCTGAACTAACTTCCTGCTGTTTCAAAGACTATTTCCTTGTTTTGGTTTGTCATTTCCAGAGACTCGAACAGTAGCTACGTACATAACAAAACTGGATTTGTCTGTTTTATGAGGCGGCAACATCTCAACAACAAAGTTCAGAGACATATTTTAATCTGTGCTTTCGTATCTCAAGTTTGAAGCAGCAATACTTCAACACACCACAAACATTTGTTTGGTTTTAATTGACTCCACCACATGAAGGGGTCAATAAATGTGAGCCAACATGTGTGGGCCTGGTGTAAACCATGTGTGCTACTGACGTGCACCGAGTTTGACTACAGAGCAGGCCACTGAGGTAATCAATAGGATCTATATGTGGAACACGTCCATTTGTCACACACATACATAATAAATGCTCAGTCACCAGTTTATTTAGTCGGACCTCAGTATCGTGATACAATGTTTTGTGATACTTTATGGATATAAAAAACATTGCACTGTTTTTTAATTATTAGTTTACATGCAAATATTTGTGGCAGTGGTTAATGTTGCATTGTTTAAACCCTCCACTAGATCCTTCAGTGCTGTAATCCATCTTCAGCTATTTGACTCTTCCACTTGAAAATAACAACATATTGCTAGCATATACAAAAGTCATTGAGGACGCAGTGCTAGCATTGACAGTTATTAAAATATAAGTTACACAAAATATTAACACTGTACTTTTCTCCAAACCAAAGATACATTACAGTAGTTATTATGTAGCAGAATGCTGTGGTTAACTTGGTAAGGTTTTGACACAAAAACCACTTGGTTATGGTAAGGATAAAAATCGTGTTTTAGCTTAAAATACCCAGTTTTGGTGGCACAATCACAGCTGGAGAAGCCGTCGATGTCTCAGTAAAAAAACAACTGCATTTCGTGGCACTATCCCCAGTAGAAAAAAGGTGACAGGTTCCTAAAACTCCTAAAAACTTCCTAAAAACTATCCAAAAAAAGGTGCCACAGGCTGCTTAAAGATAACCAGTTTTGTTTTTTGCTGGTCTCAAACGGTGGTTTGTAGTGGTGTGCAAAATGGCCGGCATCTAGCCTAGATGACATCCACTATCGTCTCCATCTCCCCAATGAGTCAGCTCATACAAATTTAATCAGCATTAACATCACTTTAGAAGTCGATATAATATGAAACATACAAATGTAACATACATGTGGTTTGCAGAAACATACAATGCCAACATTTTCTTCTGGTGACAGGGCTGATACAACATACTATATGTGGATAAGAAAGCTGATGAATGTATTGTACTTAGGTTCAAGTTCTCTAATAAGAATAAGCCTCAAAATATTAGGCAGAATTTGGATTGACGTGTTAATATATTATCTTGCTTACAGTATCACAATATTTTGCAATACATTGAAGTGGAACCCTGTATCACGATTTTCAAGATTTCAACAACCTTATAGTCATAATGCAAGCCTGACGAAACTGCAAATGCATCATCCTCACATGGTGCTTCCTATTAAAACTTCACAAGTACTGACAAAAAATAGTATAAGGCATGAATGTCAGAAATAATGAATATTCAATAACAATCCAACCGATATACCAATATCAGTTCAAAATACAGGCAATATTAAGTATAAAGAGTACATATTAAAGTAAAACTAACAAGTCTGCAAACATCAGCAGCAGCAGTAAAAATGTCAGGAAAATAAACATATCAGTACGTATTGTATCACAAAGCCTCACCAGACACTGGACACTGAAATCTAGTCTTACTCTCAGAGGAACAGTTTGTAGGATTTAGTGATATCTAGCGGTGAGGATTGCAGATTTCAACCAGCTGAAACTTCTCCCAGTTGGGATTCCTTCAGGAGGTTTTTACCAGGAGCCGAATTTTCTGCAGAGGTCTTTTCCTCTCCAAAATAAATAGACCAGATGATAAAAACCGATCAAAACAAAGAATAAATGAGTTTTTCTGACACTGTTTTACATGCCAGCCCAATAAAAAATAAAGAAAACACATAAGAAAATCTTGTCTTCAGGTGACTATACACTAAAGAAAACATGTTTATTATATTATATTCCATTTCTGCCAATATATCCCCCTAAATCCTACACACTGGACCTTTAACGTAGGCTACACGATAAAGAAGTTTACCTCTTAGCATGTACCTAATAGCAGAACAACTAAAGCAAGTGACACTGGGATGTAGCCTAAATTCAAATGGTCCTTGCAGTGTTTCTGTACCCCTGAGTGAAACTTCCAATATAAGTTGCCATGACAACTTATATTCCCCTGTCCCTACTGGTGAGCCAGAGCTGAGGAGCTGAGGAGGGATATTATCGACTAGGTCTCTGAAGCCCACAGAGCACGGCCGAGCATCTGTGGAAAATCATTTCATCAAGAGAAACCTCCACAGATCAGTTACATGAACCGGGAGATTCCCCAACTGAGATGTCACAACAGATGACTTGTTGAGGGCTCGGGCATCTCAGCTGGATTCAAAAATGGTTTACATTATGTAATGCAACTGCACTGACAATATCTTTATCAATGCAATTTTGCTTTTGATATCAAGATTAAAACTAAAAAAGATGACTCCTCATTTTTCCTGAGAAATAAAAACCTCATATAAAGAGCCCTGTGGTGCTTTAATACAATGTAAAAGTGCACATTTTGGGGTATTAGTGGGATGTTCCCCTGCTTTGGTCCAGGTTTCTGCAGCTTTAACTATAAGAGCACTGCTCTCATGATAAAACCGAACAACACGCATCACTATGAAAAATATTATAAAACATGAAGCTAAAAAAAGTAGGCCTTTGACATTTTTTCATTCATCCTTTCCTAAATCTAGACAGTTTAATTAATGCACAGGCAGTTGTGGTAAAAAGTAGGACAGGTTTATCTGACAGTCTTAACACCATGTGAGGATGGAGGTTTGGTGCGGGGGCAGCAGGCACGGCAACAGTTTCATGCAAAAGCTGAATGTCTAACATGCTGATCTGCCATCTGTGGTAACACCCCTGCTCTGTATGTCCACTGACATGTAGGCGGCCACATGAGGATCTCATGTCTGCCTGGTTTGACATAATAAAATCGTCATCTTTTTATGATTTGGTATGATCAGAATTTTCTGTAAAACAGCAGGACAAACAAAAAATTATTTAACTGCAGTCAAAATGGAAAATCTCCAGCAGATTCTTATTTCTAATGTCTCTTCAGTAGATTTTCTCAGATTTTGAGCCTGAGGGGTTTTTCTGAGCATGTGTGAAAGGTGTGGGGGTAGGGGCACACAGAGCTTTATTTCCTTTTGAGTGGCTTATTCATAGCGTCATGTCGGGGTCTTCTATGCAAAGTCCACTTTGCTTTTGTACCACATTTACTCTGAAGATGCTGCTGCTGCATATGGGGAGCAACAAATGAAAGCATCCTGTTGGAGTCTTTTGGATGGACTGCCTGCAGGAGAAAAACAGAGATTGCTCTCTCCTCTCATTATATTCGAGCTTAGGGCTTCAGATAAGCCAACATCACAGGACGGAAGTGAGAAAGTTGAGAGGAATGCTCGAGCCTACCAGCACAGCCAGCGCTGCAGATCAGAAACTGGCACACATACTGACTCATACACATCAGAGACACACATCAAAAGTACATTACTCGCCACCGCCAAAGGCTGCAAACACAAACCACCACAGCTAGGACCTCCGCTGCTACAGACCATCTTTCTCTGCTTATTTAACAGCACAACAGTCAGCATGTGTTAATCAACAAACTATTAAATACATCTCAGAACAGCAGGGACTCTTCATAAGGTTAATGAAAGCGTGCAGTCATCAAAAGCAGATACAACTTTTAAAGTAGATTGTGACATTGTGTGTGATATCAGCTCTCTAATAATTCAGCTGTGTGCAGAAACAGGCAGACCTACTTTAAAAGGGGGGCACAGTCAGCCTTTCCTACTGACTGACTCATACATGTCATCATTTCATGATTTGCTTATGGACAAGAGCAGACATGCAATACCAATGGAAGGGGGACTTTGTGTGCTCAAGAGGCAAATGAGCTTACTCTTATAGCACAGATATGTGGATTTGTGCATTCATTGTTAAATGGAACAATTCCAAAACACCAAACAAAGTACTGTAATTGTTAGTGGAGTGCCTCTAAAACCAACAATGGAAAGCATTGTAGAAATTAAATGATGGTGAAGTCGCTAACTCTCCAGCATTAAGCCGTGTCATGGTAATGGTGTTAGAGCAGAGTGCTGAACAGGCATAATCACTTAGAGGAAGTTAATCCAAATAACTGAACAAACAACATTATGTCACAGACAGGGATCAATACAGCTCTATTCTGCATGAAGCTAAGACAGCAGCACCTGACCTTGCATGCTGCTTGCAAGTGGGAATGTCCAGGGCTGATAAATGAAGCCAATATAGAAGTGCCAAAACTGCAGTTCCTCTAATGGCCACTTGAGGCTGGCTCCACAAGCGAATAAGTCCCTATAAACCCCCCATTTTAAAATGCCTGACTTTACAGCAGAAATAAACATGTTTATAGCCTGGTACAAAAAAAAGGGGTTTGGTTTCTACAGCTAATTTCTCCATTCAAGAGAACTGCACAGGGGTGCCTGTTGTTATCACGGGTAAAGGTCCAGCGTGTAGGATTAAGGGGGATGTAGTGTCAGAAATATAATATAACATGTACGTTTCCTTTAGTGTATAATGACCTGAAAATAAGAAAATAAGGTCGTGTTTTCGTTACCAGTAAAGCAAACACTTAATATCTACTCAGGAAGCAGGTCTTCGTCCACGGACATCACCATGGTGCAGCGCCATGTTTCTGCAGTAGCCCAGACCAGAAAAACCAAGCACTGGCTCCAGATAGGGCCATTTACGCTATTGCGTTGGCTACCATGGTTAGCAGTCTCTCTGTGATGAGCGGTGTCGAAAAAAACACTGATTTTTTTTAATGTTAAACTTCTTTATAAAGTGTTTTTACCAGTTTAAATTCTTCAATCATCAGGTCTGTTTGTTTTGGAGAGGATAATTCGGCTCTCTGTTACAATTTCTTGAATGTCTGGATCTTGAGGTATCAGAGAAAAACAATCGGAGCATCAGAGAAACATTGATTTGTAACGTGAAACTGCTTTAGTCAGTGTTTTCACCTCTTAAACTCCTCAGGTCTATTTGTTTTGGAGAGGAAGAGACCTTTGCGGTTAATTTGGTTCCCATTAAAAACCTCCAAAACATCTGGATCAAGAGGAAGGTGAGCACACATTAGCAGGTGCTGGGTTAGCGGCCCATTTGTGACACGCAGGACTGCCTGGGAGAAACACTCACTTGTACAATGAAACTGCTTTATTCTGTGTTTTTTCCTGTTTAAATCACGCGGTCCATTTGTTTTGGCAAGGAAGAGAGCTCTGTGGATAATTCGGCTTCTGGTAAAAACCCCTGAATAATAAATACTAAAGAAATTCTAACCTGGAGAAGTTTCAGCTGGTTGCAATCTGCACTGCTCGATGCCACTAAATACCCCTAAACTTACACACTGCTCATTAAACTATAGCTGTGAATGCATCATGCTAACAACGCTAGAAGCTAGCGTTAGGGTTAGCTCCACCCTCTCCCCCCACATAATGGTCACTCCTCTAAAAAACAACATGGTGACAGCCAAAATGCCAAACTCAAGGCTTCAAAATGGGAGTCCACATACCAACGGGTAAAGTCACTGTGGCTTCGCTCATTATTTTATACAGTCTATAGCTGCTTGTAGTGTGTGGAATACAGGCGGGGTAGGAACAATAATATGAACATCAACAATATGATTCAAACAGATTTCTAAATCAAATATAGTTGTGGTGGTGACAGTGTCTGAGAGGTGTTGGTTGAAGTCTGTGGTTGTTTTCTGAAGCTGCTAGTGATTGCATTTTACTACATTGCACAAGTGCTCATGCTTCTGTGTCCGCCCACCATGGATCACAAAAACAAAAACAACCTACGTAACCACTAAATAAAAAGAGGAAGTCAATGTAAGTGCTTCATACATTCTCACTGTAGTGAATAATTTTCCATTTTAAGAGAAAAGACCACATCCAGCTGATAGCATGAAAAGTAGTGAAGTCTTTCAGTCACTGTATAGTAAACAGACGCACATCTGCTGCCAGAAATGTCACAACAATACAGCAAAACCACACAATGGTACATTTACTGTTGCAACAATGACTCAACTAGATGAGACGTTTAGCATGAGTGGATCCACTTGCCACCGGAAATACAATAAATAGTCTGACTGTCGGCAGGAGACGACAGTGAAGCTCATACCGAGAATAACTGCAGTAACCCAACCTGCAGCCAGCAGCTCAGTGACACTGGGTGTGTTCAAGGGAGTGGGTTGCAAAAAGGGGTCTGGACCCCTCGGTGACTTTGTGGCATTCCAGTGAAGTCAACAATTTATTTCTAATAAGATAATATCCAAACATTTTTATTATGTCTTACTCTCACAACTGTTTTCTTAAATAATGTGTGGACAGTTTACAGAAAAATGAACAAAATCTTTCCTCTAAAATGATAAAATATACATCAGTTTGCAAGTCTGTGACATGAGAACGTCTGAGCAGCTCTGCCCTAAAGGTCCTTGGGAGGACTCCTGGAAAAATGATAAATAATTCAAATTAACAACCATTACACTGACTCTGCCCTCGTGTTATCACCCCAGCTACAGTATCTACAGTTGTCCGAACGAGAAAATACATTTGCTTGAGAAAGTATGTGGAAAATCCTCTCACACGGGCTTCCTCAGGGGTTACCAGAGTTCATTACGTTAGCACAATGAGAGACTATTTTAATCATACTCGACACATCTCTGCCCCTATTGTTATTCAAGCGCCCATAATGCAAACACTGATGTAAAGCACTGACAAAAGTCTTATCTAATGTCAACAGTATCCTTACATAGACAAAGAACGAGAGTCAAAAGCTGTATCACAAGATTACAGCCAGATTTTGACTAAATAGTGACATTTAAAAGCTAAATTCTATTTGGGAGGGCTTCTACTGTTTGCTTTGTGCAACAATGTTGTTGTAATATCCAATATATGTGTAATTTCTGAGAAAGGTTCATGACTAAATGCACCTGCAGGCCTCTACCTGAATTAGACCAGGGTTTATGAGGGACTACATTGTGCCAAATGAGCCATATTCTCATTTCACGCTTGTGCCACATGCCAAGGTTGTGAGAAAAAGCCCCAATTGGTTACTTAACACCAGATCTCACTTTCTTGTTGCAAGTGGTCGCTTCGCTTTTGCAATCTTTGTAACTGCTGCTGCAACTTTTACAAGCAAAATAAGGAAGAATCAGCCCTACACTGACTGAGCTTTGAACTCCTTGATAAGTCACTCTGTCTATCTGTTCACACCACTGCAGACAGAGTATGAGACATGGCACAACAAGTTGTACCATGTCTAAAAAGTCGTACAACTGTGGCACAAGTCAGGTATTGTCATGTCTTTTCCAGCCCGTATTTACACATCTACACTGACTCAAACTATGAGCACATACATTTGGGTCCATTGGTTTAGGAATATGGAGAAAGGTGACACATCCTTCTCTTAAAATGTGCAATGGCAGATATAAGGAGGACAAACTGCAAAAGAGGACGACGCAAATAACCTGGAGGTATGTCATTTTACACAGCAAAACTAGGATTGCCATGACAGACATAGACCTTTTTACAGTGGCTGGCAGTAAACCCATCTTTCCTAACACAAATAAATGCAGCCACATACTTTATAGCAGAGCACCTGCAGTATTTTCTCCCTAAAATCATACACTTAACAGCCATGCCTGTAAAGCTTGCTTATTTTTTGTGACGCAAGGAGGTAAAGGTCTCAGTAAATATCTTTGAACTCGGTCTCCATACTCGTGCCTAACCAGCCTGAGTGCAGTAATACTGGCCCATTTGCACAAGCAGAGACCGTGAGAGTTCTGAGACAAAAGGCGTTGCATCACAACCACAACAGAGTCAAACTTGCCCAACACATTATCAAATCCGGCTTTCTTGGACGTTTCACTTCCACTTTCAAGATGTTTGCAGAGACTGGGCGGAAAGGAAACGACATATAGTTCCATCATGCTATAGTTGAGTTTTGCAGAAAACTGATGCAAAGAGAAAACTTTAAAGTAACCAACTCCACTCAGTGAGCAACTTTCAAGTGCTATAATAATAGTGCCAGGTTTATGTGTGGACTCTGTGGAGAACAGTCACCCAAGTACTGTGATAAAGTACAAATCTGAAGCACATTTTCTTTAGTGTTTCAATTTCATGCAATTTTATACAACATTTCAGAGGGAAATGTTGCACTTTTTGTGCCACTATATTTGTTTGACAGCTGTTGTTAGTAGCTATTTTGCTGATTGAGAGTTTAATCTATCAATCTGACATGAGTATATGTAACCTGATGTGTTATTATACAGTGAATTCAACTATCCAACAGTATATAAAACTGTTAAAATGGGCAGCAACAGCATTAAAGGTCTGCTTGTATCTTAGTGTATCATTCATAATCATTATAATCCTATAATATAAGTATTATATTTTGCCAAGTCATGCAAGATTTTGAATTTAGGACTTCAGGAGTATTTCTATGATACAGTACTGCTATTTTTACTGAAGCAAATGCCCTGATAAAACTTCTGCACTTGTACTCATGCACAATTTTGAACTCAGGATTTGAAGAGTGTTTTCTACATTACAGTTTTGCTACTTTTATTTAAATAAAAGACCTGATAGCACTTCTTCCGCCACTGCCAAGACCACAGTTTGGAAACATGTGACATTTTTTTCACTGATGCATTGATGAACATGTAAATCATCAAAGACAAACCAGCTCTAACCAGCTGTCAGTGTGTGTGTGCATTTCCTTTAATGCAGCTTTAATGATGCATCACTTACTGCCTGTAAGCGAGCAGTCTTAATCCGAGCCATACGGTTAGTTTATAACTGAGTACATTACCTGTCTCCACGGTACAGACGAGGCCAAACACATGTGATAAACCTGGTATCAGTAATATATGGGTCAAGCATGTAACATTCAATGCCTGTGGCCAAATAAAGGAAGAACCAAGCTAGCGGTGTAGCCTAACGTCTACCTTGAGACCGTTGTTCTGAAAAGGGGAAGTTAACGGAACATCGAGGATGTAACTTAAAAACACAAACACATATTTTCCACTATTTGAATTTCACAGTAACTTCACGGTACGTGGGGTTAATTTTCGCCGCACACGTTAATGATTCATCATTAATTTTGCCCCCGAGGAACAAGATTAAACACTTAAAACAAGCCGGGCTGAATGGCAACCGGTGGACGGTGAATGCGGTTAGTTTAGGAGACAGAAAAAGGAAAGATAAAGTGTTAATTTTCTCAGTTTTTACCTTGATGCTCGTAGAGAAAACACTGGAGTCGACGTCTGGACACCACGCTAGAGAAGCAGCGGTACGGGCTGAAAGAAGAAAAGCGATTTGCTGTTGCTGTTTCCGGGTTGGTTACTGAGCGTCATAGTGGCCGTCAAACGAGAGGGGAGTTCGGTTTGTTCTACCTCTGAGCGCGGAGGAGAAGTTGCACACCTTTATACCCTGACTGTAGTTAGACCCGCCCGGCCAGTGGAGACCCGCTGGATGTTTTAACAGTGATTTCCACCGGATTACAACTGACCCAGCCTATTAATGTGTGTCACCCTGTGGTCTCACCGCGGCCTTAATTAGCTCTCCTAGCCTTTACAGACCGGTCAGGTAGAGCCTGTGCACCATTAATTCATCCTACTGAAGTGTCTTTGAGCAATAAGCTAATTCAAACCTCAAATAAGCTCTAGGGGGCGGTAATGAGCCGTCTGACCCTGCACTTTGACCCCTGAGTCACTTTATGGATCAATTAGGACAGATGTATTTTGATTTAGTATGCTGGTGCATCACTGTTAGAGTATTACTGGTATTCTAATGTAACTAAGTATGGTATACTAACTTACTGACACTGGCCAAGTAGGGTGAATTGAGGGTGATTGGGACAGTTTTTTAATTTCCTTCCCCTGTAAGTTTTCTTGCCATCATTAAAAACAAATAGCCCCATAAATAATACATTTCTATAATACTGCAGATGTTACCTTTGCGTTTCCACATCGGCCACCGTAGTTCTCCTGCACGCTCGGCACACAGGAGAAGTTTCAGTTCTACAGCCTGTCCACCAGATGCCACTAAATGCTACAAACTGAACCTTTAATTAAAAGATCTAAATATTTTTTCCACCACTGATGAGCTTATAATACATAATAACAATGCAACATTTTTTTTAGTTCATCCTGTTTTGTGCACAGAAGATATTAAACTACACAACAATATACAAAACTGTTCAAATCAGCCCTGACAGACTACAAAAGTACAATAAAAACCAAATGAGTGCATCAGTAATATTGATCCAATACCATAATATAAGACAGTAAAACACTATTTTTTTTGCATTTTGAGTACTTTTGTTTTTTAAACATTAAGTACATTTTTTATACTTATTATAATAAGTATAATTAGCAAATTGTACTTAGTTACTATTTTCACTGCAGGACTTTTACCTGTAACAAAGTATTTTTACAGTCTCATATTTGTACTTTTACTAAGATAAATTATCTGAATACTTCTTCCACCACTGATTATTGTCATGGTAAATGAAACAATAACAGGGCTAAACAATAAATTAAGAGAGACTTTAATTAAGGAGTCACTTTGAATTACAAATACTCCTTCAAAAGTGCCAATTAGGAAAAATTGGTGGATTACACTGGATTTAAATTAATTCAATTTAAGCCAGGGACTTTATTCAGACCAGTGTAGTGGTGGTAAATCAAATTATAATGAGAAACTGGAGGAACCAGGTGAGCCCTCTTTTGAGGAGTGGTTCAGTTGGCAAAAGTTGCATCACGTGAACAAATCTTTTTTCAGTTCTAACGACAGGACGAACAAATATGTGATGAAGTGGAGAAGCTACATTGCTGGTGTGGATGTATATTGAAGTGAATCATACGTCATGTGCATAGTGCTTTGTTGCGCACTTTTTGAGGTGTATGAGAGCTCATCTGCTGCTTGAAGAGAAGCAAAGGGTTAAGAGAAGATTGTGGTGCATATTTATGTAGGAATATAGTTTCTTTTTTTTTTAAGAATTACTTATGTATTATTTAGGCATTTCTATATTATTATGTTATTTAGTTAATGTGTTTTTTTCCCTCTTCTGTACGTGCATATTTTTGATTTATTGACACTCTGTGACACTGTTTATGTTAGAAAAAAAGCAAAAAGTTCCAAAAATATTAATGAAAAAAATGACACTGGATGTGTAGAAGTCTGAGCAAACTAACAGAGATAGAAAAATCTCTTAAAACATATAACATGCAGAGCAATGCTTTTGGTTAAATTGATAATAACCTAAAAAAGAAATCACATTTGCCTCTTGAAATAAAGAAATACAACAGTTTGCTGTTAGTAAACATTGGTGCATTTTGCAGCCATCTCTCTGACCTACAGCTTCTCACTGAAAGAAGGACTCAAAGCAATTTGATGTTGTGGAAGATTAAATGAGACATTTATTAGAGGGCCCTCACCCCAGTACAGACTGTAGTTTTTTATCTGTTTTGCACCATCTGTGATGGCAGGACTTATCCTTATTTAGCTCCTCGTATTCTTATTTTATATGCACGAGAGCACATTTGAACTCCTACAGTCAGCAGTCTCTTTAATATTTCCTTGTAGTAGTTTAGTCCTTTAATGCTTCATAGTTCCTTTGATACATCAGCAGAGGTTACCCATTAAGACGCTTCAAAGTCTGAATGACACACCTGGTTGTACTTTGAGATCATTAGCTGATCCATAGTGGTGAGCTTTAAAGGACTGTACCTGCCTGTTGCTGCACACTGATGAAACATTATTTAATCCTTCTCACTGCAGTTTAAAAAAATCATTTGTGGGGATTTTTTTTACTTTTCCAGCATTTAATTTTCTCTGTGTTCAAGCCATTTTAATATTGAACAGCTACCACACAGACATCAGTCACCAATCAAGCTTAATTAAGCAGCACTCCTGTGTTTAATCAAGTGTCCTGTGAGGCCAGGTGGAGCTTATAAAGTCAGGCCTTACAGGCTGCCCAGATTCATTTCATAGAAGAATCTGGAAGCGTGAACGTGGTTATCATCTCAGAAGCCTACAGTGAAATTGTTTGGTCAGCAAACCCACCTTCAACCATGGGAAAAGAGAAGACTCATGTTAATGTGGTGATTATTGGTCATGTCGACAGCGGCAAGTCGACCACCACCGGCCACCTCGTCTACAAATGTGGTGGCATCGACCAGAGGAGACTGGAGAAGTTTGAGAAAGCTGCAGCACAGGTGAGGGAGGAAAAAAGCTGCAGCGTTCAGACAGTTTAAAACTTGTTACAAGACTTGTTTTATATTCTCTAACAGATGGGGAAGAGTTCCTTCAAATTTGCCTGGGTGCTGGACAAGCTGAAAGCTGAGCGGGAGCGAGGAATCACCATTGACATTTCTCTGCTGAAATTCAACACTCAAAAATACACCATGACAATAATTGATGCTCCTGGCCACCGTGACTTCATCAAAAATATGATAACAGGGACTTCACAGGTGAGCAGCATACATGATAAAAAATATTTTGTATGCTTTAGTGTTTTTTTTTACCCTATACCATGAATGTAATTTCAGGCTGATGTCGCCCTCCTGGTGGTCTCTGCAGCTAAAGGAGAATATGAGGCCGGTGTGTCCAGAAGTGGTCAGACCAGAGAGCACGCCCTGCTGGCTTACACTCTGGGTGTCAAGCAGATCATCGTCTGCGTGAACAAGATGGATCTGACTGAACCGCCTTACAGCCAGAAACGCTTTGACGAAGTGGTGAGAGGTGTGAGTGGCTTCCTCAAGAAGATTGGCTACGACCCCACGACTGTGCCCTTTGTTCCCATTTCTGGCTGGACTGGGGAGAACATGATCACAGCAACTCAGAAGGTAACCATGGTTTTAAAGTTACAATATCTGCAAAGGGCATGCAACACATTGAACTAAAGTAATGTCCCCACAGATGCCCTGGTTCCAAGGCTGGAAATCCAGACGAAAGGAGGGGAATGCAAGCGGGAAAACCCTTCTAGAAGTCCTGGACTCCATTCACCCACCTGTGCGCACCATCAACAAGCCCCTTCGATTACCTCTGCAAGATGTCTACAAAATTGGAGGTTAGAAATGCTCAGTTCATTTTAAGTTTCCCTAACTCTTTGTTTCCAAGCTTGAGACCTTAATTGATAAGCTTCATCATGATGAAGTGCAGCAGACAAAGAGTAGGGGAAAGAAATGTTGCCATGTTTGCTGGCTGATAAAATGGCTTTTAAACTTAAATTTTAACTGGAGTTGACTTGCATGCTTTTTCTTCATCCTCTTAGGAGTTGGGACCGTGCCAGTTGGTAAGATTGAAACCGGCGTCCTCAAACCTGGCATGACCCTGATGTTCTCCCCCGCCAAGCTCACTGCTGAGGTGAAGTCCATTGAGATGCACCACCAGGGGCTGCAGACCGCTCTGCCAGGACACAATGTTGGCTTCAACATTAAGAACGTGGCTGTCAAGAACCTGCGGCGTGGGGATGTAGCTGGCAACGCTCAGCAGGATCCTCCATCAGATGTCAGCAGCTTTGAAGCTCAGGTTGGTTCAATGATAAAATCTTTCCCTAAAATTTAAAGTGGCCCTCCCTGTGCTGACTTTTTTTTTTTTTGCTGTCTTCAGGTGATCGTCCTGAACCATCCTGGGAAGATTAAAGCAGGCTACTCCCCCGTCCTGGACTGCCACACCACCCATGTGACCTGTCGCTTTGCTGAGCTGAAGGAGAAGCTTGACCGGCGCACGGGAAACAAACTGGAGGACCGCCCGCAGATACTGATGTCTGGAGACGCTGCTACAGTCAAACTGGTTCCCATCAAGCCCATGTGTGTGGAGAGCTTCTTCACGTACCCTCCCTTAGGTACATCTATCCACTTTAGTCTTGTAAAATAAATCTCACCCATGTTCTGCAGTGTTTTACAACTCATTTTGTTTCTCTCCTCAGGTCGCTTTGCAGCAAGAGACCTGAAGCAGACAGTCGCTGTTGGCGTCATCAAGTCAGTGGAGAAAGACCAGGATCAAAACCTCACAAAGTCCAAGTGTGTAAATAATTTGTTTTTGGTTACCAGTAAGTTCTGGTATGGCTGCTTGGTGAACAGTTTTATTTGGTAAAATGCAATTTGTGTTGTGACACAAAGTATTTATGTTGTCTTAAAAGTGACGTATTCCTGTGTTAATGTTTAATCCAAAAGACCCTGTAGAATTGGATGGCAAGCTTTGGTTTATGAATTGTTTACATAACAAAATAAAGAATTATTTGGAGATGAACTTTTGTGTTGAATGTTCTTATGATTAATGTAGAAATACTTTAATGTGCCTTTTTTAAAATACAGCAAGGTGTGTAAAATTTAAAACTAAAGTGTTGGTTTGCCTTCCTCCACAGGAACATTAGATATTTCTGGAAATGCAAAAGTGTGCCACTCATACCTGTAGGGTTAAACCTAAAGCTGCAAGGTAAACGGCAAACCTGAGCAGTTGCCAAGCAACCAGCAGAGACTCCAGGCAGTAACTCCACATAAAACTGCAACTTTTACACTTTGTATTAAGAGCTGAAACATGTTAGTCAGATTATACTCATCTTGTTTTATTACAACTGGGCCGAGCTCCGTCCTAAGGTTACGTCTGCTGGCTGTGGCCTTCACTGAATTTAAACATGCACATAGGCTATATTGTGTTTAAACACCATACTGTGAAATGACTCCCTGGGTGTTTCTCAAAGTCAAGGAAGGATCCTTAAGTGGCTGAATTTCAAGGATGCTATGTCCTCAAATCCCACTTTAGGATTGTTCCAATGTCAAGGATCCTTCAGATTCTGAGGACTGAACCCTTTCTTCAGACAATTTTGCCTCAGCTGGTACAAAGTACCCACAATACTTTGCGCACAATTTGCAGGAAGTAAAGGAGAGGCCTCTTCAATGAAACCTGCACCAACGGAGCTTGGCAGGATTTAAATATTTATTTGGGTTAATATCTGCAGGAGTATTTATTATACAAAAACCTCATAACACTTTCCAATGTGTCCACTGCCAAATGAGATTTTTTAAATGTGACTAAAATTGTCGAATGAATCAGTCACAGCAGTGATGGAGTGCTAAGTGGGTATGGTCATGTTTCTTTTACATATAATAGCAGAATTCTGAAACTACCTTTTTACAAAAGTTTCAGTTACCCTACCTGTTTTTTTTTTTTTTTTAAGTGTAACAGACAGGCTATATTCTCACTAAAAGTCACGACTTTGAAAATACTGCTTACATTTGTTCAAATTGTACAACAGAGTGCCAAAATTATCACAGTATCCTGAAACCCTCTCTGTACCCACAGGGCCAATGACATACACCTGAGGGCACTCGTTAGCTTGTTACAATATGTGTTCACCGAATGCTGGGAGGGACTCTTGCCTTGCCTCTGTAGGATCCTTCCTTGGAAGGACTCTCCCTACCAAGGAAGGATCCTTGACTTTTGAGAAACACCACCTAACAAGTAACCATCACCAAGTAAAAATCATGTTTAAGTATGGGCAACAAAGTGGCGATGATGTAATAATAAGTACTTCCTGTTAGAATTGTTTGAGGTAACTCACTTTTGGGTTGTCTATGACAATGATTAATTTAATGTTTATCCCAGTTGTATGTATACTCTACGCAACAGTACAGACTTTGGAAGTGCAGCTGCAATATGCATTAGAAGTAAAAAAAAAAAAACAACAGCATGTGATCTGGAACACAGCTAAAATTTTAGTCTGTAATGTAATATAAAATGTAAAGCGGCATGAAACTAAAAATGCCTCAAAATTGTACTCAAGTACATTCCACCATAGCTTGGCCTTGGTTACATTGAACAGACAGACATAAGAGTGGTACTGACCTTCTCATCTCTTCTCTAGAATGCAAATAAGTTCATTTCCCAAAACATCTACCATGCCTTTATCTTGAGAACAGTAACTTCAGAAAGCTGCTTAAAAATGCACTTTTGAGATTGAATTAAGAGGCACAAACATCTTGAAATCACATGGACTAATGGCTACAAAGCAAAAGAGCAGGCTCAGAGTTGAAGTACAGCACTTTTAATGATACAATGGGTTGATGGGTTTGTTCCTTAACATGGGTAAAACTGCAAGTCAGTGAGGACTGGGTGAAAATACATCGGCTCTCCGGCCTTTTACAAAGTCCACCGTGCTTCTAAAAGACATCTCTGGTTCACAGGCAAACCTGGAAACGCATCGGATCCAGTAACATGGAATGATATTACATGACTCAAACTTAAAAATTTCAAGCTCATGAGGTTTTTTTTTTTGTTTTTTTTTACAAGACACTGAATTGTGAACACAGGTTGAGATTTCTAGCCTGTCAGAAAATCAAGTTATTGCTAAGATGTCCTCTTGAGTTTCCCGCACTTGTCATTAATAGTGGCTTTAACAACAGGATACCTTTTTTGTGTAGTCCTGCTTAATAGTGGCTCTTCAAACCCTGAGGTGAGCGTCCTTGAACGCAGCACTCCACTCAATTCCAGTCATTGTTACACCATGCACAGAAAAGGTCAAAGGACTGTGGAGATGGCGTCGAGTTCACACACAGAGCATACACACAGTGAACAGTGTAACAAGGAGTAAATTAGTGACCTACAGTGAACCACAGGCTTTGATATTCCACCACACAGTAGCAGCAGGTTTCTATACTGTAAAACAACCATAATACGTGTACACACAAAGCAAGCAAGAACAAGGAGTACATTTAATGTTTTCAGCTCGGGGGAAGATCAGTGGGAGACTCCAGCCTCTTCAGTCAATTATGGTGGTAAACAGGGATGCAAGACACAAATAGTGACATGACCTATTTCACATTCCTTTTCATGTTTGTCCTTTTTCCAGAAATATAAGCTGATAATTTCATGAGGGCCAGTAAAATCAATACAGATAAAATTCAAAGTCTACCGCCCTGATGCTTAATCTGACAGGTAGAGAGAGCAATGGTACATGTTTTGTACAATAAAACATGTATATACACTCACACACAAATATATATATTTACATACATATATACACAGTAACAGCATAAACATAGACTTTAGGTAAGTGCTAGGGTTTTGAGAGTGGCTTCGTCTGAGCCGTGCTATAGGGTTAAGATAATACTGGTAAAGGAAGAATACACACATTCTTTGTACAGCATGGATGAGGCATCCATGGCTAGATGAGCCTTCTTGGGTTTCTTCTTCAATGTTGTTGTTGTTTTTTTTTTCTTTAGGACACTTGTCATGTGACAAGAGGTGTTATGATAGCTATTTACAGGACCTCCCAATTTAGGGAGAGGTGTAGTGCAAGTCTCTCTGGCTGTCAGTCACTCAGGATGTGCACAAAAGACATAGGGAACACCCCTTTTCTGTCCGGATCTCCTTCAATGTGTCCGATCTGGAAGTATAAAGAGAGCATGTGTGAAAAACAGAGTGAAAAGGCATTCGGTGTTTGTTTTTGTTCCCTTGAGATGGTTCAAAGACGACCGAGAAGTACTAGAAAATAAAAAAAAAGTGGAGAAACATAGCGTAGTATTCAAGCTGGACTCACCCACCACTCTTGGTCCTCTTCTCCTGTAACTATAATCACTTCTCCTTCAACAAAAGTCAGTTCGTCATCATTGTCAGCCTGGCAGTCATAGATCGTCTTCACCCGTCGGGCTTTGCTTTTCCCCTGGACATATAAATAACAAAACTGTTAAACGGCCATATTACAGTGCAGCCCACCTAGCCCCGTTCACCCAACCCTGCCAGTTGCTTGTGGCTGCAGCTTGATTGGCTGTCTCAACGTGAGCGCCGTCTTTTTTTTTTTTTTTTTTTAAACTTAGATTTAGCATGGTAACCCAAGATGTCAAAAAATCATATAGTGTTGGTCATGCTCTGATTTATATTTATTTATAGAGTACTTTAATAAAATTGCCCCTTAAAAAAGACCAATATGTAGGCCTGGGTATCGGTATGTGATACGTAAGGTGTCAACCAAACAGACCCAGTACCAAGTGCTGTTGGAGCTTCTCCAGTCAATCGATACCTGCGTGCTTTTTGTACCCCGATCTAGAAAAAAATGTGTATTTGAATGGTTTTGCTCACAGCCAATCACAGCAAGCATTCTTTGATTCAATTTAACATGTGACTGGCCCACTATCACGGCAGCGACAACCCATATAGACTGTGCTGTGGTGAAGCCAAGATTTTTTTTAACAGAGTTGGCAATTCATTGTGCTGAGATTTACGCAGCTGAACGCTATCATTCAGACAACGGCTATTGAATGAAGCAGAAAAAAAAGATAACAATAGAAGTGCTCTATTGTTATTGGTATCACTTTAAGGGTACTGGCATTGTAATTTTTTAAACGATACCCAGCCCTACCAATGTGCTCCTGAAAACACTGGTGGGTCATATACACTCTGACAATCAAGTTTGTTTTCTGAAAAGGAACACTAAAAGAATAGTAGTTCAGTAGCCTTGCAGAAAAAGAAGCATGTTCATACCGTGTTGATCTTCCTCGGGAGGGGTATTGGTGTCTCTGCAGTCCCTGTTGGTGTCCCATTGGTGTCTTCAGCAGCTTGTTGGGTGGGAGTACCTATATTTGCTTGCTGATTAGGTGACGGTGAGTCTTGAGGCTGAGGCTGAGACTGAGGCTGAGGCTGCGGTTGAGTCTGTGGCTGCGGCTGAGGTTGAGGCTGACTTTGAGGTGGAGGCGGGGGTTGCGTTTGAGGCCTTTGCACCGTCTCTCCGGGAGGCGGCCTAGGAGCGGACTCTGCTGTTCCAGGTTTGGGGGGGATGTCTGCGAGATGAGGCTTGGGAGGCAGGTCTTTGAGCTGGGGTTTGGGCGGGAGGTCTCCCAGCTGAGGTTTGGGAGGGAGGTCCGAGAGCTGTGGCTTCGGAGGAAGTTCTCCAGGTTTAGGAGGAAGTTCAGACGGCTGCGGTTTGGGGGGCAGGTCTCCCAGCTGAGGCCTGTCTGCCAGTGGAGCCTTCTGTGGAGTGTCGGTTGCTGGCGGGGACTTCTGGAAGACCTCTGGAGGCTGGCTGGACTTATCCATAGACGGGTGGTGTATGGTGTCAATCTTCCGCAATGCCACTGGAGAGTGAAGCATACAGTTACTTACAGTAACCCTAGTTTCCCATTTTTTTTGTATCTGAGTGACTAATGCAATGACAATGCAATACTTCAATGTAACCACCGGGGGCATGTTCGCATCGTCAATGTATCTCCACTGAAAGTGCGTTTTTTGCAACTGACAGCCTCAGATTGTTATTCCAAGGGTCTGACAAAAAGGTCGGTCTCTGTAGGGATCCTTTTCATAATGTTGTGAGACACTTAAAATAATAGTGTGAGCCTGTCAGTGGCAAAAACATGCATTTATAGTAGTTATAGTGCAGCCTGTTTCGCTGCTGCTCAGTACTGGACCAATTTCAAAAGCTGTTGTTCCCATTAGTCACTCAGACACAAAAACGCAGGGAAGATAGGGTCCAGGTTAAGAAATACCTATGTTATTAATGTCTTATATTTAGCAACTAAAATTACAACGAAAACTGGACCAGGACTTTACCTTTCTGAGGTAGTTTGGGAAGAACCCTTGGACCAAGTGTAGACTTTGTGTTGCTTGAAGTAGTGCTGGGAAAAGATTTACAGATGAAGTTAAATGAAAAACAGAATCTAAGATGATGCATGCACCTCATAACTTGGACTACATGTAATTACAGAGAGTGATGCAATAAATTTCTGGCCAATAAAGCCTAAAATTTCACTGTGATTTTCTTTAATATTTTGGTTACCTTTGCTGCTGAGGAATTCCTTCAAACTTGTTAGAAACAGGAGACATCTTGCTGACAGGAGGAGGGGTGGAGTCGCTTCCTAAAACATCGACATTGATGACGACACAAGATTATTCAACACCATCGTGGAGAAGTCATCAAGAGATTAATTTAATATAAATGTGGAAATAAATTAACATGCTATGATGGTTTAAAAAAACAATGAGGGAGGCGTCATCTGGCTGAGCTTTCCATGAGCCCGTGTTATTTGGAGGTTGTGCAATTAAGTGTCATCATTTAATTAGTGGTTGGGTGTTACTGTATGGGTGACACAGAATGCACAAAACACCACAGAGGACAAATGATAAAAGCGGAATAACAGTAAAAATATCCCCATTATACACATAAGGGACACAAGATTGCTGGTAAGATGACTGAGGTGTCTTCTTTTGTCTCCAAGTGGTGGTTAGTTAAAAAAAAAAAGATTATTTAATTCCTCTGAAATATAATTGTTTTTCCAAGACAAACTCGTGGATGTCTCTTTGTGCAGTTTGACAGTATATTTATTGGTGAACTGAGCTTGGATCAAAGAAGTAAATTGTATCCCACTGTTGGTGCATTCACAATATAATAAAAATTCCGTAATTGTCAGTTACCCATTAATACTCTGAAAACATGAAAATGAATGTATAAATAATCTGGAAAAACATCTTTACAAGCACATGAAAAATCCTGACAATTTCACCACAGATGTGTACTTTAGAAAATAAATGAATACCATCTGGAGTGTGTTTGATATAATCTAATAAAACATTTTAAAGATGTATAAATTGTTAGGTGTAGTTTGGTCAAAACACCCAGTGGTCTTTGGAGAAGTTTACTTTCATATGTTTCTACTTTTGAGAGGAGCACATACCTAGATCTGAAATGACAATTAGTTAGTGATTGACAGAAAAACTAACCTGCAGCCATTTTGATAATTAATTCAATCTTAAAGGCATTTGTCAAGAAAAAAATGCCTTTAACAATTTCCTGGTATCACCTTTTCAAGCATCTTCTGCTTTTTTAAACCTTGTATTTGGACATTA
This sequence comes from Cephalopholis sonnerati, assembly GCA_019142605.1. Taxonomy (NCBI): domain Eukaryota; kingdom Metazoa; phylum Chordata; class Actinopteri; order Perciformes; family Serranidae; genus Cephalopholis; species Cephalopholis sonnerati. The sequence continues at coordinate 15,889,901 of JAGQAX010000021.1, read as the reverse complement.
AATAAATGTAAAAAGAAAAACAAGTGGGTTGTTTTTAGACCAAATGATTAATAGGGGTGTAAATCACAAGCTTCATCATGAAACAATATTATGTTGATCCTCTAGACAACTCAGCTCAGGGCCACTAGCACTGTTTGAATATTAGGACTAAGGTGTGCTTGGACAAAAATGGTGAGAAGAGACATGCCCCGGGGATATCAAAATAAAGTCAGATCTTAGGGATGAAGATATGTAGAGATGTTTTCACTGGATTATATTGGATTGTTGCTCACTGAATTGATATAATTCTAGATACCTAATAATTAATCAATTAATTTAGAGAAATATACCAGCTTAGTTGGAGGCCTACACATATTCATGTAATGAACCAGACTACCATTCAGCATACTTTTAAACTGCACACAGAGACATAAAAAGGCATCCACTTGTATGACTCTGAATTAATAACCCTGAAACCCCTTCAAGAAATATCTTAACATTTGATAACTCATTTTTAATCTTGGGAACATCTGATAAACTAGTCCTAACACAAAGTCCTCTTACATGCTTTCCTAGACCAGTTTTTTAAGTTTAATGAAGAACTTTTAAAATAACCCTGCACTTTAGAACGATGCTGATATTCAAGCTTCTGGCTGGAGCCGAGTGAAACCAGCTCTACAGTTTAGACGTGTGCTTGCGTCTCACCCCCAGTCAAGCCCCCTTTACTGTGTGGACTGTGAGAGAGCGGGCTGGGTGGGTCAGACAGGGTGCGTTTGTGTCCAGGAGGTGGGGGCGGAGGTCTCTTCTTGGACAGGGTGGAGCTGCCTCCTGGTGTGAGTGTAGAGGGAGGGCCAGATGGGGGAGGAGCTGGAGGAGCGATACATAAAACACATGAGGTGATGTGGCCCCCCCAAAAAAGTCATTTTGTAAACCCCTAAAAACCCAGAGAAGGTAGAGGAGAGGATAATGAAGCATGGAGAAGAGAGGATGAAAATTCGGAAAAGGATTTTGCTGTCAGGATGTTTTTACAGGACGAAATGAAGAGACACATCAATGCAAGTTCAACAAAACACTGTCCGAACAAGTATATAACAGAAATGTCTTGACGGGAGTGCAAAATGATGAAAAGAGACACAATGATTTGGGGTGTGGGCACATTTTGGTCTCTCTCTACTGGGGGAATTAGATTGTGGATACGCCTGTTTGTGTCTAATGGGACTCCGTAGCACTCACTGGTCACTAGTACAGAGAAAATTAGGGCGAAAGCAGCTAATAGAGAGCTCAGCCAGAGAGGAATCAGCTGTGGTTAAGAGTTTACAGCTCAAGGATGGTGGGACATGATTCCAGCAAGATAAAAATTCATGTAGGCAGGAAATAATTAACTGGAGACTCGGCTTGCCTACATGGTCCCATTGTTCCTTTAAATAAACACCACCACCCTGTGAATCTGAGCTGTAAAGGAGGAAACAACTGAGGGATAAGTATATATGGGGCACACAGCCGAGTAAGGGGGAGAACATAAAACCAGGATATTCACTGATGTATGGTCGAGTGCCAGCCAGAGTGGCGTAGTGCGAATGAGAGCCAAGGAATGCCAAGTGTGGAGCTGAAAGAATAGAGAAACAAAAAAGAGAAAGAAAAGAGAGCGAGATGAGGAGTGTGGGAGAGAATCTACAGTATGTCAGTCTTTAAAAGAGCTGCTCCCACACACTGTAAAATAACAAGATGAAATCTTATCAGTGACAAGCAAAGAAAAAAAGAGGAAAAATGGCGCGTAGCTGGCCCCGGGGGCGAGCTCTTCAGCACCCACTGAGAGAGGAGGAGAGAAAGAGAGCGCTGCGCTGCTTATCTGGAGCATCTGAAGAGTTAGCATGTTGTTCTATATGTATGTATGTCGTTTAGCCTCTTCTTCAGGCTTTTAATCTTATTTTTGCATAAATCAAACTTAAAATTTTCGCTTGTTTCCAGTGCTGTTTTAATAATTTAAAGGCCCTGACACACACCAAGCAGACAGGTGGCTATCGGTCAATGTCGGGTCGCTGGCGAGTGTCTGTCACCCTGGCAGCCCTTGTCGCCTTTTCTTGTTTGATTCAGCATGTTGAATTGGAGCCTGTCGGTAAGTGAAATCACTCTGATTGGCAGGTCAGCTCAGTGCACGAGAAGACAAGCAGAAGTGAGGAAAGAAACAGACGACTAAAGTCAAGAGGGTGTAAGAACAAAACATGTATTAGGTAAGATTATGTTTTTAGTAGGGCTGTCAAAACAACGCCTTCATTTCAATTAATTAATCACGGAAAAAAAATGAACACCAATAGACTGTGTTCTGTGGTGTCCTTTGACTCAGTGCATCATTTAAGGCCACAGTGGCAATTCACTTGAATTGAAATCACTGAAATACGTTCACATTAACAGTTGATGTATGAGATTAATTTGGATTAATTAATCACAGAGCATGTTATTCATTTGGTTATTTTTTTAATGACTTGACAGCCCTAGTTTTTAGCCTTTTAGCTCTTTAGCAGAAATCATTTGTAACTGTTTGTGTTATTGTCGCTAACTGGCTAGCTGGCATCTTGAATTGTAAATAAATGACTTAAACAATGTGTCTATCTGCTCTAATGTAAGCTGTGGTGGACTTACAGGCAATGTTATAAAAAGATCAGTTCAGGACAAGAACATCCACCGTGTAGGAGGCAGGGTGCTATTAGCATTATTTAAGAGTTTATATGAACATTAATGGCTTCGCCCTGCTCTTCATTTGGTTTGGGGTTTGGATTATACTTTAGCAACCCCAGCCAACGTTTGTCAAACACACTGGTTTGTCCACTTCCTCAAAAACCATTGACAGTTTTGTCTGAAAATACAAAAATTAAGAGCATTAATTTAATATTTGTGTTGTTTGTCCAATTATGTTTTTTATGGTAAGCATCAACAAGGTTATGTGTGAATAAACTATTTATATAATATCTATTACATATTATATAGGTTGTCTATTATATACTGTACTATAATAGCAGGACAAACAAGCTCTAGACTGCAATACAAGAACAACTGTTTGTTTCCATGTCTTCTCCCGTACATGGACCCTTATCTTTTTCCGGAAACATGCAGCCTCAGCCTTTTAGCATGTCATCAAGTATGCATGTAGAATGTGCACATTTAAGAGCATTTTACAGGGCTCTAGTTTTTAGCTGAGGTCAGCTAAAACCACTGAACAGCCTGAGTTAGTGTTAATTAGTTTGCTACAGCTGATAAAATCTGCCAGCGACAGTCGTCATTTCAGCCAATAAAATCACCGGCTGTCAGCTAGAAATTAGAAGCCAATTTTTGCTCACTTGTGTAAAGGAGAGACCCATTGTTTAAAAAATTAACAACATTTTTGATGGTGAATCTGCTGCGCTGTCATAATGAACTGTGAGAGCGGAAAGCTTAGCAACAGTAACAAAATGTTAATTCAACCAACTGGAAACAGGTGAAATTTCACACCTCTTGTTTTAAGAAAAATAAGATTTAAATGCTCAATAATGGATTAAAATGACGTGTTGGGATGGATGTTGTGCTGCGTAAGCTCTAGCAATGTTATCAACCACGTACTAAAGCTGTTAGTGTTTAAAACCCCTCCGCAGAGGGAGGAGTGTTATCTTTAATTCTAATACTGCAGACACAGCACACCCACAGTATACCATGTGTGTACTGTGTCAAGGAAAATGATGAAGTGTGCACCCTGCTTCCCTTTCACAGGCCTGAGTAACTATGGCCACCCTGCCCTCTCCTGCAGCCATGTTTTCCTGAAGGTTTACTGTGTAAGCAGTCTTAATGACACCTGCATCCCGCCCTCTGATTTGTGTGTTGACAAATTACATTCCACTGCAGGGTGTGTGTGTGTGTGTGTGTGTGTGTGTGTGTGTGTGTGTGCGGACTGACTGACAGCGCAAAGAAGAAACTTTCCAGAAAAGTGATTACGAAGCATTTCTCTGCACCTAATCCTGTCCTGGATATAATCAAACATTAACAGACATAATAAAGTACAGTTTCAAAGACTATCTTCCCTCGACAGTAATGACACATAGTAAAGCATACAGACGACCATTTGCATTACAGTCTGACATTTGCAAAAGCGATATTAGCAGAGTATGATCTCCTGAATTGACTGACTGTCATAGTCGTAAGCTAGAGACTGATATAACTATGAATATGATTGAAAAGCACTTGGAGCAGGCAGGTCTGACCTTTGCCCTGGTTCCTGGGTGGCAGCGGCGGCCCGTCCGCCACAGGGGAGGAGGTGAGGTCGGTGGAGGCGCTGTACATCTGGTTGGTAAAGGCGCTGTAGGACAGACGCTGCTGTTTGTCCCGTTGGCTGATGAAGCCCGGCAGGGAGAGCTTGTCGTGGGGGGAGAGGCTGGAGGAGTGGCAGAAGCTCTGAGGCCTCGGGGAGCGGTCCTTCTTGATGGGACTGGGCTGCAGGGGGACATGAGGGGGACAGCTGAGACAGAGCCGACATTGGTCTAGTTGCTTTTTGATTACACAGAGCTGACATCGTTACCTGACATGCAGATGACAGCACCCCTTAGAAACTTGGTATTTCACCAGGATAGGCAAGGTTTTGCAGTTTGTAGCAGTTCATATTTATGTATACAATATGAGATCAGTTAGTTTAATGCTTCTCAACTATGAGGGCATACAGAATATACTTTTCATGTTGGACTATAATTTGAATATTTGGTCTCACAGTTATGTACATGGGTATATAGTCTGCCTTGTAAGCTCATTTGGGTATCTGTTGATGCAAGATATTACACTGCTACTGAATACAGCCCCTCATCTGAGTAGATTTTTGTTGTTGGGCATAATTTAGTCAGTCTAAAAGTCAGTGTATTTTAGCACCGTTTGGTCGTACATATTTTCTGGTATATCGCTATGAAATTTGAAATTTTTTTAGCAGTCAGGCGAAAGTCATTTGAAAATCTGCAGGGAAGTCGAGATGTGTCAGCCATGCCAGCAGCACAAGGAGCAAAAATTGTATCTTTGTAAATTAATGGTCACAAAAATAAATAAATAAAAAATCATCTCTGTTTGAAGTTGAAGTTAGGTGTTGTTAGCTGCTGGCTGCAACTTCCCTAAAATGTCAAACTATTTCTTTAAACTGAAAATCCAACTGCCCAACCTTCACAATATTAAAGAAAAATCCACCCTTGAATGCTCTCTCACTATGTTAGAGGTGCTGTATGTTTAATGTGCAGTGAGCACAGCTTTGGTGAATTGCAAGTCAAAATATTTCTAAATGTCTTGGTTAAAACTTGGTAAAAATGTGGTTGAAAAGTTAAGTTTTTAATACATGCAGGTAACCTAAAACCATTGTTTCAACAGCATTTCTAGGAGTTAATGAACATGTAGTTAGGACCTGCTTCACGTTGAAATACAGCCATTGAAGTGTAGTGAAACTGACATTCAAAAACCTTCATTTTTTTTTAAACAAACTTCCAACCCACATGTTTAGATGACTGAGTTGCAAATCACCAAATCTCCCAACTGGGAGGTGTTTATTCTTCAGTCACCCATCTTCCCTCAACTCGCTTCATTAAATACTTAAAGGTGCCGTCTGTGATTGTAATCCAGTACATTAGATTAATGTCAAATTCAGCAAATATCTCATAAGGTCCACTAGCTGTCCAATCTGTGTGTGCACTGAATAAGATCCTGTGTTCATACACAGCCCTCTTTCTGTGACTAGCAAACAAACACAGTGGCTCAGACAGAGCTACACAACACTATGCTGGCTCCTCTCCCTCTTCCACATCCTCACCCACAAGGAAAAGAGCCACACCATGATAATAATGAAAGATAAATAACATCGCAGATATTAGAGCTTCGAAAGTGTGCTGAGGGGAGGGGTGTATTTGTTTGGGCGTTGAGTTAATATCTTTCTCCAGATTCCTTTAATGCAGTGGTTCCCAACTGGTGCAGCCACAGGGGTCCAGATTTCTCCTTAGTCATTAGCTCAAGGTCCACACAGTTTAATACATTCAGTGTCATACTTGCGTTTGGCCATGCTGTCAAGCTAGTTTGCTCTCTCTGTCAAGTAGCTGTTTGTTAGTTACTCACTCTACAGCATGAAATGACACTTCAAAATAAAAGCTCTGTGCCAGGAATTCTGCCTACTTACAAATTAAGGTGTTTCTTGTAAACATGACACATTTGCAAGTCACTTGCGATCCATTAAGAACGGACCTTTGACCAGTTGGGAACCACTACTTTAATGTAAGATTTTCAATGCTGCACAGCTAAAGTGAGCACATTAAATTGTCTGCCTCTACCATGTATTTTTGTCTCTGCATATATGTTGTTCAGTCAGAGAAAAACTGAGAATATAGAAAGCAGAACCTTAGTTTTTAATTCTGTGGAAATGGCATCAAAGCCGGACTTGTTAATGCTTTAAATTGTTGGAAATGTATATACACTTTATTTTAGCTTTGCTGGAAGCATCTTAATCTGGCCAGCTGCCTTATTATTCTTTATCGTTCCATGAAAACAAAAACACAAAAAAGGTTTTTCTAAGGAAATTAAAAGACAATTATTGTCAGGAGTTGCCAAATTCAGGTCAATTTCTGCAGCCAGGCAACACTACAAATTAGTTATAACAGTAACCTAAACACAACAGAAACATGATGATGGGGAGGATAATGATGATTAGAATAATAGCTCTTATTTTATGCATCGGAACATCATGTATGCAATGGGGTTTTAAAATGCTAGTACATTTGTAGCAGCTGTTTTTACAGTGTCTTACAAAGCAACACTGCTCGCTCTGTCGTATCTGAACATCAGTCTGACTCATCAGCAGTTTCCATTATTAGATTCAACAGCACATTATGGGGTGTGTTGAAGACCTGATTGAATTCAAGCTCAAGCAACTGAGTGTGACGCTCTGCTCGAACCTTATCGTCGAGGTCGTCGTCGCTCTCGTCCATCTCCTCCAGTCTGAGGCTCCACTCGTACTCCACATGGATGTGAGGGTTGAACTTCCCCTCTGCAGCCTGCACGAGCTGACACAAACACACAAACATTTAACAGTCATTAACATAAATACAGCTACAAACCATTATCAGTCAAATGGAAAACAGCAACAAGACAAAGCAGTGACAGAGAAACTGGCTGCTGATATAGTAACACTATAAGTCAAGATTAGTAGCAATTAGTATACTAACTATGCAACACCACACATCACTCATTACTCTCCTGGATATGAGATATTGTTCAGTATGAAAAGCTACTACAAGGTCATTGTATTAAGTGTTAAACTTGCCAAGACATTTATTGTTTAGTAGAGATTTCACTCTGCATTTAAAATAGCTTTTTTGTCTGCGTGGTCATATTAGCGTTAATAATGAACATACATCAACAATTATTTCCACTCTGCTGTCACTGTTGCCTGGAGGCTGAAGGAAGACCTTTGACTGCCATCTAGTGTTCTGAATAACCTTCCAAAAAACATCACAATCTAAACTCCACAACCTTTGTTTAGTGTTTCCATTTTTTCACGATTAAGTAATGTTTTTTAGAGCATTAACATCCACTGTGATGTCCAAAATCACCAGCTGGGCACTCCTGTACTTACTGCCTCCTCACACTGAGTGTTCCTCAGTCGCCTGGCAACATCCAGCGCCGTCTCTCCGTTCTGATTGGCTGAAGGGAGAGGAGGGATAATCAACAGTTGAAGAGTCTGATACGTGCGTACAGATGACATTAAGGAGAAGATGAACCTCGACGTGTGACTCACTGATATCAGTCGCCGGCTTGCCCCTCAGGAGTAACTTGAGGCACTCGGGCTTCTCGTACATGCTGCAGTAATGCAGGGCGGTGTTCCCCCACTCCGTCTGCTTATCCAGGTTACCGCTGGGAGAAAAAAACACACACACACATACACACATAGTGAGGACAGAGGTCATAAGCCTGAGGGTGTTTTCCACAGTCCTGCAGCGTCAGGTTAAAGTCTTATTACCAGGATCTTGTGATTTAGTATGAGATAAGCAGACATCTATCTTTTACCTTAAAATTCTGAGGAAAGCAATTCAAATCAGTCATAAACACACCAAATTACACAACACAGACATGCAACTGCATTAGCCACGCAAAACCAGCTTCACGCCACACTAAAGCAGGTGAATCATCCCTTTTTGATCTCTTGTAGCTCCCAGAAAGGGCAGGAGAAATATCTTAAATAATGAGGGCTAACATGGTATGAGCACAGCTATTAATTAATGAGAGGGTTCCACTTCTTGTGTGTGCAGTTGGAGCAGTGGTGGGTAAACAATTGAAAAGAGAGGAATAAATTAAGGCAGAGAACAAGTGCTTGACCCATTTCTGTTTGCCTTGTGGGAATGTGAGCTGAGCTGTGCAAGCGCTAAGCTTCTCCTCCGCACTTCCACTGCTTCACTACAGACTGAAGCACAGAACAAGAAAGACTCACAGCAGACACACGGAGCACATTTGATACTGCGTGTTTCCACAAAACTGTTGTTTACTACATATTTTATCTCTGAACCTCTGATGTGTTAAAGGAAAATTTTGACAGCTTTTTAACAAGCTTGAAAAATGGAAAACCAATCCCCACTCTTTTGCAGCTCTAGTCTGATGTTTGGTGAAAATGAATCTTATAAATGTACCTGTTCTGCACAAGGAAGTCCACTAAGTGCAGTGAGGTCTGGTCAGCAGTCCGTACAGAGTAGTGCAGTGCTGTCTCTCCGGATTCCTGCAGGGGGCCATCAAACACAGCAAAGACACGGTGAGACAATCTTGGGCAGCATCCATTCTGTATTCTCTCCCTCTCTGTGTCTCTTTCAGCATTTAAACAAGCTGCAGTAAACAAAATGGCTCCTAAAAATAATATTTCAGCAGGCATGAAGCAGAAATTTGTGCTTTTTTGCAAGTATCCTGCAGTAATTTTGTGGTTCTCTGTGAATTAAAACTAGATCTAGATGCTATGTTTTTAAATGCAGCATTAAAGATGGAGATAAAAGATTAAATATATGGAATATATGCGCTGTATATTTGGTGGCGTCTGTAGGGAACACTAAGGGCTGTATGTAGTCACGCAGCCCTGTCGTGCTGTCTGGGTTTGGAGGGGGGGAGTGGGATGTCACTGTGCTGTCAGCAGCCATTCAGATGTACTGACAACAGCAGATCAGATATCGGTGAGTCAGACTTCATCGCGCAGACAGCAGCAGCTCCCTCTGTCACCAAACAAATATCCTCTTTTATTCTGCTGCTGCATTGTACACTTAATTTTTCATTAGAGAACCACCGTGTCTGTGTTATAAAACCTTGACCCATTTATGTCAGATTAAGTCTGATCAGTCGCGTTGTTTACGGTGCAGCATCTTCACCATCCACTGCTTGTTATTTAACTTTCATTTATGCCTGAACCAGCGGTGCAAAGAGGCGAGGAAACAAAGAGGCCGCCACGGGATGAAAAACATGAATTATGCCGCCGCAGATGTCGTCATCTGAGTAAATATGAACTCAAAACGAGATGATGCCCTATAATGTGGTTGCTGGATATCACCACCTGCTGGTGAAGCTATCCAGATGATTCTAATTTTTCCAACTGTTACACCCGTTTCTACCCGCCAAATAATTCAGCAGCTGGTAGAAATGTGTCAGCGCTGGTTGTCCTGCTGGAAGTGAACCTCACATGAGGATGAACCACTGCAGTAACATTTAGAGCTCTGAGAAGGACACTCTCAAGTCTGTAGTCTAAAAAGAGGTGAAGGTATGTGACAGAAATACACTGTAATGATGTTATGAGGAGGTTGACATGTAGCCAAGATTCAAGGAAACATACTAACCTGGAATGCCAATGTTACATGATATGCATCTTTGCCAAATAAGCCACCAAATCAAACTAAAAATTAACTTTTTTTTTTCAGATATTTTCATTATCTAAGCTGCTCAATCACATGTCTGTCCTTGGTGAGTTTATGGAATGCTGTGACGGCTCTTGTCTGAGGCTTAGCGTCGAGCGTGGAGTTGAGCCGACTGCAGCCACGATTTATGGGGAACCAGTGGAAGCTGTACACCCCTGCAAACACCTGGGAACTGTCAGAGATGACAAACTGCATTTTAAAGCTAACACAGAGGTGATCATCAAAAACCGCCAACAGCGTCAGTACTTCTTGAGAAAGCTCAACTCCTCTGGGGTAGACAGGAATATCCTCATTATATTTTACAGCTCCTTCAACGAAAGCATGATAAACCACTAATTTATCTGTTGGTTCAACTCTATCACAATCAGTAGCAAGAAGCGTCTCCTGAGCACAATGAACACCTGCTCCAAAATCTCTGATCTCTGCATGATCAGCAAACACTACGTAAAGCCCGCTCCATCTTACAGGACCTCACCTCTGTCCTGCACTTTGCCTTTGAATGGCTGCCTGTTGACAGGCATCTGTGCTGCCGTGAAGACAGCACTAACAAGAGGAAGGAAACCTTTAAATACACAGAACTCAAGTCTGTTTATGGCCCCCTCCTCCTGTCCCGCCTGGGACTGACCTCCACATCAACTGTTCTGAGACCAGAATCGGCCACCCCTCACCCACTGTGCTGGCTCTACCGTCTCACACTTTAAGCTTTAAGGTTATCTATTATTACTGCAGGACATTTGACCATCTGACTCTACCTTTGCTACGTGACCACTGCTGCAGTTGGTCGTGTGTTGTTGCTGCTGTGGACCGATAAGATAAGATATTGTGATTTTAAACGTGATGTGATATGCTGAGTATTTCAATAAAATATATTGCAATACATGCAATTTACTATCTTTTTTCAGTGGCAAATTATGTCCCCAAATAACATAACGTAGTTTCCTGTTCCTCTCACTTCAGTTAATTTTTATTGCAGCAAAATGTATCTAGTAAACTAGTAATATATAATATATAATATCTAGTAATATTGCCACACAAAAATATCACGATACTTATCTGTACTGTTTTTTTTCCCACCCCTACTCTATAGTGAGATTCAGCTCCTTGTTTAACTGTCTGGTCCACAACTCAACTGTTTAGGTTCACTCTCACTGCTCTTGTAGCCTCATTTTTGGCTGCAGCAGGCAGCTGTTTTCAGAGAAAAAGCTCTAAAAACTCACTGCATATTTCCTGCTCAACACCCAACAGCAGACAGACAGTTAACAGCTGGCTCATGAACATAGTGGAAATATTTAGCAGCTAAAGAGACGGATATTTCCCGCAGGAATTTGTAAAGACATAATACAGAGCTACAAGGAGAGTGAATATTGGACTTAGAATCATCAGGTGGACACAAACATGGCTCTAAATGCATGATAATGTTGCTCTGTTTGCTGGATGTGTAAATAAATATGTGACTGTTTGCAAGAATGCATAAACATACAAACTTAAAGGACTCACCGGTCCAACCTCTGGGAGTGGCTCCATAAGTTCAACCCCCTCTGCATAGACCTGGATGAGAGACAGCAGATCCCTGGACTGAACCGCCTCAAACAGCTCGATCATTTTAGCTGCCGCAGACGTGCATGTCTTCCTCGCATACTTGTGGTCCACATATTTAGCGTTGATGAACTCCTTCCTCACCGTCCTGTGGAGGAGAAGAGGAATACAGTCAGCTAATATCACACTGAACAAATGTAGTTTTCAGGCAGGCATTTCAGAGAGCACTCACATGTCACTGGATGGAGTGGGCTTTGGTGAAGGGGACGGGAGGTTTCCCTCCATGATCTCATTGAAACTACTGTTCCCTACATTCTTGGCCAGCTGGAGGGGAAAGAAGAAAGAATCAGCACCAGATCACGACAAGCATAACAGCGTTCACATGTTCTTAGGGACAGATGAGGACGTTGGTTCTGGAAGTGTGTATCTCTGCTGCTTTAAGGATCAAATTCTGCTCTCTGCTGTGTTTCCACTACTCTTTCATTATTTCTAATATTTCACTCAAGATGAAAATAGTAAAGGGCGTGGACTGCTGCCTCAAAAAAAGCTATTTATTCACATGGTAGACCAATTCTCTGACTCACCAAGAGTTCTGAGGTCCCTAGCTTGTCGAGCTCCATGGACTGGATGCGGGAGATGTGGACCCCCATCTCTCTGTGGATACCAGAGCACTCGATGCAGGTCAAGATTCCCAGGTTGGTGGAAAGCCACTTAGGATCTATAAACACAGACAATATGAGAAAATGTGTGTTAATGCTTTCCATAATCTACAATACATTATTGTTATTGCCATAGCCAGTGTGAAAACAAAAGTGTCTCAGAGGGTCTGAGATCTAATCCTATACTGAATGTCAAATAACAGAATTTGATTTAAGTTGCATCAGGTAACACTGAAAGCTCCAAATCGCATCACGACATGCCAGAAACCACACAAATAAATGTCAGTAAAATTCAATTTAAGTCCAGCCTGGGACATGTCACCCCTATCTCTACTGTCAACTGTCAACTAAAGGCCCTAAAACTGTATTTAAGAATAAAGATGCAAGAGATTTTTCAGCAATAAAAGTCCTGCCCTTTACTGAAATACATTGTGTGTGGCTGCGTTGTATTCTGGTGCTTTAAGGCTGCTGTCAGTGGAGAAATTGGTTTCTCAGCGTCCCTAACATTTGATTTATTCTTGTATGATTGCAGAAGTTGGGAGAAAAATGGTGAGCCCCGACAGAAGCCATTACTCTCACTTGAATTGTGAGGGACTTACACCAAAACCACTAACACCAATGTTTAAAGATAGTTTTCCATACATCCTCTGCTATAAAATGACTTTATAACAGTGCTGTGACCATCTTAACGAGATGCAATACTTTCTAAGTTTCATTGTGAGAATCAAAACAGGCCTTAAAAACACATGATTTATAAGCACTGCATGTTTTTTCCTTCTTGTGGATTGATTTTGTTGTTTCAAATAACAATATGCCATCCCATTTCTGCCAGTGTGATGAAAAAAAGATGCAGTAGATCATTATAAGGAGAAACTTTCTCAAAATAACGACTGAGTATCACAAAATAATCTCAAAATAATAAGTCAGTACATCAAAGTAATGAGAAACTTTCTCAAAAAACAAAACAAAACCAAAACTTAGTATTGTTTCATTATTTTGAGATATTAAGGCCCCGATCAGACAAAGCGCATAATGCAGGTTGCCTTGTCTTTATTGCTATTGCAAATTGTTGCTAGGCAACCACCAATTCACCTGTGCTTAGCTTAGCTAACTCACAGGTCTGTACCATAAAATCAGCATAAAAAATGGACAGTCGGAGGGCTCTGCTCTGGCTCTGACTGAGAGTGAGAGGCTGTTACCAAAAAGTATGTTGGTCACAGGGAAACAGAGATCTGTGTGGGCACAAGAGGCCCTCAGAAAGAGGAGAATTTAATTTAATTTAATTTAATACACTTTATTAATCCCAGAGGGGAAATTATCACAGGGAGTATTGTACCACCAGCTGGTCCAGGAGCTTCGCCTGGATGATGGTCAATTTGAGACTTTTTAGGATGAGTCTGGGACAGTTTGACAATCTGCTGTCAATTGTCAGGCCTAATAATGGTCGGTGAAAATGACAGAAAGTCATTTCTCATTCTCAATCCTCATTTCATTACTGTATGATTGGGTTTACGTGCTTTTGTACAGTACCTTTTCCTTAATGTGCTTTGGTATTATGGTGAGGTCACTGTCTTGCTAATGGTGCTTGTGTGCTGTTGTCCTTACTTATGTGCTTTGTTTTGTGCTCTTGTGTGTTTGTTTGTGGCTATGTGCTTTGGTCTATGTTGTGTTTAATGCTGTACTTTTGTATGATACATTCTTAATGTTTTAGGTTATATGGTTAGGTCATTGTTTTATTAATAGTGCTCATGTCTTGCTGATTTTGCCTGTGTACCTTGTTATGTGCTTTTGTCCATGGTTATATGCTTGCTCTGCGCTCATGTGCCCTTCTATGGACATGCCATCAATCTGTTCTGTTATCTTATGTGTTTCTGTGCATTTGTATGTTATTTTGTCTTTTTCTTATAGCAACAATTTGTTCAGATTTGTCTTGCAGCTTGCCTTGGACGATGTCTGAGGTGAGTTTATTTTAGCTTCACGCAAACCACGTCAACTACTACTTGTAGTCGATCACCACCACAGAATGCCCACCTCTCAATTCATCTTATTGAACATTGGGGGAAAAATGCTAATGATGTCAAGCGCTTTACCGCTCTAAGGTGAAGTGTTTTTGACTTGAAAAGTTCAGGGTGCTCCTGGAAAAACGCGAGTTGCTTAGCAATGCAAAAGCGGCAAGCCTAACTTTCATTAAAAACCATTACAAAAAGCCTCCCCAGGCTGCTAAAGCGCGCTCGATCTGACTGAGGAATAAGTCATTATTTTGCAAAGCTAAGTCATTATTTCGAGAAAGTTTCTCATTATAATGACTCGTAGGATCTTTTTTTTCCCATCACATTGGCAGAATTGGGCTTCCGTACCCATTAGACAGAGAAGTTTGCATTTTCATTTAAGAAAACAGTTCACATCTGTGGCCTAAATAAGGGGTTGTGGTATTTTTTTTTGCTGCAGCTACATTCATTGTGTCATTGTTGAATAAGAGTTACATCTACACACTGACTCCAAACCACAAGTTTACCAAATAGACATCAAACATTGTGATAACAGTTCAGGCCAAAGATCTGACAAATTTTTGCGTGTGATGTGCGTATATTTCTAATGTAATCCTGTGTCCTGACAAAATGATTTCACCTACTAAAAACATGATTTCTGCTAATGAGAAAGGTGCATTTCTACACATGAACACTGCTTTTAAATTAAGTGTATGTTAACTACATTTATTGCTTTTATTTGTACAACAACAACAAACATTTCAGACCACTAGAGGACTGTCGTAGGCACAGTGAGCACAGCTCAGTCACATCATACTGCAGGAGGGAGATACAGCCTATTGCATAACCTAGTGCCAAAGCAAAGGGCATGAGTATGCTGCGATGTAGCACATAGCGCCCTCTAAACTGCCGCTATTGACGAACGTCACCGCCTGATGTTCTGGGAGATTTAAGTGAGCTTTAAAGCGTACAGCTGTGCTGCAGTGGTTGTGAGCTCGCTGATGCTGTGAGGCTGGAGAGGCTGTTCTGTTTGGATCTGACAAGTGAACACCAGGCAGACGCCGGTGGAAACGTCAGTGGCAGCCCGAAAAACCAATGAGTCATGCACAGAAACACAGGCACACACACATTGTCACAACATCATGAGCACATGCAGGGTGGTGATAGGTCACAGAGTGCATGTTGGGCATGACGAGCTGACGCACAGTGACCTCTATAGCTGATTAATGCTAAAGCTGCAGAGCTGTGTCGCACAGAGGGAGATCCCGGGAGAATATCAAATGAGATGGAGTTGTCCTCTTTCTACTCAGACCAGAGGGAGCAAAGAGGTGACCTTTGAAAGTCATTACAATGACCTTCCAACCATAGAGTTAATTTTATGCACTGAGGAAAGGACGTCCTGTCACAGCAATTCATAAAATCTATTGTAAAGAAAAACAACAAACAGTAAAAGAGCTTAAACCCACATCTGGAACACGTGTTTTATACTGAAACCATGAACACCAACGGATGCAGCAACAAGAGCATGGACATGACAAATTACCTCCCCTCTCTGCAGATTGCAGGGGTCGACAGAGCGTGTGTGACTTATGTAACAACGTGATGTAATGATGTTGTTTCTCAAAGCATAGAAATGCTTTTTTTTACCCTCAGAGCATAAAGTCCTCCCCTTGGTCGCTCTGTGAACTGCTTTGTGTGTTTGTGTTGACAGAGGAGCGCGCGTGTGTGTGTGTATGCATGTATATATATGAGTGTGTTCAGTGTCAGAGGGCCTGAATGTCTACGCCACTCTCAAGTGCTGAGTCTTTGCTTCCTAATGTGGGGGAGGATCGGGATCGGGTTGTGTCCTGAATGCTAACAAAGCTTGCACACACACATACACACACACAGTTGTTTGTTGAAGGCTGCAGGGGGATTTGTAGCTTGTTCAGTTACCATCTAACTGAAGGACGCTGAGTTCAGGGCAGCTGTGACAGTGCAAAGAAATCAAGATCGGTGTGCAGCTTTAAATAAAACCTTCGCCCACCATGAAATCATAAAATGCTGAAGTGAAGGTGTTTGTCTTTTACCGTAACAAGGTGAGGGTTGACTAAGCACAAAACAGGAAGAGGATATCTATGAATGTGTATGTAGCCTCTCTGGAAACACAAACAGCAGCAGTACACACCTGCAGCTCCGCAGTCGCAGCACACTTCGTTGCCTGGCATGCGCAGCACGTCTTCTATGATGGCTTTAGTCAGATCCTCTAAACCGTCCTCTCCTCCGCTGCTCTGCTCGCCACGGAAAAGCCATGTTCAAGGCCTCCTCCTTACTGTTGGTCAGCACCGAGATCCAGCTGCATAAGGGAACGCATCAAAAATGGTGTTTTAATAATAAGAAATGTTAATTTATAATGCATATTTAAAGCACAGCTGAAAAGACAAATAAACATCAAAGCTACAATTAAAAATAAAAATAAAAAAAAGTTGCAACTGCCAAAAAATGATAATTTTCCTCAAATCAGTTAGTTGTTCCGGCTATAAAATGTCTAAAAATTGTGACAAATGCCATCAGAGTTTCTTTAGGGAACACCTTAAAAGTGCTTGTTTTGTCCGATCAACAGTCCAAAAGTTTATGATGATACAAAAAAGAAAAACTAAAAATCCCCACAATTGAGAAGCTGGGACTCTGGAAATCTGTTCCTGCTCTACAAAAAATATAAATAATCACTAAATGTGTAAATTGCAGGAATGAAAGAGTAAGATGGTGATTTATATTATGATGAGCTGGAACGAACAAAAGTCCACTGTCTGTTTAGCTGGTCCAAAGACAGATTTATTCTTTATTACACACACATATGATGCATTACTCAACAGAGGGCCCTTTGTAAACGATCTACAGCGCATGGTCTTAAGTGCACATCCTGAGTGCATTTAGGGTGTGTCCTACTCCATTTTTACCAGTTAAACAGCGCATGATCTGAGGGCAAAATAAGGCGCAAGGGGGAAACGGGTGGTATTTAGTCCCTTAATTAATTACAGGTGTATTAGGGCATAACATGAATTTAACCAATCAGAGTTTCTTCCTCATTTCCTATTAAAAGCCAGGTGTACCTGCCACCTGGTGCTCTGCTATTTGCATGGCAGATTTGTCAAATTGGAGAGGCAAGTTGTTTCTTTCTGAGAGTAATGCAGTCAGAGCAGTAATGTCACTGCAGCAAATATCGTGAGACATTAAGGCAGCAAAACTAAAAATCGTAGTCCCTAAACTAGACAGAGGAAACAGAACTAAACCTTTAGCTTCTGAAATAATCAATGAAGTTACGCTGCTCCTTGTGTGTAAATCCACACAATGTCTCTCTTAATGGAAAGTTGGACAGCAGCTCTGCTCTGCTCTCTGCTATGTTCACATTATGGAGAATGTAATTAAGATTTTTCTCCTTAATGATGTATTGTTTCACCCACATGCAACCTATCCACACGTCCCTGTGTGTGTAACACAGCAGAGTGTATGTGCGCATCTTACTATCTCAACAATGCAGCCTCAGAATACCAGGAAAATACAGTGCTATTAAGTTTAGACTTGTTGGTCAGTGGCTTAATTGCTTTTTGCTGCCTCAAAATAGCAATGTGCCTGACCACACCTCATTTCAGGACCTACATCAGTCTGAAACAAACAATGACAGTTGCACTGCCCTATGTGCTGCTATTTGCTGCATGCAAATTAAGGCCCTTAAACTGAACTTATTTCAATAACTACTGAGATAATAACAATAACATTACTTCAACTGCACTCATTTGTATTTTTCTGAGGCAGGTCTTTTTTTAAATTAGGTGTCTTAAACATTTTGGATTAATTCTTTCGACAGTCTTTTTGTGCCTGCAAATTTATTTACTTTGACAAGGTTAATCACACACACACACACATACAGACAAACAGACACACACATACAGACAGATAGACAGACACACACTGTTGTTATTAAGAATCATGCAGATAGGAAACGATGTAGCTGCCCTTCAAACATGGCCTCCTGCAGCTCTCTACAACACACAATCTGCTCCTGCAGTCTTACCCACTGAACTGGCCCTCACACACACACACTCAAGCACACACATGCACACACATGCACCAACACACACTGGGCTTTATGAGCCTGACGTCAGCACTTCCTCTGTCATTGTCAGTCAACCCTGTCTGCAGAGGCAGAGGCCAGACAGGGAGTGGGCACATACACCGATGTGTTAGATTGTCAGTTTTTTCAGAATGCGTGAAGACACAAGGTATTTTAGTCCACAGATGCGTAGGTGTACAGATGCTGAGCCAAAGCCTTTATGTGTTTACGTATGTTAGGCGTTGTAATATGCCCTCAGCCTAATTGAGGGGGAGCGTGATTGCACAAAGCGGGAGCCCTATGGAATACTAAATATTTCATGGAAAATCCCATGAAGACGCTGCTGCTGCTGCAGTTGGAGGTGCGTGACTGAAGCGGCAGTGAGGAGCAGCAAGCTGGATCCCAAAGGACGACAAGTACATGGAGATCCAGAGTGTTCAACCACAGCGAGGCATCAGAGCGAGAACATGCAAGGCCAGAACAGAGAAGTGCCACAAATCAAAGTGCGTTTCAAGAGTGTTTTTAGTCTAGACAGCTCGAGAGAATGTTTTGATTGGATTCAGTGTTTTTCTGAGTGTTTAAATGACATTAGATGCAGCAGAGGGGTTTCTATTTGTGTCGGTAATTTTTCAGTTTTCCCAGTAATTCTTCTGAATTTTAAGAAACCGCACCTGATTTTGAATTTGCTTCTCAGGAACACTATACATAGATCTCTGTTGTTGTATATAAACTGATGTTTTAATTTTGTCTAATGTTTCATTGCACTCGCTGTATCTGTGATTTAATATCTTGTACCGACTTGCTTACCGAAATTATTACTATGATATTCCATGTCTAAAAAAAGCAATGTCAGCATTGCCTTACTCCATATATAACAGTGATGCACACCAAGGGTTGGAGTGAGGAGCTGATCACTGCCAGTAGACTTGAAAGTAGGAAACGAGTCACACACTTTCCTCTGGTATTCAGATGACATTTCAGCCCTCGGGCCTTCTTCAAGATCAACAGTCGAGATTGTTCAAGTCAGGACTGTTGATCATGAAGAAGGCCCTAGGGCCGGGATGTCATCTGAATACCAGAGAAATGCATATGAAGTCTGTGACACCTGCGTTACCTTTCTCACCATAGCTCTCAACATTTAATTGAGAACAAGCTAAAGTTGTGCAACATGTTTTCAAACAAGTTGGATTTTTTCAGGCAGAGCACCAGAAATAACTTTTTATACATAAATCAGTTGTCACCTCCCCTACATCTGATATTCTTCCAACAAAATTATGCAGAGCTCAACAATAAATATTGCATGATACCCTGTGGCTAGTAAAATCGCACGTTAGGCTGGTAAGTCTACCAACTCACTTGCCCTCCTAAAAAGAGATTTAACACATCTTTTTTTTCCAGAGCTGATGACGGAGGTAGCGAGAGAGTGAGCCATCTGGCTTCATTCTCATCTCTGTTGAGAGCTGCACATGCTCAGTATCTATCAGGCACTCGTGAGAAAAAAATGGCAGGCAGAGACAACGTTTATGACCTGAAGCGCAAGTGAGCATTTCAGTTAGCCAGGAAAGAGGAGTTTGGTTAACGTGTTATTACGGCATGTGGGCAAGTCTCAAGTTGAGAGCAAGATGGATAAAACGGGTAGTTTTTCAAAGGCACGTCAAGGATCTGAAAACATCACACTACTGCAATTCACTTAATAACCGCTAATAAATAAAACAGCTTGTATTGGGGCAAGTACAAATTGACTTTGGGCATATAGATTTCAGATCCACCTGCTCAACTGGGGAAGAGAAAAAAGACTTCCATTTCCACAGCCTCAAAAAGACACAAAATAAAGACTCTTAAGTTCTCGTCGATTTAGCATTGCACTCCTATAATACTGACGACTCACAGTGCACAGCTTTTAAAGATGGATTATAAAAAACAATGCAAGAGAACCAGAGATACAAAATCTGGCGCCTACAATATCCAGAAGCAGGGTGAGGGTTTCTGGCACAACTTCACCTACTTTTAAGGTGCATAAAAAAGGCAAAGATTTCTAAAGAGGTCCAAACTACAGCAACACTAGTAACATACAGATCAACTTAATCGCAAGACCGATGCATTTCAGCTTGCTGCCTTCATCAGGGTCATCTTACAGGACACAACAACACTTCTGGGGTAAACAGCTTGAGCCAATGACATCTATTCAAATGCACAGAAATCAGCCCACTGAAGCTGTTTTGCTAAATGCATTGGGATTTACTTCCTGGCTGTTTGGTTAGCAAGCCACCAAACTACCTGTTCATCCTCAGTAATACTGCATGGCTCTTCTTTCCTGTCGAACAGACTTTTGTTTGTATACAACTACGTATTTTTCACTAACAGATACCATAACAATGTTTACTTTGCTGTGAAAACAAAGTCTACAGGAAACGTGAACAGCGGTGTGTGATCATTTAATAAAAGATATGTTGTAGTGCTACGTGTCTGTGCATGTGAGTATGTCTGCCCACTGACATATACGTGTGTGTGACAGCCTGGGAAACAAGAGTATGAGGTTACAGCGACCTGAATTACTGCAGACCACAAATCCCACTGCAATCCTCACACTGCCACCCACTCTCAACAGTCTCTCTGTAACATCCTGTCTTCAAGTACGGCAATGACACAAAGAGCAGCCAGTAACCAGCCCCTCCATTAATAAAAAACATGAGGTGACAGTTTGTGATCACACAAACACATTCACTGGATTCAGGTAGAGGTGGTCAGATATTAGAAGCTTATAGTGTGTAAGGTAAACACATAAACCTTAAGAAAATATGATAAATGCTCTTTTAAATGTATTTTTAAGCAGTATTATTACAATACTTACATGACAAACTCTTGTTCATCTTCAGCCTGGAAATGATATGTCCGGTTATCTGTGGGATACAGACACAATGATTTTTAAGGATAACTATTATGCTTTTCATTGTCTGTCATATAAAATATTACAATGATGGATGATTGTATCAAACGTGGCCTAAGTTTCAAATAATAAGGTAAATATATAAGTAATCTCTGTGAGCAAAAACCTCAGGCTTCAGACTGTTCTGTATACTCTGTTTCACGCAGTTTTACGACTTAAAAGACAAACTGACATCAGATCATGACAGATTTCTTTATACGGTCATCTGCTTCAGGTAAGCAAGTGTTTATATTATGTTCACTGGTACATGTAGCTACATGCTAACGTCAAGGAAACATATTATCTTGTTGGTAATGTTGATTCCAGACATAGTGCTGATGAAGCACGTGCAGTTGTGTTTAAAATCTTTTATTGGGGATTTTTCATGATAGAAAGTAACACCATTCTGTGTTATAGTCATTCCTCGCCTGCAATAACCCTGCAGAGATGTAGAGATACAGAAGACTCAGAAGCACCGACCAATCAAAATAGACTGGGCTTTTTTTGGAGGAGGGGGGCTTAAAGAGACAGACACTAAAACAAAGAGAGAGTGATTACAGGTATTCCAGCACAGACAGTATGAGGAACATTAAGTGATTTTTGAACATTAAAGCATGTTAACATGTTGTAGTAGAAACTCAAAACACAAGCATGATTCTAAAAATGAGCATCACAGGTCCCCTTTAAGTTTCTTATCTTACATTTTACAATACTAATAGCAACAGATTACAGTAAATTATTTAAATATATGACTTCACTGGCTGTGTGGTACCTGTTGGGTAAGTGGTCTAAAAATAGCCTGTCGTACTTCCACAGTTTTGTTTTCCTTGATGTTTATTAAAGGCAGGAAATCCCCAGCTGTCTCATACTAACATATGCAGTGTATAACTAAGCTATTCAAGTGTGTAGTGCAATGTGCAGCACGCAAGTGAAAAACTTACGCGAGATGAGATCAAAGCACTTCCTGTCCTCGGTGCTCGGCTTGACCTGGCAGGTGAGCAGGTTGAGTTTGACCGGCTGCCTGTTGGACTGTGAGCACAAACAGATTACAGGTCAGACAGGAGATATACAATCACAGCAAATCGAGGGTCTCTTTAAATAACTTGTTATTGTTTTAATTTATTATATGTCAGAAAAGAGTGAAAAACGCCAGGATGATTTTTTCAAATGACTCAACTGATCCAACCAACAGTCCGAAACCCAGATATATTCAATTCCCGCTAATATAAAACAGAAAGTAGCAGCAAATATTTATATTTAAGAAGCTGGAACCACCAAATGTTTGGCATTTTTATTAGCTACATGGTCCAAACACCAAAATATTCAGTTCACAGTAATGTAAAACAGAACAAAGCAAAAAAGCTTCACATTGAAGTAGTTGGAGCCAACAATATTTTTACCTGGTGAAGGCTTTCCATTATTTCACAATTACTAAAATTATTCTAGTTTTTTTTAAATCACCTCATATATTCAATATTCATCACTACTGCTATGAAATGCACAGCCTCAGTTTTTTGAATATTGATATAATAAAGCTTCTGAATTCTCTCACAAAAAACAAAAGAAAAACAGGATGAACTCAGTTGTCCCCATTAAGAAACTGGACCGTGCTGGCTGGGCTGTGTACTGTAATAATGGGCCCAGTTGGCACATGTATACTGAGCATTGTCTCCTGCCAGTGCCCGGGCAGAGGAGGGGAGGGGGGGCCAGGGCACGTGCTAATGAAATGCTAACAGGCTGTGATGAGCCGTGGAGCTCGGCTGGCCTGCTGGCAAGCCGCCATGTCAACTAGAGTCACCTAGAGTTCAGCTGCCACAAGGGCTGAAAAAAAAAAAAGAACGTGGAGTGGCGGTAAACCGCTTCCAGACAGAGAGGAATGATTATAAGCTCTCGTACAACTACCAAGAGAAGACAGATTAAAGATTTAAAGGTCAAAGATTTAGTCCCTCCGTCGCTCAGCAGAACAAAAGGAAACCTTTCATATCATATTTGAGACAACCACTTCCCCCTGAGCTTCTCAAAGCCATCACGTTTGAGGCAGCAGCTGTGTGAGGGTTCACAACGAGCTCACACCCTCACACTAGAAGCGGCAAATGTGCCCAGCAAAAATGCAGAGGCTCACTGAGATATATCAGTCATTACACACTGCCACAGCTTATCCTCCCTGCCATGGTACATCCAGCTGTGTCTCTTGGTAAAAAGCCGCCTGAGTGCCAACTTCACCAGGCTTACCAGGGTTTTTCTTCCACAGAGGAATTTTTGGCACCCCCCAGGAAGTTTCAGCTAGCGCCAAAAGAAAATCAGCTAGCGCCAAAATGATAAGAACTGAGAATAAAAATAGCAATTCAAATCCTCTCCAAATGTGTTTAATAGCTACTTACCAAACAACTGTTGAAGATTTGCTGCCTTTCACAAACTTAGCTTCTGTTTGCTTTTTGCTTGTCTTTTCTTGAATAACATTTAAAGTACCTTTGCTAGTTATAAATCAAATGACCTTCCCTAAATTGGAAGGCCTTAACTTAACCTTGTCAGGTCAAAATCCTCCGACATATTTTAGGAGCTTCATCTAAAGGTACAACATGTACCTTTTCTGAATTAAATGTCTAAAAACGACCATGCCAGTGTTATACATTTTGTTGAGCTCTGTACGTACATTATCCAAAATGGTTCAGACAATGTTCAAACTCAGAGAAATCTGCAGTTTTAACCAAGGACACAGTCCGTGTCATTGGGTTGCTATCACCTTTCAGTGGGTCATATCCCCTTTCTGTATGTGTCAGGATTGTGGTTGTCTGCCAGAACCTATCCTAAATTGACTTTTTACCAGGTTTAAGCAACATATTTTTAGATCAAATAGTTTTTTAGATCCTTGTTGTTTTTATCTATATATTTTAACTGGGTGTGATGTTTGGATCTTGAGTTATGAGTGAATACAAACAGAGCGAGCGTTAGCAGCAGCTCTGCTCCAGCCCCTTCCTTGCTGAAAAGTGTGTGAGAACACTTCACATGAAACTGTTTTATTCGATGTGTTTACCAGTTTAAATCACCACATCCATTTGTTTTAGTGAGGAGGAGACCTCTGTGGATAATTCGACTCCTAGTAATAAGAATGAACGCTGACAGAATTCTAACCATGAGAAATTGACTGCATTGCCCCGTCTTTTGTTATTGTTTTGACTGAGAGACCTCTAGTGGCAGAAAGTTTACCAATACTTTAGATGATGTAATTTGATAACTTTGACAGCCAAAATACACAGACCATACCTTGTTAATCCCTAAATCCAAATGAAATGTTTCCTGTTTTTTTTAAAGTCGCCAATTGGATTTACATCTGTGCCTGATGAGACACCTGCCACTGCTCTGCCACAATGAGCTAAATTTACGGATTGTGCTAAGCTCCTCAGTCCAGCAGCTCTCTTTGTTCTTGGCTCAGCGGGAGGTTATAACTCAGATGACAGACAGTGTTGCAGAGTTAATTCAGATTTGAATGCAGTTTTTGGATTCCTACAGTTCACACAGGAAAGGAAACATCACACTGCACAGCAGCTACTGCAGCTGCACCAGAGTGGAGACGACCCCACAGACTTGCCAGCATATACAGTACGTTCACACTCGCGCTGAGATGAGTCACCGGCAGGCAGAGGGGGGAGGGGCGATGGGAGAGGGGGGGGCAGGGTTGCCATGACAACCCATCTATGTCAATTCCACTCTGCCAGCCTCCAGATTGAGAAAGCCCAACACAACCTCCCCGCATGATGTTCTCCCTTTGATCCACACAGTCAGTGTGTGTGTGTGTGTGTGTGTTTGTGTTGTACTCACTGTGGCATGAGAGATGGTGAGCATGCCCCCCTTCACTGAGCACTGCCTCCTCTGCCACACCTTCCTCAGCCTGTGAAGAAGAGGAGGAGGGGATGGGGGCACATTAGGAGAGGACTTGTCATGTCTTTTCTCTCTGTGTGCACTTTAAATTTTAATGCAACATGAATGGCGCTCTCCAGCATTTTCAAATAATGGCTGTGCTAGCAGCTTACCCATCACTCTTCTTCAGCAGGTAGCCTTTCTTCTCACTGCCAAACTCCTTGTTTCCCTGCAGCTGGTGCATGCTGTAGCCGCCCTGCTTACTCTGTGAGTCCTGTGCGAATCCACACGATACGTGCAAACACAAAACACCAATGTTTAACACTCAGGGTGCACAGAGAAGCTGCTGAAAGACATGCAACACACAACAAACACACTACAAACTCCTCAAACATCAAAGTCCATTGTCTCTTTTTAAAAGTGCTAACAGGAAAATTAACACTATGGGGCATGCTCTGAAGCCTCTAATGGGCCAAACCACTCTAATGTCAAGCAGAACAGACAGATGCCAGCATGCTCAGCATGCACCAGCACTTACTCTTCTAGACTTGATTCCAGACAAGCAGAAGGCAGTAGGGGGAAGATAGAGGGGAGAGGTGTGAAAGATCCAGCTCAGGTGCAGGCGGTGGGTGTGAAAGAGTGTGCCGCCCGCCAGTGTGCCGACCAAAACCACAGTCTCGTGTGTTAACTTTCTACATATCGTGCTTACCGTGGGTGCAAGAGAAGCTACAGGAAGTGTAAATTAAATGTGAAAGACTATGTACACTGTATCATGCAGAGCAGCGGACGGAGAGAGAGAATGTGTGAGAACAAGCCGCAGCAGACTATCCGAGGTTGGCAGTGTTTTAAGTGTGATGCGATGTGGTGTTAAGTCGGGCAGTGAGTGGCTCTCCACTGAGCAGCCAGTGAGGCACAACACTGGTCACCAGCAAAGCCTACCACACACTGGCTACCAGCATGGTACAGCACTGGGCACTCGCTCTGTGCTGCAGGAGACAAGCTCCAAACCTGGTAGTGGCCAGAGTGAGAGGAGGTGTGTGGTAAAAAAGTGTGATAGAAGTGTCAAATCATCAGTCTCTAACAACATATCTGTGCGTCAGCTGGAACAATACAACTGGTATGAGGTCTGCTACTGTTGTGTTGAGTCCTGTATGTCTGAGTTTTGGCTGGTCTTATGAGGAATTTCACCTGCTACGAGTTTAAATGTGGCCGGGTGTCTCTGAAAGTGACCTGCCTACCTCCTTCTGGTCCAGCTGGAGGGAGGACTTGATCAGATCCCGCAGGGCAGTCAGCTGCTTCTTCTCCTCATCCTGAGTTTGTTTGATCTGAGGAGAACAAATACAAGATTGAGGAATATATGCACCAGTAGAACTGGGAGATTACCAGTGTGTTGACATAAAAATGCCTCATGTAAATACCAAGACTGAAATCTACTTCTTTATTACAAAGTACATCTGCACACTTCCCCTTACTTTCTTTCACCTCTCACACTAGAGTTGTGAGACTTCCCCATGCATTAACAAACAGTGAGAAGGCACATCTCAAAAACTTTTTATGGAACAACTTCAAAGACAAGGAGCCAGAAGATCCACACACTGTCCTGACAGCTCCGAAGTGCCAGGCTCTGTGAGATCTCTGTTAGATCAAAATGTTGCTCTCTATCCTTTGTTTCACTGAAACTTTGCTACATCCTTTAATACCGGACAGTGTGATACTACCTGATGACGCTTTTGTTATATGTCGATCTGACCGAGGGAAGGACTGTGGTTTGAGAAAGGGAGGAGGTGTCTGCTTAATGGTGAATGAGGACTAGTGTGACATGGGTAATGTGAGGTGCTGTCCCATTCCTGCTCATTCTGGGCCACAAGGGGAATAAAACTCTGGATTATTGCTATACACTGAACAGAGGCAGCTGCAGAGCAGAGTTGCTGCCCATGTTTGGGAGGAGCAACCATGCGGCCATCTTGTTGAGGTCAAGATATGTAAACATACTACACTGCATTCCCCCAGTGTCACAAGAGACAGAGCCCATCAGAGTCTGGAGCATGTTCCAGGACAACACTGTCAACGCCACAGGTAACATCCATGAGTTGACTCATAAAATAACAGAAGCAACTAAACGCAAAACTACAGTTAAATTGCTCCACAGCCAGGAACCATAATTGCCAGAACCAAGTTAAAGGAAAAGACAGATCACATTTCACTGGAGTTGTACCTTGTATCATTTCATGTGACAAAAAAATGACTGACTAAATAAATTACAGTCATTGGGAGCAATCAGTGCAGTGTGAGGATCTTCTGTCTGACATCTACTTTCCCAGGCGTCTCCATCTTTGGATATGTGAGGTCGATGAGTTTCCAGGAGATTCTGAATCATGACAGTTGCTGCAGATGTGCTACTTTCCATTCATATAACAACTGCAGGAGCATTATACCCTGATAAAACTGCTGCTTCAGGGGAAAGCACAGCAGTACTGTAAATAAGAAGTGGTGGTGAGCAGTCATTCAAACGTTTGTCTGTGATGGAGTGCTAAATGTGCTTTACTGAAAGCCATCATTTTACAATAACGTATTGTAATGCATTACCCTTTTATCTCATAATTTCTTTTAGGGCTAATGCAAATACTTCGACGCTACATTCACACTGCAAGACTGAGTGCTCAGTGATTGTTTGTTTGGCTGTTCATATTATTTTTTAAGTGGCCAATATCAGATTCTAGTTAGAAGTGGTTTTCCTGAAGGGACCTGCATGCGTAAAAGAACAATAACAAAGATGTCAAATGCAGCACACTGTCATACAGAAGTAAAGAGGCCATTGAAGCCAGCATTTACGGTTCCATTTATAAGTTGATGTGCAGAGGAAGCCAGCAAATTCACAAGCAGATGATAACAAGGACGAGGACAAGGAGAAAGAGAGCCAAGTTTTGAATAATGGCTTTTTGTAGAGCAACGGCTGCTTCTTCTGTACGGAGGTGTGTGTGGATGTGGAGTCGGAGCCAGGAGTGGTGGGATCGTGATGGAAATGGCTTCACTGACACAGATTTCATCCAAAATTTCAGGATGTCAGGGACTACTTTTAATTATCTACATCTGTCAGCGCTTCTCCACAAGACTGTTGCGGTAGGACACTCACTTCAGGCGAGTGACACAAAAGTCACATTAATTCTGATATGACTGTTCAGAGTGAAGTCACACTGCAAAAATCAGACCTGTATCTGATTTTGGACCACATATAAAAATGGCCAAAATCAATTTAAAAGATGATACTACATGTGATTTGTGCTGTTCACACTGTTATGAAAAAAATCAAAAAATCTGAGTCACATATGAGCAACTAAATCAGATTTTGGCCATTTTTGCCTGCAGTGTGAATGTAGCTTTATTGGAATCATGAACTGTATTAAGCGTGCAACTTTATTCTCTACCTTGGAAAAAGTCATATCTCGCTGTAAGCTAGCTAGCTAGTAAGTGGACCTCGAGATGAGAATTTTTTTTGTCAAAACAACTGTATTGATTTAACTCAGAAAAAAATATAAGCATTGAAAAAGTACATGTACACAAACACATACTAGTTTTAACTCTCTGGAAAATAAAAGCATAGGAAGAGATGAAAAGGTAAAGATGTGAGTATTTACATTGTAGAGATCAGCTGCCAGCTTCTCGATGTACTGCTTCAGCTTATCTGCTGTCTTCAAGCCATCTTGGAAGAAACTGGGGAACAAAGGTACATGTGAATCTCACTGACATTTAACATGCATTGGAATAAATATGAGAGACAAGCCAGTCATTTATGGGAATTACAACTCTGCAAATGTCAGGTGCTGCGCTGTGGTGCTTTTGGCTACTATGAAGGTCACGCAGAGAGAGGAGGTTGGTGCAGTTTATGTTTAATGTATAGCTTGGCTTGTTCTGGCGCCTTTGGCTCTTGGCACAGAAATTGTAGCTGGCCGTGTCCGCGGCAGATTTGCAGGGGTGCTCAGCCCATCCTGAAATCCATCACAGATCTGTCTGCGTTACACACCTCGATGCAGCGCCGCAGCCGCAAATCACCACTAATGACCTCCCTCTCTCCACCCCCTGCCCACCTCTCCCTTCCTCTGCTCATTACTTTCTCTGTCACATCTCTCCCCTGCTTGTTTTCTTTTAATCTGTGCATCGAGGATCCCACAGCTCTCCTCCCACTCTATCCAGCGCTCCATGTCAAGTACTGAAGGCCTCGCAGAATGACAGGATGTATAAAGTGTTGATTCTGCAGGTATAGACAGGATTCACCTCGGGTGACTTATTGCGCATTTTGCTGCACTATAAAAGTATCTGGCATCTCTTTTACTTATTATCTAATGGTAAATTCTCAAATCATTATAAAAAAATAATCATGATAACATTTTACCCATCATCTCTGTTGCTAAGGACTTGGGAAATATGGACTCCAACAAGACTGATGCTCACTAGGGCGAGGAGTGGGAGACTGACAGCTTTGGAAAAAAAAATCTCAAATAGAGGGGGACAAATGTGAAATGGGGGTTTGGGGATCTCTGCCAGGACATTTTGAGCATCATCCACTTAGTTTCCTGCATCCTGAGTCATTTTTATGCACCAATTTGTGCCTTTTGACATCAATTAATGGTGTTAACACCTTAAATTTTGCCAAAATTAAAGTCCTTTGCTACTTTTACATTTTTATTGAGGGGGACAAATGCACATTCTAAATATTGATGGGGACGTGCCCTCTGCATTCCCCTCCAAAATCTACACAGATGGCTTCAATAATTTGTTGATTAATCGATTACTCTGATCATCAAATAATCGTGTCAGCAATTTTTTAAGCAAGAAAACCAAACATTTGCTGCCTTATGATTTTAAATGTGACAATTTGATGCTTTTCTTTGTTGTTCATGATAATAAACTGAATAGCTTTGGATTTTTGGTATGTTGGTCAGATAAAACGCACCAGTTGAAGCTGTCACCTTGTGTTCTGGGAACTTACACAGTGAATGTTTCACTATTTTCTTTCTATTTTATTCATTATTTATTGATTTATTTATTTAACCAGATAAAGCCAATTGACATAAAATCTCTTTTTTAATTGTGACCTAGTCAAGAAGGCAAAAGAGTTACGCTGAGAATACATCAGCTAGATAAATACTAGGGCTGACCCAAATGCTTTCGAGGGCTTGAATTAACGGAAAAATCCCAAGTAGCCCATAAATCAAGAAATACCTGTCAAATATTGTTCATTATGCATCAATGTCAACAACAAGCTCACCTGAAAATGGAAAAAAACAGCCTAGCGGCCTTGCAAAGTATTCTTTTTTCTAGCTATTGGGGCTGATTTCGACCTGGATGCTAACAAAGTGGCTAATTGTAACGTTATTTAAGGTCCAACGACTGATGTCTTCATCTCTCATTTAGCTTGTGTACATGCTGGATGAGTAATGTGACTGTAAATTAGTAAAGTAGTCAAATAAAATAAAATGACAAGCAACACACTGAGTTGTTTTTACTGCCTGCCAATAAAAGATGATTTCTGTTACTTTTAAGTTTTTTGGAAAGCTGTAAGCATCTCACCCTGATCAATGCTGTTCTTGCAGGAGTCCATGTCTCCCTTGGTCGGGCTGACAAATACCCAAATTTCCTTGGAATTACCATCCTTAATTAGTTGAGTGAAGTGGTTCAAAAATTAAAACAAACTGTTTTCATCTTTCTGACAGCGAGCAGTCACACAATTGTCCCACAGCTCCCCATCGATTGCTTTTATGCTTCTAATCCATCACCCCTGCAGCTTTTCTATCCATCAGACCCAGGTTGAATAGATTAAACGGTGGAAGTATATTGTTTTGCCCCAGTGTTATGACAGGACCTAGCAACGCTGAGCAAAAATTTGTCATCCTGTCACAGGCCGTTGTGAACTGCGGTTCTGGAATGGAGCGCGCCCACTTATTTACCCACCAAACCCCACAGCTGTCAGAACATATCTGTATGATGACCTGTGCATATTTATGAGAGCTTTATATACGACTGTGCACCCTCAAGATCTGTGAATCATACAGGAGATAGAAAATTGACATTAAGGGCTGCACAGAAGGAGAGAGGCGCAACCATTTTCTTCGGCGTGTTTTGAAATACATCTCTAAGTGGGTGTGATGCACACAACAGGGGAGCTTCATACATTTGGGTTCAGGGGGATTAAGGTGGTACTTACTTGCACTGTGCGTGGTAATACTTAATCAGGTTCTGGAGGAGGTCCACTCCTTTCTTGGTCTTGATCTCATTTACTTTGATCAGGTACTGCAAAGCAAGGAGAGGTGCAGAGTTCAGCCAGGAGTTGAAATTCAGGGTGTGTTGAAAGGATTTTTTTGGTTTAATGAGGTATAATGTGGCAGAGCTGTTACACACAGAATAAAGACTTCTGCTTTGCCATGGACACTTAAGAGTATGAACACTTTGCATTATGATAATCGCATGTGAGTGCTTTATGAAGGCTTTGATGCACACGCAAAGACTGCCTTGACACAGTGGGTGTGGGGAACAGACTGGTAAACACCATCACAATACAAGAGAATACCCTCCCGTCTGCCTTGATCTAAATAAAGTTTCAAAAGGATGATGGGAAATATTTTACATCAGCATTATAAGAAAAGGGAGCATAGCCTCCAGAGGAAGTGCTTTGTAGCCTGTGTGCTCAGTCTCAGTGTCTGAGGATTCACAGCAAACGAGGAGTCTTCAGACAG
The DNA here is from genome assembly GCA_019142605.1 of Cephalopholis sonnerati. Classification (NCBI taxonomy): domain Eukaryota; kingdom Metazoa; phylum Chordata; class Actinopteri; order Perciformes; family Serranidae; genus Cephalopholis; species Cephalopholis sonnerati. The sequence goes on along the minus strand of JAGQAX010000021.1, from coordinate 15,858,208 downwards.
CACTCCCACCAAACAAACGAACAAAATATAATCTTAATCTGAGCTAATCCCACAGCATGCCAATCCACAGAGATTTACAAAGAGTCAAGACCACTTTCAGCTCCACAGCGAAATTTAATCTACCTACACAAAAGCTTCTGACGCCAACATACAGTGTCAATTTGCTCCTTATATCACGTGCGTGGATGCATGTGTTAGCATACGCATGAGCGCATGTGTATGTGCATATATGCATGCATGTGTTGTCCCTTTGTCTGGCTGACAGCGCCTGTTGGATGGGAGATTATCCACATTTTGTCTGAGCCCTGTGTGGGTTCAGTGTTTTGGAGAGCGCTGCCGCATGTGCGTGTTTGGACTCTTTTGTGTGAATGAGCAACGTCGCTCGCACTGCTGCCGTGTCTGAGCGGGACATAATGCAGCCTGCTGAGCCCTGCCTTTCCGCACTCCTTCACTGGCAGTGTGGGGATGAAAAGGGTGAGAGAGTGAGAGCATCCTGTAATCTGGTGATTGAGTAACATGGAGAGAGAGAGGGAGAGGGAGAGAGCGTGAGAGCAAGAGAGTGCACGCACACACAGAGAAATGAGGTTAAGTGGGATGAACAGATTGTACCACTGACTGCTGCAACTGTCCTACACACACAACAGCAGCAGCAGCAACACTGGTATTTCCAGCCATGATGACGTTTGATTTAGGAAATCTCTGATGTTTGTGATTATTCTGTCTCCTCTTTTATTGGTAGAACATCTTATAGACATACAAGCTTAAAAATACAGATACATCACGTAACATTGTCAATTACGTAACACAGAACTAGGTCTGAGAATTGGACCCTATGTGCCTCCTACTTGGACTCCCGGAGACTTTTCAATCTTTTGACTTTTGCTGCCAGGAAAAATATTCAGCTCTTTTGGACCAAGGATGCTGCTCCAACAAAAAAGCCGTGGCACAATCTTATAATGCTGTGTATTCCCAAGGAATATATCTCTTGTATGCTTCACTCCTGAGTAGAGGCTTTTCATAAAGTTTGGGACCTTTACTGACCTACACTGTCATCTTCTATATTGCAGAGGTTTCCTAAATTGGCTTAGCCAGTCTCTACACTTCCTGTAAATTAGTCCTCTTGTAACCTTGCTACTTGTCTTTATAGCCTATCTGTTAGTCTGTTTGTTTGTTGCTGTCTTTCTATGGTTGTAGGAGGTGATGAAGGATGGTAAAGGATGTAATGCCCACTATTTTTTTTCCAATAATTCTTCTTTTTTCATTGTTCCCTTATTTTCATATTTACAACTACTCCTTCTATTTGCCTGTGTTATGTCCGAGCTGTTCTGCTCTGTGTTTTATGTTAAAAATGCAATCAATACATTCTTAGCAAAAAACAAAAACAAAAACAAAAAAACTAGGTGTGATTCAACAAATGCTTCAGATACTGTAAAAGGTAGATATTTACTGTGCCATATGGATAAAATCCTCTGTATAACAGTAAATGTAATTTTTACACTGTGATAATAATCACTGCTGTTTATCTCGTCAGGCTGCAGCTGAATTATTACCTATTACCAACTATTGTACCAGCTGTTTTCTTGATTAACTGTTTACATTTTTTACTCTACCAAATGTCAAAAAGCTCTGGAAAATGTCTTTTATATTTCAAAAACGCAGAGGCTAAATATGCTGTTTACAATCATAAATAACAACTATTACTGCCGTCTTGCGGTTGTACGCGTCTGCCAACCAGTCAAGTTACAGTTTACATCCATGTCTGTCCAGACTCATATGTAGTCATGACGGTTGACAATACTTTAAATATGGACGCTGCTGCAAAGAAGCTACAAATTCCAAAATATAGGTGCTTCATAGGCATCTCCAACTCGGCAGCAAAGAAGATCTATACACAATGTCAGGGTGGACACCCAAGATTAGAGTCACCAGTTCAGCATCTAACCAAATGTTTCCCCTCTGTTCCCGAGATATGACACTGAAATAATTACCAGAAAAGTACTTTAGCAGAACACTATGATGTCACAGTGAAGCTGACCTTTGACCTTTTGGATATACAGTGTCACCACTACATCATTTTATCCTGTTATATATCTGAGTGAAATGTTGTCATAATTAGTGTAAGAAATCTTAAGGTTTGGTTAATGTTTTGTGAGGTCATAGTGACCTTCGACCCTTAAAATCTTATCAGTTCATCCTTGAGTCCCAGTTGACGTTTGCGCCAAATTTGAGAAAAATTCCCTCAAAGCGTTTTTGAAATCCCGTTCACAAGAATGGGATGGAAGACCAACCCAAAAAACATACTGCCTCCAGCCACATCTGTCGCCAGTGTGGAGGTATAAAAGAGCAGCAAATTTGTTCATATAACATGAAAAGGGACCAGAGCATTTCTGAAAAAAAACAAAACAAAACAAAAGACACAAATGGTTGATTGATTGACGTAGTAGTTGCAGTAACTGCTTCAGCTCTTTTATCTTAGTAAAGTAATTTTTCTGCATAATAAACATATTAAATAACCAGACATGAACAAAAGTTTTCGGCAAACCCTATTTAATTAATTCCCAGACAAATCAAGCAACTTTGCTGCATAGATACAAAAATCTTTATATATATTACCAGAGTAATCCTATTTATCTTGTCTTAATGTAAATCATCACACAGCACAGTACTGAGGTACAGTGATAACAATTTTAAACTCCTGTAGCCTAACAAACTCCTCTCTGAAGTGGTTCGACAGCTCTGAGGATCAATAGAAAACACTCCATAAATACAGCAGCAGCTAGTGAGATATCTGGTTTCCCAAACTCATTATTTTTGGTCTGAGCACTGAACTTCACTTGACCTGAAACTATCACATCATATATGTATAGAAACAAGTCAATTATGTGCTTATAATAGAGCCCTTAAGTGCTTTTTAGGGCAAATCCTTGTAACCACAGAGTCATCTAACTACCATTTACAGTGAGGCTGGTGCAGTAACAAGTGGCCAAAACCACAAAGGCCTTTTGTTTTTATCTTAGAACAAGAAACAGGCACTGTTCAGATGACACGTGCAGTCCCATGAGGACAACAAATCAGCATCATACTGTAAGTCAGAGCACGAACATGCAAAGTTCTGCAGATAATTTGAAATTTAAAGTCAGATCTGGACTTGAGGAAGCCAGTGAAAGAGGAAGCCAGTGCTAATGTAATGTGGGAGCTACAACTCGTTTTTGGCACACAGCATTAACTCAGCAATAAGATTAAAAAAAAGTGTAGGTTCAAACTTGGATGTTTTAGCCTCATTGGTAAAAATGGGAATTAACTAGTTTAAGTTATTTGATTTCAGAAATGTTTCCAACAACAACAAAAAAAAACTTTTAATAATATTATACCAGGAGGAGTTTTCAAACTGTAAAATGGTGCAGGAGAGTTGAAGAGAGAGACGTGAGGCAAAGACACTATGTGACGGTGAAAGAGCAGGTGCCTGCTGGTGTTCTAAAAACAACTGGACATTATTATAGTTTGAACATGATACACATATTCAGGATGTCATTATCTCTAAATAAACGTCCATAAATCCAGCCAATTTGCAAAACTGTAAACAAATAAAGCCTAAAATCACAGGACTCAAACTGTAGACAAATTATTACTTAATCTGGAGCAACATTATACTTCCTGTTTACATCCTCCAAAACCTACCAGATATAAGTAAGGGAATAGTAATAGTGGTGACAAAAGCTATTAATATAAACGTTTATGCTGCCCTATAGATGTATATAATATGATAATATTTCATTTAAGAGTGTTTTAAAATTGTGCTCCCTTCTCCGGACACTCTGCTGAAATGGTCTGAACACAGCAACCAAGCAACTCAGCAACTGGCCTCCTAGGAACTATTACTGAGAGAGATAAATTGGTTTTTGAGATGAGGGCTTTATATTGGATGCCAGCAGATTTATACTCTGATGATTGGTATTAACTTTGATGAAGTCTTTTTTAAGGCGCGCTACTGATGTGGCTCTGTCGTTGATTTTATGACCAAATACCTGCTAATGACATTCCCATCAACCTTACCAGTGCTTTGCAGGGTTCCCACATCTTCTTAAACATCAAATTCAAGGACTCTTCAGGCCCAATTCTCTTAAATTCAAGGACCCAACATTGCACAGTTTGAGAAATGGATCAAGGTTAATTACTGTTAACATGTGGAGTGCCGTCCTGTGTGATGTCCCAGCAGCACAGCTCGTCAAAGCTGCTGTGCCCATGCCGTTAATTTTTATTGATTTGCTGCAGGCTCTGCATCAGGCCATGTGGATGTCCCACTGATCTTTAACACAACAGTCTTGTGTAAGTGCCAGTGTAAATGTGACACTAGGAGTGACGAAATGCCCTCAAATACTAAGAAATCTCTACTCCTACACCATTGAGTGTCCTACTGGAGAACATCAGGGCTGAACAGGACCGCAAGGCCCTGCCCCAGCAGAGTGGTTCATTTGGCGGAATATACATTAGGCACTGCTCTACCCTTAAAGATGTTTGGACCAGGTACTGCAAGAATGAGGCTAGGAGAATCATTAAGGATCCCAACCACTCAGATAACACTCTTTTCTTCCTGCTGAGGTCAGAAAGATGGCACCAGATACACCAGACCAGCACTGTGAGGCTGTACAGGAGCTTCGATCTACAGGCCACATAGATCCGGTGCCTAAAACTGCCCAAACCTTTATTTACTATTTGTCTCTTTTAATGCACAAACTGAAGAAGCTGACCAGATTATGTTTCACTGAAAATGTTTTTCAAATGATTTCAATGTGACAAATAAATTGAATTGAAGAACTGTCTGTGGTGAGGCACAAAGGACTGCAGGTGAAGGTTCGCTTAACGTTACCTTTCTAGCCACTGTTTAACCAGCATCAACCACTCATGCACGCAAATGACCGTTGCACTTTCACAAGGCAGGCAGCACTGTTAAAGAGTGACGCAGTTGCGGGAGAAACTCAAATGATGATGATGAAAATGATGAACATTATGTCTGCTTACTATCAGCATGTTAGCATTTAGCTCAAAGCACCGCTGTTCCTGAGTATGGCCCATAGATTTTAATAATAACTAGATACCAGACACCAAGATGGTGCCTACTGATTTAAATGGAGTTGCTCACCTGGCGCAAACACCCAAAAGTTTTCCAGCTTTCAGGTTTACTTCCGCCGTGTGCGGCCCACTGAATATGCGCAGTAGAGTTTCTCCCACAGGCTCCGCCCACAAGTTCCTGCTCAGCTCAGAGACTTTATGCTGTGATAAGTCACGGATTTTAAATAAGTTGGTGGTTGGTTGGCTGGTAAGGCCTCACAGAGCTGCTAGCATGGCTGCAGAATAGTTTCCATCTCTTATTGGGAGCGTATCTATGTTTCCATGGTTCTGTGTTCCCCAGCTCGATAACCTCTTAATATGACTCATTAAGGACAAGGCTTTTTCCTGAGGTCAAATGTTCAGTGTATGTTTCCTTAGGTCAATATGTTGAAATCACCCACCTACAGCTTATAGCATACTGATGTTATATTCTGTGAAACCTACGCCTTCGCTGACGTTAAACATGGGTATCTCCAGAGGCTGAACAGATTTTTTACCTTTCAAACTGCAGTCTTAAGTCCATACCACTTTGTTCTTTTCATTTGAACTGGAAAGCTGGCCCTTACCAAACTCTTACAATTCTAGTTTTGATCAAGAGACAGACGACCCTGAAAACAAAGGGATGACCCCGTTGTATTATTATCTGTTCCCCTTGTCTGTGTTTAGCACTGTCTAAAAAACACTGTATGTAAATAAACCTGACTTAATTAAAAACATGGTCTGTAACAGAATAAGAACACAGGTGGAAAATGTGGGCGAGGAAACCTCTCTGAGTCACTGTGAGAAGAGGGCAGAGCAGCGTGGCAGGGCACAAAAGGACTGCAGCAAGTTTCTGTAGTGAATAATTCACACAACCAACAGCAGTGCAACAGCCATTGGTCCATTATGTAATTTGAGTAAAAAATCCTAACAGGATAAAACAGTGAACAAGGCGTAGGCGTCACCACCCACCACTAGAGAGGTTTTTGGCAACGCAGAGTGAGCTCTAACAGTTTGTTCTGAATCTCTTGGGCACATAAAGAGCCCACATTTGTTTTACACTTAATTCTAGCTGTCAGATTTCTTTAAGCGTTAGTCTTTGAACGTTAATACCAAAGAGACCTCAAACAGTGTCACAACATGCTTAGAAGCAAACAAGTTTACAGAACCAGAGGAACATCTGAAAACACTTAAATTAAAGGCAAACAGTGTGACTGTTTAGTGCGAGCTGCTCATATATCTGACTTATACTCATTACGTAAGATGTTTAGTGTTGTATTCTCTAAATCATGATATCCACTGACATACAATTATCACAACAAGCAGTTTTAGTCTAGTGTTGAGACATACCTTGCTCATGAATTAATGTAGCTACAGCTGTATCTTTTGGGGCTGCTGTAATCCCTACATGTGGAGCTGCACGAGTGTTAAAGACATACAGTAAATTATTTAAATCATCTGAGAGAAAAAAATCTACTCAAGCTTAAAATCTCCTTCAAGTGCAGCTGGGAAGGAAGACTTTACATACATATACATATAGGACCTTAATAAGTGGGTGCTCACACCAAAAATAGCACTGCGTTGGTGGAGCGGCGCTGCTGCAACGAGAAGAGGAAACACAATCCAGGAGGGACAGTTTTGGGTGATAGACCCATGAGTTTGACGGTAAAACACTACACAGTGGTTTATAATGTGAAAAGATTCACACCTATTGAAGGTTATCTATCTTACAAACACCTAATAATGCCTAAAAATGGCAAACTAATTACAAACATAACTGTTTCTAAATTCAGTAATCACATTACAGTTACTACTATCAGTGTCATCTTGATTCTCCTGAGCTGTGTTGTGTGCTGATGTGGGTATATGTGGATTTTAATGTTATATTAGCCCCCTTTACACTGCCTGTTTAAGGTGAGAATGTCGGTGTTGCCTCACCTTTAAGCCAGCAGTGGAGGTAGTAACAGCACTAAATCGACGTCTTTGTAAAAGTGATAGCCAGCAAAACAGGATAGCTGTGATGTTTTGACAACATGTTATTTCTGGGAGATTTAAAAGCAGCTAGTAGAAGTTAGCAGCTAACTCAAGGAAGACGAGGAACAGCAGCCGCTTAATGTCTGCAAATTGGGCCAATAATGAGGTCCAAGAGCTCCTTACCCTAAGAGCAGAGGACGAGATCACCGCCATGTAACAGGGGCAGTTTGATTCTGTTTACAAAAGCATAGTCAGTGTAATGAAGGGACTTTGCAGAGGTCCTATTGTGTGTCTTCTGTGTAAAAAGGGCTGTTGTTAACTGGCAATTACATGACAATGCATCTTAGGTGACGTTACAGAGTAACGCAAAAATAAAGTAATAAGGAGTGTTACAAATTACTTTCTACAGGGATTGATTAAGTTAAGTAAGGCATAACCCTGAGGCTTATGGCAATCCATGCAGGCACTGTCAGATGACACTACAATCTGTCGCTGCAGACCTTCTTATTGAAATGAGGATGGTGTGTTTTCTGACCACAACCTACTGCATCATAAATACAAAGGTCACTTTTACAATCCCGAATGATACACAAAGCTGTGCTGTGGGAATTCAACCTGTGACCTGTTGTTACAGGACCAAGTGGGCTGCTCTGATGCTTGATTACTGCTGAGAAGACAACAACAAATGTTCTTCAGCTTCATTTTACAACCTACCTCGCACATCTGGAGCTGGAAGAGACGCCGTTCCTTCTCCATCTCCTCTGCGATTTCAGCCCCGGTGATCTCAGTGCGGATCATCCCGTGCTGCTTGGCGTGCTCTCGTTTCTCCTTCTCGATCTTTGTACTGACACAGAGGAGAGGACAATTACTGGCTGTCTTCTCTTACATCATGCGTGTAGGTTTGTTGTTCTACAATGTGTGCAATGTTTTCCGGAGGGTACAAACAATATTGCAGCACATTATCAACAGTGTTTGATCCATTATTCAGTGCTCTGTAATGAGCTAGATGGTGAAAATATGCTGTGTTACAACAGCGAACTTTAATTATCCACTTACAACTTGGCCTCGTAGTCTTTCCATGCTTTGTCGAAGGGCTTCTTTATGTCCTGCAGAGACACAAAAAACAAGCATCAGCAAACTGCAGAGAGGTCACCGTGGGGACGGAGTTAGTTGCAGAGTTCTGCAAACGCCTCACTTCGCTCACGATTTATGCCCTGGACAGTGAGCGAGTGACCACGCCCCCCTTTGAACCCCAAACATCAATGGTTCATGACCCAGTTACTTGCCACTCGCCTCAAGCACAGCACAAAGGCAGTGTTTACTTCTGCAAGATTTACAGTGTGAGCTTTTAAACAGAGAGCTCTCCCCCGTCTCTGTGGTCTCTTCTCGCTTGCACTCAACATACAGAGATTAATAGAGAGATGTGCTGACAAGGCATCTATTTCTCCTGTCCTGCTGAGCGGTGCCACGGGGGGGTCATGAGAGAGAGGCAAAAAAGTGAGGAAGAGTAGCTGTTACAGTAAATCTTACCCCTTTCACGCCTTTCAAATCGCCCTTAAGCAGCGAGTCCAGAGTGAAGATCACATTGTGGCTGAGGCTCTGGAGCTGTAAGAGGACACAGAGAACACACAGGGGGTTATAATGCAGCTGTTGTCACAACAGAAACATAGATAATGTATCATAACACAGTACAGAGGCAGATTCTTTGTAAGATAAGGCTGATCTTACAAACATGTATTGTCTCTGCAGCAGAGGCTTAATATAACAAATTCCTCTGTGACATTGTTGTCCAAAACACAATTAAAAACAAATCAGTGATCCACGTGTCTACTGGGCGACATGTTCCTGTAATAACAGCGAACACTGGTACTGTAATTTCCATAAAAATGATCTATAAACATGTATCATATTCTGACATGTATGCTAAGGTTTACTTTTCTATTGACACATATCTTTTTCTTCTGGTGTGATATGTGTATCACTGTGTTTCAACTTGTGCAATCCCTTAATAACCTGCTACTGTAACGAAAGAATTTCCCAACTTGGGATCGATGACGTACATCAATCTATCTGTCTGTCTGCACTGTCCTGTTGCTCTAAATACTCACTAGGTCACCAAATGTGCATTTACCTGCAGCTGAAAGTAGTTACCAGTAAATTCACTACTTATTCCTGTTTTAGTAACATTTGCTAAAAACTATAATTCACACCTGCTAAAAAATGAAACTACATAACTGTGGCCCCTTTTAAAAGCAGGCAGCTGTGGCTCAGGAGATAGAGCGTGCCATCCACTCATCAGAAAACCAGCAGTTTGAACTCCAGTCCAGTCCCTCAGCAAGATACTGAACTCCAAATTGTGAGTGCATGTGAATGGTTATGGTAATGGTCTGTGTGAATTGGTAAATGTGACATGTTGTGAAAGCGCTTGAGTGGTGTGAAGACAAGAAAGGCGCTATACAAGTGCTGTCCAAAGCAGCATTAACTTTTTTTTCACCATCTGGGGCCAGCAGAACAAGCTGTAAACACAACACTGACATATTATCACCTTATTAAGTGATTATAGCAAATATGTTAGCAAACATCCGTCTATTTAGACATCCAGCAACTACAGAGCAACATGAGCATTCGTTTGGAGTCTGTTCACCTGATAAATGTTAGTCAGATATTTACTGCTCTTTTCAGCTTTGTTTTTTGGTTTCCAATCAGCTCCTGGGAGAAATACCTGACTCTTGAGCTGCTAAATGTGTCTCTGTGTTATCTGGCTGGTTGCTAACTTTGTCTGTCTTCCATTTGGTGCTGACAGGTAGCTAACATTAGGTTTTAACAAAGCTGACTCTTGACACAATGAGAGCAGTAAGAGTGAACCAAAGCATTAACGTTACAGGCAATTAAACCAAAGCAATGAGCTGAAAGATGCTAAAATGCTTCCTCACAGGTGAGGGGAACTGCAAAGTCAGGTGATAATTCTCTGTGGGCTTGCACTCCAGGTGACCCTTTCCCTATTCCATATGGGGATGCCAGGGCGGGGAAATTCTTCCACTGACACTCAGTATCTGTTGAGTGCTTACTTTGATCTTAAACGTTAGATCTTAAGATCTACTCCTCACTTTCGTTGCAGAGCCACTTTGGCAGCCTCGCTCTTGTGGTGCACTCGAAGCTCTGTGTGTGTGTGTCTGGAATAGAGATGTTGCCTCCAGATGCGTCCACCTTTATCAGACAAAGTTTACAGATTGCCTCATTGCCGTTATCAGGTTGCCTGTTAGCTTTGGATTTAAATCTGATATAATGGTAAATAGGCGCTTTTACTTGTTGCTTTGATACGAAATCGTCTGTCATCATGTTGTTGGTCGACCCTTCTTACTTTTCTCACATGATAAGTGAAATTTGACTCCTACTACTCTGTGCTGCGGCTCAGCTGCTGCTTTACGTAGGAGACACTTTCAGTTTAGAACTGTGGTGTCCAACATCTGACTAAGTGTTAATAACACCCTAAGTATTTCACAAATTACAGGGTTTTTTTTTAATTTGACGAACATGAGCTAAATGGATTTTTTATTCTTTATTTAAAAAAGCAAAACAACAGTAGGGGTGGTGGGTAAGTGATGTTATTGCTGTGTAATTTTTATATGTCTGAGCACCGTGTAACACAAGTAACACGACTACCACGTGGTCACTTTATCCATTATCACTACAAGAAAAATTTGATTAGAGCAGCTTTTAAGAATTAAATCTTCAGTGTGAGTGAATGGATTTGGGTTTGAGTAATGCTGACAAAGAAGAAGAAATTGTTAAGCACCAAAAGATGTTAACAAATTGTTGGGTTTGGTCTATTTATGGGATTTGTGGATAATTAAAAAATTTGAGAAGAACGCTTCCCTTAACCTTTAACCTACGGTACAATGCAACAGCACAGCCATGCTGCTGCTGACTGAAGAAATCAGCAACATAATGGCAAAAGTGCAAGTTAGTCTATTGAAGAATTAGCAAAAGCTTGTTGCCAACAGCTCGGGTTGCCACAGTTATGCTCAGCAGCTCTAACCATTAGGATCAGCAAGGTCATTTACTACAGTACTAAGCATTTAAGTCCATGTTGTTGTTAGCCAGCCCCACACAGACACACAGCAGCGGTCAAGGAAGCAAACAACGCCTAATGGGCGCTAATGTGCTTCTTAAGTGCCTGTCTTGCATATGGCCAACGTCAGAATCAATCCTTAGCTGGCTGGCTGCCGGTGTGCTCTAACAGCCCATCCTGGAAGCGGTCTACGTCTCTTTTAGTGTACGATTATCAAAGAGGAAATTACCACTGAGAAAGATGCTGAAAAGCTGGTGACAACACGGCCAAATTTGTCTATAAAATCCTTAAATTTAAGCCGATAACACATGTAGGACATCCAGGACAAGCACTATTCATCAATTCTCATTTGTAGAGCACGCACATACCAGCAGCCCTTGGGGCGCAGTTATTGAAGTCTGAAAAGACTCACTCAATAAAATACTCAAAATGGAAAAGAGTCAAGAGGGAGAGAAAAGGAGAGACCGAGAGAGGAATGAGTAGAGATAATTTCACTTTCCTGCAATATGCAGGTAGCGCCAACAGGTGGGTGATTTAGGAAGGTTTATGGACACACACACACACACACACACACACACACACACACACACACACACACACACACACACAGTTGTTACTGGTGCTGCCAAGTGTATTTATGGAGTCTAATCTCGCTGTCAGCCACACAGGAAGAGAGGGAGAGAGCGGGGACTGGCTCTTCTTCCAACAACAATCACTCACAGAGGATTCTAACAGGACACATTATTCAACAGAAACGTCAGGGGAAATCCACGGCAGGCAGATAAGAGCCTCGACTGGAAAAAAAACACAAAGCTTCGGAGGTGGATATAGCTGCAGTCAGCTATACTGTCCAACTTTGATGATGGTTCTGACTGTGTGGGCAAATTTTATACAGTTTTTAAAGTGTAGAGACAGACCTACACCTCTTCTATTACATTTGTCAAGCTTTTACTGACTACATTCATCAATAACCTCTTCAACGTCTCCACTACATGCCTGACCACTGTCCTAATCCTAATCTTAACCTTAAACCCAAATCCTAAACCACTTACACAAGTAAAGACAGGAAAAAATAAACTCTCTTTGAGGAATTTCCTTCTTTCTCTCTATGTGAGGACTAGCACTCACACAAATGCAGAGCGCTCTGTAGGAAAGGCTGTTCATTTTAATGACATCAGATGTGTTGACATGTTGAACTCACCAGATTTTTCAGTAGGGCAGACAGCTCCTTGGTGAGGGAGGAGAACTTGACGAAGGCCGTTCCCAGGTCGGGGTTGTCCCGGCTGATGAAGTTGCTGCCAAATTTGTCCAGAGCCTGTGCGTAGTTCTCTTCATTCTGGACGTGGTCTGTATTGGAAACAGAGAAGAGAGGTCGAACCACTGGTCAGTGAACGTGCCCTGAACTCTGGCTAATGATTAGCATGATTAGCATGTGTACTGCAGGTGCATCGTTACAAAGGTAGTCATAGTAGAGATTTGATTCTCTCACCGAACCTGACTGGGCCCTTCCCGACCTGCCGGGTTTGGGCTATACCTGACGTTTTTTTCTGCAGACCTCATAGTCTGTGTAATTTCATTCATAATGTATGAAACTTTGATTCATATGCTTTCCACTGCCCTGCAGTTAAGTCCTTTTGCATAGAAGTGTTTCGTTTAGTTTCAGTAATAATGACTATAAACCTCATAGTTAAGGTAAAAAAAAACATGGTAAAATTGTAGGCCTAGCCTTTTTTAGCTGCTAAAAAAAATATTTTGCTACATTAGAAGATTAATAAACCACAGTGTTTCTCAACAGAAACATGGCAACTTTAATTTTTTAATCTTCTTGGTATGGAACGATTGGCTGACATTATCAGTAACACTACATACAATTCTGAGATGAATTAGGATCAAGTTTGGGAATGTGTTTCGGCTATGCGTATTTCCAAATAACACTTACTCGCACTGAGCAGCTCTTTGTGGGTCTATTTCAAGACCTTTGCCCCCACTATAAGAACGAATCAGCTGTGTTGCCATCAGCCCATCCCTACTCCCACCTCTCATTAATGAGAAGAAATGTTATACAAATCCAAGTTACAATACAAGTTTTTGGGCTGTGCTGTACATTTGGCAGGACAAGGAGAATGTCGGAGATTGTGTCACAGATGTCAGTTACCCCTCTGAAAAGATTTCTTTGTACTTTAGCTTGTAACGAATGTTTTAATCTAATGGAAATTCAAATTTTTTTATTGGGCTCAGGCACAAAACTGCTGCCGTGGTTCAGGCTCAGGTCAAACTATGTGGGTTCATGTCAGGTCAGGCCTGATGTACTGGGCCTCATCATAGCTTTGAATCAAAGGGACAAATTAATGCAATCAACATATGCTTGGGGCGCCTGTCAAAGGCAGCCCCCTCGCTCTGACATCTCTCCATTTAATGCATGTATAGATCCTGTTTGTGCATGTGTGTGTATTTCGGTACTGTGTGTATATGGCAACAGAGTGAAAACAACTGAATTTCCCCTTTGGGAATAATAAAATATATCTCCTTGTTGTTCTTCTTCTTGTCAAACGCCGCTTGTGTTTAGGCATTTAATGTTTGAGAAGTGTGTCTTTTTTTTCGTTAAAAAAACTAGTACTAAGACCAGGCATCAACAGCCTGGATTCATGTCTCCCTCCCTCTGTTATCCCTCTAAAACATGCGAATGGCCTTATATTCACAGAACTCCTGATGAGGTCTCTTCTTGGCCTGACTCAGAAGGGCTTGGATTCTGTAGCTGAATGGGGACAGGAGTTTTCACTTTCAATGAATGGACCTGAGATGATGGATATGGTAATTGGTGCCAGGAAAGAGGACAACATTCTCCGTCTCCAACAATTTCTGGTCAAAACATAAGGAGAGTCTGCCTCCTTTCAACTGCTTGGAGTTCAGCTATCATCTGATCTGTCATGGGATGCCCGCAATAAGTATATGTTCTCAAAGACACAGCAAGTAATCCATTACCTCAGTGCTGCCATAAGAGCTGCTGGTCTCTCATGTGATGTTTTAAAACAAATATACCTGACCTTCATTTGTCCAGTTCTTGCGTATTCCAACCCAGTTTGGGGCGGGCTGTCAAAAGGCATATCGAAGAAGCTAGAGAGGGTACCAAAATGGTGCTTCAGGATCATCTGATCACTGACTGGAAGGCGAGATGAGGCCACCCTGTGCACCCTCACCAACATACTGACAGACAGTTCATCACCTTTGCATGGTTTCCTGCCTGCAGCCTCAGCTTTCACTTTCTTGCTTTGTAGGTGCAGGCAATTTGTAGCGCCAGGAGAAGGACCAAAAGACATGAACTTTCCTTATTCTTCATGCTCTTAAATTGTTTTAAACTGCCTAACTAACCTAATATATGTGTTTATGCTCTTAAGCACATTTTGCTTGAGATGTTGATTACTGTCACTGTTGTCACATTTCAGGATTTACTGTTTAAAAACTCGGTTTTTATGCTGCTGCTCCCTCCTTGTTAAACTTTAAAACATGAAACTCAGTAAACACGAAAAAAATCAGGACTTTGGGAGCAATGTAATAAAGGGTTTGGCTAGTACTGGAGCCATGACTCAGGGACCAGTATAAAACAAATTCCAGTCACACCCACCTCTACCAGCTGATGTTTATCCAACATGCTGAGTCCCATGAACATAAAATGGCAAAATACAATCAAGTACATTTCCTCTGTATGTGGCAATCCTACTGCGACCTACAGAGATTAAAGGGGGATTTTCACACATCAAAGTCCATTCATAGGTCTTTTGGAGTACGACTGAATATATTTTCCCCTCGACCCTCAAGAGGATAAGCGGTTAGAAAATGGATGGATGGATGGATGAATATATTTTTTAAAAAGTTGTACCAAGCTGTTGATTAAACGTAATTGATTCAGTGCCAGTTAATTTCACTTCCAAATTCTGCATAACCAGCTGCATTATCACTTGGCAAAACTTAATACAAACACAGTGAGGCTGGCAACAACCACAAGCTGCAAAGACGGAGACTGTGTAGCAGGCAAAACACCCTGCTCCACCAACATGACATGTATTTTGGCTGTTAGAAAAAGGCGAGCTTACCAGACTTCTGTAGTCCGCTCATGTCTATCGTATTTTCGACCCACTTTAGATGAAACCATTTGGCCCAGTTTTATCTAAGGTGGATTAGAAAAATGGTCAACGCAGCCCTTACCTCATCTCCGCTTGAGGCTAGCAGCTCGAGGCTACATAAGCTGTTACTAGTATAACGTACCCAAATCTCTGACTGAACTGTCGATGTTTGAGTTGCATTGTGTAGGTGACAGGGTTTTGATTAACTGATGGAATATAAACAGTATATCTGGTTCTGCTACATGAACTTTGGTCCTTTTTTAAAAAAAAAAAACTGTCCATTGTGAGTCTGACTGTTACAAGAGTGCAATGCTAAATCTGAGGAATGGTCACTTTCAATGTCCAAACTGAAGAGGCTTTTTGATGCAAAATTTCTTCAAGAAATCTTTATCAGGCCCAGTAGACGTAGCATCTCTATATACTATGTGACTTGGATGCCTGATAATTTTCAGTTTACTGGTGAAGTTGACTCTATGCAGGT
Source organism: Cephalopholis sonnerati (assembly GCA_019142605.1). Classification (NCBI taxonomy): domain Eukaryota; kingdom Metazoa; phylum Chordata; class Actinopteri; order Perciformes; family Serranidae; genus Cephalopholis; species Cephalopholis sonnerati. The sequence goes on along the minus strand of JAGQAX010000021.1, from coordinate 15,842,472 downwards.
CACACAAAGCTTTACAACTCTAACAAAAATATCCAAAGCAAGGCCTACCAATAGTTTTACAACAAGAATTTAAGTAAAGAAAGGTCGGGAAAAGGGACTGAGGACAAGGAAATATTTCAGTGATACACCATTCTTTGTTCTCAACAGCAGCAGAGGCAAAAACAAGTGAAACAAATGGGCTTATAAATCTTCTAAGATCTCCTAGTGATGTTCATAATAACACAGATGTGGCAGAAATAGTTGACAGATTCTACAATGGAAAGTTTCTTCATCAGTGCAGCAGTGCGAGTGATACAATAACAGACACATGTGACCTTTGCCTGTGATTTCTGATCAGTGCTGCTCCAGAGAGGCTTTGTTTTATAAATTTTAACTATAATAAGTCATGTTTATACACAGCAAATGTCAGCATAACAAGATGTGTGGCTCTCCAGGTCTGCGAGACTCTGCGGGAGCCATCAGTCAAACAGCAGCATCCATCTGTCCTTGTCGTTAAGTGAGAGATGGAGGGGGAGGGATGTTCAGACTGTTGCCAAATCTAAGGAAGAGTCCTGAGAGGGAGGTCAGGTGAGACGAGCACCCTGTAGAGTTTATTCCTGCAGCAGCCATTTTGAACTTTCGTCATCCTGGAAACTCAAATACAGTCCAAACAGGGCTGTGGTTACCATTGACAACAATGAGATCATGTCATCTGTATTGTTTTGCATTTTTCTTCTTTGTAGTTTGTGTCTTTTCGTGTATTTTTTCTGGAATATCTGTTTTTTTAGCAACATTTGTTAGTCAACATTATACTATTTAAACTCCTACACAAGGTGGGTATTTTATGGGCCAACAAAAATTCAATATATAAAAGGACTTAGTATTTTAGTTCTGGAATCAAGTCCCATTTTTGTACTATTATTGGTCTGCATTTTTCCTTTAATACCTATCTGATGTATTAACACTTGGTAATTATCTATAGGCTATATTAGGTTTTACTGGTAGTGGCAGGGTCCGCCCTTCCTGCACTTGATTCAAACTGCCCTCCTACACACAAGAGATTCACAGGAAATGATGCAGCATGTAATCTAGCATTACTTTGTAATTTTTTTTTCAACAGCTATAAGTTCATTATTATTATTATTCAATTCATTTTTTTAAATTTTACAACATATATATATATATATATATATATATATATATACATATATATATATATATATGTGTGTGTGTGTGTGTGTGTGTGTGTGTGTGTGTGTATGTATAAGTGTACTATAAGAAATGGCTTGATAAAACAATTAAAAGACATTGCAGAGGTGGATTTTACGTGCTGGATTTTTTCTTTGTTTTCTATGGGCAAACAAATACAAACAAACGCTGAGGAACTGACATCAACTTAACCATCTTTAATCAACTCTCCTTTTTAGCACAGGTAATTCAGTGATATCCCTGCAGTCGTGGTCTTGACTGGTACTGAAATAAAATCCTGAGTCCTCTTTGTGACTGAGACAAAACTGAGTCTGAGTGGTCGAGTCTAAGACCAGACCTTAAAAAAGTGGTCTTGAGATTGGTCTCAAGAACAAGAGCAACCTAGAGCACAACACTGCCCTAACGGAGATTGTTCTTTAAGGCAAATTATGACAATGGTCATTTTCATCATTTATTTTTTCCTAACATGTCAGTTTTAAATATTGAAAATAATGAAATTGCAGTTGCTCAAACATGAGGGTTAAAAATCAAATACTGACTGACTGCTTAATTAAAAGGACTGGAAACTTGATGGGTATCTATTATACTTTTGTAAAGTTTTCTGTCAGATATGTAATTTTAAAATGTCGGATGTTCATACAAAACGTGGCAGTAAAGATAGAGAATAGAAGTTTCTGCTCACAGAAAGTAATTCCTGTGAGCAAAAGCTTTAAGCTTCAGACTGTTCTGAGTACTCTGTTTCTACAATGCTTTCTACTTAGGAGACAAGCCAACAACAGATTTCTTTATATGGTCACCTGCCTCACACGTTACTGCAAGTGTTTTCTTTACATACTCTGCTACATGACGCTACATGCTAATGTCAGGGAAACATGTGGTCTTGGTTGCCAGTGTTGTTAATTTATCCCTGATTTTGGATCATATTTCGACTGGAATGTGTCCGGCTGTAAAGATTTTAATGTAGAAGCTTTTATTGGTGATCTTTCACAGTACAATGTCCTGTATACTCTGCTCAAGACATTCCCTGGCTGCAATGACTGTGCAGAGACAGCAAATGGACAGATGCGGACGACCTGGAAATGCTAACCAATCAGAGCAGGCTGGGCTTTTTCAGGTGGTGGTCTTAAAGAGACAGAGGGTAAATACAGGTGTTCCAGCACATACAGTTTAAGGAAAATAAAGTGGGTTTTTTTTACATTAAAGCATGTAAACATGGTCTATTAGAAACCTAAAATGCAAGTATGAACATGGAAATGAGCATAACTGGTTCTTTTGAGGAGTATAACTTAAACTGAATTCAGTTTTTGGAGGACTGTGTGTGTGTGTTGGAGGGACTCATAACCTCTGTGTTTCTAAACTCCTGGCTCCAGCCCTGAGTCTAACTATTCATTACATCTGCAAGATGCACAAACATCCCATTCTTATCTCTATTTTTAGATCACATACTGTATTTGTCTCACTATAACCTCATCTAGCCAAGGTAACTAATTATCCAAGCCAGTGGCTAACTGATTAAAACACTTGCTCCAGTTGTTTTGAGACTTTTAAGGTTTCTCATCCGCACTAAGAAAGGTAAACTGTCTTTTCTGTGGAGAACAAACAAACTTTTTTGTGGGTCAAGCATCTGAAACTGTCAATTTACAGGGAGGAGGCTGCTCTCAAAAGTACTCAGTGGAAAATTACTGGGGATCCATGTCACAGCAACGAGCAAAACAAACTCAGGTGTTGGTTTCTGGGACAGCCTGAAAACACACACACACGAAACACCATCTGTCCCACAAAAGGCAATGTTCCAGGCCAAAAATGCAATCCTCATCTTTATTAAAGATATTTAAGAATTTGTGGGCTTGGAAAGGCTTGTGAGCACGTACCCAACCATCAGCTATTCAGGTCTGACAAATTTAGAAACAGACAGTCTCACCTTGTCCTGAACTGTAAATGGCCTTCACTGATTTCTTGACCTTCTGCAGGGAAGTTCGGTCCTGGTCCAATGCCTGAAAAAAGAGGAGAGGAGGACGCTTTTAAAACCCTTGAATCTTTTTCACCCTTTAAGAACATAGTGGAAACATTCACATCAAAAGACAGCAAGGATAATTTCAATTTAATGCTACAGCACACTTGAGGAGTTTAGGGCATAAGAACAATATTTGCTCAGTAATTTAAGGCATGCATACTCCATAGAGCTAATGCAGAAAGAGTACTCACAATACACTGCTTGACCTGAATGTGGCATGAATCATTATTTCACTGCTGACTGCTGGAGCAAAGCCTTTGTGCTCTCCAACAGGCAAAACAAATAGGCAGGATATCCAATTTTATAAACGGTTATGCTATTCATTATGATAATTATTCACAATGAAACATTTAAATGTGAGAAAAATAAACACTGCCACTGACCCATTGTCACTGTGAGCTATCTGTCTCACTTCCTTGCATGTTTCAGAGATTAATGCTCACGAGTTCAGCACCCAAAGCGCCAGGGAGTTAAAATAATGACCAATATAAATAGAAAACCACTTCAAAGACGCTATAGATCATAACACTCGCGGTTACTCATTTAACGATGATGCATATCTATATTTAGAGAAAATCCTGCAGAGCCATTTAAGACAAAGCCAAGCTACAGTGACCCTTGAACTGATTTACCCATCAACCCCCACAAGAAACAGCCTCACACAAGGAAAATTCATCATCATAAACATCACCCACATATGAGGAAAAACTCATCATGTGCCCTTATTGCTTAGCTCGCTCCCTGCCACAGAAAATATCAACTACATCTGAAGTTACACCACATTCATACACATGTTATATGACACAAGGATAAAACCTAAACACAAGCACATTTAATTCAAGACACTTTAACTTACCCTTTCACTCAATTTTTACAGGCTTTTAGATTTTATAGCCTTGTATTATCTTTATCAACCTGCCTTGTAATAATCTTTAAATAACTTGTTGCCTTTCATTTTCATTCCAGTGCAGTGGCAGCCACTTATATTGATCACAGTAACAGTGATGAGACGCTTATATGGATCAACAAGCTCGGGACAGAATCATTCCTATCAAAACCCTGTAATAAGTCATACACTCTTAGTAATCAAGTAGTCTGCTTACAGTGTTCCTATTGGGTCTTTTCATACATGACAACATATGGAAAAACAATTTAAAACTATGGTAATTCTATTTTTTTTTTCTTAACTCCCATCATTATACTTTCCCTTGCAGTAACCCAAGGAACACTGCTTAACATTGCTTCCAATATTTCCCAGTGGCCAATCATGACATTGCAGCAAAAATAAAATACCCTGCATCTTGACAGGACATCTCAAACTGCAAACAAGTTCTATTATGATTCTTTCTATTATGAATTTTGATCTATTGAGGTTCTATATTCATTAAACCTTCCTCGAGCCAAGAAAAGCGATTTAAAAATACGTGACGTCATCACAACGTAAAGGCTACAAGCCAAGCCGGAACTTGCAGGCTGAGCCAGCAGGAGAGCCGCGCATATTCAGTTGGCCACATACTCTGAAAGTAAACCCAAAAGCTAGAAACTTGTTTGGTGTATGTGCAAAGCAAGCAGTTCTCATTGGAATAAATAGGCACCACATTTTCATTAGTGTAATAAGTGTTGTTTTATTATATGGAAGTATTTCTCAGACAAAGGTGAAGCAGAGATATGAAGGGCTACAGGAGGACTTGCCATGCTAGCCCCATTAACTTCAGTATAAGTGGCACCAAAGTTTGGCACCAATGCAAAATTCAAATGCTGTCATTAGCATAATGACCCTTCCTTCTTTTATAGTTTCCTTGGTGCATACCCAAGGAAGAAAAACCAGAAGCTAGAAATTTTTTGTTGTATCCCTTAGGCGAGCAGTTCTATTGGACGGAGTAGGCATCATCTTGGGGTATAGTATCCAGATCTAATAATACATCCATGGCAGTAACCCACCTGCTTGCAGCTGGCTACCTGAGGCTACTGTGAGCACATTGAAATCATGATGAGAAAAAAATTTTCTCTCAGTGAAAAACGTAGTCTCCTCAAAGCTTATGGCTGCTAATGATAGAGACAGAAAACAAACACGCACTTGAAAAGGTCCTGCGGTTGAAGCTGCCTTCATCAGGTGGATTGATAAATCCCGGTCACATAATGCCCAATAATGAAACAGCTGTACTGTAATTTGATCCGCCAATAAAATTCAGTAAATAGCAAAGCTGTCTGTTTCATTACTTTATATCATGTGATAAACATACAAATGTCACTTAGATGGTAATCTGCACAAGAAATATATATATATATATATATATATATTTTTTTTTTTTTAAATGGTCATAATAATCATTATCCACTTACAGTAACCAACTAAACCTGACAGACGTGATCCCTATAAGCTGTTTCCACTGCATGGTTTTCTCCTCATTACCTCATCAATACAGCATATTCTCTAAATCTCTCACTGTGAATGTTTTTCACTGTCACAACCTAATGTTTTTGTGCTGTTATATTAATTTGAGCTATTTTCGTCTGTTCCTATCATCTTTTCTATTAAAAAAAACTTTCAATAAATATTATGACAATAATATGGGATTAAGTTGCCATCATCAGATCTAAACCTTTTCTGAACAGAGCTTTAAAAGTGCAGCAACACCTCTTATCTATTCTTAAAAAGAAGATATACTTTATTACTCCCCCTACGTTTATTAATCCCCTCTCCAGCTACAAGTTCACCGTCCATATTTGGTCTAGACAGGGAATGGAGACACTCTGGTTCCGAACCCAAGTCCCCATGGACTGAGCACCTGCCACCCCATGACACTTATATGTGAATATTCTGAATGTAGTACAATGTTGGTGACAAAATAAACAGTAAAAGAGATATCAGATTGTGTCTGATACCGACAGTAACTAGATTTCATGTTTGGTGAATGTTTAAACCCATTTGTTGGATGTTTGTTAAAGGGAACCATCCAAATTAATAAGAAATAATTGCTAAAGAAATGTCTTCGTCTGATATTTTAAGGATATTCTGCATGCATACTTGGATGCATATCATGCTGGCATCAGTACAAAACCCTGTTCAACATGCCCACCATCACTATCTTTCCAACATACATGTTTGATCTAGTGGTAAATCCCTGGAGTATTCCAACACAGCCTCTTCTCTATAATTAAATTACAAGCAGTTATTTAACAGTTGCATTTCCCAGATTAATATCTGTAATCACAGTGTGATAAAATGAAAGGAAGATGTTTATTTGTTGGGTGAGTATGGACATTAAATGCTACAGGTGTACCCTCCTGATCTGATTCATGAATGGAGAATGTGGCAATTATTTAGGTCAAGCATTTATTCCTGCTGTGAGCTAACCAACCTGGTGACTTTCCTCAGTAACAACATGAAAATCACCTGTCAAACTGAACGTCGTCTGTCTGTCTGACATCTATTATCGTTTGACTCACTGCAGGAAAAGCTGAGATAATTGGGAGACTTGTCATGTTCAGAAAAGGTGGACACAAGCAACATAAACACACACCTGAATGACCTGTCTCCACTGAATGATTTAAAATGTGAGCCAGTATTTGGTGGTTTTCACCATAATTTATTCTGACAATCATTTTATATCCAGCCCATCTTAACCAGAGTGGATGGAACTATAAGTCAGCCATGTTCGCTCGTAATAGATGATAAACACCAGCAAAAACACCATTACATCAAGGTCAGGTGGTTAAGAGCAGGAGCACACACACAACACAGGGCTAATTAAATTTCACAACATAATTAAGCTGTCCTTGGCCTCCCCTGGACAGTTTTACATGGCTCTTCCCCAATTATGGCAGCAGTAGTTTGCCGCCGCAGGGCCCTTTCTGCCAGGGCCGAGCCCTTTGATCCCCCTGCACATGGGAACAGACTTTGCTGCCCAATACCTTCCCACACTGCCTCATTATTTAGCCCTGTGTCTGTTTGGCTAAACTGTGGCTCCAACAGGCTTTTGCCAATATGAAACGTTTATAGTACCATTATCCTGCTCAATATTGTCTCTGTTTATGATATTATATTCATAATTACTGTAATGAAAATCCTCAAACAGTATCAAAACATATTTTTCATTAAACAAGGAGGGCACTCGGAGAGCACAGACCTCCACCAAGGCAGATAGTCCACTCTTCTATGATATGCTACTAGCAAGGGTGACCAAACTATATTTGTTGTGTTAAAACATGGTTGTGCCTAACTGACGCCTCATCATCTCAGCTGTACATTTATCATGTCACTTAAAGAAGTACTTCACTGCTGGAAATATGGTGTTTTTATAAAACTAGGCTGTCTAGGAAAGATGCAAATACTTTTGAAATTGGTGCTATACGACCAGAGAAAACAGAAGAAAAGGTGCCGCACCAGGCCAATAAACACTCCTGCTGGTGGGTGACATAATGCCAGCTTGTACGTTTTTCCACAGGAAACAAAATGGTGGCTGTCTGGTATCAAGTGATCTTGTATTACAGGTTAACAGTAAGCCAAAATATATTTCTGAAAATATTTCAAGGTGAGAAAAAGGCAGTGCAGTAACAGAGTCTTGGTTCGTATTTGAGCAGCACTGCTTAGTTTTACCATTTGATCTCAGTATTCTTTAGCCTCCATTTTTACAGGACAGGAAACAGTATGGCGCCCACTTTCTGTTAACAAATTCTCAAATTACAGTCAGTGGCACTAAAATATGTTTCCGAACACATTTTCAGTGAGAAATACACAACCCAGTGACAGAATCTCAGTTTATCTTCAACCAGCACTACGTATTTTTAACGTTTGATCTTAGTTTGGTCTGAGTTTAAGAGAGAAAGAGGGGCTGCTCCCTCCGTCAAAGCACTTCTACACTCTTTGTGTCCACTGTGGCGGGCATACAAAGAGGAGGAAGCACAACCTGTAGTGTGAGCAGCAACCTGGGAGACAGCTCACATCTGCCAGATCTTACCATTGGCGCTGGTAAGATGGAGGGAAGTTTACCACAGTTCATTTACACATACTACCCACATTTTAATGAAACAAAGTAGATTGAAAATCTGAAAGTATCCCTTGTGAAAACTGTAAAAGACTTTATTATCATGTGTACATGTACAGATATCAAATGCTTAGACTGAAGTAACACCAAGCTTCATGAACCTCTTGATGATGAAAAACGACCCCTGTTCTCTAATAACATGAGTGAAGTGCTTCACTATGAGAAGCACTCACAAGTGAATATCTTGGGTTTAGGATAACACATTTGAAGACATCACCATGAGCTCTGCATAACCACGAGAGACATAGTTCATTACTTTAAAGACTAAACATTGAATAATTTAATCAAGAAAATAATCAGCAGACTTCATTTCCACTGGTATCATTTTCTTATGACAGAAACTCCAAGCAGACTTCATCTAAATGATTAGACACATCTTGTTATACCGCAAAAGTCACACATTAGATCTCCATAACAGCCGACACATTTGCTAACAAGCTGCGTTTCCTCGCCTCTTTGCAACACACCACACCCCGCCCTCGTCGCCCAGCTCTAGTCAGTCTGCATTTAAACGACTCCCAAGTAAAATCTGTGATTATTCAGAGGTTGTGTTGCTGTTTGCTGATTAGGATGAAGAGCACGAAACGGAGGCTGAGCAGGCAGGCTGACTCTTGTGGTGCTCGTGTTGAGAGCAGCTGGCACCGCCACCCAAGGGTCACCCATAATCTGTCTGTGTTTGTAATTAGATATTCAGCCGTAACATGAACAAGTGTTTACATATTCACTTTCTTAGCTGTTTTTTCAATTTAGATTTTGGTGAGACTGCCCATACATCCATGTGTTGATACATCAAAATCTGATTTAGTGAATGATTTATAGTGTTGTTCTAGACAGCAAGACTGAGAACATTCATTCAAAATCTCAGCAAATCATCAGAGAGGATAAACAATAAATATCTACACACTGGCCGGCACTGTTTCAGTGTTAAATGTGATTAATGTAACTTGGAAAGACAGTTTGTTAAAGCTGTTGTCTCTCAGCTTTTAAGTGGGGAAATGAAATCAATGAAATAGCGCCGTCTTGGCACACATTCTTTGCAAACCCTTGGCAACAGGCAAGAATGCGTCCAAACTCTGCTCTCCAAAAGGCCGACGACTATTGAATATAGTCAAAGGATTGTTTTTATCTGCCAGGAACCAATGGCAAGCTCCCACTCAACCCAGGGGGATTAGAAAGTGTGACAATGCCAAAACATCTGCGGTCATGATGCATGTGGACGATTTATTTAGTGCGGCTGAGAAAAAGAAGCAAATCATAAGAGCACACTGTGTTAGTCCACGGAGAAATATCTATCTCCAAGAACCATTTGTGCTGTGAAAGTCAACATGTCAGTGTCAGAATGCTTTTAAGTAGAAGTCTGTCAGAGACGGAGCCAGAGAGGTCAAGGGCCAGCTTAAAGGAGGTGAAGGGCAGTGGCGAAGCATGGTGCCTCAGCAAGAACAGATTTGTCACCAGCATGAGCACCATGGTTAGAAAATAATGTCCTTGAAAGTTCATAAAATGTCAGATGCTTAAATCAAGTGAGATAAAAAGAATTTCTGGACAGAACATCATTTTTTAGATATATATTCACTTATAGAGCAGTAAAATGTCCATAACAAGCTGAATTATTGATATTTGAGAGCTTCTGAGTCTTGTTTTGAGTATTGATGGTGGCGTCAATAGGGTTTATACCCAGAGAATAGATCCATGTCATGTTTGATGATGTGCTGGGAACACATTTCTCAGTGCATGCACTCTTTGCAACTGTACTGCTATTCTGTACATGCCTGCAGCCATTAAACTGTTAGCTCACAGAATTGACACTACAGAGGAATCTCATGAGTATTTTAATTATCTACGATTATGTATTTGAACTGCTTATTCTAAAAGTTTAAAAGCCAAAGATGTTCACTTTACTGTCATAAAATAAATTAAATAAATCTATGTAAGTTCATATTTTAAAGGGACAGTTCACAGTAAAAGAGAATTCACTACTTTCTCTCTTACCTGTAGTGCTATTTATCAGTCTAGATTGTTGTGAGTTGCCGAGTGTTAAAGATATCGACCCTATAGATGTCCGCCTTCTCGCTAATATAATGGAACTAGATGGCACTCAGCTTGTGGTGCTAAAAGCCCCAAAAAATACATTTGAAAAACTCAACAGCAATTTCCAGAAATCATGACCTGACTACTCAAGATAATCCACAGACCTCGATGTGAGCAGTTTCATGTAGGAACTATTTTATTTCCACCAAACTACTCCTGCCAACAGCATCACCATGCAGAGGAAAGTGTGTATCTACTAATGGAGGAGAGGCTTGTGCTAGGCATCATCCTTGGCTTAGGGGTAACATTAGCTAGCTGACTGTATAGTGCTAGCTGCTAGTTGTGGAAGACCAGCATGGTGACTCCAGATTGTGATTTCTGGAAAGAGACACTGCTGTTTAATTGTTATCTAGTTCCAATATATTGGAGATAAGGCAGACATCTCTACAGCCGATATCTCAAACACCCAACAACTAACACCGAAACAATCTAGATTGATCAATAGCACTACAGGGAAGTGAAAAATATGGATTGTGATGTTGGGGTAATCTGTGCCTTTAAAGGCTGGAAAGCAATGAATGTTTGGCATTTTTGCTTTAAAAATGATTGGAATGAGCAAGTGACTACTAAAACTGTGCAGACAAATTTTTTGACCTGTTTGACCTGACCATTTTAGCTCTAATTCACACAATAAATATTTGTTATTTCCCATAAAAGGAAGCGTGTTTGGCAAGACATTTGTTGGTCAGGAAAATGTATTCAGACCCTAACCCTATCTAACCCTAACCTCATAAATAACATCTAGTTAATTAGCCACTTTAAGTAATAAAACATTTAGGTATTTGTACTACTATAGGTGACCCTGGCCCCTTTATTGCTTGGTATCTAAACCAAATGTTCTGTTATCACGAACCTATAGCTTATGCCTGGGGGTTTCTGTCTGGTGCATTCTGAGTGAAAAATTGAAGCAGGTTTTGATCAATTGCGGTTCAGCAGCTTGAAGAGCAGTTGGCAGCAACACAAACCACTTCATCAACAACAAATACCATGAAAAAAAACTCAGCAATCAAAAGCTGGAAGGTGGACTGATTAGGGATATTAAGCCGGGTAAAAAAACTCCACCCTCCACCCTAACCTTCTTTAAAACCTGGCACAAGTTTGCAGCAACTGAAAGGTGGGAAATATTTCTTAAAATAAAAGAAAACAGATTTTAGTGGTCAAAGACTCCATCAGTTGTTGGACTTAAAATCTACAGAGGACTTGACAAACATTTGGAGCTTCTCTACTGTGGGGATGTGCCGCTTTTCTCCATATTATAACATTTTATATTGAATATCCTGATATTTTGGGCTTTTGATCAGAGAAAACAAGACATCTAAAGACATCAACTTTGACTCTGGGACAGTGTAAAGGCATTTTCACTATTTTCTGACTTTTTATAGACCAAAATAGACAAGAAGTTAGTTGCAGCCCGTCTTTGTTATTAGTTAAAACAGAAATAACCCCCAAAATGACCAAAAGCCCTTAAAGTGTGACCCATGTGACCAACAGGGTTAATGGGCCTGACTTCCTGGTTCCCAAACAACCACACAAATACACAGTCATGCCCAGGAGGTCAAAGCCTCAGGGGAAATTGGCGGTCGTAGTGACTAGGCATGACTGACTGGAGGCTGTCTCAGCTTCACACTTCCTGCCCCAGGCCTTATCCTCTCTCAGCAGCCCTGCCGTTTCCCTTGCAGCCGTCCTTTGACAGGAAGCAGGAAGCGACCAGGCTTGTCAGTGTCCTGTCCTGGGTCGGCAGCACTCCGTCTAATGACACCAAACTGCTCTCCGCTGACAGCTGAGGAATAAAAACAAGGCGCTCTCTGGCTGTCTGGGAAAGTGTTTTCCTTGATCTGCTCTTAAGATTCCTGCTCTGTCACTTTCATGGCGAGTTAGTCGTCTTTCTCGTTTCCTCCCTGAACTCATCCTTCCCAGCTCCTTAAACATTGCATCTTCTCCGCCACCTCGGCATTTGGCATCGCACCGGCAGGGCGGCTGTGCGGTTACCAAGGAGATGTGGTCTGGCTGTCTCACGCGTCGACTCAACATTCTTTGCCATGGAGATTGTGGGAAGCTGCTCTGACTAACTGGCCTGCTCTCTGTTTGTCAGCAGCACACTGGGACCTGACTGTGCCACTGTGGCAGATTTGACTCGTCACCCGGCAAAGATTGGACACCAGAGTTCTCAGATTTGCTAATATGCTAATTATTTCCTAGAAGACGAAAACAGGAAGGGGCACAGTTATCAACGGACTTCCCCAGAGCCAGAACATGGGGCTAAAAAACATCTGCATGGACATTTTTAGAGGGAAAGTGACTGACCAGATCATTATGTTTTTTTAACTTCACCACAATACCAATGAGGTTTTATTTCTGCTTTTTCACAGTTGTATTCTCATTTCCTTTCTGGCTCACAATTACTCAACAGCTACTATAAGAAATACACAAAAAAATCCAAGTGTAAATGTTCATGAATATTAAACTGATAAAGCTGCCTCTACTTTCATCTGAATAAAGAAGTCATAGAAGAGATAAGATCAGTCTGTCAAGTAAATTTGTCTGTCTGTCTATCTGTCTGTCTGTCTGTCTGTTGAGTCTATGTGGCATGACTCAAGCAGGAAGGGTGGGGAGCTGCTTTCATTGGCAGGAAACAAATGCACATCCCTTTCTCTGGGCCTGCAGCCGGAGAGGCCTTCAGCACTCCAAGCGGAATGGGAAAAATGAGAGGATGTAACATTTCCAAAAGCAGCTGAGGTCAGATGGCCTCTTTCACACATACACACACACACACGGTACTTAAAGTGAGCAACTGACTGCCAGTGGTTTTGGTTTTGGGTAAGAGGTGTATCAGGATGACCACATGACCGATATAGTGATTCTGAAATGGGAAGGATCAAGTGAGACTACATCTTTTTCAGGGTTTTGAAGTTAATGAGGATCCAAAACGTCGATCAACATGATGTCTTTTTCTGAATGGACCAAAGAACTTTTAAAAGCCAACTTTTTTTTTTACCTCTTCACGCACAGGGAGAACATAATATCCTTACAGGGGGTTCTTGTTTAATAGCAGTGATTTAGCAGTCACTTGGCCACATGCTGATACTTGTGTAATTCAAAGCTCACTTTCATTCAAACTAAGTCCAGCACTGTAACTTAAAGGCTTAAAAACCAAAACAGAAAATGACACACTACTGCTGATCATTCTCCCCAGCATATGTGTTTAATACATTTCCCACTTTTCAGGGCAGTCTTTAGTATAAAAATTAACTTACAGAGAACTGAAACTTGCTTGATATACTGTAGTTCATACATCAAAGTGAACAATAAAGTGAATTTATGTTTTGTTTTTGTTGCTAAGTTGACATTAGTATATACACATAGTACTTCTCTCTGGTGGGAAAACTTGGATTGGCTACCATAAAGCAGCTTTTTAATACAAGAGACCGGCCAAACTCATATTATCCTTCGTCATACCACTTATAGTAGCTCTTTCTTTAAGGCCTTGACAAGATACCATAATATACAGTACGCTAATGATGAATCAGTAAGATTAAGAGTCTACAGGCGTACTTGTCATTCAGCCAACAACAGCATGCAGGGGATTACATATCATCCTGAGGGGACCATTAATGTTTGAACCACATGAAGATCTGAACCAAATTTAATGGCAATCCATCCAATAGTTGAGTTGGTTGAGATATTTCTGGCCCTGTTTACACCCAGTATAACATGCATCCCCGGTGACTGGATCACAAGTGGACAGCTCCAAGAGCAGGTGTGTATGCACTTGTTGCGTCCTCAATGCATCTTGAGATCTGATCACTCAGATTACATTCAGAGGCGGTCTGAGCCGTATCTGGCCACATTTTTTCAGCAGTGTCTATGCTAATGTGTCCTGAGCCACAGTGAAGGACCACCTACTCAGCTGACATCCTCTGCGTAAGAGGATGTGCATATTAGTTCGCACACCAACAGCATTGTTCATGACATGTGAGTCAGACATCTTGATTTGGTTTGCCTGGAACACACCAAGGAATAGACCATGTCAGTATTGTTTTGATTTTGCCTGTGTACCAAGGCCTTTGTAAACAACTACTTCTATCTTAATGGAAAGTGCCCTTCTACTTCTTTTTTTAATTTCCAGCAGACCAGGTTGGTCAGTTAAAAACAACAACACATTTAATCTTTGCAATCAGAACTGATGTACGTGTTTATTTGCACATAGAGCGGGTATGTAAGAGCCGATCTCAAGCGGTCACTTGAGACGAATGTGGAGAGTCATTGTGATACCAGGTGTGAACAGAGCTGACAAAAGTAGTTGACTGACCTACAGACCAACAGCACAAAGCAATCAAGATTTTTGTTGATAACCAAATTATAGCAAATTATGTCAGCTTTGCTTAATCATTTGTAATCAAATATTACAAAAAGCAGCTGCAGTGCACTTGCAGCCAGCTTATGCTTTTACATTCAGTGTTTCATCTACAAAAGTTTTAAAATAACACCGCCTGAATGCATTATATCAGATTTAAAATTACCCTTGGCCTACTGAGAACCCATTCTGTGATTTAACAATACATGTTCAGACTTCATTTTATCTTGATAGCATGTTTGGCCTGTAATGCTCAGCCTTCTTTGTTAGATTTTCCAGCAGCACAGCTCGTCGATGCGTCGCCTTTTTGCAGCCAACTCTCAATTCCCATTTATGGCAACCTCCCATTAACACTCGAATGTCCCACAAAGAAGTCCAAACCACAATAAAATTTCAGCAGTCTCTGCTCTCTGCTGGATCGCCATGTGAGAATAATGTTACTTTGAAAAGGATAAAGGCATTTAATGTGGTGATAAAACAATCTCAAGAAAATAAGACTCTGTAAGACACTTGTAGTTTATGTTGGATATGTGCTCTAATTAGCTTGTATCTATTGCATTAAAATTGATCTGCTAATGTTATTGGCCACTAAGAGAAGTCAATACAAATCAGAGATTACTCCATTATGTATCGCTGCTATCAGTCCTGCTATTAGCATCCTGCTCTCTGCTCTCAGAGAGAGAAATGAGCTGCTCAGCTGTGCTCTTCCTGTGGTGAGTTTGGTGAGGCCACACGGTGGATAAAGCCAACTCGCTGAGCTGCGAGGATGCCGGCTCTTTGCTGCAGTCCTCTCAGGAACTGACACGCATGCGTGCGACCGGCGAAAAGTCAAGCCAAGCATGCAGCAGCGTTACATTCACACTTCATTTGGCGGCTTCCCTCAGCGATGCTTGCTCTCTCGCTCAGCCCACCGCTTGTTTTGAGCAATGTGCATGTTTTCACAATCACACCCACACACTGCTGCAATAGACTGCACTCACCTTACATGAAACAAGCAGCATACCTTTATCTGTATTGTTTCCACCAGTCAGGAAGTCATTATTCATGTGAAGCAGCTGCTATTAACAGCCTTCAACAGGGGAACAGTGGGAGGAACACACAGCTGATGATTAAAAAATGACAGCTAGCATCCCCTGTCTTATAGTGTCTAATATCAGTGAGGAAACAGGGAGCAGCAGAGCAAAGAGGTTGTTTGTTTCCTGACAAATAAGAACCTCAAAACTCCCAAACTATGACAAATTGCTCTATTGACTATGGTTTTGGTTGAACTTGAAGAAGATGAAACAGACACCTGTAATGTCCACAACCCAAAGGTATTCAGTGAAGTATTACATAATATAAGACATGCAGCATATCGTCACAATTAAGGAGCTGCAACATGGGAATGTTTGGTATTTTCGCTAAAAAATGACTTAAAATTATCATCAGGTTATCCATCAACTAAACAAATACCTGACTAATTGTTTTTAGGACTATTGACAAATGCATATCGCAACATGAAGTGATCCAGGCTGAAATGGTGTCTTCCAAAAACCAAAAGGGTTCGTTTATAATGAACTAAAGCTGAGAAAAGCAAGCATGCCTTTGCATATTTAGCTGTAACCAGGAAATGGTTAATAACATTACTGAAATGATGAATTTGTTTATTTTCTTTTGATCATTTCATTGAATAACTGACAAGTTATTTTAGCACAACACCTTATCTCCTAACTTATCAGGAAGGTATGTCTTTGTCATATCATTGGAAACACAGATGCATTCAGTGTTTCCTGTCACTGTCACACTGTTGAGGCACTTCTCTTTTAACTTCCAGTTCAAAACAAGAACCAGAAAGAAGTTTGTTCGCCCACAAACCTCAGAAATGTGAAACTGCTTCACCTGAACAAACGCATCAGTGATGGTGCTTCAGATAAGAAACCCATGTTTGCTTTCACATAACTGTGTGACATGGATTCAAGACTCAGAAAGTATCCCTGGTCTTAGTTGAGATTGAAAGTTCATTCTTGACC
The DNA here is from genome assembly GCA_019142605.1 of Cephalopholis sonnerati. NCBI lineage: Eukaryota > Metazoa > Chordata > Actinopteri > Perciformes > Serranidae > Cephalopholis > Cephalopholis sonnerati. The sequence continues at coordinate 15,825,771 of JAGQAX010000021.1, read as the reverse complement.
TCACCACAGTGTTCAGTTGGCTGTTCTGGAGCTTTTGATTGCTTTAACATGACCTTCCTCAGCAAATGAACTGTAGATCTTTAGTAACTTATTGTCTACAATGGCTTAAACTTCAGATTCTTTGCTTACCTTACTGACAGCAGTGAACAAAAAAGAGGATTTTTTTAACAAACCCACATTTTAAACATTTATGTTTCCATGGTGATTGCATACCTTCATCTACAGAGAAAGACCAGGTTTGAAAACTTAACCAGCAGAAAGTTCTTATATTTGCCCAAGGAATTTCTATCAGTTAAAATGTAGGCCTAGGTATCATTTAAAAAAAACACAATACCCCTACAAAAACCAGCACCCTTATGATGATACTCATAACAATAGAGTATTTCATTTGCTACCTTTAATTCCTACTTCATTTGATGTGAGTGGAAGCATTCAGTTGGGTAAAATGCCTCCCGATACCACAGTCATGTAGTATAGCCATACTTTCAAAGGTTTTGGTGGTATGTCGGCACACCAAACTGCCATCTCCATCAAATACACCACTCTTGATTTCACCACAAACTGTATGGGATGTAGCTGCTGCTGTAGTGGGCAAATCACTCACTGCATTAAATCGAAGAAAGCTTGTGGTCATTGCCTGCAAGCAAAACCATTAAGAAATAGCCTTTATTCTAAATCTAGGTACAAAAAGGAATTCAAGCACATATAGACTGATTGGAAAAGTTTTTGAAAGGACTTAGTACTGGGTTACTTCCCTCAACACCTTAAAGGTATTGAGTACTGATATTTGGCCCTATTAAAATGCCAAAAATGCACTGGTTCCAGTTACTCAGCTGTGAGCATTTGACGGTTTTAGTCTTAGTCTTCTGTGACTTGAAACTAAATAGCGTTGGGTCTGAGATCACCTGGTCAGACAACACGGGGCATTTCAATATGTCATCTTGGCCTGTGGAAAACTGTGATGGGTGTTTCTGTCTAAAGTCAGGGCTCCCACACATTTCCATAACTTTACTGAAATAATTCACCCCATTTCCATTACTTCATTTAAGCAGTTTAAAATGGGTAGTCCTATCAACATGCACCTCCCAGGCATTTGCAGATAAGCAAACTGCTAGCACTTGCTATCTTTACCTGCAAGTTAGTCATTCCTGCTGCCAACTAGCTGCATATGCAAAAAGACCAGACCAGCACATACTGGTACTCCACAAAACATCAAGGCTACGCCCCTGTTAGAGGGACAGACCCAGTCAATGGTCACGCATTTTAAGTTAGTAACACAACATATTTTGCGTAACGTTAGACATGTTTTGATTTTTGTGAACATATCTTAAGCAAGAGCCAAAACACTTTATGTCCAGAGCTTTTCCAAAACATTCTGTTAACTCCAGGCCTGTAAAACAGTTTTTCTAATTTCACTTTTTCCAGGAATTCCATGACTGTGAGAACCCTGTACAGTCTCACACTTTATGGATCAAACAGTTAATCAATTAGCTGAAAAAATAATGGAGGGATAAATTCATTATAAAAACAATCATCTCCTTAAACTAGGGAGCGGACCTTGTGGGGAGATTTTTTTGTTTGTGTTGTCATAATATTAATCAATAACAAATGTGAAACAATCAGAGAAAATCTGTCTTATTATGTCAACACTTAAACACTTGGAGTGTTTGAGTACTGATCATTCATAACACAGCAGAACAATACTACACTAGAAGAGCTGGCAGAAGACCAAGACTTTAACAAACCAGTGCAGCGTAGGTCGATCAAAGAAAAACTAGAATAAACTACTAACATGCTTTTCTTGCTAATCTTTCACATATCAATGATCAGCTGATAAGCCTGCCAGCTCTGTTTCTATCAACCAGCCACCCGCATTGTAAATCTTCAGGGCACGCCGCCAAAGAATGTGCTCCCTTGATAAACATGCACAATCAGAAGTAACACTATTTTTCTAGCCTCTGAGTAACGTTCCTGCACACCCGCTCGGTCATGAGTCCTTGGCCAAAGTCACAGACTCTGCAGAGCGCTTTACAGCATTCCTTGAAGTTTTTCTGCAGACGAGTCTCGAATTTCACACTTTATGGGACTCTGCCGGGTGAGAGACCAGCTATTCCAAAACCACAGGTGTATCCACTCCCACGGGCCATTTGGATGTAAGATATTTTGAGCAACTGGACGTACAGAGGAACAGAAATAAGCCTTTGCTGTGACGTCCAATGAAAGCTTTAACCAATCCTAATGTACATTTCCACTTGGATTTCCCCCTTTGACTACTTTCAGAGAGTAGCAACAAGAGCTTTGACAGCTGCTGTCACGATGTGGAAAAGGAAGTGATGTAACACTTTTCACTGACGTTAAATGGCATTAGGAAAAGATGTAAACAACTTAGCTTGAATGACTGTCAGTGCCTTTCCTCCAGGCTTGAATGCACTTGGCTCTTCTGGGAAAGGTAGTATTCAAATTCGACATTGAAACGCTGTATCAATTGTTGAGCTGCAGCACACACACACAAACACACACACACACTGGTCCAAGGCCAAACACCATAAAAGCTCACAGACAGAGATGCACTGTTTATCCCTTAGGCCACAACAAGACAGCCAGTCGTCACAGGACAACACTGTCTCCTGGTTCTGCTGGGCTGTCCTTGAGGACAACAATGTTAGCACTGCGCTGATATAATCATAGAAGAAGAAAAATGAAGAGCCACAAAAGATGAACAGCGGAGGATGAAGAGGATCTGTGGGTGTTTTGTTGCAGCTGAACTACAAACATGGACCAAAAAAGAAAAAATCCAGCTAGATGTTACTGACAAAGGCAAATATCATGTTTTTCACTCTGTTTCTTGGCATTGACAAAGTGACAGTATTTAAATGTAAAGTATAGTCCATCTAAACCACAGTAAGGATGGATAATGGTCACTAAGGAACAAAACAAGAGTCTACAGCTCTGTGATGCATAGTGGTGTTTTGAGCTGAATGCTAACATCAGCTTGCTAGCATGGTGATGTTTAGTGGGTGTGTTAGCAACTCTATGTATCCCACAACCAACTAGTAATTTGAAAGGCTTGTTTTCAACATATCGCCAAACTACACCATTTATCATAGTTAGAAACTGTATAAACAGAAATAATTGTCAGATATTCTTATTTCCAACTGTCCTTCAACACATCATGTGTGATGAACACTTCCATAATTAAACATAACAAAATGAAAGCTAAAAATGTTGATAGTTCATCTAGATTTATTCTATGTCTCATTCAAAGTTTCATCAACAATCAATGTGTGCACGAACCAGATCCATTAAACAACATTAAATGTGCTTGGGAAGCCATGAATGACTCGGCTGAAACCAACAGTCATATGAAAATAAGGAAAGTAAAGTGAAACTTAGATGAACTGCAGGCTGTTTACACAGAGCAGACCGGAGAGGACAAGACAAGTTGTAAAACATGTAAAATAGAGATGCATACATCTCGAAGAAACTGAACTTGTTTTCTTTTCTTTTATTATTTATGGCATTATAACTGTGTTATACTGCACAAAGGAGATTTTTTTAGTTCTTCCGACCTCTAGCCATGATTGTGCTGCTTTCACAGAGGTGCAGAATTTATAAAGTGTATTGAAAAAAAGGCCACAGTGAGTAAAATGTAACAGACGTAACGAATGCCCTGAAACTGCTTGAGCTTCAGACAATTCAATGCAAAGTATAGCTAAAGCTGATGGGAGTGTCATTAGTGACACAAACTGAAATTTTGACCAAATGTTGGGACTAGATGAAAAGTTGCATTTCATCAAGGTCAATAGGAGTCACCGTCCTGAAATCATGGACGTCTGTTGAAAATTTCATGGCAATTGATAAAATAGTTGTTGAGATATTTCAGTCAGGACAAAAGAGGTGGACTGACAGATCAACAGACTGACATTGCCATTCCTGTAGCTGCACTGCTAGCATGGGTAATAAAAGTGTAACATTCAATTATTACCTACAATATCAATATCTCCAATGGCATACTGGTTTTGCTGTACACTTTTAAAGAGACCTGGCCTGCATAACTTTTACTTAAAAAAACTGGAAGTCAGAATTATCAGCAGAATAGATTACAAAATAGTCAGTAACATTCACTTAAAAGCAAACATCATTGTATATGACATAATTTCCATGATGGTCCTGTGAATGTATCACAGACTGTAGCTGCACTGATGGCACTGAAGATTAAAATGGCTGTTGCTGGAGCAAGACTTTACCACTATCTCTCCATGCAAGGAGGGCTGCAGACAGATGTGAACACTGACCCACTCTTCCTCGCCTAAATCTGGGGTAGAGCAGGGGGATCAGAGTGCCGGGGCAGAGTCTGGTCCGGGGCTAATCCGCTGCCGGCTAATAGCCCTTGATGATATACGCAGTGCAGCTGTGGCAGGGAGGTAGGCCAACAGCTGTGGCCCACAGACCGATTATCAGATTTCAGCCACAGACGGCAAACAAGCCGACAAACAAGCAACACAACAGAGTCTCACCTCCTGCTGTGGGAGACAGAACAAATTAGAAAATGGCTTGGAGGTTTGTTTGTATTTAAAGAAAGAGATTTAAAGGAACATTCCCCCCCTTTCTTGGATGCTCTTTTATTAAATTAACCAACAAACCATCATTGTACTGTACCTGTCTTCTTATGCCTCATTCATATTGTAGAGAATGCTTTCATGAGCAGATGAGGGGATAAAACTGTTCATTTCAGCCTCCTAGTTGTTATTCCCAGTTGGAAATACTGGGGATTTCTAACAGCTACAATATAGCACCTGCATCTCCCACTTGGTGAAAGTAAACATGTCACAATGGTGGCAAAATGGCAGCAAACCCACCATCTACATTAACGCAAAAGCAATCAATTAAAAAGGAGCTTAACTTTTTATTTGTATCTGATTTAAATAACACGATAAAGCATAGCTTAAGATTAATTTACATTTATGTGATTGACATAAATGGGGCTTGTGATGGGGGTTAAGGGCTTTTCAGACGAGGACAAATTGACTAATTAATTTCCAATGAGAGGCAAGAGGGCAGGTAGGGAGGCACGGGCTGCTCGAGAGGCTGCACAACAATCGGCGCAATCCTGCCCATCTCACGCCTGCCGCCAGACCTGAATTGCCTGAAGTTTTTTTCTACACGACGTGCAGTGCAAATCCGTTTGTGAGTTCCTTAAAATAGATGACTGTTTTCTAAACAGTTATTTGGACATAAACAGGAAGGCTTTCGCATGGCAGAGCATCAGTACAAGATTGTGTTGTATAAAGTAACACTACATATCGGGCAGCTGTGGCTCAGGAGGCAGAGCGGGTTGTCCACCAATCAGAAGATCAGCAGTTCAATCCTCGGCTCCCCCAGTCTGCATCCAGTATCCTTGGGCAAGATACTGAGCCCCAAATTGTTCCCAATGACTATTTCATCAGTGCGTGAGTGTGTTAAAAACTGAGTAGCAGGTGGCACCTTGTATGGTAGTCTCGGCCAGCAGCGTGTGAATGTGACATGTAGTGTAAAAAGCTCTTTGAGTGGTCGGAAAAAGAAAGATGCAATACAACTGCAGTCCATATAGTTTTCCCTTAAGCTAAGCTATAAAGTTATGACTATACTATAGACTAGGACTGCCACTTTGAGTAAACAAATCGACCTTTGATACCACAGTCAACTCATGTTATTTAACTCTCCTCATCTGACATTAATATATTTTAATGCTGCCATGGCCTATAAAGAAAATGCAGTTGTGCCGGCAGGGATACAGTAGTACACAGAGCTCTTTCTATGGTTACTTTTCAGAGCGCCTGACGTTTACTTATGGAGCACTTGTCTGTTTAATCAGATAAGGAGCACTGTGAGAACCCACAGATCCAAGGATCTAACCCTTACCCTAACCCTAACCCCCCTAACCCGGGCAAAGTGTCGCTAACCATCTGATAAGAACTTTGTGGTAAAGTCAGTAAGCTAGCAGGCTAAATAAAGCCCATTAGCCTGCACCATTACATTAGGAGCTAATTCTTGTCTAGCACACAGAAGCAGCCAAAACGCAACAGCTTTCAAAATAAAATTCTGCCATTGATAACTTCTGCCATTTTAACTTCCCTTATCTTCTTTCACTCTTTTGCCTTTTCTCTTTCCCCCACTTTCAACTTGAATATGGTCAATAAGCGTCACTTGACCCCCGTATAATAGCTTCATTGATGATGTGAATGGTTTGAGGCAAAGAATTCAAGTTGAGGAACTACTCTTGTTTTGAGTTTTTCTGCCCATCTGATCATAGCAAGCACTTTAAAACCCTAACTCTGTGCTCGAGTGTGAACTTAAAGCAACAGTCTTAAACAATTTCCTACCAAAACTGTCAGTTTTACTCCTTTACTGCAGGTACTACAGGTCTGTGATAGAAAGTAATTATTGGGTCTAACTTCATTAGCAAGAATCCAAGAGAGTTTGACATCATAGCACTTGTGTCACTGTTATCTATGAAACACCATTCATTCAGCACTGAAAATGTCCAAACTACATCTGAGTATCTTGCAAGCAAATGACCGCTTTAACTGCTTTTTTTTTTTACAGTGCAGTTTAACTGGAACAAGATGTCATGTGAGTAACGGTGCCATGGGACGAAAAATGCTCCCATTCTCTCACACCATATGATTCACTGGGTTTGGTGACACAGGGGACAAATGATGAATAAAAAGCCATAACTTCATTAATAATTGAATCTGACACAGCTGTGCTCCTCAGTTGCAAATGTTGCAGAACGGAGCCTTAAATAGCCAGCACTCAGTTTTGTTATGTAAAGCCAAGAATGATAAAAACCTGCCTCGTCCTTTGAATAATTCATCATTTTTTGCCTCATTTCTGGTGAGAGGGGGAATCTAAAAGCAGTCCAAAAATATGGAGCCAAATCAAACAAGGAGGAAAAATAATCCATGAACCAAATAATCTATTTATGTATCTAGGGATAATTCAAATTTGAATCAACAATAAAGCAAAACACAACAATTACAAAGCCTTATTAATCCTCTGAAGCATTCAACACTCCTCTAACAGACAGGCACATGGTGCACACAAATGTACTCTGTGTTAATTAAGATTATGACAGAAGACATTCCCCAACAGGCGAAACCCGCAAGATGTGAAAATGAAACTTCCTTTCAACTAAAAAAAATCCCTGCTTTAAGAAGACTTCCTGGTAGTTTCCAGAAGAACGGTCAGAGAAACAGCCAACTCATCCTCTGAGGCTTAATGACCAAATATGTGAGGAAAAAACAAACATCTGTTATCTGTGTAGATATTGTTACAACTGACCTCCTGTTGGTGGACTGAATGTTACATGTGACGAAGCTGAAGCATCACATGACAGCGTGTCGTCTAGAATATGACCTCAGGCGCTTTTAAGAAAAACAACTTGATGTTATGATAAATAAGAAACAATTTATCCGTTACCAATAACAGTGTTAACATTTGGAACCCAAGAAGAATCAGCAATGCTTTTGTGAATCAGTGGATTTCTTTAGACATATGGATGTTTTGTTATAAACAAACATGGTCTTGTTTACTTACAGCGTTTCTCACATAAACCCATTGCGCATCTTCTTAAGGCCTCACAAACATCTGGTTTTAATAGAAAGTAACATCCTCTAACTCCCATTTTTTTATAAGTTTAATGAGAGTATCAGACATTGTTTCATTTATTGCGAGTGATAGCTTTGTCGGTTTTAAATTTAAGATAAAATCATGGCTAATATCACCTCAATCATGTACCTATCACACATGAACTCAACCGATCTAACACTATGAAACACTATCTTGTTATATCTTAATGTTGTAGTTTTATAGTTGTTGTTTTTGTGGTGTCTTAGTGTTGTAGTTTTATTGTTGTTGCTACTTTTATTGTTGCATGATTTGTTGATGTGTTGTTATTGCTGAAGCCATCGTTTATAGGTCAGAAAAGAGGAAAAGCATAATAGTTCCCCTTTAATATGTTGTATTTTGTAATTGTGTTTTTTATGTAATAGTGTCTTTTAGCAGAGAAATTATTGTCTGTTTCCTGCCCTGGGATCACAGAAAATTGGCTTACAGCTAACTCTGGTGCAGCTAAGTAGCTGTGCACTGTACCTGTTAAATAAATACATAAATAAATATTTTTAAAAAATAGCATAAGCCCTAATAGTGTATTTTAGACATTTAGACCTTGTTTATGCCTAGAATTAGCATTGGTCATGGATGATTTAATCAAGAGTGGACATCGCCAAACACAAGTGTAAACAACAGGGATGCACTGGTTTATCAACTAAACATTGGTATCAGCTGATATTTGACTTTTTGACTTATCGAGGTGGTCTGGGATGCATTTGACAACATATCGTTTCTAGTGTAAACGCCATTGTGTCCTGATGCGTCCCCAACAAGGACTATGTCATCGGAGCGAGACGTGGTTGTTTTTGCTTGACTATCATTTTGCCCTATGGCAGGAGATGTTTTGAATTCCGCAGATCTCCAGCTGTACTGACACAATCACTAAAGTGACTGGTAGGAATGCGACGGTACGGGAGTTTCACTGTACAATAACTGTCTCAGAAAACACTGCATGTCACGGTATCATGGTATTACAGAATTATTATTATTATCTGTTAAAATGACCCTTAAAGGAATTAACTTGAAACTTGAAACCATTTTTTAACGGAGGTATGTGTAAAAAGTCTTCCTTTTGACAATAGCTTCAATAAAGGTGAGATTCTTGGTCCAGTTGTTTTTTTTCAGTATCGTAAGTAAGTAAATGTACACACTATGATAACCTTCAATTTCCATACCACACTATACCTTCTTACAGGTACACCGCTGCAACCCTTGTGACTGGCAAGCATGCTAGGGAGCAGCAGAGTGTGATGGACATAATAACTGTGCCTTGACCTTGTAGCGTAAGTGACATAGACAGTAACTAAATCTGAACATAAGACATAGTCAGCTGGAGACGCATGATAGTCACAGGTGTGAACGGCAATGTGTCAGCTTTCCACTGGCGTTCAGATGACCGAAACACATGTTAATACCAGGTGTAAACAGACTCTAAGTCAATCAACCAAAAGATTATCTAAAACTATTCAAATAATTGTAATTTTTCAAGCAAATATGCAAAATGTTCCTGGTGAGAGCTTCTTAAATGTCATTCTTCACTTTATTTGGCAGTGCACAGGATATTTTTTCATTGCTGATAACACAGGACATGTGAGGACATCAGCTTGGGTTCTGGGGAACTGTGATGGGCATATATTCACTAGCCCCTGATATTTTATAGACGAGATGATTACTCAACTATTCTGAAAAAGAAAATCAGCAGTTTAATTGCAGCCCCAGAGTATGTGAAAGCTCGGTGCTCGGTCTCTGTTGCCTGAGTGGGTGACTGAAAGAGTGATTGACTGAAAACAGTGAGGACTCGGCCAACGCTGCTGCAAAGAAAACTGAACATGATAATTATTTCTGCCACCCAGAACTGAATACTGGTCCCGGCATTGTTCCAATAAGCTTGTTTGTCTTGTACTCCTTTATCTTTGTGCTTTGCTGACGCTTACAGCATATTACCGCCACATATGCATTTCTGCATGTGTACCCGCTGACATCTCGCCTTACAGCTTCACTAGCGGTCACAATCTCTGCAAGGGCACTTTTAAGATGAGATTCTAGCAAAATGAGACACCCAACAGTAAACTGGAGTGACACTAACTCATTTAAATGGACACAAATTACTTTTAAGCTTTTAAAAGAATAGTAGGAATGTTGAATCCTTCTCTGGGAACACTTATGAGACATTTTGTTAACTAGATCTTTTTGCAATCTTAGAATTACCCTATGACGACGACTTCAGGCAATGACTTTCACTCTGATATAAAGACGCAGTGGTTCGGAATAAAACATCTCATTCAGCTTTTTTTTTTCAAACACAGAATGGCATCAAACTCTCTGAAGTGTCTTAAGCTTCAAATGCCGCGACTGAAAAGGCTGTTATATAAAAGTAAAAAAAATATAAAGAGGCCTCTGCCTATTAGGTCAAGCCCAGCCACGCTTGAATAGAATGACTGTGAAAAGTCAACATTTTTCTGGTCCAGCCCATGTGATGTGGTGCGAGAGGCATGCTCAAAGGAATGCCAATGCAGTGAGGGTTTCCCTTGTATCGCTGCTATGGCTCTCTGTGGTTTAGGAAAGCAAACCCAATGACGCAAAGTACCATCTGTGGGGTAGAGAGGGAGACAATACATGCACCACAGGGGAATAACAAGTGCCTGCTGCTAATATTAACTTATATCAGAGAGAGCGGGAGAGTCTCGGTGTAATAACCTGTGACATTTTCAGACAAGCAAATGTCAGATTTGCTGGTCTCTGCTGCTGCGTGGAAAAACACAATCTGCTTGGTAGCATTTATAGTTATTGTGTTTGCTTTTCTTTGGTGTTTGGGAGGAAAAAGATGAGTTTTTACATCTTGTGGGCTGCAGTGTGTGTGGAACAAATTAGAGATGAACTGATATTTTTGTAAGTCAATACCACATTGATGGCTGCTCATATATTGTAGAGTTTTGTTTGAGTCTGTACAGACCAGGAGAAAATCAGATTAAAGCTTTCAGACTTTTTAAATGAATTTTTAAATACTTCATAATACATTTATTGTAGAGCTGCTATTATAAGTATTATTTTCGTATACGTGGGACCTCGACACCGTGGCTCCTCCTTCTGATCACTACTGTGCAGATTTTGGCTCCAAATGATGGAGCCAGCACAAGATGGTGGCGGCTGTATCTGGGATATATTGGGTTTTATTTTTGCACAGTGGGAGACGTGGAGATGCATTGTCCATCTTTATACCGTCTATCTGTAAAACAGAGGAAAGTAGCAAACACTCGTGTACAAATCTGAAACCCGAGAATGATTGATAGTGTTGCTTAAATAACTTAAATAATTAAATAAGCCCAGACAGTTGCCTATTCATTTTCCATCTATTGATTAATCAATTATCATTGCAGCTCTAATTTATGGTGTTGGGTTGTGTTGGATGAAGGGACATTCTCCTACAAAACAAGATCACAACAATTCCACTTCGTCACAAAGCAAAAAATATACTTTGCTATAGCACAATACACTGTATAATACAGATTGTATACCATACTGGTTTGTTTCTACACTTACCAGAAGAAAGCGGTACTTAGAATTATCAGCAGTCTTCACTACGGCTTAAATAATTTGTTGATAAATTTACCGGAGTGACAATGAAAAATAATTCAGTGACAATTTGGTATGTGGTTCATTGTTATAAGCCTTTTTTCTAGGTAACTAACTGCAACATCATCTAAAACCCTTGCTTGCGGCACCATTTCTAAGGCACGAATCAATACAAAAGTCCCAGGGATGTCCCAAACTATAAAAAAAAACATACAGATCTTCTCATTTTTATGTTCTTATAGGTATTGCGGTGCTAAAAATGTTAAGTTTGTGCTGACAGTAGCACTCAAGAAATAGTTGTAGGGTTATAAAAACAAAATGTGCTTGGCAAAATTCATGGCAATCTGCCAACTTGGTTAAGAAAAATCAGGTGCTAGGATCATGAATTTACAAACAAAAATCTGTGGCAGTCAGGGTATGGCCGGTGTAAACATTTTTAAAATGGTCTACAGAATTTTATATGTTGTACTCAACGCAGTGGCTGCTCCGGAGTAGATTCAAGACTGAGAGAGCCCATGACCGACCCTGTGTCCTAACAGCAAGTGAGCCTCCTACTATCTTGTAGCATAACGTAACATCAGTGCTCTCTGTCCATACTGAATCGGGCAAATATGCATTTCCATCATGTAAACAAACCAACTATTAGCTGTGCCCTCGAGATCAGACTGGAAACATAACTGCTTAAAAATGGGTGAGTACTTTCAATTTGTTGGTACTTAAACTGAGAACACGTTATATATTGTGATATTAGCAAGTAGGTAGTCATAGAAGATGGTCATTTACCAGAAACTTTCATCTTCCTTATGATCTTCTTTCAGCCAGCTGCCACCTTATTTACGTTTTTGTACTAAAACTTGTCCCATAGATAACTCCTCATTTCAACATAATAAATACAACAGCCATTGCTCCTCCATTGCTGCGCTTTGAAAGCGAGCGACCCGGGTTTCCTTGTTCGGCTTTCACTCTTCGGCTCACTTCTTTCGTCGGCTTCAAATCCCAAATTTTGCAGTGTTTAGTGCAGTTTTAGTTTTTTTCGAGACTAACTTCATCATGTGTACTCTCGTCACCCCAAAAAAACCATGAGTTTCCTAGTAAACAAACACAACGTCAGCGTCACTCTTCCCCCAACCTACCTCTACTGAAATCTGATCTACTTCATGTAACCAGCAGTAACTTTCCCACTGCCTATCACGCACCAGTGACTCCATTAGTCTATTAATGAATAAATATGATGTTTAACACGTCATATTGTTTAATACTAATTTGCCAGAACCTGTCATAGTGACAAATGCCGGATCAGATAGTTTGCATAAAATCAAACCAGTTTACACCGCACTGAATTGACAAATCTGGAAATTGACTCAACTCTAATGGCAATAAGACTCGTCGCTGCTAAGATATCTTGCTTTGGCTGAAGCTGTATGAAGAACCAACTGAGTAACAATGTCTTCCTTATGCTCAACTTCAAGTAGATCAAAGACACCAAATATTTTTGGGTTGCGGTATCTAAAAATCCAAATATTTTATTGCTTTTCCCTGAATCATATCAGTTAATTGAGGACATCAGATAACCATTTCTAAGACTTTGTGTTCCTGGAATATGGAAGAACATTAACTGTTATTTTTGTCAACAATCTATAATGAAAATGCTTCTTGTTTGCAGCCATAATCTCTAAAATCTGGATGAATAATGAGATGATTCCCCCTGACTTCACCAACAGAAAATCCAACTGTGCTTTCTGGGAAATGCAGTGGAAAAAAATACCACAACAATGACTGCTTAGCACTAAAGATGACACCAAAATAAAACCCACACCACATACCGACACAGCTTCCGGTCTGCCACCCACACACACACACACACACACACACACACACAATGCCCCCATCTCCTGCGTCTCCAGCAGTCAGGACAGCAAGGTTATTTTTAAGACTTTTTCCTCTCTATTGCACTGCTCATTGTTTTCCATATTGCTGTACTGATTCAAGTGTAAACAGAAAACACCTTTGTGTGAGAAAAGTTACAGGGTGGGGGCCAGTGAGTCGTGAACACTTTTGTGTCATTATGCACTGATCAATAATTGATGAATTAAGGTGATATGATGCTGCAACAACTTTTTTGCTTTCTTTCTTTGCACCTCCACATGACTCAGAGAATGACTACCCTCCTGTGGGTCAACTCGCCCCCTCAAGTTACAGCATTAAATATTCAAGCCGTACCTTTGCATAATTTACCTTGTCAACATACCAAGGAAATGACTTGGAGGAAAAAAAATGAGATGAATGCTTTAAGTTTAAGGGAGTAGAACTCGGAGCTCAGCAGAAACCCGGGACATTTTAAACAAACTCCTCTTCAGGCAAAGTGACGCCGAAGGCAGTTTTGCTTCACTGCAGCAGCTCTGAGTGTATGATGCAAGTGAACTCTTACATGTCAACGCAAGGATCAAACAGGGTAGCTAATTTTATTAAACAGACACTAATCTAACAGTATCCGTGGCTTTAGGCTGGCTGTCTGCTGCGGGTGTGTTCGCCACAGCCTCCATCTGATGGGTGTATCCCGGTTTGAGTTACCCGACAGGCGGCCTGTCCTCGCCCAAATGTTTCAGGGGCATCTCGCCTTTTGTTTTAACACTGAAGAGCATGTTGCTAGCTCTTAGTATAATGGTCTTCCTTGTCATGTGATCTCTGCAAAAAATTCCAGAGCGGCTACTGAAGCCCAGCGCACATGGCGGCCCTTTCTAACAGATGTTTTTCGTTTGTGCTGCAGTCTCTGGGTTCAGAGGCACAGAGCCAGAGAGGTGATTCATGATGCGAGCCTTTTCCTTGTTACAGTCAGCAGACACAAAGTGGGCTCCGGGTGGAGAATAAACACGGCCCTGGTTCTGTTTTGGTCGATTTTTTTATTATCATGATATAATAAGCTTGTAAAGCATAGGAGATGGAAGTGATGGATAGCACAGACTGTTTGCTGTAGTAGCTGTTAGGATGTTAAAGAAAGGACCAGGCCTGGGGTTTTTCCCCCTTTCAACAAACATATCTGGTCGCTGTTCTGCTCATCTTATTGTTTACATGGGATCTGTACAGTTATTCAATCACAAATAAAGCCCCTTTCATGTGTCTGTTTTACATGAGAGATTACTCTAAATACAGTGAGCCTGAAGTCATTCACGTCTGCAGCTAAATGTGTTTTAAAGTGGGAAATGAGGTCACATTTTGGCTTTAACTAACAACAGTGAAGGTGTGCACTCCCCCGGTTTGATGCTCCATTTAATCATAGCAGGAAGGATGCCAATGGAGGGTGATGGTGGGGGTGGGGAGGTGGGAAGCACACATACACATAGCAACCCACCTGCCTGGCCTGATTACACTCACCCCTACACGATCAAAGGTGACACAGCATCACAGAGAGTGACTTTGTGTGCGCAATATTTCCCTTTGAGGAGAAATCTGTCGGTCTTTTAATGCAATCTGGCCTATGTGAGAGTGGGGAATCTCTATAATCCTGAAACAGTTAATCCAGATCTGACTGCCAGTGACTAGAGAAGGTCTTTCTCTCTCTGTCACACACACACACACACACACACTGCTACAGCCTGGCAGCATGCTCTGAAGCTGTGAGTTATGTAATAGTGAACACAGAGAGCTGCAGGCCTGAGTGCACATCCTCCTATTCCCTACACCACCATAGCCATCCACCCCCTCTATTATTACTCTACATATCTGGCAAGAAAAAGCAGCAGATTCACAAGCACAAGATGAGAGCTCACCTACACACACCAGCTCTGCATCAGCTATCTGTGTGTGGGGAGGGAGGGGGAAATGTCCATTTTTGCAGCAGGTAGTGAACTAGTGCATAAAAATATGCAGTTTCACAGCAACTGTAGCTCAACAGGTGCAATTATTTTCTTTTCTGGTGGCGGATGTGCAACACAGCAATGCATTTTGGCCTCTAATGAGATTTTGCAATGCTGTCAAATATCACCAGTTGAATTTAGGCTTCATTGCATGTGGCTTAGGTTGTATATAAGCAGTATTACACCAATAAACCCTGTTGTATTTGCATAAAAGATTTATTTTTGTGTCATAATGTAGTCTAATGTTGTGTTGTTAATGAGGCATCTTCAATCATCCATCCATCCATCATGCACACAGCTCGCAGGCAGGCTGACACCGTGGCCTTACCTCCTCCAGCACATTGACTGTGTTCCTGCAGCTCTGCAGTCGGGTGGTGAAGCTGGATGTTGTCGGGGAATTGTAATCCTCTGTTGTCTCCGAGAGAAACTCGGACACCGATATTTGATCCGGCATCCTTTAACGGGGAAAATGCCCACAGGAGGGTTGGCGATGAATGCTCAGAAAGACAAAACCATGTAAGATTTAAAAACAGAGAAAAAGCAGTGGGAGTCTGGTGCGACCGCGAGCCGATGGGAGAACGGGAGAGCCTGTTTTCCTCGCTAAACTGTGTAAAACTATCGAGATGATTAAGACGTGTCTTCTTCTCCGGTGACTTCTCAAATGACTTCACTGTTCCCCAGGGGCCATGGGAGGAGGGAATTAACTAAATTTCTGCAGGCTGTGTCCCCTCGGTGTGTCTATTCCTTGAGAGGATGTCTAAAAGCGACGCATTTATAAATAGTGTCACTCTGCGTCTAACTAAACCTCGGAGGAAAAACCACCGTAAAGAATAGCGGATGCCCTCATTATGGTCTACAGATGTTCAATAAACCGCTTGTCGTCAAAACAGCCCGCCGTTACCAGCCTCTGTCTAAAATTTATCATAGTCCATGCTCTGCCGAGGTCGTCTCTGACTGCAGCGGGGTTTGGTCCTCTCTCCTTCAGCCGTAGTTTTTGTTTTTTAACGCTAAACGCTGCCGCAGACACATTCACTGCCACTCTCTCCTGCTCGGCCGCGCTCGAGCTTCTCACAGCAACCGTTAAGTCAGCAGGAAGGAACGGTGAGGCTTCCGGTCACGGTTTTCAAAATAAAAACTCGGAATGGCTTGAAAATACCGATTATTTAATATTATTATATATTTCAAGTAATTAGACGTACTCAATCATTTAAAGAATGTAATTTGGATGTCCTTGCCACATATAATAGGAGAATTCACACATAAGTCAGCAAAATGTAATATTTTTACATATCTATATATTACACGATAATTATTGTTTTGACACTTTTAAAAAACAAATGCAACCTTTTGTCATATTTTGTCAGTATTGCTTAAAATACCAGAGGGAACCATATGACCCCACAAAATAGGGAAATGCCAGCATTTTAGATTCATGCACATGACCAATCACATGAGGATTGGGCACAGTTTTATGCTGCATGTGGCAGGCTGGAAGGATAAAGGAACTTGTGTTATAAAGAGTATCACCCAGTTTGTTTGTTGTTTTTTGCATATTTTGTAAATTAAGTTAGGTAAATTATATCTGTACATAGTGGTCAAACGTTTATGTTTACCTTGTTCATCTTTGTTGTCCTTGTTTTAGCTGTACGTCTATTTCTCTATTTCTCTATTTCTCTTATATGTCCACACGTATTTTAATTAAGCTGATTTTAATTCTAATGTGTGTAATATATTAGTAATAAATCACTAACGAAAATCTATTTAAAATTGAAAACAAAGCATTACGTGATAAACATCTAAACAGAGCTTCCGGTGATGAAAACACAAATAATTAACGTGGTGCGCACAAGCAGAAGCGATACAGCTGTTTTTGCGACAAAAAAGCAGAAAGCTCGTCTCTTTAGCGTTTTTATATTTTATTTTGAAAACTAACATGGCTGTTTTCCGGTCATTTGTATCCATTAACGGCGCCTTGACGCAGCTCTCTCCCACCCACCTCGCCTGGTTGACGGGGCCGAGGAGTCACTCTGCGCATGCGTGATCTAGAATCTGTGACTGTAGGCCTGCCACAGAAAACAACCATTTACAGAAAATAAGCATACAGGTTTAGTTTGTTTGACTTGAAGATACAGTGAGAGAGATACTTACAGTCCTGACTGTCATTAAAAGAATAGGAGCACACATAATTATTGTCAGTTAAAGCAAGCTGCCTTCAAAAGCAGCAGCAATTCACTGTAAGTCATCTTTTCATCTCCTATGTTAACAGTTGAAAATAATCATTTAGGCCTTTTAGTTTGTAATGTAATGGGTCAACACTCTGAGAAATGATTCCCCCTCACCATTTCAAAGTTTTCTGTGGTTAAAGCCATGATACATATATTTTATTTTGGGCTGGCAGAAGTTACGAGGCTGTCTAACAGCTCAGAAAGTGAATCACCATGAGCTGTTACTGGTCATTACATTCATTTTCCTAGGCTAACATGGGCATGGGCTGATAAAACTTGCACTTGCACTAGTGTCCCCTACTGTCAGATGACAGCTGTCAGCTCTCATTGGAAAAAAATGTTTTCTGGGAACTGAGTAAGTGTTAATGTATTATTGTCATATACTCATTTTAATAATGAACAAAATCTGTCACTGTATGCTTACACTAACCAATCTCTGAAATAAATTTAGCTCAAATAACTTTTTTTAAAGCTTTATTGTCCTCAAGGGAATCAGATATGCAGGGACAGCCAAAGAAGAAAAACAAAGAAAGTATTATACACTTGTAACACATGATATGTGGTCTATATATGATTAAAAAAAAAAAAAAAAAGATTGGAAATTTGCCAAAAAGTAATGCACACTACTTCCGTTTTTGACCTCACAGCTGTGTGTCATAATCTCCCCTAAATCCTTAGACAATGAGCCTTATTCTCAACTCAGAGATCAGGAATCTCTTTACCCAGCTTAAATTGTTAAGGTTCATCTCAAAGTTATCTCGCAAAATCATAGCAAGTATACTTGATGAAAGAACAGTCTGGCAGCAGCCCCATTCTAGTTTTTAAATATCCATTGTTTAATCTGTTATCATAGAAAATAATCTGAGTCAGCTTTATTGGCCAAGTAAGTGTGTACTGTTTTTTGTCACTGTCAGTGTAGTGCACAGAAATACATGCAGACATAACAGCTAAAAAGAAGGACAAAAAACTTAGCTGAACATAAAAAAATTTGTAGACAGGAGACAACAGTGCAATGGTGCAGAGTGCAAAGGGTCCTGGAATAAATACAGACATTAACCAATAACAAACTAAACATTCGGGTACGATAACCCATCATCATCCAACGGCACAGTGCATGACTATAATCCAGACATTAACCCAAACATTATCAAGCAAAAAAAGACATAAATCTCACAGAAACAATGCTTCGAGAGATATTCATCATCATCAACAACAACAACAAAAGACAAACAAAGCACAAACACAGCCCCCTGAGTATAAGACACAATACACAGATCCAAACAAAACAAAATCTACATCTACATGAATCAGTGCCAAACACTATTTGACCCAGTTCACACACCAACAGTCTGCAGTCCAAACAAAACAGAGTTAGAGGGATCCGTCATATCCCACACCCTAAAACGATACTCAGAGAAAACACATCAAACCAAAAAGGTATTCAATTAAAGCTCTATCCTCCATAACTATCAAATCTAAATCAGGAATTTGAACTTTTTAAAACAACATTTATTGTAAATCATAATATAAAGGACAGTATAGAATGAAATAAATTATTATTATTACGTCATTTAGCTCACAATTTTCACAAATTCTTTCATCTTTAGTTACACCTCTGTATCTTCCTGTGTCAATATACAGTGGTAATATAACACATCTAAACTGTGCACAGAGTGATCTCTGACTTAAGTTGTACATAACATTAATTTCACATTTGTAGTCACGTGCACAAGCAATATACAAGTGTAAAGGGTATAAGCATGTGCAAAACTGTGATGTAATACATTTTATTGTGCTCTTAATTAGTTTCCTCCCTTATCTCAATCAGAGAAGCCTCTCTATTCTCCATTAGACTAATAATCCAAATATGGAGCGACACCTTGTGGTCGTTCATTAACATTATTTTCTGTCAAATTACTTTTTATGCCTTGAAGGGTTTTATGGTTCTCAGTAAATTATTAATAACCAACAGTTATTATATTATTAACTTGGCTCATTCGTGTTTTAAACTATACTTTTAAAACCACATGTTATCAGACTGGGTTTCCGTAGGTATAATGTATTTTCTGATGGTAGGTTAAATACTTAGAATTCTGCTAACATGTAATCATTTCCTGTTTTACGTTGAAAATACTGACCGGAAGTTCCGGTTTTCATTCTCGCTAGCTTCACGTAGCTTGTGTTAGCTTTAAGCTAGTGTTGATAAAGTGAGTTGAAGGTAGGAGGAGATTGTCTGTGCTTGTGTAGGGAGTTTGCCTCAGTTTTAACGACCAGAACACCGGTGAAAAAGTGGACATTGTCGTAGAGTACCTGGGCACGCTTGTCATCTCTCGCAAAACAGCCTGTTGTCCTCAAACTTGTGTCGTGAGAGAAGCAACAACCAGAGTTCAAACTGAATGGCTGAGGGCTCCTCAGGTGAGTTGACTAACATGCTGTCTTAATATTTTATCCGTGGAGTAATTATTGGCAAATTATTAAATGTAATCACCTGTAATGCCAAACTGCTTACTTAAAATGGCTTGGTAACGTGTTACACTCTCTCTTCATGTGCTAAGTTAGCTGGTTTGTTGCTTAGCTAACGTTAGCTAACATTAACTTTCAGCTAACACTTGCTAGCTGACCCAACAACTGATTTTTCCACTTACAAGATCGTGAGTTGAGCTGCTAAGGGTTGCTAACGATAGCATTGCATCTTACGTGACAACACGTGACAGTGAACTTTGACAGCTAATATAACACCTGATCTGGGATACAGTAGCGGAAGCTAAAAACATGTGATTAGCCTATCAGCTCCCAGTATCACCAGTGTGTGCGTGTGTGAAAGTTGTTCAGTTGGGATTGCTAACTAGCTAACGAGTTACCTAATAGCTGTAGTATGACTGCTGGTTACACATCCTGAGTACGGGTTACATCACTGAGCAGTAGCAAATGACTTCATACCATAAGTAAAGAAATGACGTTAGTTTGTTTTTGAGAGTTTAATGTTGGTCATTTTAAGACATTACTCTGGGCCAAAGACTTAGTAATTGACTGGTGAGTCAGTGGTGAACATTACTGAGTCACTGTTATTGTCATTTCTTATGTTAAACACATGTACTGATGCTGTATTTGGTTGTGATTATTATACAAACAGCTTTAGGCTTTTGACACTTTTTCTGTTTGCAGACCCACCTGACCTCCATCCAGATGAGGCGTCACATCAAAAATCGTATCAGCACAAATCCAGAAGAGGCCGCCCCAGACACAACAATGACAGAAACCTGAATAGCTATGATCCCTCTCAACAATATGGACACTTTCATCAGGGCTTCAAACCCGCCTTTAGCCATGATAATTCAAATTATGCACCACATCATCATCCTCCATACCAGGGAGAGGATGGGGCCAGACGGCGAGGCAGAGGTAGAGGGAGGAGAGAAGGGAATAGAGGTGTAAATGGGAATTTTAGTGGCTTCAGCTCCAATTGGCAAAGACCTGGAGGTGACTTTGGCCCGTATAATGGCAACAGTAGAGGTGCGGGGGGCTTTCACTCTGGGGCACATCCCATGGATGGACCTGATGGACCTAACTGGCGGAGAGAAGATGTAGGACGGAATTTTGAACAAACCAATGAAGACCAGGATGCCCAGGCTAAAAAACCAAGGAAGTTTAGCCAGGAGCAGAGAAGAGGACAACAAACTGAAAAGGGTAGTCGCTTTAAGGAGAACAACACTGCAGTTGGGGGTCAGAGGTCAGATGACTCCAAAGGAGAGAACCCCTCATTAGACATAAGGGACAGAAGTCAGAGGAGCAGTACTGGTCCAGACTCTCAACATGATCATCATCACAGGGCACACACTGAAGCTAAACGACGTCAAGGACCAATTAAACCGCCCAAACAACCACTGCAAGAGGAAACGCCCTTAGAGATGAGGCCCAGTGTCCACGATGACTCTGGCCATGGTAGATTGTCTCAGGATCCTGTCTGTAAATCTCGACGAGGCTCAGGACGACACACACCCCAGCAGGCAAGAGGGGGGAGAAGAATGCATTATCAAAACCACAGGCCAGGCCAGAGGAACTGGGACAAGATGCCAGAGAGCAAGGAGACGCAGACAGGTTAGTGTGCAACTCCCTTTAAACACTCAGAAAGAAACCAAGGAGTCAGTGAGAGCATTAAATAAAACACACTCTCACGATATTTTTTGAATATTTAAAGAGGTCAAGATAAAGTTAGCCTGCCACAGCAGTATTTTACCATCATCTGACAGGATCCTAAATTAAATTTGTTTGAACGCTTTACATACATGACGCTTTGTGAACCACTTAACCACTTCTTGATATTGCACTTAATTTTCCTAAAGAACTCTGTGTGCTGGTCGCACTTTTTCTAGCCTGTCATTGAGTAAAACGTGTTTTGAGTGTCCACATTTTAGGTGTCTTGTGCGTCATTCTATACTCAATACCCTGTAATTAAACAGAATAGATTTTGATAATAACCTGTGGGTTTGAATCAGCCTCCTCAGCACATCAGAGCTGCCTGAGTTCTTCAGGTTAAAGATGCTAAGTGTCTGATTTACTCTTGTCTCCTGAACCACCAATCTCTTCCCTCCGCAGGATGTCTGATTGAGCAGCTGTCAGAGGAAAAGTACGAGTGCATGGTTTGCTGTGATGTCATCCGGTGCATGGCCCCGGTGTGGAGCTGCCAGAGCTGCTTCCATGTCTTCCACCTGAACTGTATCAAGAAGTGGGCTCGATCTCCGGCCTCTCAGGCAGACGGTACGATCTTTAAACAACATCTGGATGTTTGCGTCCCAGTTTAAGCAGCTCTGACCCACAGTGCACTCAGAGTGGTTATCTCTGTGAGGCTACAAAACAACAGAACATAATCCACTGTAATGTATAAGTACTGTTGTGGAGATGGACAATACCTTTTTGTGCCCATTAACAATAACAAAAAAAAAAAACACTCCCAGGCTTTGAAGTTCCTGCTGCATCAACAATGTGTTTTGTGTTGCATTGCACTTTTAGGCCAGTGGGAATATCTGCTATTCTCTTTATGAAAAGTTAATACAACAATGTTTTTACACTAAAACAAAACTGTTTTTTCAGAATCATCTAAAGGCTGGCGATGTCCGGCCTGCCAGAATGTTGCACTGAAACCGCCAACCTCCTACACCTGCTTCTGTGGTGAGTGGCTGTTTTATTCATGCAGTTAAATAGATATTATAAAAAGTAATCTATTTAGTTCTATAACTGATCGAGTCTGTGACTGTAAAAGAGATAAATAAAGTCATCACTCCTTTTTTTTTTTCCAACATGTGATTGGCAGGTAAAGTGACAAACCCAGAGTGGCAGCGCAGTGAGATTCCCCACACCTGTGGTGACATGTGTGGGAAGAAAAGAAGCGGAGTGGACTGTAACCACCCCTGTAACATGTGAGCTTTAAAAATCACAGGGAGACAGTATTTTGATGGTGTCTGTCTCCTGTAATCTTGAGGTATTTTTGGGAAAAGGCCCTGTGAGGGACAGTATTGCCAGTATATTTGTGTTTTTTAAATTAGCCATTCTGAAGTTGTGAACTTGCTGATAAGTCAAAAAAAAATATATTTGGTAGAAATGCTTTGGGGCATGTAAATGCACATCTTATCGGGTCGCTCATGTAAACCATTAAGTTGGAATCTCTTATCAAAATTATTTCAGTCAGGTTGAGGGAATATTGCTTATGTAACCTCAGCTACCCTTAAAAATCTGTGATTATGTCGTAGGAGGGAATTTAAGTCCACCATAGAACAAAAAGTTAATCAGTAAAAAATGTGGTAAAAAGTACTATGATTTTGATTTGTAAACTCCCAAAAATGACACTGTTGTACAGACTTTGCATGTTTTTTAATAGTGTGTCTTTAAATGCCAACAATACAAAAATCTCCAGAAGAGTATTTGTTTTAAACTATACTTTGTGTCTCCCTTCAGCTTATGTCACCCTGGACCTTGTCCACAGTGTCCTGCCTTTATAACAAAGTCCTGTATCTGTGGGAAAACTAGGTACTCTGCATTTCAACAATGTTTGCATCTTTCTATCCGTGTATCTTTTGTGTGTGTCTTTGTGTGTTTATGTTATTCTAAGAGATAACGTCCTGTATGTGTTATTTTGATGCCATGATATTGATAAAACCGTATCTTTGCAGTCAACCAGTGCGCTGTGGCCAAGGTACAGTCCTCCGGTGTGACAAAGCGTGTGGTGCCTTCCTTAACTGTGCTAAACACACCTGCACTCAGGTGTGCCACAGTGGGGCATGTCAACCCTGCCAGCTACAAGTTCAGCAGGGTGAGTCTCACTTTGTCAGCACAGCTCCACGTAATATTTTGACATATAAAATGTGTCCTGCAGTGTTTGTTTGTTTGTTTGTTTGTTTTTTTTTTAAATCTTGGCAACTTTGTCTTAGAATAAACTGTTTTTAATTATTTTCTTTTTTGTGCTTTAGTGTGCTACTGTGGCGTTACCACTCGTGAAGTCCTGTGTGGCACAGATAAAGAAGGATTTGATGGTTCGGGACATTTCTCTTGTCAAAAATTATGTGAGAAGTAAGTCAACACTAATGATGTCCATTTTCTGTTAATATTAATTTTAAAACATCTTATTTCAGTTAGACAGTTCCCACCACTGCCTGACACTTAGTTTTCTCCATTCAGGATGCTAAACTGTGAAGCTCACCGGTGCCAGCAGATGTGCCACCGTGGCGCGTGTCAGCCATGCCCACGCTCCCCCAGCTTGGTGAAGACGTGTCCTTGTGGTCAGACACCACTGGCCAAACTCATGGAACTGGGCTACTCTGAACGAAGAAGCTGCTCTGATGCCATCCCCTCCTGTGGGAAGACGTGCAACAAACCCCTGGCTTGTGGCTCTAGCGGTAAGGAGGAGGGACAAACTAGTAAAAGCACAGGCCTGTGTTTTTCATAAGTTTGCAACTGACTGTTGACATGCTCAGACTCTCCCACTAGATTCTAAATATTTTCTCATAATGTAGTGTAGTGTGGTTAAGGAAGGGAAGTGAAGCTATCTTCACACAAGATCTGAAACTGACCAGATATAGGACATGAAAATAATGTGATGGTTCTGAAACGTTTTCATAAGAGAAATGCTTTCAGCAGCAGTATTTGCATATTTGGGTCCAAGAACTTAATTCAATTGAAACTACCATGTTGTGTTCTTCGTTTAGTAAAAACAACATGTTAATGGGATGATTTTGAATAAGTGTGATTTAATCTTTTCAGTTTCTCTCACTAAAATCCATCAGATATTTGTATCAAGTCTGATACTTAGCAAGCTAACTGCAGCATTAAAGAGGCCAACTCAGCGTCACTCTTGATTCCCATCCCCTCCTTCAGTGCTCACCAGCGAGAGCAAAAGTGAAAGCCAACCTAACAGTCACTTGTTTTGGAACAAGCTTTTTCTGTTTTGGCTCGCTATATTTTTGGGGTATTTCTTATGCTGTGTCCAGGATTTTTGGTGCTCCCTCTTGGATGCACGCTGCTATTTCCTGGTCGCTACCTTTTTATGAAGTCCAGACCTCACCTGTGCACCGTTATTGGCTGTTATTGGGGTCCACACACCGCTGCCCAAAGGTTGCAGCACATAAATATCCTGACCACAGCAAAGTAGTTAGAAAATAAGGAAAATACAGGCAGAGTCTCTGCAGATAAAGACACTGCCACACACTTCTAATGGGTCATAAGGGAGGATTGAGAAGGATTCCCCCTGTATGAGTCTATACATTGTTTTTTAGTATAGTTTTTTTTGCATAGTATACCTTTAAATCTTCAAATAACATGATGTCAGGCTTTATCTTTCCAAATTAAAGACTATAGGTTGTTATATTTGCTTGCATGTCCTGAGGTTGATCTTTTTCACAGCTATATTTTTCACTCTATGATAGAGGAACTGTGTTTCGGATGTCTTATAACATGTTGTATGCATCCCATAAAGAAATTCCTCAAGAAATTAATCGTATGTAGCATCCATTTTATTTTTTCTCCACCAATATCCATCTGTTTTCAATCCTGAGACAGTGTTTTTATTTGGTGTGTTCAGACTGGATGTATGTTATGTTGAGCTTGCAGCCATTGTTCTTTATAGACTCATGTTATTTCAGACACCATCCATCTGTGTGAGAAGCTGTGCCATGAGGACAGCTGCGGGCCCTGCTCCCTGACCTCCACTATCAGATGCAGATGTGGCTCCAAGACCAAGGTAGGCAGAAACACCAGCCGAACATTCGTCTTTAGTGTTGGTGCTGCTCTCATTCGTTGTGCTTTGTCTGTGACACAAAGAGTTCAAACAGACTTTTGTTTTTCAGGAGGTCCCGTGTGAAACGATCCAAACAGAAGGTGAGATTCAAACAAATTCAAATGATATTAAACAAATGTGAGATCGCCACTTTTCTACATTATCTGATATTTCTCCTCTGCCTTTTTCCTTTCCAGATGAGCTTGTCTTCACTTGTGAGAAGCGCTGTAACAAGAAACGCTCCTGTGGTCGACACAAGTGCGGCGAGCTTTGTTGTGTGGTGAGTATTCTATGACTATATTTATGTTGCATAGTTTATACTGTCCAAACTAAAAGTGACAAAAGAGCTGAGATGATGCTGGTGTTGGTACTTTAACTCCAGCATAAGCACTGTAGGCAAGTTAAACTGACAAATGCGCACTAAACTATAAATAAAGTACCTGAGTAAAGCTGTACTGTGGTGTAAAGTCAAATGTCATTCAGTGGTATGTCAGCTTAGATAAAGGTCCTACAATCATCACTTTGACTGACACAAAGAAGCTAGATACACATCTGAAGGTGACACAGAAATTTAATTTCAGCCAAGCGCACACATCTGATAAAAGTGTTCAAAGTTCTTTTATATTGAATTCAAGGTCTTGCAATCCATCAAAATAGCAATGTAAGTTTAATTATTAGGATAGTGCTATTGAATGGGAGGTTGTGTCACTGCTGTCTTTCTGTCTATCTAGACTGTGGAGCACAAGTGTCCCCTGATCTGCGGCTACAAGCTCAACTGTGGCCTCCACCGCTGCCAGGAGCCCTGTCACCGTGGAAACTGTGAGCCCTGCTGGCAGTCCAGTGAGTCCTGCAGGCGTTTAATGTGGTTCAACAACACTGTATTTATGAGTCAAGTCTCAGAAGTACCACAGAGTTATTTTGCCATTTAAAAAAAAAAAAAAAACTAATTTGAGGCTTTACATCATCTTTGTGTCATTTTCTGTCCCTTGTGGTATTATGTCTGGCAGTAATGTGCCGTGACGATGCCACAAAGCTCGTATCCTATGTGGTGTCATGATTCCTTCTGTTTGTAGGTTTTGATGAGCTGGCTTGTTACTGTGGGCTGACTGTCTTGTACCCGCCCATCCCCTGTGGCACGAAGCCACCAGAGTGCAAAAACTTATGCACAAGAAGACACGAGTGTGACCACCCAGGTGAGATAAAACGGGTTAGGGCTGCTCTGTTATGGCAAAAATCATATCAGAAATATTTTAATGAATGGTGATATCACGATTATTTAATATGATAACTCGCTGACTTTGGAAATATTAATAATTTATTGAACTTTAGGAAAAAAATGTGTCTTTTTAACAGTGAATTTTCTTTGATTTCTACATAATATTTGGATATAGACATGGCACAAAAGGAGAGGGAAAGACTCGCTAAATTTGAAAAGTTTTAAACGTCGCTAGGCGTTAGGTGACTCAACAGTTGGTCTTTGTCACCACTAGTTCCTTGATGTTAGTTTGGTGTATTTCGGCCTCAACACAAGACTTACTGATCTTGTTTTCATAATCGTTGGAAGCCAAAATATTTATATATACACATTAAAAAGAAAAGATTATTATTGCCCAGCTCTAGTAAATGCTCACACTGCAGTTTAAACTGTAAATGACAATCCTAACATTTATCTCTCATTTAGTGTTTCACAACTGCCACAGTGATGAGAAGTGTCCACCTTGCACTTACCTTACTCAGAAATGGTGCATGGGAAAGCACGAGGTAACGCTCCCTGAGCTGACAGTCTGCACAACTCATCTTTCTGTTGTTTTTATTCCTAAAGTGACAGTATTTTCTTTGGCCCACAGCAACGTAGCAACATCCCATGTCATCTGCAAGACATCTCTTGCGGCCTGGTATGTAATAAAGCGCTGCCATGTGAAATGCACCGCTGCAAACGAATCTGCCACCGGAGCGAGTGTTTGGCAGAAGGCAGCTGCCAGCAGCCCTGCACGCTACCTCGTCCAGACTGTGGCCACCCGTGCTCCGCTCCCTGTCATAAAGGCAGCAGCTGCCCACGCACCACCTGCACCGCCAAGGTACAACACACTGCCACTGAGAGCAGCTGGACTCCCAGTAGCTAAAATATGGGTTACAAACTTTGTGCAGATGGTCGTTGTTACGCCGAGGGCTTTGATTCATGAGGAGTTAGGCATATTTTCCCATCATCCAAATATTTCTCCTCAATTTGATAACTTATTACCCTGATGAATAATGATTGTTAGTGTCACATCTTCTAATTATTGAAGTTTATGTTCAACAGTCCAGCTGCGTATTCTCTCTGTTCTTGTAGCTTCATGTGGTTTACAAGGAGTTGATGAAATCTGCTGTAATAGTATGGAGCTGTCAAAAATGGTTAACTTGGATGAAATAATAACATTTCAGTGGCAGTCCTCCAAACTCAAGAGCTCAACAAACAATGAGGCCTTTCACAGCTGCAGGAATTCCTCACACAAGCAGCATCGAACTCTCAAGAAACCAACATAATTTGTCTGCTTACAAAAGCCTTTTGGCACTAGACTAAAATCTATTCACTCATATGTTTTACACTGTCTTTCATACTTTTCACAGGTGGCTGTGCAGTGTGATTGTGGGAGAAGAAAGGAAACGGTGGTCTGCACAGAGGCAGCCACTTCATATCAGAGGTCAGCTTAACTATTGCTGTATTCAGTAGGGTTGGGCGAGATTGAAGTTCCCCTACTAATGATATTGCTTTAAGCAATAATAAACAATAGTATACAAAATTATCATCCAAAAAACACTGGCGAGAGAGACCCACAAAGTTATGAATATTTACGGACTATGTTCTAATGAGCAGATTTCTTACCTTGGCAATAATACAGCTGCCACGCTGTTGTGAAAGCAGCATGGGCTAACGTTACATGGGAAATTATGTACAGTGTCAGATGTAAACAAGCGTGTTGTAACTTTTTTTAATAGGCTATAACAATGCGGTGAAGCATAGAAAAACCAAGAGAAAAAGAGAAAGAGACTAAAGCGAGAGCCCATGCTGTAACTAACTGCACTCTCTGAAGAAATATTATCATATTTTTGGATAAATGAAACAGTGATTCCAGAGAGAAGCAGACAGAGGGGTCTACAGTCTGTGTTTGAAGGATATATCCAGGATGTCAAACTGACTCAGCAGCAACAACAGGTTAAAAAGACAAAGATAGTTAGAAGCTAAAGCCCAACTATAGGCTACAGATCACAGTGTAAAAGTGAACCACCACATCACTGCTGATCGACACAGAAGACAATGAATATAAAGGGAAACTTTGCTGATATTGAACCAGCTGTGTGGCATCACAGTGTGTGCAGATGAATGGTGTTTCCCTGCTTCCCTTCACTGGTTCCTGTACAGCAGGGTCGGTCTTTGTTTCACTGTTATAATCATTACAAAGCAAAAGCAGCATGTGTATACATTCAGTAGGCTATATCCTCAGTAGCTAGCTAGCTAACCCTACACTTTTCAGGGTCTGATTTTGGTTTTAAAACAGGGAAGAAACATGTATCTTTTTCCAACCTCTCCAGGTAACGAGTATCATTAATACACGACGTGCCCCAGGCACAACATTTAGCTCCAAATCCACAAAACCAGCCTGAAAATGAAGGAAATCTGAAACAACTGCATTAGAGTCAATGGAGCACAGCTGTGTTGTTGTCTGACCCTGGTGTGAGCCTGCCTGATGCTAAATTATGATCGGCCAGTCTGCATTGGGGGACGGGGCTTAGGGAAGGGTTTATTGAATATCATCGTATCGTTGACCTGTGAGGACCAGTATTGTGGCCAATCAATGTCATGTTGAATGATAATCTCGTCATATCACCCCAGCTTTGTATTTAGCTGTTTGAATCGCGAATATCAAATGGTTGAAACATTGTTTAATCCTCTGTACTGCAGGTATGCCGCCATCGCCATGGCCAGCAAACTGTCCGACATGCAGCTCGGTGACTCGATGGACATCGGCCCACTCCTCACTAAGAAGGAGCTGAAACAGACCAGGTGCAGTAATGAAGCAAATCGATGACTAAGAGTTGGGGCCATGCTGCTGACGTAAAGTGTTTTTTTGAAAGTGACGCACACAAAATGATTTAGGGCACGAGGCATGAGAGGCTGCTCTCTGCAATGGTTTTAGTCCAGGCACAAAGCAGTTTCTTTTAATCAATAATGAGACATTATTTAAATGTACTCCTGCACAGGAGAAATAGATTTCCTGCTCTCTTTGAGTGATTACTTTTTGTTTGTGCATTAATATTTAAATACATCAATCAAAGGTAATGCATTATAATGGATTACAGCAGCTGCAGCAGCCACTCTGAACTACCCATTTTAATCAGAATAATTTTAGCACAGCAAGTTGAAACAAATGAGGTGCGATTCCACATCCAGCTTCATGATTTCATGTAAAATCTGCCTGCATGTTTGTTTAAATAATCCAGTTTGTTTTCTCAGACTTGAATGTGATCAAGAGTGTGCTACTTTGGAGAGAAACAGACGTTTGGCGGAGGCGTTGCAGATAGACCCATCTTCTGACCCCTTCAACGTCCGCTCTACTTCTGTATACAGCGACAGCCTCAAAGAGGATGCCAGGTCTGTCTCTCATAGTTCTGTTTATCACCGTTTATAATTCGCACAAGTTAATTTTGTCTGTGCAGTTTGTTCCCACACAACACACTAACAACTCTATTCGCCTCTCTTTTAGAAAAGACCTGAAATTTGTCTCAGAGGTAGAAGAGGAGATCAGGAATCTTGTTGAGCTTGCTAATAAGGTAAGATGATACAAGGAGTCCCTTGTGTCAGTATGGTAATGACAGCTTGGGTGACCTCTGGTGCTCCCTCTGGTGGCTGTGTTGGGAGCCCACTGCTCTCAATAACTGAGGAAGAAGTGATAAAATGTTTGTTTGATAACCCTAACTACTGTCCTGAACATTTTTAAACTGGCGCATCTTACTGATTTTGTATTTACATAATTGCAAATGACACTGTATCGTCTCCAAGGAATTTATTGCATGTCTCAGGCTGTCAGTTCACATACAACACTGTAAAGCAGCTGGTGCACCATCAAGGAAAGGCTTTTGAACTCCCTAACAAAACAAGATGCTCGGAGATACACTATTAAACTGTGTTTGAGCTCTATATGATGGGCACAAAAAGATTTGTAAGTGCAATTTAAAGCTGTGGTACCCAACCCAACTGCCAAAATAAATGTCGACATTGCATATTTCTGCAAGCCATGATTTGTAACATTTGTAGGTTTCATGTGATGGTGTTGCAATGTACTGGTTTTAATGACAACGTGATATTTAAAAATGAAATATTGACATCATGTGAAAAAAGGTAAAATCGTGTAAAAATCATGTATAAACGAAGCTGAATTTAACTGAATTAAATTTCCCATAGCTATCCTGATAATACCGTTATCATTAACTGTTATGGACACGAAAATCCGGTAGTGAAAATCTGATAGCATGCCAGTCCTGTTTCCATATGCAGTGGATATGTTGAAACTTTACGTTTCTGTGCATTTTAATTTTTCTACTTTATACTGTGCCAACTCTGTGGTCTTTGAGCGGTTATGTTTAGGCATTAAAACCACTTGGTAAGGATTAGAAAAAAATGTTTTGGCTTAAAATACCCTGATTGGTCACCATAAGCAGGGCTGGACATGTCTGGACATCTTGTTAAAAATACCTGCTTTTGTCACCACAAACAGTAGTGGAAACAGAAATGCTTACACAGTAGTCTGCTGCTGTCTGCTGCTTAGCAGCCGTCTAGGTTTGATGCCATCAACCATTCCCTCCTCCTCTGAATGAGAGTACTCAGCTCATGTATGTGCAATCTTTAGAAATGTTGAGATGATGGTTATGAGAGAAATGTAACATATCTGTGGTTCTGCAAACACGAACAACATTTTATTTTAGGCTGCAATACCACAATCATCATCATCATGTATCTATACTGCTACACTGTTCATTGTTATATTAACACTTGAATGGGCTGCTTAGAACAAGTGTCAATAAAAAATAAACAACATCCAGGCTCTACCTGATTAGACTGCCCACTTTTAGCTAGGACAATGTATGGACCACAGCCCACAACTTGCACCATTATTTTCTGACCCAGTTGTTGTATATTCAGCTATTTTTGAGCTCGGTCAATTCTCCAGTGGACCTGCAGGACTGAACCAGCTGTGGTTGCTTGTAGATTTCTGACAGGACGACGAAGCCTCTTTAGTAACAGTTTCTAAGCCAGACTAAATTAGAAGGTACCTCATGGGGCAGCTAGAAAAATAGTCTCCATGTTCTTGTTTCAGCTTTGTTGGATGCATGGAGGCTAACAGGAGTGAAGCTGTCAAGGTCACTGTTGCTTTGGTTTCTTGCCAAATGTAAAAATGTATTGTTTATGTGTAGCAGAGTCTCTTTTTGAAACAGTGAATCATGGCGGCTAAGCTTTTCTGCCTCAGTCTGCTTGTCAAAGGTTTGATCATATTTTCTCACATCTTAAATTTACTACATACTGTGCTGCATTTACAGACTTAATATTCTGCTCTTGGCCTCCTTGTGTGGGCTTCTACTTTCCCAAAAGCAAAGTTGTTAAATTTTATTCTCCATCCAAATGTTGCCGTAGTATTTTGTAACTAGCTTCTGGCAGAGAGAGTGGATCAGTTTGATGCCAGTTGTTGTTTTCCCAACTGCTCTGTGTGTAGTACACTACTATAAAACATCAGGTCAAACAGGCCACACATACACCAAACGCCCAAAAGTATGTGGACATTCACACATTATACCCACATGTGATTAATGAATGTCTCATACCAAAAACATGGGCGTTAATCTGCTGCTTCAGCAGCCTCCACTCCTCCTCTGTGAAGGCTTTTGGTTTCAGATTTTGGAACCTGTTTGCAGGGTTTCATTATCATTCAGCCACAAAAGCATCAGTGAGACTGAACAATGATGTTAGGCGCAGTGTTAATTTTGGCAACTATTTTAGATTAAGTCTTAGTCTTAAGACGTTTATGCCTGTTAGTTTTACTCACATTGAGTGTTTTGAGTCCTTCATAGTCCAGATTTAGTCAATGAAGAGTTAGCTATCTTAGGACTTATCATTTAAGAGTACAGTTAGGAAACTTAACGTGGCATAAATAGCAGGTGCACCTTCAGGTGTGTCCTCAGGTTGGCCATATTCTTCCTACCTAATATGTAGCCACAGGGCATCTCACCATCTCCAGTTACCTCAGAGCATTGTGTTTTACTTTCTGCTGAATTATAAATGAAGTGTTCCCAAAGATTTGTATTTTTTTTTTCTGACAAAACCCTTTTTGCATTGAAACCATTATATTGCCACAAACTCGCTGTCAGTTTGAGACATATTCACTTGTATGGCTGGGATTCTGGGAATCTGTGCCCATCCCTCAAGCAGTTCAACCAATGACATTGCTTATATTTTGACAGACGGAAAATATTAGGGATGTCTTTTTCAAGTTTAATCATAATACGATATCACATCAATTCTTGGGACAACAAAACAATATTTGCTGATATCACAAAGTCTGCTAGGATACCTGTGATCGATGTGAGACTGTAATACTAAATATCTTCATTGACTTTTTCTTGGCAGCTTACTCTTGTCTGCCTGTGGCTAGCACTGTTTGAATGTTAAGAGAGGAGGTTTGCTTGGAGGGATATGGTAACACAGACATGCCACAGGAGTTTCAAAATAAAAACATATCTTAAAGATGACAATGTGTATCTATGTTTTCACTTTGCATTAATAATATTGGATCATTGATCACTGAATCGATACATTGATCCAGAACGAAGTATCATTACACCCCTTGAAAATATTGTACATTTTGAATGTCCAATAGCTACTACACTAAAATTTTAGTCCTGCGTCCTCTACCAACAAAAACCAAACATATTTTGTCACCGTGTTTATTATCAAAGACCTATTTTTAGCTTGTCAGTGTCTCATCTTAGTCATGTGAGAAGATTGTTGATGAACATTTGTCATTATAGTTTTTAGGTCTGACTGGTAGTTGAAGTTTTAGTTCATCCCAAAGGTGTTAGATGGGGCTGAGGTCAGAGCTCTGCAGGGTAGTCAAGTTCCTCCACACCAGTGAGAAAACCATTTCTTTCACTCCCACTCAGCTTTACTTATATAACACCTTCTATACAAACATGTAGTCCAAAATGCCTTGCACAGCAAAATTGAAACAACTTAAAACTAAAACACAAAAATAACAACAAAAATATACTTTTGCAAAATAAAAATTGCAACAATAAAACAATACATTTTTCAAAATAAATGAATAAAAGTCAGTAGACTTAAATGATAAAACTTAAAATACTAAGGCTATGACATTACTCCATATTAAAATTCAGATTATAACTACAGCACCACTCATGAAAATCAGCCTGGACCTTTTAAGAGGTCGGAATGGTAAAATTACCGTGGGATTCAGAAGGAAAGTCTGGAAAAATATCATGTTTTTGTCTACTTTCCTATCCTGTTAATCATCTCACAACCTTTTTAGACTGCATCCAGTGGTCCTGGAGGGCAGCGGGAAGCAGATCAGTGAGGCTTTGAAATGCTTTTCCAGTGTAAATCCTAATAGACATGTTAAACTGATGTCTGCAGGGAAAACAACCAAAGAGGAGCCACCGTTTCCCACCCATGAACAGAGAGCACCGGAAGATCATCCACGAGCTGGCCGAGGTTTATACTGTAGAGAGTGTGAGCTACGACAACGAGCCCAAACGCAACGTGGTCATCACAGCCCACAAGTAAGACGTTATTCAAGATGTATCATACATTTAGCCTGGATAAGTTACTATCACATAATGATGTTGATTATGGATTTGAGAAATGTGCTTATTTTCTCAGAGGGAAGGCGGCATGTCCAAACTCAACCCTGACATCACTGATCGAGCGAGAGATGGCTGTGAGGGCCCCTCCTCCCATCGCTCACATCAAACAGCATAGCAGCAAGTGAGTCTTCTTCTGTGGTTAAGGGATAGTTTAGGTTTTGAAGTGCATGCGTTACTTAACCATAATCAGTGTATCACTAACAGTAGATGGTGGTTGGCACGCCTCCAGTTCGGAGAAGCAGGCTGGAAAACTGCCACAGAAGCTAAGTAATGTAGTGCTGTGGACAGAGGCAGCAGCAAATCATATTTTAGCCACCTAAAATAAGGCCCACCAAAAAAAAATTTGTTTTTGGACCAAATAGTTCTGGGGACTCACTGATAGGAGCTGCGCACTGGGAATCTCCCCTGAGAACTACAAACCTTCAAGGGCTTTATTTCTGTTATTATTTGGACCTCCAGTAGGAACTCTGAAGTGGCGTACTGCAAGCCAGCTGGCAGTTGGTATAGCAATGTCACTTTCGCTTTGATGAGTCGAAATGGTACTTTATCTCCTCTATCACATATATGGTCAGTAATGCCTGGACTTCACTGTCGTCCATTTGTTCACGTTTTCTTTCTTTTTTTTTTCATTACATGCTGTCGTTTGTTTCTGAGTGTTTTTAAAAATGGTGTTTGTCAGGTGGTGTTCAACCATCCAACATATGCTTACGACATCTAGACCAATTGCCGTACACTTATGTCATTTAAGGTTCCTCTTGTGCTGGTTGAGTACCTACTCTGAAATAGGAGCTAAAAAAGTCCCTCAACATGGCGTTCAAAGAACTATGATCATTGCTAATTCCTTTTGGTGTGGACACAACAAAAAGGGGCATTCTTAGAACTATGAAAATGCCTACTATCAGTTCAGCTGTATGCTGTACTTAGCATATTTTCACTGCTTTACCTTGCCGTTAGACAGCCCTTTCCAACAGGGAACTGAAGTATGCTCTCTTCAAAGCCAAACTCCACTGACAAACAGTAATTTTACTTCACAGAACATGGGAGTTGCTTGTCTACTACTGCCTTTATTTGTTAGTTTTAGTTCTTTTATTTTGTGACTTTGGTGTTTTAAAGCATTAGTTCGGAATATAGTCACACAATAACCAAAACAACCTAACTGATTAAGGCACCAGTAGATGAGCACTCCACATGTTCTGCAAGGTAAAATTACTGTTTTTGTCCATGGAGTCTGGTGGCTTTGAGGAGGGATATAACAGCTTCAGTCTCCCATCGGAAAGGGCTGTCTGACTGCAAGGTTAAGCAGTGAAACTATTCTAAATGTAGTGTACATTTAAACTTGTGTTGATGTTTGTTAGGTGGCTAAAATATTTTTGTCCAAACTGGGAACGTGCCGGTCAACATCTGCCGTGGCTAACACACTGACTATGGATAAGCACCTTGTACCACCCCACTTCAAGAAATCCAAGCTATGTCTTTGAAAGAGATTGTTTTGTAACTAGAGAGCCACAATCCAAATCCCCACCATATGCCAAATGTCAGAAGTGTCTTTAAAAAGCTACGATTGAACTTCCAACATGTTTAGAAGAAGGATGAATTATGCAGCTGTTTGTTTTCTTCGTTCTTGTTGTTCTTTAGATTTACTGCCTGCTTATGACTCATTCTCCTCTTGATTCTCCCCTCAGGGCCATCGGCGGAGGCACCTGGTCGAAGATGGCTAGAGAAGAGCCTGTGATAGATTATTTTGATGTCCAGGACTAAAATGAGGCCAGAGAAAAACAAGTCAAAAACCTCAGGATCTACTCACAAACATCAGTCTACATCTGCCAAAAAGTCCTATTTCATGACCTTATTTCATTTGTGTTCAATTTGTGCTCATCAAAGATCAATTAGCTTCTGGTTCCATAATAAAATAAAATTATTTGGGAACTTTATACACCTAGGAGGAGGAATTGAATGAGTGCTGAGTTAGTGTAGTAGTTGTAAATTTCCCCTTGACATGAGAAATTAAAGTTGACTGAGCCTTGCACGGATGAATCTGAAAAGCTTTCGAGTGTTTTCTTTGCCTCCTTTGTATGCAACCAGTCTCTCATTGAACCCAACTCAATAAAAAACTGCATTGTCCCTTATCCAAATGGAATAATTGTTGGTATGAATTTAATGCATCAGCTTTAATATTCAATCATTCCTCATGAAAATAGTTCATATCTCAACAGCAGGTGCTTCTTCAGAGTGAGCTCTCTGGTTTAACGGTTTGCCAGAAAGTGTTTTCAGCCATGGGATATCTTTTGTTCTTTCTGCTGGTGGTGAGCCAAGGCTTCAGTAGTAAACCTCTGCTGATTGAGTTTGTGGGTGGGTAGGAGTGGGCTGCACTGCGGAAAGAAAGCTTTGTTTGAAACACGGCTATTGTGCCGAGTTGTGCTGCACTTTCTGAAAACTCTTCCCTGGTAAAACCTTGAGGAATTTTCGGGTGAGGTCAGTTTCAGAACTTGTAGACCTGAGAGGGATTATTAAAGATATGTAACCAGGGGGATTATGGTCTGCTTGACAGTTCTGAACCTGATCTCTACCTGATCGACCGTTTCAGTCTGCAGCCTGAGAGAGAGAGGTTAAAGGGTAACTTCGGTATTTTTCAACCTGGACCATATTTTCCCATGTTTTATGTCTACATGACTAAGGGCAACTACAATTTTTGAAATAAGAGGGCTGCAGCCACAAAACAGCAATGCTGCAATGTAAAGTCTTGAGGTACATTCACACTGTCAATATATGTACACTAACTAGCAATTGTTGTTTTTGCCACTGATAGGCTCAGATTGTTAATATAGGTATCTGATGATGTAAAAAGTCCTTTAGCAGATAAACCTCTTTATTTGAAAGGAAGATCCTTTTTGTTTCACCAGAAACACCCCGTGGCCAAACCCACCAGACTCCATTTAAATAAACAGTAATTTTAGCTTGCCTGGAGCCAGTGTATTTTCACATCCGACTGGGTGAATTAAGGGTTAATTTCAACCAAACCAGAGCTAATGATTGTCGGAACTGCTGGAAAGACAATCCAAGACTGTTTCTGAGTTATAATTTTGTTTCTATCAACTCTCAATTAGGTGTGTTTAACAATAATAATATGACTGTTTATTAAAATGGAGTCTGGTGTCTTTGGTGATAGCAATGTCAGAGCTGTTTCTGGTTTGATGAAAAGGACCTTACTCTTAAAAAAAAAAAAGGTCTGTCTCTGTGGGATCCTTTCCATGATGTTGTCAGTGACTTAAAATGACAATTAGAGCCTTTTCAGTGGCAAAAACGAGCACTTTTAATGGACTTAAATTGATAACGCACA
This sequence comes from Cephalopholis sonnerati, assembly GCA_019142605.1. Classification (NCBI taxonomy): domain Eukaryota; kingdom Metazoa; phylum Chordata; class Actinopteri; order Perciformes; family Serranidae; genus Cephalopholis; species Cephalopholis sonnerati. The sequence continues at coordinate 15,787,950 of JAGQAX010000021.1, read as the reverse complement.
ATTGCCCCAAATGCTTACATTGCAGCCTGTTTCACAACTGCAGCATTCTCACTCAGTACTCGACCAATTTTATTGTGTTCCTATTAGCGATGTAGACATAAAAACATGGAAAGGGTCCAGGTTGAAAAACACCTAAGTTACCCTTCAAACGAGTTCAGATGCTGACTCAGATTTGAGTCCCAAATATGCTGACATGACAGACCCAAGGACTGTCCTGCACGGACTCCACACTTCAGTTTTTCTCCTTATATTTTACCTTCTATTACACCATTAGTAACAGGCCAGCACAGGGACATTTTGTGCTCAGCGTTCCTCACAGAGTGTTTTTGCTGATTTCAAGAAACTTAATGTAAAGGCAACGAGAAGTGTGCAGTTTTTATGCCTCATTCAAAATGTGTGCATATAAACAGAATGTCTTTAAGTTCTACATGTGACATGTTTTAATTTCTGTACAGCCTGAATTAATCTTCTGCTTTCATTGTGATTAAAATATATCATTTCAAGTAAGACTGTATGTTTCTCATATGATGCATCATCATATTTTATAGAATATCTCTTCAATGTTAATAACATGCCCTTGATTAATGGTTTCCCCTTTACCAGTTTCCACATGGTATGAGTGTATTTCTACAGCAGCTGTACAGTTTTCAAAATCCCCAGCCTTATATTCTAATAATGTGGGATGCAATATATTATCAGCACGTCATTATTATCGGCTTATTAACAGCTTAAAAATGAAATATCGGCCTGAAATGAACATCTCTGCTGATGTGACAGGTTGATAAGATGACACTGTAATTATGTGACTTTAATTAGTCACATTCACCCTGGTTGTGTCTATTGTCAGGATTGTCTTAGGGAGAGCATCACCCAAGCCTGTTAAAGTAGGATGAATTTTACAGGTTTGATACATAAAAAAGGCATGTTTTACATGTATCCAAAGCTGAAGTAGTTTTCTGATTTTGCCCAGTGAATATGTACATTAAAAAAAGCCCTGTATTTTATGCCAGGATCTGCCAGTGGATCATCACAATGGGAGTTAGCATAACAATATATTAATTCCACTTCAGGAGAGCCTTGATGTTCTCTGCATATCTGCATTCAGCTAAAGTGAGTTGGAAAATATTGACAAAAATAGCCAATATCATGCATCCTTACATACACTAAGTCATTTACTTATGCTGTATACATCTGTTGGAAGCAGACTTTGGGTTGCCAGGTTGTGAAAAAACCCTTTGGCTAGTATTTATTTATTATTTTTTGTAATAATGCCAGAATCAAATTTTTTGTCCAAGTTTGTTGACATATAGGAGGAATTTGACTTTAAATGAACATAAATTTGCAAAACACCCAAATATCTAGCTGGACGACAAATTATATCCTATACTGCTATAAATATTAGTCGTCCATTAATGGATGTTTCTTTGCAGCTAAGGGAGTTTTTCACAATCTGGCAACCAAAAGTTGCCCTTTATAATGACTTATTATTGCTCTAAAAAGCATCAGTCAATTGTTATTCAAAGGGTTTATAGTTGCAACTTAAAACCCCAGTATAAAGGGTGCTTTATGAGGAAGTGCTACAGTTCTTTTGGTTAGGGAGCTGATGGTGCTGCTCCTCTGTTGTTGTAGTAAACAGGTTTTTTTTTCAGTGCATCACTGGAGGCCTAACATCCCAAAAAAAATGTCAGTCTTTGTTCTTGCAGTGCACATATAATAATGACCTGTAGTCATCGTTTCACACTCCTTTTGTTAGAGCTTACATCGGACAGCATACCCCCCCTCCAAAAAAAAAACCCCGCTCCTGGGGATAATTTGATGACACTCCCTGCCACTGGTAATTTTTCATTATATCGACTCTCCAGCAGAGACCGCGCCTGCGCTCCTGCTCCCTTCCGAACAAGGCTTCACCAATCCTGGCTCTGGCTCCATCCCCGGCTCGGCGTCCCACAGGCCAGTGCTAATAAGTCGCCTAGCTGTCCAGTAATGGGGAAGTGATAGGGAGACGCTGCTGTCTTTGAAGCCGCGAGGAAGTTGAGGAGTGACGGGAAGCTCCGCGCCGCGCCGGACCGGACACCTCCACAGAGACACATCCTACAGTTCCTGTTGTTGAGTAGCCTAAAAAAGCGCATAGTGATGGAGAGAAAGGTATGGATGCTTATGCTACCATTTGTTTTATTCCACATCACTTTGCCTCGCTGCGCTGCTCAGTATCCGCATCCACCATTAAAACTATGCTTTATATATTTTCTTTATCCTGTAGGCGCGTTGCCAGCCGGATTAGTGCGCACCGGAGTTTTTTTGCTCGTCTAGCTGTAATTTATTGTGCATCTATAAAAAAAAAGGATTATTTTCCACCTCATGGTGTATTTAGGCTTATTCCGGCGCACAGCTGCATGGTGCACAATGTATCAGAGAATCTTGAGCAGGGAGTGGGATGTGGTTGAGAATATTTAAGGGGACTGTAGGCTACAGTAGCCTGTCTGCATCATCACACAGCACACTGTATAGTTGCAGCACCTCACCCCTCCACCTCCACCTCCCACCCCTCCCCGTTTTCCAGCCGACGCAGACACCAGCGCGGCTTGTTAACCTTGTCTGGTGTGGGAAACAGACACTTGAAGAGTAATAGAGGGGATGCACGGTGAAGCGAGAGTGAGGACCATCCTCTCGCCTCTTTACGCATGCCTTTAATTCATTCGCCGTCTCACCCCCATCCCTCCCTCCCTCCCCTCCTCTACCCCTTCCCCTCTCTTTCCCCTCTTTGGTTCAGGGCTCACACAATGATATAATGGTGCTTCATGTTAGTGCCCTCACAAGTCTGCATGTGTGTGTTTTGGATCTCGTAGGAAAAGTTTCAGTTTCACTGTGTTAATCTGCTGGCAGGGCTGTGGGTGCACACAGCAGCAGGAGAGGAATTTGGGGTGTAGGGTTGAAGCCAGATCTACTTTTGCTGATCCAAAGGAAAATGTAGTTTTTATACTGCAACTGTAGCCTGCAATAGATTCACTGCTGTTGGGACTAAATCTGCTCTTTGACTGTTTATAGAGCCTTAAAATCCACACAGAGAACTCACTAAACTCTTTATTAGAGAGGAATATGTCGACATTTTGGGACAATTATTTTGTAGAATTATATGATTTAATACTAGTGTTTGATTTGTCCCTGCTGGGCTACTGTAGAAACAACAGCCGACTCAGTGGAAGAGTGCTCCTTGCCTTCTTAGCTATAAACGGCTCATTTTAAGGTAACAAAAACAACATATTTTTTTTTATTTTCCAGTGATTATAAAATAGTGGAAACAAAGGTATATATATATTGTATCATTTCTGCCTAAGGCGCTCCTAAATCCTTCACACTGGACTTGAAAATATGAAGCTAGTTAGCATAGCAGAAAACTGGAAACAGGAAATAGGTAGTTTGGCTAATCTCTGGCTAAATTTAACAAACATATTATATATCTCGTTTGTTTTAGTTTGTACAAAAACCAAACACCTTATGTTGCTATGTGGTTATACACTTGAATATGTTTTAGTCAATGCACCAGGCCAGGCTAGCTGTTTCTACCTGCTTCTAGTCTTTAAGCTAAGCTAACCTAAGCTAACCGTCTGCTAGCTGTAAGTTAGCTTAACATTTAGCGTACAAATATGAGAGTGCTATCAGTATTTCTAACTAACTTTATGCGATAAAGCGAAAAGGCCTTTTTCCCAAAATGCCATTCTGCTGATGCCTTTTCCATCCCCAGGACATTTAAATCATAAATATGCAAGAGAACTACCTGTATAATACATTACATTATCAAACTGTGAAGCTAACATAATGTAAACCCTTATTGAAACTACCAAAAGTACACAAAAAGTAGGATATTAGCCAGTGAGAGATATAGTGATGTACAGATTTAATGAGATATAATGATAAGAATGCTTAAGAAATCTTTTTTTAAAATTATTTTTATTATTGTGTGCCTCTATTTCCAATGAAGAGATAAGTACACTCATTCGAAATTTGTTATATGTTGGTTAAAATGCACTTTTTTGTTTTGTCCCCAAGTTTTCATGTAGAAATATAACGCTGTTTCTGCAAACAACGGGGTTGTCTTTATGTGTAGAGCGTCAGACTGGATTTTTGAACTCACCCTTGGTCCTGTCAGCCTGACACATAGAGTGCTCCAGGAGTGAGTCCTAAAACCTGAAAATTAATTAGCATTTTAGCATTACCAGTTCCATTGTCTCGAAGTCAATGGGCTTGTGGTTAGATGCCTAAAATAAGGTCTGTGGTAAACACAAGCCTCGTGAACTTTGACATTTTGCTCTTTGACTCGTGAAATATGTGTGTTGAAAAAAGGTGGTTGCTAATAAGGGGCTAAATGAGACCACAGAACATCATCACACCGAACATTAGGTCATGCAACCGTAGTGCAGTTTGTCTATAGCCTAATGTTAGCTTTTTACTTCCAGCTATACATTTAGACTTCAGATATCATAAAGTGGTGATCATTTACAAAGGTTATCTTGCTGAAATAAATGTGTAAGTATCATAAACGTTTCTTTGCCACAGAGCAATAATCCAAAATCCAATGAAAAAAATCCTGTATGCTTTTTGACGATTGCAAAGCTAACCTCCATGAAGCTGACTTCTGCATCAGCCTACAGAAAAACGTCAGCCCTGGGACACTCTATTCCCCCCCTCTAAAAATGTAGGATATTACGCAAGTCACATGATCAACAGGAAGTAGCGTGTTTGAGTTTCTTAAAAGTCATGGGAAGACCAAAAGTAAATTCTCCAACTTATTTTCTGTATTTTTGATCATATTGTAAATATGACTGAGACCATCAATCTCAACGTACAGCCCATTTACATAAATTATTTCTTAGATATTATTATGTTTTGTTTATTTTTTCCAAAGACAGTATTTGGCAAATCATTTGGAGGTTTGTGTTTTCATGCTATTTGCATTGATGTCATATTTGTAAATGCTTACTAAAAACTTACTCGAGCTACATCATCTTTCATTGAGAAATCTACTGAAAAAATAAATAAAATGGCCTGAGATTGACTATTACACATTTTAAATAGTTAAACCTGTCTTTTATTTGATACAGTGCTGAAAAAAATTCAAATTAAAAGTGAAGTTTCATTTTGAAAAGTTAAAAAATGTAGAAGGCACAGATTCAGCGAAATGTCCTATCTTGCTCTGAGCAAGAAATGGAAAGAGCTTATTTTTACAGTATTACATCAGGAACAGTACAGCATTATGTTATTTTTTTGAATGCCATCATCTCATTTTTGCTCCGACAGTGTCAGTCAGTAAAACGAAAAGAGCTTGAGGGTGCTGAAAACTTTCTGAAGAGGCAATAATTCTTGTAAAATAACTATGAATGCGCTGTCACTGAATTAATTGCGTATTTTAAAGGCTCTCTCAGATTTCAGCCTCCCTCTCCTTCGCCTTCTCCCTCTCTATCTTTGCTGCTCTGGTTTCATGTACAGAACTGTTGAGTTATGAAGGACTTGGTGACTCAGCTGCTTGCTGATTTCAAAGAGCACCATCACATGCACTTCAGTTTGATGCTCTATATGAGAAAAAAACACGGCCATTTGGGTGCAATTAGTCAACACAGAATATTGCATAACCACTCTTATTTCAATTAAATTGCTGCAGTGCATTGGTTTTCTGTAGATTTAGTCCCTCTGAAGTCCCTTACCGTATGCAAAGACTATTTTCCATATATATAGTATATGGATTAAACTTCCATGCTATGCCACAGAAATGTCCTACCTCCTCTGCTTTTTCTCTCTGCTCAGTTTTAATTTGCATTATAGCTTGTATATGAATCTTCTGAGCTGCTCTGCACTTGTTTTGTGATTTATTTTAATTGTGGCGTGAGTACTGAGGTGCTTCTTCAACTTAGTGTTTGCTGTAGACGTGTTTGATCCTTGTCAGCGATACAGTCACAAAAACTTGGACTAAAATAGCTAAATTTCAAACCACAGTGTTCCCTGACCCAGCTGCTGGCACAGATATTCCCTTCAGTGTAAAGAAAAGGAGAACAGCCCATTAGTATGCAAGGTGCCGTCACAGCTCCTGAGGTCTGATAGAGGATCAGAGGATCAGCTCCTTTTACAGTCTGCCGAATGCTTGACCTGGCTTTTTAAGGAAAGCTGCACAGGAACCCCCCCCTCTCCCCTCTCCCCTCTCCCCTCACACACACACACACACACACATATATACACGCCGGTCACTCTGTTCAGTCATGTTTGAAATTTAGTTTGGGCGACTCATCAAGTTCAATCAATGTTTCACTGAGTGTTTTCAGCTCCAGAGTCTCTCAAGAGTTTGTCAAACTTTATTTTTTCACACTGTTTCTGCACCAGCAGCGAGATTGATTAGACAGACTGGAGGCCGTACACATTTTGGCTCTCGTTTCCTACATAGCAGGTCACCCAATTAAATGTTCCCCAGCTTTGTGTTTTGTGTTATTTGCGGGGATAAATGGACAATGGAGCACTTCCTTTTTTTGGCTGGTGAGGAATGTGCTGGCTCAATGGCTGTTTGTTACCCCGGAAACAACTGAGCTCACAGGAAAACTTGTAATTTCAACAAATATTAGAGCTGAAACGATTAGGAAATAGTTGACTGAGAGTAAATCAATCAACGTATAAGTTCTGATAATTGAGTTATTAGTGTTGTCAGTAATATCAATATATCAATACTGATTCTGTTTCGTTTAAGCGCTTTTTAATTCTAATTTTCCGCCATACAGACACACCGGTGCCAGCTGTGCTCTCTGGCTCTCTGTTATTGTAAATGTTAACTACAGTCACTCTGCTGTTCTCTGCTACCAACCAATAGGGATGCACCCTTGTGTGCCAGAGACACAAAGAAATCTTTATTATAAATAAATAACTGAAGGGTTTTTAAAGTCATTCAGTCCTTCATTACACTCTCTTTGAATGAGCACAAATTCAATCACACAGATTTATCATACAACCTTCAAAATAAACTACTTTCACATGAAAACATTTTTTAAATAACTGCTTCAGCAGTCTTTTTACTAAATGTAATACACCATGATTCCCTCTCTAATATCTAATTTATATCGCTGAGAAAAACAACAACTTTCTCGGCAAAAAATACATTTTACAAGATTATATTGAACACATCATGAGAATGTTATTATTTACCTTCGCCCAACACTAATTTTTAATTAAGAGGCCTGAATACATCATAATATAACTCAAGGCATCCTCCGTTAGCAAGGTTTCCCGGCGGCTAACAGCTAACAGTAATTAGCTCTCCTCCTGCCGTTGACAACATGGACCTGTTGACAATGTAGCATTAACATGAAGAAAATCAGGTGGGTCCCCAGACGGGTCAATAGTTATTTAACTGCGTCCTTTTCTCTTTTCATCTCAAACATGACTTCTATGGCTGTTAGACTCAAGCTCTGCTTTTTAGCCTGCGCAAAATTGACGTGACGTGACGTCGACCACTGCCATTAGTGACTGCCATCTCGTTTGCCGATCAGCCGATGACAGCCAATGAAGCATATATTGGCCGATGTTCAGCCGATAAATCGGAAGATCCCTACTCAAGAAGAAAAGCAATTGTTGCCATGTTAAAGACTTTTTATATTTGTCTGTACTTTTTTCTTGTTATCAAAAATGGTATTTTAAATCAATATTTTATAAGGTGTTGTTTTGAATTTTGAAATTCCCATATTGTGACAGTACTACGAGTAATTTTTGGGGGTCATTTTTATAACAAATGCCCCAAACATGTCTGGTTCCAGCTTCAAACAGTGACAGTGTGCTGTTCTTCATGTTACATGCTATTAAATTAAATATATATCAGTTTTTGTACAGTTTGTTGGACAAAACAAGAAATCTGAAGACATGTTCAGAGTCATACTTCAGCTCTAGGATATAATACATAATAATCGAGAATATAATCTGCATTATGAATTAGTTGCAGCCCTGGTGAATATTGTGAAAGTTTGATATCATTTCTTACCATTACTATACTACATTGTAATATCTAGAGTACTGCAGTATAGCAGTGCATCATGTGGCATACTGTGCTGTATTTAGACGAGCACCTCTGACACATTTTTCACAGACATACAGTAGACTTATAGCCGCAATACTGGAGATGACTTTCATACAATTTCCAACCTATAAACACCACTTTCACACAGCCCTGCGAACCTCCACTGTGTCATTTCCACAGAGAGATTAAAGGTTTTTATGGTTTTAAATCGAGTGCTTTGTAACCTAATTAACATGGCGCCCTCCCTGCCTACCAACAGATTATAACACTGTTTTTTTAATCACTGTTATCTTACCTAAAGCACTATCTGTGGGTTTTTCCTTCAGTTGCATATTACCCCCATTCATAATGTAGAGTTAGCTGTCTAATGAGATTGTGCGCAGGACTCAGAGACAAACTGTCTGGGTCCTAATGGTGCTACAGTTCACCGAGCGGCTGGTTGACCCATTTAGATGTTAACGCTCAATACTGCACCATACTCTGCTGGAGAGTTAGCTTCAGTGTAACCCAATATAACACATGGGTGTTGATGTCGCAGCCAGCCCTGGCACCTTCCCTCTCACTTCCAAAAAGCTTATTTAATAATGATTTCTAAAAAAAAAGGTGCGAAACAACAAAATGATTTTCAAGAGATTAATGACTTTTTTTTTCTAATCTGGATCAGCCCCGAATGAAAGCCTGTGTCATTAGTTTTAGGGCTGCAACCAACAATTATTTTCATTATCATTTAATTTGCTGGTTATTTTCTCAATTAATCAGCCAGAAAATTAGTTTTTAAAAATGCACATCAAACTTTCATCAAGCCCAAGGTGAAGTTTTCAAATTGCTTGTTTTATCTGACCGTCAGGCCAAAAAGATAATAAATGTACAATCACACAGGACAAAGACAAATGGCAAATCTCCACATTTAAGAATGTCTACTAGCAAAATAGTCGCTGATTAATTTTCTGCTGATTGAATAATTGGTTAATGGGCTAATTGTTGTATGTGTTTCTTACCCTTATACTGTACTTACAACACCTTTATGTATTGGATCAGGTAGCTACCGTGGGATTGAGGAATATGAACATTTCTGTGGTTGTTCATGAAACTGAAAGTGGATTCTTTTGGGTTTTATATTGTTCTTCATACCATAACATATGTGTGAAGTTGTTGAAGGGAACTGAAAAAGTGGTTATGATTTTGTTCTGTGACTGGGATGAGCTAAAACCTGAAAATAATGTCTCTGCGTTGGTGCTTTGGCCTTTGTTTGCAAAGCTTGTGATAATTAATTGTCCTTACTTGGGTTTCATCTTGTTGTCTTTTGTATTTATTCATCGTCAGGGTTGGAAATGAACTTTTTTGTCAGCCTGCCACTGCAGCTGGTGGATTCCAAAATCTACCAGCCACTCAATAGATTACCCTTGTGTTTTTGGCTGGTGTGTAAAGCAAATCTAGCAGCCACTTGCATATTCTACCAGCTCTTGGCTGGTGGCTGATGCTAATTTCCAACACTGTTCATTGTGCAGCGTTGCATTACATTGCAAACAAAGAACTGAGTGCCCTCTCTCCTCTTCTAAATCATCATTTATCATCATATACATTAAATCACCTAAATCACATAAACAGGCAAGGCCAGTTCTCTTCAGACACCATCCTGTTCTCTGAAGGTAATGTACCTGAACGACTGTGTACAAACTCTACACTTTAGTTCTTCCTTTGCCTATTGCTTTATGTGCATGTGACAGGACATATGCGTACAGGATTAGCTTCAGTTTGTGGGGTAATGTTTTCAGTCATTTAACAACACTTTAGAGGAGACACCACAGGTGAAAACAGTTTCTTCATACACTAATCAATTTCGAGATTTTGCTTCTGTAAAGTCTTCTTTTAGATCATTGGAAAGAAAATGTCCAAAATACCTATTTAGGTTTATTTTAATTTATATTTCTGTTCTCGAAATGTATGCAAAAAGTGCATATTTAATATGATAGTACACAATTTGCATATTGTGCAGGTAGACATAACATATCATAACATTTTAGAAAACTTGTAATACAACAAATAATTGTCTTTATGTAAATAATCAATGTGGGAAATTTGTGTCTCTGTGCTAAAGGCATTTCCAAAAATCCTCATAGACTCTTCTAGCTATCTGGATGGAAAATATTCCAGCTTTTGCACAATAAAAATATATTTATACCTGTTTTTTAATCCAAACAAAAATTGTAGCCAGAAATAATACATTCTGGATCCAAAATTTAAAAGTTATAATGAGTTATAATAATATTTCCTGTTGTTACTTTTAAAATATTTTGTATTTTTATACAAGTAATGTCTTATGCAGAAAGAGCAACGACATGTGGACATTTCAGGCTACCTGGAGAAGCCTTTGTGGATTTTGGAGAAAAACAGCAGTAAGTCTCGCAAAGATCCCCTGGTATTAATATTTTTGGAAAATCAAATGCCTGGCTCTCTGAGTAATGATGATACATGAGAGGCACAAAGTGGCTAATACAGTATGTGTGTACTTGTAGTTGAATATCTGTAATTGCTACTTAGATGGTGTCTTGTTATACTGAGGGATTGGATCTACTGTTCAACATAACATTTCATTCATTTTATTCATTCCTTGGCTGGTCGAATGTGCAGACAAGGTAGCAGTTGATTTTTCAGGCTACCTCTGTGCCGCCTCATCTGTGTCTGATTTTCTTGGATTCGGAACAGTCTTGATGCGGCCCTGCACATACCAATCCTGCCCTCGTTCTGTCGCCTCTGTCTCCCATCCTGCACGGGCAGAGTGGTGCTGAAAGATCGGGGCTAATACTGAGTTTGGATGCAGAGTAGGAAAGAAGAGAGCGGGGAGAGGGAGTTTGTAGTGGTGGAATTTTTCTGCCAGTTTTATTTTTCATCCCATGGAATTTTATATAGTAGCAGGGTAGGGTCTATTCATGGAAAGTGACTGTTTTTCACTGTTTATTTGTGTCAAAATCGACCCTGTTGACTTCAGCGCTGACTAACACAGCGAACTGAAGCTTTTTTGTGTCTCAGAAAACTAGGATTTCTTTTTAGTTTTACAGTTAAAGCTCTGGAATAGTTCCTTGCTCGGTTCACCAGCTGCTGCTCCAGTTTTGAAGCCACTGCAGTCGGCAGGGCTCCCACCCGATTGGCTGTTAGCTTTGGACGCAAGGCAGATTATGCCGTTGTCATGGCTACAGCAAACAGGAAATGCCCCGAAGCAGGTAAAGCTTCAGGCCTTGTTCCGGTGTGTTGCTAGTTGCTTGCAGGGAAACTGGGCTCATTACTGTTGCTCCGTCTTTCCATCTGCTCTCACAATGCCTCCTTTTTTTTTTTGAGGGAGCAGCTGAAGAGCTGAACCATAAACGCTGTCTGGATAAAGATGCTTTGTCCCAAACAAGCTCTGAAACCCAAGGTCGACCCTAAACTCTTTCTGCAGCTTCTTAGGTTGGGTGCTCCACATAGCACTGCTGCTTTGTGCAAAATCATTCGCCTTTTTCTCTTCGGTATATTGTGCCAAATCACTTTGATCACAGAATATCAGCAGATGCCCTATTATTTTCAGGCACCATGGGAGACTTCTCTCTCTCCGTAGGTTCCTCTTCATTACACATGCCTAGCTGCAAGAAATCGGCCCTGAAATGTACTTCTCTGCTCCTTAATCCCCCTCAGTGAAGGTGCAGGTCTGCGTGCTTTTGTACAGTCCCTTTGATGGCGGCCGATGGCCATTGAGTAGCTTTCCGAGAGCTCTGGCCTTTAAGCAGCTTGAGCTGGGTTTTGTGTGCAGCTCTTAAACTGAAGAAAGAGAAAAAAGAGAGGGGCCCAGCAGTGGGAGGGAATCAGACTTTACTCCATGCCCTCAGTACAGTCCATATTCCCCTTAGTGCACCCCATCTGTCTGTGACAATAATGTTGACGAGGGCAGGTTCGTGGTTTCTGGTATGTAAACGTTGCCACTGGGAACTGTGCGTTATACATCAGCAGCGGTATGAATCTTTTATTCTTTGTGTACTCTCTTTCTCTTTTTCCTTCCTTATTGAGAAAAGATTGCAGAAAAACAGGCCGAAACCATCAATGTATGGATTTCTCTTCCTTCCTTTCTTGCTTTCTGCTCAGCCTTTTGTTGTGGCACATCATGTTCAGCCAAACAGAGCAAAGCAATCAAATAAATTTACCTCCACCAAGCCTTTCTTACCAATAATAAACCTTATTATGTGTAATTTTAGAAAGCATGAAAGAACATTTTGATTACACTGATGCCACCTGATTGATTTACAGGTAATTGCTTATTGATATTTCCAACACTTTGGGATCTTTGACTGAATGCAGCACATTTTCATGTCGCTGTGATTCTAAACAACAGCTGCTCCTGCTCCGCGTCTTACTATGAGTGATGCTGTCCGACATGAACACAACATTTAAAGCCAAAGTTAGAAACAGTTTTGGTTATTTCGCATGAGAGATTTCAGTTTTATTCCTCGGATTTCTCACTGGTTTAAATCGAGCAGGACTCAGTTGGAAAAATGTGATGTTGCGGGAGTGTGGTACTTTTGCATATAAATGAACTTCCGTTAAGCCCTCGCCAAACAAGTTCACACAACGCTGATTAAGCCTATCACCACCAGGGAAAGCCTTCTCTATTAAGTACTATTCTGGAGTTGTGGTGACCGATGTCTGTGGCAGCTTTCCCGCGCTGGTGCCCCAGGAGTAATGCGTTTTACGTCAACCAGCCAGAGCTAAAAGGGACAGGAAGGGAGAGAGGCCATCACAACAAAGCAGCGGCTACGAGTATGGCTGCATTCAGACCAAAATCGACAAAAATACCACTCCTCCTAGAATATAAATGTAGGAAGTGAGAATAGGCTGCAGTGATGGGGCCGCGGGGGGGGGCAGAAAAAAACGCAGTGTCCTGTGGCAAAAGCAACCAGACGTCAAACTGCAGTGGCCAATCAGAGAGACTGAAAAGACTCCCGCTCTTCATGGGGACAAGTAATACAGTCTCTGTCTATCGTTAATTATTATAATGAGTAAAAGAAATAAAGTAGGTGCTAACATCTTGTGTTTATTATCTTACAAAGGAAAACACTTGCTTTGTGTGAGTATGTATGCACATATGTCTTAAGCCCCTTTTACACAGCCAGGTTTTTGGCGAATTTTGGGCCATTTTGCAGACGAGCTGTGAGCATTTAGACACACAGAGCCGGATTGGTGAGTTGATCCGAGTTGCCCAATTTTCCACTGCATAGGGGTAAACATATAGGTGGAACCTTTTTGGTTTAAAAAGAACGAGGCGCCCTTGATGACGGCGCACGTGCAACCCACTGACGGTGGACTTAAAAACACAAAACAGCTGATAGCAGGAATGAGCAGCTAGTAGCAAGAGGGAAACGCAAACAACGTCGACACCAACCTGAAAGAAACTGTAAAGATGAGCAACTGGGGAGACATGGAATTGTGCTCCCTCCTTGCCCTCGCAAACGAAGAGGCCATTAACTGTCAAATGTCGGGAACGGTGAAGGACGTCAGTGTTTACATCACACGCTGAGCTACACGTTTTGTTACTTGCTCACGATCCCCATTGCCCCGAAAAAGGCACATTCTGTATGAGCAAAAGTAGGCAGGCGGCATTTCGCTGCACTCCCCGATTTTGTTTTTATACTGCCAATGCTGAACGAAGACTGACTGGGCTCCTATTTAAAAAGGGCTTTATACTACAGTCATGATTATAAAAAGGAGTTCTAAAGATCTTGTAAGCCAACATAAACTTAGCAAGGACGGATGCTCAGTTGCTGAGATGGGGAGATTGGCTGTCTCTGTATCCTCCGCTCCCCCACAAATGGGCCATGTAAGTGACACTCCCACACGGCTAATCACTGCTAATCACAGCATCATCTGATTTGGTGTGAATGCAGCCTATGACAGAAGCTGTGGCGTAAAATCCTAAGAAGCATCCAAGAAAAGTTTCTAGAGTGGATGCTTCAGATAAAAAAGAAACTTAGTGTTCAGAGAAGGATTAAAGTCAGAGGAAGACGTGAAGAGAGTGCTCTTTTAGGGATACGGCAGGCTCACCTGCAGGCATATGCTTCAGGCACGGGTCGACTATATTTAGAATTCTTCTCATCACCAGAGGGGGGAGATAAAAGTTTTGCACTCCAGCTTTAATTGTGATTTTTGATTATTTAGTAATGAAATGTGTTTAGAGAAATACTTCTCCAGGGGCTTTAAAATGCAGCTAGTTATGAGTATCTTCTTCTTATGATTATTTTTTTTTGTTTTGGACTGTTGGTTGGACAAAACAAGACAGTTTAAGACTTAAGGTTTCTGGAGTGCTGTGACAGGCATTTTTCACTGTTTCCTGACACTTAATTGACCAATGATTGTCAATTAATTAAAGGTGTAGCACTTAGGATTGTTGGTTACTATTTGTAAACACAATGGCCAGTGAATGTGAAAGTAAAAGCCAACTCCAGATTTGCTCTTGTTTGGCATTTTGCCTGACTATATTTCACACACTTTTTCAGTGTTGTGTCTCTCTCAGATGCCTCATACTACTTTCCTTCTTGCACCGGATCGCTACCTTTTTATAAAGCCCTGACCTCACCTGAGAGCTGTTGGGCTACACGTCCATAGACACCCTTAAACACAGAAAATGAAAAAAAACTAAACACAGGTAGAGGGCAGAGTCTCTGCAGAAAAATACACCGACACACACTTCTAGTGAGGCCTAAGTGATGATGGAGAGGGATGTCTTCTTGCATTCTTCCTGCAATCATTGTGTCATTTTTAAGGTCGTATAGAGGCTAAACGAGGTGACAGTATTCAGTATGTCACACTGCGGGGTCCTTGGTTTGGATCCACTGCTGTACACTGTAAACTGATGATGCAGCCAGTATAGAAACCAGTTTGCACACTGTGTTGTGTGAAGCATGACTCTAGTGTGTGCTCTTTGTCTCCCTCTTGTGGCCGTAAGAGGAAGTGAGGCATTTAAACACATTAAAAGATGCTTATAAAATGAAATTGGTTGGGCACTGATTACAGTTTGGTCCCTGCAGCATTTGTAGGATTTCACGCTTAATGATATTTTATCCATTTTTTGCAAGCAGGCCCTGAACGTTGATCCCTCCTTCCATTCAAACAGTCAGCACCTCCCTGCCTGGCTGTTTGCTCCCTCTGTTGGTCATTAATAATACTACTGCTGCTCCTTTACCCCCTGTTAGCCCCCCTCTACCCCCCTGTCTGCTACACACTGGGACATTACCATTTGGTGAGACTGACTGGCTTTGGTGAGGGAGACGGTGGGGCTCTGGCAGGGGGTACTCCTGCGCTCAAGGCTCCCTTTTGCATCGCCCGAGCTGCCGGATCTCTTTGTTATCGTTGAACCCACGTGCCGTTGCTGGAGAAACGGGAGATTGGCACAATCTCAGAATCTGCGTGGATACGCTGGAGGAGTAGAGCTTTTGACCTTGCAGGAAATTGAGACGCACACCTTGTGCGCCTGTGTGATTAATATATTTAAAGCCCCTGTCACTTGTTATATAACACAAGGTTAATCTAATGCATAGCGTCAGTGTGGACTGATATTTTTGCTGCATTTGACTAAAGCGAGGACACAGATGGATTTAGGCAGCAAAGAGAAATTTTGCAGAGGAGGTTTGGGTTCCTTATGTTCCTCAGAGCCTTCCAGACTGGATTAATGACAGCAGCAGTACACGCATCTCAACAGCAGGTGTCACCACCCAGCAAACTAAGGCTACAAGCTGTCAGCAACACATGGGAGGGCCAGCTTTTGCCTATCAATAAGTCGATTCCAATAATCAGGGGTGTGAAGGAAGTTTGAAGGACATACATTTTGATCAATCCTCCCTGTTCCTGCCTCTCTTTTAGGTATTAAACCTAACTTTTCTGTCAGTGATGGCGTCTTTACATCACATGTAACGGATAATATGCATGCATAAAAACGGCTTGGGTCCTTTCAGACGCCCCTGAGGGATGGTGCATCCTCCAGAAGGTCATGACCTCTGGCCTAGAGGTGACAGAAACACTAACCAGCTGTCCACACAATAACTGCAGTTTTCCTTGAACTGGAGCGACGCCCCCACTTCATAATGTATCCGCCTTGCATGGTTTTGAATTAAACAAGCTTGTCAGAGTGCAGTGATAATAGAAGGACAGATTTTGTGTCAAAGCTTTCCATCAACCGTTGGGGGCAATTTCTACTTTGACACCTGGTGCGACACTTTTCTGCCGTTTTCACACCGGTGGAACAGAGGAAGAGGAAACAATAACAGTGACAATTTGCCGTCATGTGTCACAAGTCGAACCCCCCCCCCCCTTTGAATCTGCCCCACTTCACCTCCTTTGTCATTCAAATAACCTCATGAATATTTCACTCCCCTGATCTGACGGCTGGAAGAAGGGAGGGAGAGAAAGAAAGCGCAGGAGGAGACATGAAAGAGTCGTAATCTTCAACGTGGCGTGGTTTGTAGTCAGAGTAATGACCTGTGTGGCGACAGGCGACCGTTGGGTTTGTGTGTAATTGGAGTGTGAGACATTAAAAAAATCCCAGCACACAGAAACAGTCAGTGTGTGTACCTCTGCTGTGCCTCAATAAGTCTTTTATTCCCCATGCGCATCAAGGGATGGTGTGTTTTTTTTCCTTCTTTTTTGGGGGGGCTTTCAGTTTTCTGCATGTTCAGAGGAAATCTTTAAAAAAAGCAGCCTTAAAGAAATCACAACAGAGCCTAATTACACGTGTCACTGACACAGTCACCTTGCTGTGCAGACCAGCCTGTTTGTTTGCCATTACACTGTAGCCACAGCCTGCATGTAGCCTCTGGGCCGACTAGTGGGTGAAAGGTAACAGCTAATGAGGCGAGTGGAGGAAATACTCCCTAACCTATGAATGCACTCTGACAAAGGCCAGCACAGAAACACAGGAAGTGAAGGTGCTCTTGACGTGGCCTTCTGCTTTTGTGAAGTGGCTTTAGAGCACATTGTTAGAAGAGCTTTGCACTCAGAGACAAATAGATAAATTCCCCAGCCTTGAGTGGCTTTCAATTGAGAAAAAAAAGCATCACCCTCCTCCTCATCATCATCACCACGTCATGACACCATCATATATGTGTGTACACATGTGTCAATGATATGCAGCCTGGCCCCTTTAAGAGCCCAATGTCCTTTTTTGAGAATGAGCCCAGGACTCGGAGGTCTGTGTGCTGACCGTGGCCTCTGGGTTGGTCACCAGGGGGGAAGCTGCAGCAGAGACACTAACCTCCCCAGCCCCCGTTCAGACCAAACGGCAGCCTCGCCGCGCCGCATGCCCTTATCTACCAATGGAATGCAACAGCTGTGCGGGGGAGCGGCAGGGTGGGCTGGCTGAAACCCCCCTGCCAGACCCCCGCACAGCCTCCCCCCCACCCTCTCCACCTCCAAGCGACGTGCCGGGCTCCTGAAAGGCAGCTCAACTAAAAAGTGAGCTAGACACAGTGAGAGACTCGGCAGGGCTGCTGCACATTCAAAATAGAGTCAGAGGGAGGGAAGAGAGAGGGAGAGAGAGAAGGAGAGTCAGGGACAGGCAGTGCTGTAAAGGAGAGCACAAAGAGAAGGAAAGTGGAGCAGGGGAGGGGAACAGGAGGCTGGGTGAAGGGAGAGGGAAAGACAAAAGAAGGAGAGGGGAGACATAGCAGGGTGAACGGAGGGGACTGAGCAAATGGCTACGGAGGAGACGGCGGGGGGAGCCAGGAAAGCCACCAAGAGCAAACTGTTTGAGTTCCTGGTCCATGGAGTGGTGAGTGGCGCTGTCCGTCATTCCCGTGAAGGGAGCTGGCATGCATCTGTGTGTGTGTGTGTGTGTGTCTGTCCCTGTGTGTGTGAGTTGTGTGTGTGTGTGTGCATGAGTCGGCGCAGCGGCAGCAGCAGCAGCGGTCTGTGTGTGAGAGATAGCTGGGTAAAGCTGGCCATGTGAAGGTTATTTCCAGCCCCCTCTGGATCCCAGCCTGTTAGGAGATGGCTTGAGAGAACAAGAAGTGGAGCAGCATGGATGGATGGAGCTGAGCAGGAGAAGGATGAGGGAGCAGAGGATTTCTAACACACACAGACACACACAAAAAAGGGATAATTGTAGGAATAGAAGCTAAGCAGCAGCAGCAGAGAGCAGCCAGCTCCCCCTTTGGCTAACAGAGGAGCACACTGCTTCCCTGAGAGTCACAGACAGAGGGGGGAAATGACGAGTCCACTCACAACAACACAGGCAGAGGAGCCTTCCAGGCAGCGTGTTGTTGGTTGGTGGAAGGATTTGAACCTGTAAGGTCACGAGACAAACGGACGGACGTAGTAGCGTAGACGGAGACGAGGCAGACGGCCAATCCTGGAAATCATGCAGAACAATCAGCCCATTCATGTGAAGCTAGCTTGAAATGTCAAGTCAAGTGTTGCTCATGGCTAGAGGTTAAGGCAACTGTTATCATACTTTGCATTAATAACAGAGCGTGGAGGACAGTTTGTTTTGGTAATGAGCTGAATGAATCGGAGGGTTGAGGATGATGTAAAACTCCTGGTCAGTGACAGCTGAAAGTTTTAGCAGATGTGACTTTGACATTGACCCAAGTGTGTAAATAAACGGGTGGTTTATGGCAGTAATTCACAGTCTTTATCTGCTTGTGGTCTCTCGTCACAGATTTAATGCCATCCATTTTTTCAGTCCTTCTCAGATTGTTTTATTTGATTATATATATATTTTAGGGCTGTGGCTAACAATTATTTTGATTTGTTGATTCATCTTTCAAGTATTTTTTTGATTGCAGTGTCAGAAAAATGAAAAAATACCTATCACAACTTCTAAAAGCTCAAGGTGACTTCTTTGTTTTGTCCGGCTAAAAATCCCAAACTCGATGTTGTTCAGGTTTTTTGATTTGTGAAAAAGAAAAACAGAAAGTCTTAAAATTGGAGAACCTGCTCAACTGACTACCAACAGTTTATATTTCGTCGTGGGGTGATCAAAAGTCAATGTCAGGGAAATGTCTAATGCCAATGTCAGTATGATGTAGAATAGTGACGACATATGGTGTTGATATTTTGTTGATTTAAGTTGTGTTTTTCAGTAATCGAAATCCATCGTCTTTCAAACGTCTCATTCCAAAGTCATCTTGATGCAGAATAATGACATCTAGTCAAAAGGTATGTACAATAAAACCTAACATCTGCTAAATGTCATAGAGTTAATGTCCAAACAATATGGACGACATTTAAAATATTGTCAACCATATTTTAAAAAAATCAAAGTTTAACGTCTGTCTGACATGAGAATCCAACATGATGTCATACTGATGTATGGTGCCAGCTGGGTGGAACAGAGACTGTGTTAGGAGAGTAAGGAGACAACTGCGACAAAGTCTCTAACCAGATTTTTAACGGCCTTAAGAGGTAAAACACACAGTACGTCACATGAAAGCACAAAGCTCACAGAAAAGTCCCCAAAAATAATCACGCTTTTATGTGGCTGAATTTCCTTCCCCTTGATAGATCCATTTTCCCGAAATTGGAAAGTATTATGTCATCATAAACGTCCGTTTCATTCTTTGATTTCTGCTCTGTAATTTCGTTGAACTGATTTTCACCTTAGCTCAGATCCTATAACTTGTCATCGCTTTCTAATCCTCAAGATCGTTGAGAAGGTCACAAAGACTTTCTAGTATTTATTTGTTCTATGGAAGAATAGTTTCGCCTGAATAAATGTATATTTTTGGGAAATTTCAGTAGAGAAAAGAGAGTAGAGAGATGAATGGGAGTGAGAGGTAGAAAGAAGGGGAACAACCAGACTTGAAACGGGGATGTTGGAGTTCATAGTCAGTGCTAGGGTTCCTCCTTTAACCATTTCAGATGCTTGAAGAGGTAAAAGTCAGGGGCGTAAATAAAGAAAGTGCAGACTGCGGTTGCACTGGGGCCCTTGAGGTAAAGGTGGGGGCATAGAGAGAGGCCCTCCAACAATGGGAGAATGGGCCCTTATGAGTGATTGCCAATTTGGAAATATGCTTGTGTTCAAAGAACTCATTAAATTAAAAACAGTGCCATTCACTATAAATGCCCTTGAAAAAGGCAAACACGTCCGTGTCACGTTTTTGTTTTCTTTTTTGTTGTGTTGTTAAACAGTCAATAGCATCTATAACAAAATGATATGCTTATTCCAAATAAACAATATTGAATCAATAAAATTGTTAAATGAATAATTTTTTATTTTCTTTGGTAGTTTTTGTCATATACAGATATGCAGTGATGTCTGTTGGGTAATATGTAGGTTAATGTCATCCAATGTCAAGTCTCTGATCATGTGACAAGACAATATGTGCACAGTGGCATGCATTAGGGCCTGTTATAACAGTGTGAACTAGGGCCCGTCGCAGCTACCGTACGCCACTGGTAAAAGTATGAAGGTTAGAGAAAAGTCTGACAAAAGAATCAGAAGTTTCTGCAGCAGCATTTAGCATTATTTTCTACCCCAAATGAACTAGGGACTCTTTCATATCATGTTACGACCTTTTTGTTTGGTAAGGTACAATATGGAGAAAATCAAATATCACAATATTTTTGATGAAATACCTCAACCAATATTGTAGGGTTGACTATTGGTGCTTTCGCAAATGAGATTTTTGGTAAATAGTCAACAGTAATGTGGATATAAACGCTAAGTGGGTGAGGGCAAATATTAGAACAGCTAGAACGGCCTGGTCAGTTCAGAAAATTACATCACTTTACTGTAATGCAGCCTCTAAAACCAGGTAAAGACAACACTTATGGTACTGCGATATCCAAAATCTAAGACGATATCTAGATAAATATCACAGTATCGATATATTGCCAAGTCCCACTTGAAGGAACAGTTTCTGGTAGTGTTGTCAAAAATACTGATTTATCAATACATGTAGATAACATGGATGTTAGAAATTTCAGTATCATGACATCAGTTTACAGAGCTGAAACATTTCGTAGAGCAGAGGTTGGTTGATTGTTGATCGTGACGTCAATCTGTAATTTCATTTTGCAAAAATGCTCTGGTTGTGGTGTCTCCAATGTAAACAAATGCTGACTGTCTCTAACTGAATATTTTTTGGTTTTAGACTGTTGGTTAATTAAAACAAGCTGCTTGTGTTTGGGGGAATTGTGATGGGAACATTTCACTATTTTCTGACACTAATTAGACCTAACAAGTTAATAAGAAAACAATCAGTTATAATCCAACTCCTACTTTATAGCAGTCGTCTCCCGTCTTCATGGTTTTTACTTTCCGCTGAACTGAATTTCACCTTTGCACAGATCCTGAAACTTGGCATCATTTCCTAATCCTCAAGTACATCGAGAAGGTCAAAAAGACTTTGTTTGTCAAATCCTTTTATGTCTTAAAATGACAGAACTACCTCGACTAAGGTCTGATTTTAGGCGTTTTAATCAGTGCTGATGTTGGGCGTACTGACACCAGGTAGATTTATACACTGAAACGAGATGAGGTATTGTCTCTCTGACAGGAGCGGTCATTACAGGGGCTTTGGAGCTGAAGCCCTGCGCGCAGAGACAGACTTTAGGAAACAATGGACCAGGTGATTGATGAGCCAGATGAGTGTGTCCTCTCAACAGACCAATTAACCTTGATGAGGTTCTGGCTGCTCCAAGCCAAATATTTCCCTCTGCTTATTTGTCTCTCATGCTCTGCCTCTCCCCTCTCCTCTCTCCTCTCTCCCTCTCCCTCTCCCCAACATTTCAGGATGGAAAAGTCTTGTTGTAATAGTTGCGGCAGGTTCCTCGTTGTGTATACTGCAGAATGGAGAAATATTTATACTATGGGATATGGGGGTGATTCGGCTCAGTTTGTTAGCCTGTCAAGAGGGATGACGTTTCATTTTCCCCCTTCATGAGGCAAAGCTTTTATACACAGAAACATACATGTAGTGATGCATTCACACACACACATAAGAATATATATAAATACTTGCACACATTGTTGTGGTTACAGAAGGTCGTAGTGTTCCTGCCTCCCAGCTGCAGCGTGTGTGTTGTGGGGGAGAGTGTTTGGCCGAGGTCTGGTTCTAGGACTGATGGGTGGGCTGAAGGCCTGGCTGAGGTCTCTTCCTCTTTCTCTCTCATTATCTACTTCGCTGGCTCATATGTGTGTGTGTGCGCGCGTGTGTTTGTGTGTGTGGAGGTCAGCGAGGGCCGCGGTGATGAGAAAAGCCTTCCAGCGCTCTGCGTGGGAAACCCCGATAAGCCAAAACATAATATGACACACTGTAGCTTTGTCATCTGTAAAATCTGAGTGTGTTTATGCGAGAGTCTTTGAACACAAACGTCACCTTTACTCTCAAATCTGAATCGTTAAAACTGGATTACTTGCTTAAAGGTTTAGTTCACCCAAATTAGTGGTATCTATCCATGCAGATCGTTTTGGTTTTATTCGCCCAAAAACAGTGAGGTATCTTTGTTTTGTTTTTTTGCCTCCGCCCCCCCAGTACAAAGAAGGTGAGGAAATCTCATCTCTGGCGCTCACAGTATTGAAAAGTGAAATTTAAAAAGATTCAACAGCCACTCTTCTTTTCGAAACATAATGTCCAGGTTGCTCTGGATAATCTGCAGACCTTGCCACGATCATCGAAATAGCTGCCTACTAAAGAAACAGTCGCTATGAAAACCATCGTGAATTTGTTCTTTGGATCCAGACTTCCAGGGACACCTTCATTTGTTTTTTTTAAAGAGAGGTCATTGTTGAATCTCATTGAATGCTTTTTTTTTTACAGCGTGTGCGCATCACAAATGAGATTCAATTTACCTTCATTGTATTAGGGTGGAGGCAGATATCAGAGAGACGGATGACTCAAAATCTCATGTTCACATCATCCAGATACAGTTCCACTGAAAGTCAATGAACACTGATACTGAATTATATTTGTAGCCCTGACATTGATATACAATATTATGTCCATAATTACAAGGGCATAAACTTATCTGAAGGCGTTTTTTAATGAAAATGGTCAATTATGATAAGAACACTAATAAAAACTGAGACTTCTGTAATTCTGTATTTAATGAGACAAACTATACGTAAGTTGCATCAGAAACAACATATAGTTTCACATTAAAAAAAAGTCTATAATAGCAAACTGAATATCTGATAAAACAAGCATCTTCTTTTTTTTTCACTGTTTTCTATGGAAGCTCATTTTCACCAGTGTGAAGAAAAAATCCTGTATTTCACTATGATGAGGAACTTTCTCAAAATAACCAGTTAGTATCTCAATATAATGAGAAATTAAACTAAGTCATTATTTTGAGAATGTTCCTCATTATTTTGAGAAACCAACTTATTTTGAAATACTAAGTCATTATTTTGAGAAAGTGTCTCATTATTTTGAGAAAGTTTCACGTTAACTAAGATACTAAGTCATTTTTTGACCAAACAGTCAAAATTTTGAGAAAGTTTCACATTATATGAGATACTAAGTCATTATTTTGAAAAAAAAGTGTTATTATTTTGAGAGTTTCACGTTAACTAAGATACTAAGTCATTATTTTGACCTAAATAAGTCAATATTTTTAGAAAGTTTAACAATATTTGAGATACTAAATCATTATTTTGACCTAAATCAGTCAAAATTTTGAAAAAGTTATACATTATATGTCATACAAAGTCATTATTTTGAGAAAGTTTCACGTTAACTAAGATACTAAGTCATTTTTTGACCAAATCAGTCAAAATTTTGAGGAAGTTTCACATTATATGAGATACTAAGTCATTATTTTGAAAAAAAAAGTGTCATTTTTTTGAGATACTAACTTGTTATTTTTAGAACGTTTCTAATTATTTTAAGATACTAAGTCATTTTTTAATATCCGAGTTCTTAGATTGAGATACTAGTCATTATTTTGAGATACTAAGCCACTCTTTGCAGAAAGCTTCTCATTATAATGACTCACATGATCTTTTTTTCATCACACTGGAGGGAACGGGCTTCCACAGTGTTTTGACACTTCATTCACAGTAAATTCATAATGAAAGTGATCATAAATTTGAGCCCTAAAAATAAATCATGTGCCATTCAAGGAACTGTATTTTCGTTTTAAATAGATTTGTTTCCAGTCAAAGCCTTTAAAAGGGACCATCCATGTTACTACCCACATACTCGTATGTTTAGTGCAGTGTGGGTTAAGTTTGGCCTCTTCAAATCCCTCCAGAGATGCCAACACACTTCTCAGATATCCATCCACATGGCAGATTCGATTGCTGGCTGGCTGGCAGAGCTCCGGGCAGAGTGTTGGAGTCAGTTCAGCAGGTCAGATTATAAAGTACCACTCATTGTGTGTGTGTGGATTTAGGGGAAATTCATCCTACACATCATCCAGCTATGGTTTTCTGTATCTGTTATCTGAAGGGCTCAAATTCTCCAGACAGACGCTTGTAACAGAAGTCTCTGTCTGGCTGCTGAAAGTCTAGCCTGTTTGGGTGTTATTGTCCAGCTTAGGTAGGAAGTAGATAGAAAAAGAAGGGCTCTGTTGAAGCTCCATGAGGTGACAACATTCAAGCAGGAGGCCCGGACCATATGTTGTCTTATCCGCTCCCATTTGGAGACCCTTCTCAGTTGCTTTGACCCCCAACGTCCCCTCCCCCCTCGCCAACCAAACTCCCAGCCAGAGTGACAGCGACGCCTGCTCGGGCTTCTTATCACAGGATCTCTGCCTGGTCACCATTTCAAAGGGCACATAATACGTCAGCCTCTCGTATGCTGTCATAGTGTGTTTTAATGTTATTAAACCTCCCTGTGAATACATGCATTTACATTCAGACCCAGCTGGATATCTAGTTTTCTTATTATGCCCTCCCCGCTGTTTATTACCTTTCTTTATTTGTTTGGTTTTTACGTGTGTTTGTGGACAGTCTAAAGATCAAATCCGATACGTGTTAGTACGTGCCGTAATCCACATTTAGAGGTGACAAACACTGTGAAATGTTGGGAAAAACGCGAGGTTATGAAACTCCTGATTTGTATCCTTCAGCTGTCCTCTCTGTCTTCAACGTTTACTCATTCTGTTACCAAAATGTAGCAGGCAGTTTCTGTTCCCATTTGAAAGAGGACATTGTTGTTTTTTTTTGCAAGGTGATGGTTAAATATTAGAGTCTGTGAAGTCATGGCTCTGCTAAACGACAAGGTTTAGATGCTTTTTTTTTAATTAATAGAGAGGCAGAGGTACGAATAGACTCTAATGATTTCAAATGTCTAATGTGACGAGTTGTCTGTCCTTTGTAGAATATTTATAGTTTGATATTAACTGAAAGACCGTCAATGATTGTCATATTTTTGGATCAATTCATGCTCATAATGCGTCTCACTGGTGGCGGCACCTTTACTCAAGCCCTGTATTTGAGGACAGTTTTGAGGTATTTTAATTAAAGTTCCTCTGTTTTATGTGATTTTATACTTAGACTCCAAGGAAACATTTTTAACATTTTTCTGAAAGCTACGGTTACTTTGCAGATTGAGATTTTATACATAAACCCTGCCATGGTCTTAAGACATATGATGCATTGTTTTAGATAAAACCATACAGTAGTCAGGGCCGGTTTAACCTGCTAGGTGGCCCAAGGGCAAAAGTAACTAACGGGCCCCTAATCAGACCCCCCACCCTCCGTTTTTCCTCTCGGTTCTTTGAGTTAGTCTGGTCTTAATTTAATTCAGTGTTTAATTATGAAAAAACATGCAGCACGTGAGCATAATATCAACTAGATCCGGTCGATATTTCTAGGGCTGCCCCTTGAAAGGCGTAGATTCACGTCATCACTTGAAGATGCCTCAGATTGCTTCGAGGCGAGCAGTCTTTTTGTTTTTTTTTTCTAGTTTGTGTGCTGTGCAGTGTACTCCTGGGGCTGTTTTGGTCACCAGGTTTTGCTGCAGAGGGAGTGCTCTTGACTTTCACACTAGTCTTTGGTACAGACAGCTGCAGACACAATGCAGTGGAACAGAAGGTAGCAGACTCTGCACCATAAGGCTCAGAGACAACATTATCTACTCTCCTCTGCTTGGAAGTGGAAAATTTACAGCTCACAGCAACTTAATAACGACACAGCCTCTAGCTTTAATTTGATATGCGCTGTTGGCAAAAAATGTTGCACATTTCTTAGCCATAGTTAGCGCAGTTAGCTTGTTAACTATATTACATGAAAGCTACTGTCACACTGAACGTCCCACTGAACCATGTTCAAACTTTAACACTTAATATGGAAAAAAAACGTATTGTTAAATATTCATATTCAGCTGACACAATCCTGAGTCGGTTACAGCCCATGATATATCCAATTAATTCCATTAATTGGAATTGTTGTCTTAAAATTGTAAATATTGAGTTGTTACGAGGTGCACAAAAGGTTATTGTCAGTCAAAAAGTAATGATAGCTGGCTACATTAGCTGTATTGAGTCATGACGTTACCACAGACTTTTCTGCCCTGTCTGTAATGAAACTGGTTATTAAAGTTAACGTCCTTGTTCCACTTAGTTATTAAGTCCGTAGCTGTATGGGGTAACCTGTATTTTACTGTGTATGCATTATGATAGCAGCCTGGTAGGTGGTGCAAGTCTTTTGCTATCCTTGCTCATAAAAAGAACACAGAAAATGATATTTCAATCATGTTTCAGTCTTCCTGAGTTTAAAAACAATGTTCAAAAGATTTATTCAAATTGTATTGTCAATTGTACCCAAGCTTTTAAAAAAAGTCTTGAATGTTTTAGCCATATTGGCCATCTGTAGTATTACTTAAAATATTGAAGGCATCAGATGTAGTATCCAACAAAGGGGCTTCCTGAGGTCAGTGTATTTTTTTCACCAGCTACGACAGTGTCACAACAGCTGGTATTGTTTACAAGCTTCAGTTCAGTTTAAAACGAGGGCCGAGTTTGAACCCACGTTGAGTAAGGGGGCTGAAAGTAGGGGACCAGGAAGTAGCAAAAGGGTGATTAGCCCCTCCTCTTTACACCCCTGGCTGCCGTTTGCTTCAAGTTGCAAATTTCTGTATTGCAGCTGAAGTGATTCAATCGAAAGATGGTGTTGAATTTGAATTCTTTGCAATGGGAGCATTGTGTACTTACTCTACACTACTAACGGCAGCAGCACTGGGCACTGAGCGCTGCGCATTTGGCATTTTTGAGGTGGAACAGTTAAAAAATGTGCAACTTAAGGTAAAATGTTGTGCTTGTCACTCTTTACCAAGCTGTTCAGTTACAGTGGAGGAGGGGCGGGACAAATACCACAAAAAACAACTGTCACATTGTACATGTACAAACGCATCAACAGAGGACAAATATGTTAATATTAATATATGTTTCCTCACCAACAAAATCCCATGAACAACATAGATCACGGGCTTGTTGTCTTTCCTAGTGCTTCAGCCTTCCCTTTATCCAGAGCAAGTATTCTACCTGACATTATTATTTCCATGGCTATTCCGAATCATACCAACCACACACAACTGAAGCATCTTAGCTGAAAAACAATGCGCCTCCAAAGTATTAGCAAGTGCTCCCACCACAAAAAAATACATCTTAGTGGACACGGCCCCTTAAAATCCCAGTAAAGCATCAGTTAGAGCATCTAGTAGCGTCAGTAATGTGACGTGTAAGATTGGAACCTTAAAAATGTATTTTTCAAGCACATTTTGCTGCTGATACTTTTGTGCTTTTGCATAAGTAGGATTTTGAACGCAGGACTTTTAGTTATGATGGAATATTCTTACAGTGCTACGAGTAAAGTAAAGGATCTGAACATTCCTTCCACCATTGATGTATTTTAATTAGATTAATTGTGTTATATTAGAAGACATACAGGTCTTGACACACGCATTAGGAGGTCTGCGCTCTTGTTCACAGGAGTCAAAGAATTTCTTTCCATCACATGAACCCCATTTTGGTTTCAGACAATATAGTGAGGCGGGAGGCAGCTGTTGCCATGGGAGTGACAAGCACAGGTGAGAGTTCCCCAGTTGTTCCCAGGCGTCATGACAGGAGTGCGAGACTGTGGACTCTGACACTGTTCGCATTGTTTAGGAGAAGTGTGTGTCTGTGTCTGTGTGTGTGTGTGTGTGAGACAGTGTTAAAAAAAATACACTTTGTCTATATTTCAGCTGTCAAATCTAATTTTTAGCAGCAGACAACAGAACAAGAGAGAAGATAGAAACTAAACAGCGTGGCTTGTTCTCGGTGCGGGTGCTTGGTTATCTTTTACAAGACAGAATGGAGCAGATCACTGCTTTAGTATCAGTTTTCAAATGTTGAATGATTTGGGATCAGCTGTAATAAATCTCATACCACTGGCAGATTGATTTCAGTGACGCTTGAAGGGCTCAAACATTGCCTGAATTACATGCTCAATATGTCATGTTGGTCTCTAATGTCGACTATCTAACACAAACAAAGCCCATATTGGATTGCACTCTTTTAAAACTTTCCTGCACACTTTCTTTCATGTGTGCAGCATGGAAAAGATTCAAAACACAGATATCGTGGAAATTGACGTCACAAAATTGCTCAGTGTGTGTTCATGTTTACCATCGTAGCTGTTGTTTGATTACTCAACGGTTACCAAAGGTTACAGAAATCTTCAATCTGTCTGTTCCTGATGGTGGAGAAATCTTTATCACTGTAACCAGAACAGATATCAGAATTTTAATTTAAATTGGAAAAACCTGTGAGGTCTGGATCAGGAGCTGATACTCTTTGTTGCGGCTCGATAAGATGGGTGTGTTTACAAAAAACTTCTCCTCAGTCCACCTTGAATCCATCAGAAGCAAATGCATAAAAGTTTCAACTGATCTAATGTTTCCTTTGTTATATTTTTAGAAGCACTAATTTGTGATTATAATAAATCAGACAACACAGTGGGGAATGTTTTCTACATTCATGTGACCTGTCCTCTCTCCTGCTGCCTCTCCCCCAGCGTCCTGGCATGCCGTCTGGAGCAAGGATGCCCCACCAGGGAGCTCCAATGGGCCCCCCCGGCCCACCGTACGGAGGGAGCCCGGCGGTGCGGCCCGGCCTGCCCTCCCCGGTGATGGAACCCAGTCGTAAGAGACCTGCCCCCTCCCAGCAGGTCCAGCAGCAGCAGCAGCAGCAACAGCAGCAGCAGCAGCAGCAGGCCGTCCAGAACCGGGCCAGAAAGTGAGTCTGAATCCAGTCGACCTCCAACTCCTGCCTAAACACTGCATGGCTCGCATACAGCATCTCCTTATTTGTCTGCTATTGTGAGGAATGGTTGACATCATGAAGAGGCTGTGGTTACACTTTGAACTTAACTAGTTTGGCAAAGATTTTTAAAACCAAACATGGAAATGGTTACAGATCATGTGCAGGCGATGTAGTAAGAGCTGGGCATCGAACCACACTATGGTGTAGCAACAGCCCTATCAAATACCAAAAGCTGGTATGAAATTATTATTATCAGATTCTTAGTGGTTTTTACTGATTTTTATGATCACACAAATCCAGATTTAATATTGCTCATTTTAGACTTGATGTTGTTCAGATAAACATTCTCAAATGGCTGCTCTAATGTACGACATTCAACACAATGCATTTGAGTTTATTAAAAGAGAAAAGGGATTTTTGGAGAAAAATTAATGTATATTCCTAAAGTAGGCAATTTAAAAAGCACTTTGACAATAAACAATCCTGCTGTTAGGACGCACAGATTATTTCCCAATAGTGTTTTAATGATTAGTAGATCAATAAGTCTTTGTTTAGTTTCAAATAATGAGGCAAACGTATGTAAGCGTAATCACTGTGAGCAAAAACGTAAGGCTTCAGACCACTCTGAAAACTGTTTTGGACATTTTTTTTTACTTTAGATACAAGCTAACATGAGCTAATGATGGATTATTTTATATAGTCATGTGCGCCAGGCACGCAACTGCAAGTATTCACATCTCAAACACTGCCACATGAAACTACACGGTAATGTAATATTGGTCACCATTGGTGTTATTTTCTCTGCAATTTTGGATCATACTCCTGCTGTAACAAGTCCGGCTGTTTTTGAAACTTTTATTGATGATTTTTCATGGTTGAAAGTGCCGCTATTCTCTATTACTGTAACTCCCATGGCTGCAGTGATGGTGCAGAGACCAAGCCCCCAGGAACAGCGCCAATTATGTTGGTGGCCATATGCGAAATTACAACTTCTGGGTCTGTTACGGGATGCAATGGGGTCCCGAAAAAACTTTTTCCCTTTGAGTCACATTGTGAAAGAGGCGTCTGTAAATTAGTGAATACATTTTTTAGAGTGTCACAACTCGGTCTGACAACATATCTAAAGTCTAGAAGAGACACATTATTAAATCATTTTTCCTCATTCAAGTTATCAGAGGACTAAACCAGAAGTTAGCTGCCTGGCTGGCGGAAGTCTCTACTGCGAAAGAGCTGAGTAATTTCATACCATGGGTATCAAGCTTTTTCAACTTCATGTGCCACTGAGCAACTTTCATACAAAGTGCTTATTCCAGTTCTCTTTCTGCATCCATGGCAGAGATGCCAAGATACACAAGACCGGGAAACGCTGACAAATCAGAGCAAAATGGGCTTTTATGGAAGAGTGCTTAAAGAGACAGGTGCTAAAATGGAGTGTTTCAGACAGAGGGTAAATACAGTATGAGGAAAATTAAGTGTTTTTGACCATTTTAGTATGTAAACATTCTCCAGTAGAAACCCAAAATACAAGTATGAACATGAAAATGAGGATAATAGGTCCTTAAATAATAAATCACAAATTGCTGCCACTGTGGACAAAACTGTACCAAAGAGCCATTTCCATACTGTGATCTCCTGAAATCTAATTTAAAAATCATATTGATGAGAAGTGAAACCATGACCTTTGTGTGTCACTGTTCAGGTTTCATTTCAATCTTTGTTTTGACTCTCTACCACTGCTCCTTCTTTTTGTTGCACCCTTTGCCTTGATCACTGCCCTGTGCATCCACTTCCCACCATCCCAACCACTGCTGTGACCGAATGTCTCTCTGTTCACTCTTCATATGTCTTGGTCGTCTCCCCATGGTCTTATCTATGTGGTGTCCATACTGCTGTCTGCAGGCGTTCAGGCTCTAGTACTTCTATTAGTACCATCTATTGTCTGCTATTTGACAAAGGATCTGAACATCAGTATCCCAGGCACACACACAGATAGTGGATGGATGTCTGTTAGGAGACGAGTGTGTGGCAGGTATGGTCATTAGAAAGGGGATCAATATGCGCACTCAGTGGACCTCTGTCTCTCTCGGTTTCATTCTCTCAGTATCTGCAGCACGATTGATCCACTTACAATTAAGCAGGCTTGTCGAACAGGTCAGGGGAAATGTTGTCCTGCGTCGGGGCCTCAACCCCCAGAGCGGCCCGGCTGGCTGCCGAGGGTCTGATCGATGGTCCAGGGTGACCTGTCCAGGTGTCTCTGTCTCTCTGTTGCTTTGTGAGAGAGTGTGTGTGTGTCCTCTCCTCTGGCAAACAAGTTGATGCTCCAGCTCCCCTGCTCCACTCCATCCAGCTCAGACCCCCACGCTGCTGCCAGCTGAGGGCGGGCCACCTGTGTTTGCAGTGTCATTGAGACCTTATGGTCCCAGCGACACTCGCTCTGCAGAGCAAACGCTGTCCTACGCAAAGCTGCTGCTAAAAATAGGATTTAATTCCGGTTTGCTTTGCATAAAGTGCTATGAACACTCAACCTTGTGTCCTAGGAGTTACGTTTATATACTACTAATTTGTTTCCCCAAATACGGAAACAGTTTGTGTACTTTAGGAAGTACCTCATAACTCACAGGACACAGGACTTTGACACCAGCGTTTGCATCCAGGGTCCCACGTGTGGCTGCAAGACTTGGAAAACACATTAATTAATTGAAACTAATTATGTGAATAGAATAGAAAATATATTTGCCTTTGCATATAACTAATATCTAGATATAATTTCTGGGAGAAGGGTTAGAAAATGTTTCTATCACCCAAAACACAATAAGAGAAAAGTGTATAAATATATACATATATCAAAGCAAAGTTGATGCCGTGTTAAAAAATTGTTCTTATGACCAGACTTTTCTCATCGCATTTTTCTTCATCCTAAATTTTGGATTGTTTTTTTGCAAGCAGTTATTTATTATTGTAGCTTATTTGTTTCTGGCTGAGGGTAAAATACTTTTTTAGTTGAATAAACTTAATTGAAAACATGAGGCTATTCCACAAAACTGTTCTGCCATTTCACATTTCAAAGAGTCAAATGATTGCACTGCCACTGAATTCCCCATCTTAGTCAGTTAAAGCCAAATATTCTCAGTTTCTTGAGAAGTTACAGAGAAATTCACCCTTAAAAACACATTAGTCCTCTTACCTGAAGTGCTATTTATCAGTCCAGATTGTTTTGGTTTGAGAAGCTAGGTGTTGGAGATATCGGCTGTAGAGACGTCTGTCTTCTCTTGAGTATAATGAAACTAGTTGGCACTCAGCTTGTGGTGCTAAAAATGCCAAAAAATACGCTTAAAAAACTCAAAATAATCCACAGACCTTGTTGTGAGCAGTTTCATGTAGGAAGTATTGTCTCTCCACCACACTACACCCACCAATTGTATCAACATAGAGAAGGAAGTGTGCATCTGCTGCAAGCTTATCCAACCTCACTGAGCCTGTTGATGAAAAACTGTGTTATGCTAACAGTTGACCCCGAATCAAATTGACAACTTTATTGGTTTCAGTATCACTTAAAGGTACTGGTATTGTAATTTTTTAAACAATACCAAGCCCTATTAATGTTTACATTTGTTGTGAGCCTCTCGTCCATGAGTAGATATACGCTTCCTTCTGCACTGTGATTTAGTTGGTGGGTGTAGTTCGGTAGAAAGAAAATAGTTCCTGCATAAAACTGCCCATCACAAGGTCTGTGGATTATCTTTAGTAACAGGAGACATCACTGTTGGAGAGAAGGCAGACATCTTCACAGCCAATATCTCCAACATTCTGCATCTCACACCAAAACAGTGTAGACTGATAAATAGCACTACAGGTAAAAGGAAAAATACATATTTTTGAATTTGTGGTGACCTGTCCCTTTAACACAAAGATGCAGACTGATGTGTCAGTTATCTCCTCTGGATAAAAGTTTCAGGTTTGTGACAAAGTTTGTAACCAAACCCAGCAGTGATGTCAAAGTGCACTGACTCACAAGAGAAGTTCAACCACTTCATCGCTGTGAAGTTGCACTTTTTTAATCTGCTGCTTTGCTCCTGAGAGCCAGGCTTCATTCATCTCCTCCCATTCAGAAGTTTTGTGCATATGTTAGGGATTTTTTTTACAAACTTTCAATTTGACCTTTTATTTCCCACGAGCACTGCATTATTTATGAAGCTCTGATCTTTGATAGGAATCTCTGAACCTTGGTTTTTAATGTTAACTCTTTGTCCTTGAAGTAATGTAAAAGTGTTCCCTCCTGCTCATGATGCTTGGTTACCTCGGACACTCAGAGTTGCTTAGGAACATCACTAGCTCATACAATAACAAAGCAGGTCTCCTAGTGCAGGGCCAGCTGGTGTAAGGTGCACGACAGTGGAAATGCTCATGAAGGTTCACAGTTTGGTTGAAGAAATGAGCAAAAAGTTGTTAGTAGCATTCATGTGATGTCTTCATGTTCACATTACTTCATCAGTGCAACATCTGTATTTGCAATTCCAAGCTGATCAATAGTTTTGAACTTGTACACCGCCTGTTTGCTCCTCTTCCCGTGATGCACAAGTTCACAGTGTGTCCGTCGTCAGTGTATTGTCTGTCTGTGTGTGTGAAGCATGCTTGTTTTGGTTCACAGAGAAACTTTGTTGAATGAGTGTGTCCCTCAGATGAGCGGGAGGCCTCCCAGCTCCTCCTCTGCTGCACTCTGTGCGTGCATGGACGCAGTTACACGCCCATCCCAGTGCCTGCCCTTGTCTGAGTCTTAGAGTTTGCACCTACTAACAGACCCTTGAACTTAACACACATCCAACACATACAGACACACAAACAGCCAGAACCACCAGGTGTTCCCCCTCTGACATCGTACTTGAGTGTGTGTCTCGCCACAACTCTAATCGGACAACCTTCGAATCCTCACCAATTCTTAGGAAGCCAGTCGGATTCCCCGGAGCCAATGAGATGCCGGCGAGGCAGATGGACATGAGAGAGCCCCAATCAGATCCCACGCTCGGATCAAAGTAGGAGTTTATTCTGCTGCATGTCCATTTTCTCACGTTTGATGACTCTGGCCTTTTTAGCCTTTTTTTCAATGAGCCCAGCACTCCCTGAATGAGCTGTTTTGGCCGACCATACGTTCAGGCCTAGAGGTTGACCCCCTGAAATGTAGTGGTGCATGCTTTGGACTGGAGCATGGCATGATGGGAACAGTTTTTTTTGTCCGCTAGAACAGAAAAAAGAAAGTAGCATCAAATCTCAACCCCTCTTTTAAAAAAACAGTTTAAAATAGCGGATTGTTGTGATGCAGGTTTGTGTTTTCCTTTGCAATGCACCCCCGGATCTTTCAATTATCCTTGCAGCAGGCTTGTTTCAGTATTTGGCATGCTGATGTAACATATTGCTCCACAGACCAATGCAGTGCTCTGTGATAGAAAATTTCTCTACACTGCAAAAAACTCCCTCTCTACTAACAAGAAAAAAATAGTATGTTATCTAAAGAAAATTACCATTAAGTAAGGTTGGGCAATATGATGATAGACACAGAGATTTATCTGTGTTGTTTACACTGTGGTGTGTGTTCCCATAACAGCTCTATTAGGTCCAAGTGGGCAATGTTATTGACCAACATTCACATTGATTTTCCAGGTATTTTGGATTAGCAAAAAACAGACATTCCCATTTGTTTTTTAAAATCTATTTCTCTTTCCTACCATTTTAAATTTAGATTTAATCACAATATGCAAATGAACAAACTTTTAAAGCAACACTTTTGTTTTTATTCCCATTTTTCACAGTTTTAAATTGAAGATCTGAGACTTTTTATGCACGCGAAAGACTTCCGTCTCTGAATATTTGGTCACAAATTCGTAAAAATCAGTGTTAGTAAGCACTTCTTCTTTTCCAAGACAATATCTCCATGTGACAGGTGCAGCACATCAACATGCGGACTAAACAGCATCATTACTACACAGGTGTGCCATGGGATGGTCACAATAAAGTTGCTGGGTGTTGGCAGGAATTAGAACACACTGTCACTGTCAAACATGCTCTGGATGTGGTGAGTACGCAGGCCGTCCAAGAATTGGGATGTTGTCAGCTTTTCGGGATTGTGTGCAGATCCTTGCTAAAAGTAAAATGCACCTGTGTTGGTTGTCCGTGGCTAATACCAGCCCCTTTTTATTGTAACCAGTCCATGGCACAGCTGTGTAGTAATGATGCTGTTCAGTCAGCATCTTGATATGCTGTACCTGTCAGGTGGAAATATTATCTTGGAAAAGGAGAAGTGCTCACTAACAAGACATTTTAACAATGTTGTGACCAAAATTTGAGAGAAATAAGACTTTTTTGTACATAGAAAGTCAACTTCAAACTGAAAAATGGGAGCAAAAACAAAAGCATTTAAATTTTTGCTCACTGTAAATTGAGCTACACTGAATATGTTATCCATATTGCCCATTCCTAGTGTCAAACAAATAAACAGGAGAGCAAAATATTTGAGATATCAAAGACTGTCTACCTTTGAAAGGAATCACCTAGTGTTTTTGGGAAATGAGCTTATTCACTTTGTTGCTGCGAGACAGAGAAGATCAATACTCTATCGTGTCTGTATGCTAAATATGTAGCCAGCGGCCAGTCAGCCTAGCTTAGCATAAAGACTGAACACAGGGGGAAAACAGCTATCCTGGCTCTTTTTGAAGGTAACAATATCCACCTACCGGCAACTCTGAAGCTCACTAAGTAACATGACATATATAACATATCTCGTTGTTTAATCAATGCAAAAATATGGATCATTAGAATTAAAAGCTGTGTTTTTTACAGTCTAAAGAAAGAGAATATGTGTTAATCAGTGAGCTTTAGAGATGCTGTAGAGATCAAACAAACATGGTATTTTAATTAGTGAGCTTTAGCACTGCTGGTAGGGAGATCTTCTCACCTTCAGACAGAGCCAGCCCAGCTTTTACCCCGTTTCCTTTTTTTAGGCTAAGCTAAACTAAGCTAAGATAACCACCTGCTGGCTGTTGCCTTTTATAGAGAATACAGATATGAGGTATCAGTCTTCTCATCTATCCAACCTGATCTCACAGAAATACATGAAATGACCATGACCTTGTGACACCACATTACACAGTGGTGGTACATAATCTGTTAACATTATGTGCCACCAACACAGAAACAGTGCCAATGGATCCTTTGTCATGGTGGACCCATTAATTCTCTGGTTCTACATGATCATGCGGTGAGTGGTGGTGAATGTTACGACCCCACAGGTAGAATAAAGAGCAAGAATCGGGGTGGTGGACGGATTAAAGAAACTCATATCCCATGTACAACTAAAAGCCAATATTGACTTCTTTAACTTTATGTAGATATGTACTTTAAGTGGTTAAGTCATAATACCTGATGTAATTACGTCGCTTTAAAACAAATTTACGCCCTGGATGTAACAAACGTAGAAAAAAACACGAATTTATCTGAACCTAACAAAGTATTTCTGGTGCATAAACCCAACCATGCTGCCACCAGGTATTGCAAAGTTAAGACATCTTGGTCATTTCACTTATTTCTCTGAGATCACATTGGATTTAACTCTCTTTGCAAAAAAAAAAGCATTAATGCAGTGAAACTTGTCTATTAATTAGCTCAGGGTTAAGACTCAATATCCTAAAACAGGACTACAGAGAAGAATCTGAAATCTTTGAAACGAGACACAAATTCCTTCGCTTCTTCACACTTTAAGGATGTGACACCTCACCTGGCAAGACAATGCAAAACTATTGTTAAATCATGCTAAAATAAGTTCTTCTGACTTTTTTTGAATTGCTCTTTTTGCAGTGTAGTGCCATCCAGGTGTTTTATAGGCCGTGGCACAAACAACAGAACACTTGCATGAACCAAATATCACAGACTGAATATTTAAGGAAACTCTGAATAGAAGAGGAAGCCGTAGTGTTGTTTTTGTAATCAGTGTCACCAAGTAAGAAAGTTTTTACAAAGGCACCAACTTGGCACAGATTGTCTTATTGTTCTCAGCTCCTCCCTGGTAAGTATGAGATTTAAAAAAACATTGTTTTTCGTAAACAAATGTTGTTCTCACTCAGCAGGAAATGCCAGGAGTCCATGAATGAAAATATCTGCACACATACATAACATTATCCTCTGTGAAAATCATTTCTAAAAGCTCTTGAACACACATCCTGTCACCATCCGAGTCCTGCTGCAGCGGCCCCCAGTGATTCTGCAGAGTGTGTGTGTGCGTGTGTGTGTGTGTACATTGACTAGGCCTATATGTCAGGCAAGAGGTGTGTGATGTGACACTTTTTTGGCTGTTAGAGGCTCTCGTTCTCCAGGTGGACTGCTGCATTACAGACACCACACAGAAACACATGAGCACACACATATGCACACACACACACACACACACACACACACACACACAGACGCAGACACACACACACACACAGCTGGGATGCTGGGGTGCTGGATATGGCCCAGCATTTTAGCAGATGGCCTGGGTGCTACGCTATCAGTCACCATAGTAACATGCTCTCTTTTTCCTCTTTCTCTCTGTCTTTCTCTCCCTCTCTCTAGTGCTAAGAGAAGGAAAATGGCAGACAAGATTCTTCCGCAAAGGGTGAGGCTGCATATTTTTTACCTTTGTTGCTGTGTTTTCTATGTGTGTGTTTGTGTGTGTGTGTTATTATCTTTTGTGTGCAGAACAGAAAAACCCAGCTCGGTTTTTGATGTCAGGGGTTCTTGGAAGGCGCAGAGGGCCAGATGATTATGTGTTATTTCCAAATGAGGAGAGAGAGGATGAAGGGGAGCGATCAGGAGGTTTTAGGGTTTTTTTTTTTTTAGGGTTTCATTCTGTTGTTTGGATGGTGGCTCATTGATTTAAATTGGAGTAGTCAGCGGGATATGGCATAGACGCAACCACAAGTAGAACCGAAGCAGAATCGCCACGTTGCCACAGGTGAGTCTGTGCCGACTGAGGTTTGCGATTTTCATCCCGTGGTTTCAGTTTTCGGCCCTGTGCCACGCCATCACCTCACCACGTCCTGGCCAGCGCACAGAAGGCTTCCACACTGAAACTATGGAGGTCTGGAGGCTGTGAGCGTCTTGGCTCAGGTCTTATCCCCCCTAACATAACCCAGACAGAGAGATAGCAGTAGGCATGGCTGGGGCGCCACTCCACAATAATGAGTCAGGGACAGGGAATGTCTGCCACACTCCTCTGTCTGCTCGGCACCTCGGCCCCGGTGAAAGGCGGCGAGATGGAGATAGAGAAGGAATGAGAGGGAACAATGAAGGCAGCCATTTAGAAAGAAACATGAAAGAGGGAAGAAGAGGGAGGGAGGAGAAGGAGCGAACTGTAGGAGTGTGTGTGTGTGCACAGTTTGGTAAGTAAGCAGCAGCCCTTGATGCTCTGAGGACTTTCATCGGTATGGTAATGTGTGAGTCCTGGCTGGTTGGCTGCACACTCTGCATCTCATTTTTATCCCCCAGTGTCCCCAGGATGGTGAGGATGGCAGACTGGGCAGCAGTTTTGGAGAAAAATAAATCTCATATGAAGCAAATGTTGCACACAGTTAATTCTACTCCATGTAGTGTAATGATTTGAATCTGATGAGGCTTTTTTTCGACAATCTATTAAGTCCATAGTCTCCTCAAACTCAGAGGGTTTTGTGTCACAGGTATATTCAAGAGTTTTCAGGCATTAAACAGCTGATATCGGTCAGAGTGATGGGGAATGGCAATGCAACATAAGTCCCTGGCTGTAGTCAAACATGGGGCATTACAGTTTATGGTCAGCACCCTAAAGGAATAAAAGGACCATTAATATATCAATTACTCTCCCCATGTTACGTTGAATTTGTGAGGAAAACTTAGTGTATCCAACATGCCTCCAGTAAATAAAGAATTCATACATTTTTAATAATTTGACGTCTCAGGCGACCACGTTCAACAAAAGCAAAACTGTATCAACACATCTGTTAACAAACTCTCACACTACTC
This sequence comes from Cephalopholis sonnerati, assembly GCA_019142605.1. Classification (NCBI taxonomy): domain Eukaryota; kingdom Metazoa; phylum Chordata; class Actinopteri; order Perciformes; family Serranidae; genus Cephalopholis; species Cephalopholis sonnerati. The sequence goes on along the minus strand of JAGQAX010000021.1, from coordinate 15,748,673 downwards.
GTGCAGTATAATCCAAGTGTTATTCTTCCAGTCGAATATTCAGCACTTTCCAAATAACCCTTTCCATGGGGAACTGAGCAGAAAGTGAAACTTATCTAAAGCCAGACTCCACAATAATTTTACCTTGCTGAACGCAGGAGCTGCTGATCTACGGCGTCCTTAACTATTAAGTTTGTTTTGTGTTATTTGGTGTTTTAAAGGGTTAGTTTGGTTCCACTAGAGTCACACAATGCCACAAATAAATGAACCGATTTAGGCGGAGGTAGACAGGAAGGAAGCTCCTGTGTTCACCAATGAAGCATTACTGTTTTTGTCAATGGAATCTGGCTTTGAAGAGAGCATTGATAAATTTCACTTTCCATTCAGCTCCCCACTGCAAAGGTCTGTCTGTTTGGGAAGTACTGAGCATATGACTGGATAAATGAGACTTGGATTATACTTTATGAATTGTGTGAGAGTTTAAACAGATGTTTTCATTTAGTTTTGCTGATGTCAAATGCCGACCCCCGTGACTTAAATTCATAATAAGAATCTTAGTTTGCTCAAGGTATACGAGAAATACAAGTTTTTTTCACAAATTCAATGTAAAATGGGCAAGTAATTGATATACAAATGATAATGTTAGGATGGAAGTATTCTATTAAACGCCTAGGCCACAAGGGAGCCTCGAGTTTAACCTACTGTATGAACCCCTCTGACCTGCAGTTGGTTCAGTGTGCACAGACTGATGCTGTGCAGCCGGACTTTATTAAAACTCTCTGAACTTCATTTCAAATTCTAGTGGAGATCATAAATTAAAAAAAATAGTAAATATGTCAGGCTGAATTTGGGGGAAATGGGTAGAAAATGATAACCTTTCATCACCAGTGCAAAAAAAATGAGCTCACAGATTGGTCTGGTTCCCAGGCTAATAAAATGATGCACATCAACCACATTTGATTTGATGGTAAAGACAGCCATAGAAATATAGAGTCTTTTGGTTTGATTGTTTCACTCAGTGCACTCAATGAAGACTTGAGACAAGGTAATACAGAATAAATATGTGATGCTGTCAGACAGAGAAATTAAAGGAACAATTTGACATTTTAGAAAATATATATGGAAAACAAGATATAACATGTTAGTTTCTGATCTTTTGAGGCACTGGTAGATTGATTTAGTTAACTTTGGACAGAGCAAGGCTTGCTGTTTCCCTTTGTTTCCACTCTTTATGTTTAGCTACACAGCATCTGTCTGTAGCTTCATATTTACTATACAGATATTAGAGTTGTATCAATCTTCTCATCTGACTATGCATGGAAGCGACTTATCATTTTTCACCAAAGCTTGAACTGTTCCTTTCCTGTTATTCTATATATTATACAATTCCTTAAAAAGAACCTATATGTTAAGCGGCTAAATGTCCCTGAAATAAGATTTTGGACCCCACGCAGCACTGAGGCAGGGCAGACAGCTAATCTGTTTGAGCCTTTAAGTGATATTCAGATAGAATAAGTGAAGAAAATCTGACTTCTTTATCTCCTGTGTGTGATCTAAAGATTTTAATGTCAGATTGTCTCCCCTCTGGGCAGATCCGTGAGCTGGTCCCTGAGTCTCAGGCCTACATGGATCTGCTGGCGTTTGAGCGCAAACTGGACCAGACCATCATGCGCAAACGTGTGGACATCCAGGAAGCACTGAAGAGACCAATGAAGGTAAGGACAAAAAAACATAAAGAGCCACTGAGCCCCTGCTGTCCTCGAGGTATCAACCTATGACATAATTTCTGAAAGGTAAAAATTGTTATTAAAATTTGTTTTTGTACCTCAGCAGCCACTGAAAAGTCTTACAATTGTGATTAACTTACATACCTTTTTATAGAGGATTTTTTTGTTTTAATTTATTTTAGTTTTTTCTCATTTCAGAACACAAAAAATGTCACTTTTTAAGACTGGAGACTCACTCATATAAGGAATTTGTCTTGTTGAGTTGGTGCTTAACAAACAGTGCAAAAGTCAAGAGACTTAATGTAAAATAGAAAAAAATTCAATGGAAAATATGAAAATAATATAGGAAATACATTAACATATATATCTATTGTTAATGCTGTAAATGTGCTATTATATTTAGCTTCTCAGTTCAGATCAGACAACCGCAGCACAACATTTCTATTAAAGGTGTTTGTGAAATGTGCATTTAATTTGTGGTATTTTAATGTGCCCTTGTGTCAGCAGCAGAAGCGTAAACTGAGGCTTTACATATCCAACACCTTCAACCCTGCCAGACCCGATGCCGATGACTCAGACGGCAGCATTGCATCATGGGAACTGCGAGTAGAGGGGAAGTTGCTGGATGATGTGAGTGTTGTTCATCTGAAATAAACAGAACATGTTTTATTTGTTGTTTTGTACCTGTTTTATTAATTACACAGCAAATTTGAAATTTAAATAACCTTAAACTCCAGTTTCTGTGATACAGATTTGTTGCAGGGTATATTATGTCATCAAATGGCTGCTTGTCCTCTAAAAAATAACTGAGATTATAATCTTCCCATTTAGTATGAAAGTGTGCCGCTCTGGGTCGTTTTTGGCCGGCAGACACACGCGGTAATGATGTGCTCAAACAACTTCAGAAAAGTATCGTCTGGCTCTGAATATAAAATGAATGATTGATGTCGTGAGGAGTGTTTAGAGGGAGACTGATGCAGCATGAAAAGCAGAAGGATCTTAGATTTGTTTTGGACCGTAAGCTTCCCTTCAGAGAGCTCTGATGTTCTTAGCAGTCTGGGGCAAGGCCGTCGTCTCACAGCGGTAGGAAGCATTTAGGTTTCACAAACCACAAATATTTCTGGTTGAGCTCGCAGGAAGTGGACCCTGAGAATGTCTAGTGTCTCGCTTTGCTACTGATCTCACTCGGCCTCTTGTGGCTTTTTTGATGAGTAACGTTGCTATAAGCAAAGACGTGGCGACTTGCATATTTTAATGTTCATATGTGTCTGATTTTAGACATTAATTGACCATGTCTTTCTGTTTGTTTCACAGCCGGGGAAGCAGAAGAAGAAGTTCTCTTCATTTTTTAAGAGCCTGGTGATCGAGCTGGACAAAGACCTCTACGGTCCTGACAACCACCTGGTTGAGGTCAGTTTTAAACATGGCTGCTGCAGTCTGTGTTCACACGATGAGACTCATCTAAAAACTGCTCACCCACTGTCTCATCAACCTTTTGATTGCTTGAACAAAATGATTGCAGACTTTCTAGTATTTGTCATGAAGATCAGTCTTTTTAAAATGAAAGAATGTCACCATCAGTGGTGGTGTCACCACATGCTCTCTGGCTCTCATTTCTTTGTATTTATTTACATACATTTAGCAGCAAATAACAAAATTCTAGCCAGATAATACAGTGCAGTCTGTAAGTATTTAGACAGTAGGTCTGTAATTAAACTATGAATATGAGGGTAAATCAGTCACCTTTTTTTTTTTTATCCCTTTATTTACCAATTAGTGCATACACATGTTGACAGTACGGACATACTAACAAATATAGACACAAACAAAGAAAGGCAAATAGATTTACAGAGGTTACTGATTGACAACACATAAAAGGGCTACGATGAGCAACAGAGGACAATGTGTGAGGAGAGAAAAGGGAAAAAAAATAGAAAGAAGGAAAATGAATTAGAAAACGGGGGTAAATAACTGTAGGGCATGGTTTGGGTATGAATACATTTCTGACAATCACCTTTAAAGGAATACACAACCTAAAATATGTTTATTTAATTTGTAAAAACTAAACCCTGCAGTCTGAAAAGGTGCCTCTAAAAACATACTAATTTGCTTACTGTTTTTGTTGAAAAGAGACAGGGAGAAAATCGATACCGCTGTCATGTCTGTCCATTAAATGTGAAGCTACAGCCAGGAGACTGTTAGTTTGTCATCGTGAGGCTGCCCCATAAAACTGCAAATAATCGTTAGGGGCTTTTTTGTAGTTTTTGTACAGATTGAAAACGTGTTAATGAGCTTTAGAGGTGTTTTTGTTATTTGTTGGACAGAGCCAGGCTAGCTGTTTCCCTGTCTCCAGTCTTTATACTAAGTCAAACTAGCTTCATATTTAAGGAGCTGATAGTGATATCACAGGTGAAGCCAATTCTATAAATGCTGGCTCAGTCTATTACACACCTGTAGTCCTCCCGCACAGGTGTTTTTACTGTTGCCTGATTTGACTGTCTCTTAAAGGGTAACTTTGGTATTTTTCAATCTGGACCCTATTTTCTTATGTGTTTGTGTCTAAGTGACTGATGGAGACAACAATTTTCAAAACTGGTCCAGTAGTGAGTGAGAGAGCTGCAGCCGGAAGAGGGGAACAGGCTGTAATGTAACGTAAATGGGCAACTGTGCACCATCATTTTAAGCTCACTAAAAGTGCTTGTTTTTGCTACTGACAGGCTCAGATCATTATTATTATTATTAGTGTCTGATAACATTATGGAAAGAATCCCTACTACAATAGACCTTTTTATTTAAAAAGTAAGATCCGTTTTGTTTAACCAGAAACAGCCCTGAAATCGCTATCAGCAAACCAACCAGACTCCATTCAAATAAACAGTAATTTTATTACTGTAAAATACACTTCATTCACAGTTTACAGAAACAAAATAAAACTCACAAAAGTTGTCTTGGTTTGTCTTCCCACTGTTCCAACGATCACCAGCTCTGGTTTGGTTGAAATAAACCCTTAATTCACCCACGTAGACATGAAAATATGCTGGCTTTATACACACTAAAATTACAGTTTATTTAAATGGAGTCTGGTGGCTTTGGGGATCTTAATCTTGTGGCTGTTTCTGGTCAAACAAAAAGGATCTTACTCTTCAACCAAAAGGTCTATCTCTGTCGGGGTCCTTTCCTTTTAATGTTGTCAGGACGCTTTTAGTGGACGTACAAATGCCCCAAGTGGTTACATTGCAGCCTATTGCAATGTTGTTTTCTCCCTTAGTCAATTTGACACTGAAAAAAGTCCAGCTCAAAAAATACCAAAGCTACTCTCCGAAGCAGACATTTTTCCATAATCTCTGCAAGAAATAGCATATTTTCCTGCACTGTAGCTTCAATGGAAGTTTTATCTCTTCAACATTCACAGTCTGCACAACTTGTTTTGTCCCTTCGTAGGTCAGTGCTTTCATCTGAAATCACATCCGTTAATAGCTAGTAAAGAGTCTTTGTATGTGGCTCAAATCCGTGAATCGGACTGTTCAGCCCTGCAGTCAGGGTCAGTGACGACCTCTTCATCATGCAGAGGAGAGACGTACACTGAAAACTGTTATTTTGTAATGCCTGGTTGAGCCCGAGCTACAATCGCCTCAGCTAACCTGCTCCCTTTTGACACCCCCATTGGATAAATACAAAGTAAAACACACTGAGAGTGGACTGCCCTCTTCCTATTTTAATAACTTGATTTTCTATGACAACAGAAAAGAGGTTGTGGGTTTTCTTTTTTAAATTGCAAGGTTGTTTTAACATGCAGGTGTGAGAGCTGGAGAAAACAAGTGCTTACATATTAAAAACAATCATTAGCTGCCCTTCACTTTGTATCTTCACAAAATGCTTTGACTCTAGAAAACCCACTTTAGGAGTTCCAAAGTGAAAATTATGACTTCTCAAGGTTCCTCCTTTTAAGAGGGTATTTTGGCAAGGCACTCAGGTGCATCGCTTTGAATGATTTTCCATCAAAAGAAATTTTTCTCTACCTTGAGGTACAATCAGCACTTAATCTGTTCTGAGTCAGCCATTGGTTGGAGGAAAACATTACTCTGTATTGCATGCCAAGTTACTGCAATCCACTGTACTGAAGATGGTGCTTAAAGTGCTTTTCTTTTCAGTTCCTGAGCAGTTAAGATAAAATGGAGATGTAAAAGGCATTTCATCTGTGGTTAGATACTGAGGAGGTTCTGATGAAGGCAAAGGCTGAAACACAGAATCTTATGTTGTATTTGACCGGGTTGATATTTAGTTTTTCTGTTGTTTCACTTCATGTCTGCGCTGACAGTGTGATCCTGAGTGTGATAACATTCAGCTGCACAGCCACATGGTTAACCTTTTGCTATCTTGGCTTCTCGGCACACTGTGCATGGCTGCTTTGCAGAAATTTAACCTCTCATCAAACCACAGACTCTAGGTCAAGATCAAGGCTGCTAGATACAGGTGCACTCAGATGACTCCTTTGTTTTCTTTTTGGTAATTGTGCCAAATCTTCAGCCTCAGACAGCCTGCAGATTCCTCAAAGCCCCTGAAAATGTGTTGTCACATCTTTCTATCTCTCTATAACATTCAATATTAAGCAATGATCAAAGTTAAAGTAGGTATAGGGAAAAGGAAGGTATGTCATGCCGTGTGACACAGGGGCGCCATCTTGTGATGAACACGCTCTGCCTGCTATGGTTGTTACCTGCTTACCTTTTTCATTTTGTTTGGTTTAACAGACTAATTGGGCCAAAGAGAGAAGAGCCACGTTTCTTTGCGAGTATGACTGCTCCCACAGTTTGCTGGTTTGTGAGTTAGTAGATCTTTCACTGAGCCACTAAGGCTTTTAAATAAAGGCTTGGACACGATCTCTGACCCCATGGGAGCTATGGCACACGACACATGCACAGTGTAACTGGAATTGCGATTTTGTAGGGTTAAAGCAGAAGAAGAGAATTAAAGGAAATAAAGGCCGAGGTTGTGCTTGGCCTGATAGATCTTTTTGGATCTGCTTGAATGGATGGTGGCCTCAAATCTTCACAGGTCTTTTCAATAACTGCAGAATTGTATCCTCACCCTTAAAGTAAAGTGCCAAGTAAGTCTACTAACAAGTTTAAACCTACTGGGTCCGTTCATTTTAGGGCCCATCCACAGGAAGCCTTGTCAGGGTGAATACGCCAAAGTTTTTAACCGGTTCGGCCTTTCGTCCATATGAAACCGGCATTTTCGGAAGTCGAAACCGCGTCTTTTTGAAGCAGGGTTCCAGAGTGCACAAATCTGAAGATGTCGCCTTTGCGTCTTTGTGTGTACAGCCAATGTGTGACTTTTGGCCAGCAATAATGTCATAGCCCCACCTCCTTCAACTGACACTGGCTCTGTAATCCAGCATGACTAGAAGCAGCAGCTCAACTTCGTCATCAGTCCGAACCAAAGTCTACATTTTCCCTCGTTTGTTGGAATTTGTTTTCACCATCTTCTTTTTGTGCTTGTTCTGGATCTTCTTCTTCTTCTTCCAATTGTATACACCGTTCGTCTTCTTCTCCAGTTCAGAACTGTATGCTCCGGTTTTTAGTGGCATACCATCTCCTGGCTGGCATATATACTGTAGCCTTTTTATGTGGTTTCAGTGGCTTGAACCAGCCTCATTTTGACGCCTGCATTCTTGAAGTCGGTGCCACTATTGCAATCCGATCATTTTATTTGGTGGTTTCAAAAAGACAAGTCTTCGTGTGGATATAGCCTTAGAGTAGAAGAGACCTTTGCAGATAATTTGGCTCACGTAAAAAGAAAACCTGAACGCCTGGATCTTAATTAATCAGAGAAAAAAAGTGAGCACACATTAGCAGGTGCTGGGCTATTGGCCCCTTCTGTGACTTGCTGAACAGTGCTGGAGAAACACTGATTTGTAAAGAGAAACTACTTTATTTGGTGTTTGCACCAGTTTTTTTGCACCAGAGACCTCTGAGAGTAACTCAGCTCCTGGTAAAAACCTCCCAGACAATGAACACTGAAGGAATTCTTACCAGGAGATGTTTCAGTTGGTTGCAGTCTGCAGTCCTCACCACTAGATGCCACTAAACCCTACACACTGTTCCTTTAAACAACTGTGGCAGGTCATCCACTAATCGGAAGATCAGCTGTTTGATCCCTGGCTCCTCCGGTCTGCATGTCGAAGTATCCTTGAGCAAGATACTGAACCCCAAATTGCTCCCGGTGGCTGTTCATTCGGTGTGTGAGTGTGTTAAAAAAACAGAGTAGCAGGTGGCACCTTATACAGTAGCCTCAGCCACCAGTGTATGAATGTGTGTGTGAATGGGTGAATGTGACTCGTAGTGTAAAAATCGCTTTGAGTGGTCAGATGACTAAAAGGGCGCTGTACTAGTGCAGGTCCATTTACCAAACCACAAACATATAATTTCATCATTTATAGGTAGGTGGGTGTTTTAGTGTTATAATTAGAAGCTGGTTGAGAATAAAAAAGGTTTACGGGGCTTTTAAGCAGGAATTAATCATCGATTCTGATTACTAATGTGTGAGTCAAACAGAATAGTGTGAAACTACTAATTCAGTCTGAACAAACAACCTCAGTTTGGGGTTTGTAGTCAACATGTGGTGCTCTGCTCTTTCAGTGGCACCGCACGCCCACCACTCAGGAGACGGACGGCTTCCAGGTGAAAAGGCCAGGAGACGTAAGCGTGCGCTGCACTCTGCTGCTGATGCTGGACTACCAGGTGAGGGCGCAACGCAGTCTCACGCCTCTGTCCACAAATAGACTCTGTCTGTTACAACTGTGTGACTAATCTATGCCATGAAATCAGCAGTTGTAGTGACAACCTGCAGGCCTCATGTCGCTGATAACCACCAGTCTACAGAAACATTACATAGTGCATTAAAGACTCCATTTTGAACCTGACATCCGTCTCCACGCTGGAGGAAACATGATAAGGATGTCAGATGAGATGATGTAAAGGCTCCGAGGTGGGCGTTTGTGCAAAAGTGTCGTAATGCGATTATATCGTCTCCGCAGCCTCCCCAGTTTAAGCTGGACCCTCGCCTGGCTCGCCTGCTTGGCATTCACACTCAGACTCGCTCCTGCATCATCCAGGCCCTCTGGCAGTACGTCAAGACCAACAAGCTGCAGGACTCCCATGACAAGGAGTACATCAACTGTGACAAGTACTTCCAACAGGTATGGGACTCTATGTGCTGTAAATCTCACTGCTGTTGCATTAATATTAATATCAGTGTTGCTGAGAATCTGATAACACCAGGACAACGTGAGTAATATGAAGTATATCTATCTTGCAGTACTGACTTTTGAATTTCTAAATTTAACATGATGCACTTTACTTTATAAACAAATGAGTCCTTGTACAATTCAAGTTAAATCAACCAGTGTGCTCTTTCATCCTACATTTATGAAGTATATATTTTAACACTGTATTAAAAGTCTGTACCCACATGCCTCTTTTTTGTAAAATCAATTGACCTTACCACAGTTTTCAATACACCCCATGTGATATGTGTGTTAGCACACTGATTTATTATCAACATGGATGATATTTTTGCCTCAACAGATCTTTGACTGTCCTCGGCTGAAGTTCTCTGAGATCCCTCAGCGTCTCACCAACCTCCTCTTGCCCCCCGACCCCATCGTCATCAACCATGTCATCAGGTAGATTTCTTAAAGTCATGAGCATTCTTTATTGTTCAGGCAAGTAACCAGGATAAATCCTAACTGAAATCAAAATCTTTTTTTTTTCAAGACTGTCCTGGCCAATAAAGGCTGTCATATCAATGAGTTACAAACAAACAACATAATACAGATGACAGAAGTATGAAGAAGCATGTACAAGGAAAGGTTTTTAGCAGTGGTGGAAGAAGTATTCAGATATTTTACTTAAGTAAAAGTAGTAGTACCTCAGTGTAAAAATGTTCTCTTAGAATTTAAGTCCTGCATACGAGATTGCCCATTTCAGAATAAATATACATTATATTATTGGATCATAATTACAGGTGCATTCATGTGTACACGATGCAGCTGGTGAATGTGGGGCTCATGTTAATTACTTTGATATACTGCTGGGTAGCTCAACCTGTGATAATGTTGATTTTATATTCTGTTTCAAAACTATTGTAGGTAACTTTTTTAGCAAATATGTCCTGACAGTAGTACATGAGGTCGATAATCTGTTAAAAAAAAAAAAAAAAAGAAAAAAGAAATCATGCTCCCCTTCCTCCTCTTAGTGCTCCTCGTGGCATTCACATGGGTCATGAAAAAAAACAATTAGACCCAAGTAGTCTCTAACGTATCTGTCTGTCATGTCCATCACTGCTTGTGAACCACAGTCAAACTGTGAAACAAAGCAGCGCTGATCAAATATGACTCTAGACTCTGTTACTGTTTTGCCCAATTCTCACCTCAGATGTTTTCAGAAACATATTTTGGTGTACTGTTTAGCTGTAAAATAAGAGCATTTGCTCCAGCTGGTGGGCGGTGCTTTGTTTTTGACTTGAACTTTATAAACACGGCAGCTGGGTCGCAAACTTTCACATTATCTAGCAGTACACTAAAATGTGTTTCTGAAACATCTGAGGGGAGAAATAGGTGATGTAGTGACAGAATATTGGTTCATATTTGATCAGCGCTGTCTAGTTTAACAGTTTGACCACAGCTCATAAGCAGGGATTGACATGACAGACAGCTGCTCTCTGTAATGACCTGTGATTGGTCAAAGTCTCCTGTCATAGGCTAGATTTTCTGACGCCTGAAAACAGAGGCAGGAGGTGCAGAGGTCTAGTGTTCTCTCACGTTCGTTTAAAATATAACATGCTCAAAGTTTGTTATTGGATTTGTGCCGAATAACACCAACATTAAACTGTATACCACAGCTTTAATAATTTAAATCTGCAAAGTAACTACAGCTGTCAGATAAATGAAGTGGAATAAAAAGTGCAATATTTGCCTCCAGAAGGTACCATAAAATGGAAATACTGAAGTAAAGTACAGATACTACCTCTTCCCTTGTACTGAATGTGAAGATGTCTTACTGCTGTGACATTTGTGCCGTGATGTTCTTATGTTGATTTTGTTTTGACACTTTAAAAGATATTTTATGAAAAGAGCTGTAAAACTTTTCTTAGTGTGTCCTCAAGGCTTTTCTTATTATTTTTGATGTATTGTTTTTCTTGTATTTTTAATTAACTTTATTGCTCAATATAAAAATAGGATCATTTCAAATAAGAAATAAAATATAATAAGATTAATAAACCACTCCTGCACCACAAGCGCTGGCCATTAGAGTTCATAAACAATATGTGGTAGCAGCTGACTGCACAGTCAAAACTTAATTAATGTTTTGTAGCTTTGTCACACAAACACACTCAGGACTGTTATTATTCACTGTACAAATCAAAACGAGGAAGAAAAGAGACGTCTAAGTAGGGAACATGGATTCAGTAGTCTTTCAGGCACTGTGGCATGCTTTTAAGGATTTATTGAAAGATCTCTCTCTCTCTCGGTTCTGTAATGATTTTCTTCTGCATAAATTAACGTTTGCTTTCTGTCAGCGTGGATCCCAACGACCAGAAGAAAACGGCCTGCTACGACATCGACGTGGAGGTTGAAGACCCCCTGAAGGGTCAAATGAGCAGCTTCCTCCTCTCCACCGCCAACCAGCAGGAGATCGCCTCGCTTGACAACAAGGTGAGATCCCCCGCATCACAAAGTTCTACACACTGTAAACTGATTCACCTTTGATGTTGTAAATCTCACTGAGGTCCTAACTAAGCTGTCTCATGGGAACAACCAATTTTACTGCATATATTTTTAACAGGAGCTTTTGTTTTATTGGAGCAGTTTGCTTGCAGTGGATTTCACGCCCTTCAGTTTTAAATGTGGATGCTGTTAATGTTGGCAAGATTTATGCTTAACAGACACATTGAAACTTGTAAACGGACATTTGTTCAAAATTCAATAATACTGTCCCCTGTGGTACAAAATACACACACCAGCAACAAGTATCGCTGCTGGTGCTTGAGTCCAATTTTGAGGTACTTGTATTTAACTTAAGGTGGAATTTTTTTCACTTATACTACTACTTACTTTGCAGATTCAGATTAATAATACAATATATAAATCAGTTAATGATCTCTAGCTCACCTGGTGGAGTGTGCGTCAGGAATTGGTCCTTTGTTGCCTAGGTTCAGTTCCAGGCTGCAGCCCTTTACTGCACACCACCACCCCTCTCTCTCGCACCTTCCTGTCTACCTTTGGCTGTACTGTTAATTTTAAAAGATGCAAAAAGACGAAAACAGTTATCTTGAAAAAAAAAAAAAAGATAGGTTATTATGGGTCATTCAGCCCAGCAGTACATAAAGTAAATTGGAGTTTCCCTCTATCTTTACAAGCTACAACATTAAAGTGATGTACACATTAACACAATACTAACTACAGTCCATTCATTTAATATTAAATGGGCCATTCTACATGATGATTACTTTCACTTTTGGTACTTAATGGTATACTCAAGTAAAATTTTGATACTTGTAACAGTGTATTTTTACACAGTTTTATTGCTACTTTTACTTAAGAAAAATATCTGAGTACCACTTTCACAGCTTTATCTCTTTCTATCTACATTCTGCTATTTCATTCACCTATACTTTTCAGAAAGTTGCCATTAGTGTCGTCAAAAATATGGCTTTATCGATGCGTATTGATTGAATATTTGAAATAAATTCAATATTCATTTACCACAGTATAATATACCACTACCAGCTGTGCTTCCTTGCTCTCTTATCATTTAGGTTTACTACAGTCATTCTGTTCTCTGCTACTAACCAAGGAAAGAAAAGTCATTTTTGTCATGTTATAACGTTGTTATGTTTATCTTTTAGTAAGTTATTTATTTTGTGCCCTCAGTGTCAGATTTTTAATGCAGTACTGAAAATGGTATTGAATATTTTTCTAGGAATTACATTGAAGTTAGGTGACAACAGTAGCTGCCAGTGTTTTTAACACAGTAGCATACTGTAGAACTACTTATATGAAATTGCTAGTTTGGTCACTTTTCTCTTGTTGCTTCTCTCAATGTTAAACATCTTTAACCCCGTCATTTCCTGTAGAAGTGTGTGTTTCAGATTTGTAAATGTTCACACATTTTAGGTCTGAGACTAGATACAGAATCAATTTGTCATATTTGATATACATATATTTTAGTATACATGCATTATTCGGCTGTAGTTGCTTGTCTTTACAGTTACAGTGAAATGAAAGAAGGAAATAGATTTGATGTGTGGCCTGTAACTGCTCCTCTTTCAGATCCATGAGACCATCGAGTCCATCAACCAGCTGAAGATCCAGAGGGACTTCATGCTCAGTTTCTCCAGAGATCCCAAGGGCTACATCCAGGACTGGCTCAAATCCCAGAGCCGAGACCTTAAGGTTTGATATTTATATGCACACACACTCGAGTCAATTTAAAGTTCCATTGAAACAATCGGCTGCCTTTATTTGGACATACTGTTTGTTTCTGGATGTTGGGGTGGATAATAAAAGGCAGAAGGATCTAACAGCTGTTGTTACTCTAAATATCAAGAGCTTACTAAATATATTTTCAGTTTATGTGATGCATAATATATTAATTATAGATTATTTATAGATTTAAGTTACTAACAGTTTAAACAGTTAAAATTAGCTTCATTTTCACCAGCTACAAAAATGCTATGTAGAGGCAGTGCTGGGGAGTAACTAGTTACATATAATTGAATTACAAAAGAAATTTTATTGTAATCATTTGCAGTTACTGAGGGAAAAAACCTGTAATTAAATAACATTTACTAATCAAAATGTTGGTGATTACAAAGGGTTCACATTCAAACATATTCAGTAAAATATTTATGTAGAACATTCACTCTGTTGCGTTGAATCTTTTCACCGTGCAGGGACGCCTTCTTTCCTGATGTTTTTCAGCTTTATTGCCCAGTTTAAAACATTTTTTTAAAAAGTAATGAAAATGTAATTAAATATAACATGTTACAGTACTTTGATGAAGTAATTTAAATGGTTACAATACTTCTAATTTTTTTTAACAGGGTAATTACCCATCAGTAACCTTCCTAACACTGCATACATGATAATATAATATAATGTACTGTACTTACATAGGATTTTTAATGCAAGACTTTAACATGTAGTGGGGAAATTTTGTGTCAGTGTTACATTTATTATAAACGTAACTTTTTTTCTGTATTTGCCCCTATTTTCCCATGTTTTTGTGTCTCAGTGACTAATGTAAACATTTTTGACACTGGTCTAGTATTAAGAGAGATGGCTGCAGCCAGCAGCAGAGAAACAGGCTGCAGTGTAACATTTATTGTCATTTGTGCATCGTCAATTTATGTCCATTAAAAGTGTTTGTTTCTGCTGCTGACAGGCTCCAATTGTTACTCTATATGTGTGACAACATTATGGAAAGGATCTCTGCTGTTAAGGGTCCTTTGTATTTAACCATAAATAGCCCCGGAATAGCTATCGCCAAACCCACCAGACTTCATTTAAATAATTAGTAATTTTATCACTATTAATCACACTTCATTCAAAGTCAACAGGAACTACATATAACTCACAAAAGCCATCTTTATTTGTCTTTCCATTATGGTTTGGTCTGGTTTGATTGAAATAAACCTTTAATTTACCTAGTTAGATGTGAAACTATATTGGCTCTCTACACCCTAAAATTACTGTTTATTTAAATGGAGCCTGGTGAGTTTGCCAAAAGCAATTTCAGGTTTGTTTCTGGTTTTGAAAAAAAAAGGATCTTAACCTTCACAAAAAGGTCTGTCTCTGTAAGGATCCTCTACACAATGATGTCATAATAACGTGAGCCTATCAGTGGCAAGAACAACAACACTTTTAGTGGACGAACATTGACGTCGCACAATTGCCCTGAGTGGTTACACTGTAGTCTGTGTTGCGGCTGCCAGCTGCAGCACTCTGTCTCAATACTGGATCAGTTTCAAAAACTGTTGTTCCCATCAGCCACTCAGACACAGAAACAGTAGAAAATAGAGTCCAGGTTGAAAAATACTGAAGTTGCCCTTTCATTAAAAGATCTAAATACTTCTTCCTGTCACAGATAATATTTATGCTGGTTATTATTTAGTCCTGTTATGAATGATTTCCTTCTCATTGGCTGTAGTTAATGACAGACGTAGTGGGGAACCCTGAAGAGAGAGGAGGGCGGCGTTTTACCATGAGCCCTGGTCCCAGGAGGCTGTCAGCCGCTATTTCTACTGCAAGGTGAGGAAATGTCTTTTACGCTCACTTCACAACAACCCCTCTCTGGCTCTGCTTCTGATGACGTAGTCCTTTTCTCCTCTTTCCTCGACAGATCCAGCAGAGGAGACAGGAGCTGGAACAGGCCTTAGCTGTCCGCAACACCTAAACCAAGGCCCTCCTGAATCCCTGCATCTGATATCAGAGCTGTGTGTGTGGTGTGTTTGGATGTGTGTGAGGCCGTCGCTGTAGTCTGGTGAAACCTTACACCTCTAGAAATGTAAGTAACTAAAACAAAAAAAACATGTTTTGCTTTCGTGATGAAAGAAAATGCAATTTCTTTCCAAAGATTTGACATAAAAAAGGGAATCTAGAGGAGGTTTTTACACGACAGCAGCGATGTGGATGTATGGAAGCCCAGATCTCGATGCACAGACGCGTCCACTGCATATTTGTTCCCGTTTCGTGCAGGACTGTGAGGACATCATCATTAACCGCATGTATTCAGCTGCACCCTCAGAGGTCGAGCCCCTCAGACCGCAAGCATCCTCAGACTCACTGCCTAATAAACAAAAACCTCCCCGTCATCGCTCCTCTCTGCTTCTGTAAATACGTCGCAATCATGTCAAGACAGACTCTGAACCGGCTGCTCACACACCGCTGTGTTTTTGGATTCTCATCTTGAAAGAGTTTGCTGCTGCGTCCGACATGATGTAACCCGGTGTCACAGTCAATCCTCACGGCGCTCTGGATGAGTCTTCGTATTTTATGTGTTCCAACTCTTTCTGTTTGATTGTAAGTGTGACTGTGTGTGTGTTTTTGTTTGTTCTCATTAGGAGAGTGTTTTTTTTTAAAGACTGATTAATTACACCAGCAAAGTCGAGATTACAGTGTGACACATTTGGTTGCAGGGAATCAGTTCTATCTATAAACCTGAGGTGTGGATTTTATTCATTTTCAGGTTGGAGTGAATCAATTGGAAAACCTCCAGTGTGTCTCATTTTAGTCGTATTCGCCAGTAAACAGACTTCTTTTTACAGTAATTCTGACGACAGTATTAGGTAAATTAAGTGAAGTATTATCACAGCAAGAATAGTGTTTTAATGAAGGAGAAACAAAGTACTGATCATCAACATCATTTCTTCCCTTAAAGGGATAACTCTGATTTTTTGAAGAGGGGCTCTATGAGGTACTTAAACATGGCCGATGTGTTACCTACAGTAGATGGTGGTCAGTATACCCCCAGTTTGGAGAAGCACCACCACAGAGGCTCAGAAATGCTGTGGACGAGGGCAGCAGCAAAATATAGTTTAGCCACTTAAGAAAAGGGCAACATAAAGAAATCAATATCAGTCCAAGTGTAAAGTATATTTAGAATATTCTCTATTTCCTTTGGCACTTTATTTCTCAAGCGTATAACATATATTCCTACGCAAAAGTCCAACTGTGCTACCTTGGTTCAGACAATGCTGTTGCACGATCCAACTTAAATGATACTTTGCTAAGATTTTTAAGATGGTGCACACTTGTGTTTTTCCGGACTGTTCAAACTAAGAAAATTAAAACAGTCGTGGCTAATTGCACTGAATATACACCCATCAGCCAAAACATTAAAACCACTGACAGGTGACATGAACAGCATTGATGATCTTGTTACAGTGCAATGTTCTGTTGGGAAACCTCGGATGCCACCTGACACGCCTCACCCACCTAAACACCAGTGCAGATCAGGTACCCCCCCTTATGGCAGCAGCACTCCCCAGTAGCAGTGGCCCCCCAGCAGGACAATACGCCATGCCACACCATAAACACTGCCCAGGAATGCTCCAGAGGAGCGTGACAAAGAGCTCAAGGTGTTGACCTGGCCTTCAAATTCCCCAAATCCCAATCTGATCAAACATCTGTGGGACATGCTGGTACCCCACCTCACATTCCAGAGTACCCCAAAGATCTGAAGCCAACGCCCTGGTGCCAGACACCAAAGGACACCACCCAGAGGGCCTGTGTCCATGACTTGAAAGGTCAGAACCAAGTCCGGTCCAAGGAGGACCCACTGTGGATCAGGGGTACCTCTGGGGTGCCAGCACGTCCCTCAAATGTTCAATCAGATTGGGATCTGGGATATTTGGAGGCCAGGTCAACACCTTGAGCAGTTTTTGTGGTGTGGCATGGTGCATTGTCCTGCTGGGGGGGCACTGCCATTGACAAGTGCCATTGCCATAAGAGGGTTTACTTGGTCTGCAACAGTGTTCAGGTGGGTGGAGCGCATCAGATAGCATTTACAAGAATACCAGGACCCAAGGTTTCCCAGCAGAACATTGCACTGTAACAAAATGATCAATGTTAATCACTTCACCTGCCAGTGGTTTTAATGTTTTGCCTGATTGGTGTAGACATCAACACTCCACCTGCAAGACTGAGACAAGTTAGAGGTACCAAACTATCAGGTAAAGTTACGCTAAATACCTACAAATAAATTAAACAACTTAGCAGACAACAATTCAAGTGTGAAGAGCTGGCATCTGCTGCTTCAGAAAGTGTTCCCACTCATGGCAGCAGCAGCTCTCTGGTTCCAAAAGCATGTATTTACAGTTTTGATAGTTAGCTTGTGCTCTTTCTTTAGCTCCAGTTTCCACAGAAGTTTCCCCTCTCACTCTCTTTTTCAGCACGTTCAGTCCCTATCCATAGAAGTTGTTCTTCTCTACACTCTGTCACAAAGGTATCCCTTTGTCCCCACAGTGAACCGCATTTCATTGTAGCTGTCATCATCTGTTTTTTAATTTTCTTGTATTTGTTATCTGAGATGAGCGGCTGACCTGCGCTCATGCTTAAGAATTAATAAGTTATATGGTTAAAACAATGCAGAGCCAAAGGAAAGGGCTGTCTGACAGCAAGGGAAAGGGGTGCAAATATTCTCAATGTAGCACCCACTTCCACTAATGCTGATTTTTTTTTTTTAGGTAGGCCTTTTTTTAAAGTGGCTAAAATGCATTTAGCTAAAAACCCTATCCACAGCAGTGCATTGCTGAGCTCCTGTGGTGGTACTTCTGTCTGCTTCTCCAAACTGGGGGCGTGCTGACCGCCATCTACCGTGTGTAATACACTGACTATGCATAATTACCATGTACAGCCCCACTTCAGAAAATCAGAACTGTCCCTTTAATCATAGCAAAATGACAAATATGCCTATACGTGTTCGGACTTGTCGACTGATTTGTTTTGTCACTCACTGCCTCTTCCTCGTGTAGTATTCTGCCAGTCAGTGTGCTGAAGGTGTTACCAAAGGTTGCAACAAGAAGAAGAGAAACATGATCACTGAAATAGAAGTGGGCAAAAAAACCTCACCTGGGTTTAACAGCAATTGCAAAAACATTTCCTTCTAAGGTGGTTGTGACAAATCCGAACAATTTGAGAGGGGATTTAGTCCTGGATGTTTGCCTTTTGTAGCCAATTAGGCCTCAGGTCTCTGTAAACAAACCCTGCAACTGTTATTGCAGTGAGCACTTGAGCCCAGGTCTGGAGGTTTTTGTCCATTTCTACACTTTTTATGTTACATGAAGAAGAAAAAAAAGTTTTTCTTTTCTAGAGATGTGAATGTAAATATGTTTTCCCTGAAGAGGGCCAACTGTACAGTATACGACAGACTATTTGTGTGTGTTTGTTTTGGGGAGGTGGGGGGGGTGTGAGTTACATGGTGCATTGTGGGAGCTCCATGAGTTTTGAATTAGTAGGGCAGGAATGTTAGTGTTCCTCTGTGTACTATCTTGGGTCGGGGTGGTTTATTTTAGGTCCATCCCGTTACTATCGTGGGAGCTGGAAGCTGCAACAAAGAAAGCCCTCCCTCGCTTTCAATCTCAGTAGCTGTTAACACACGATATAATCTGCACCGATCTCCTTTTACACTTTTTTTTAATGACACTTGACTTGTATGTATATGTTGTAATGTCAGATGGAGGATTTTTTTGTCTCAGCAGTCTGAGCTGGAGCCTTTTCTGGGTTTCTTTGCACTGTGCTGTAGTTCTGTTGTCGGGACTTGTCATCACGGGTGAGACCTTTATTATCCCAGCATACACAAAAAGTGATTGGATGATTTCACGATGACCTATGCATGCTCCATGGACATTAATTACTACATCTGATGAGATAGTATGTGTAAATATAAAAAGCTGGCATAGCAGTCTATGTGACGAGCAAAAGACTTTTGTTGAAATGCCTTCTGGAAACTTTTTTGCCAAAAATGATATGCCCTACCAGCAACTAACTGTAGGTGTGATTTTTTCTGAACTGTGTTTTTGTTACTAGGACTAAGTTATATTAACTGCACTCATTAGAGGAGAATCAGTAGTCAATGGTAGTATCTTAGTCCTGCGTCTGACCAGGAGTGATTTGTCTTTGTATGGACAGGGCATTCACATTGTTGTCATACAGTCACTGATTCACTTGCACCCTCTTGTGGAGGAAACGAGAAGCTGCAACTCCTGGGTGACCTCAGCTCCGAGCGCCACAGTATCAGAATATCTGACAGAAATGTTAACAAGACTACTGTGTCTCCTGTTGCTACACCCTGACATACTGTCGACATGTTTGTCTCACTCCCTGCATGTGTTAGTGAAGAGTGGGAACTGCTCTTTCTCTCTGTTTACACTGTTGTCGGAGCGTCACCAACAGGGAGATGATCGTATACATAATAACACTGTATATCTGTAAAGAGCAAACTCGTTTGGTGATTACATTCAACTGAAAAAAAGAAAAAAAGGGAAAACAGCTGTGACATTGCGAGACAGCCTGGATGTAAATAAAGAAGCGCTTGCCAAAGTTTGTAAATGCCATGATATCTGAAGTGTCTTTTTTTTTTCCATCTTTGTAACTACGGACAACGAGACAACGGGCCCCTGGGCACAGATATGTAAAAGGCCCCACCACCTTCTGAACAGGAGCGAGACACATACTGTGGTGATTTGGCCTCTTTTTTGTCATCTTTTTCCGTTGTTATGCACCCTTTTGTGGTTTTGTGTCTCTTAAAGGTAATTTTGTGTATGTTTTCAGCCATTTTGTGTCTCACTGCAGTTGCTTTGTCATTTTTTTTGGTCATTTGGTGTCTCTCTGTGGCTGTTTTTCCATTATTGTAGTTCTTTTGTGTCTCTTTGCAGTTCCTTTGCAGCTCGTTATGGTCTGTTTGTGTCCCTTTGTGGTAATTTTGAGTCTCCTCCTGGTCGGTAATTTGAGTGACGTCATGCGAATAAAGGCCAGAGGGGCCCCCTGATACTTGTGGCCCCTGGGCATGTGCCTGGTAGGCCCGTTCACTTATCCATCCATGTTTATGACTACAACACATCAATGTGGAGGCACTTTTTGTGCATGCAATAGAAACTTTACACAGACCGCAGCTTCCCTCTGTAGGTTAATGATGTCATCAGATTTTTTTTTTGGTGCTTTGCTGCAAAAATTTACATATCATTGTGTCAAACTGAACCTCTTAAAGCGACATTACTTCTAAATGTTTTACAAGGTGGTAAAATGCTTCAAAAGTATTATGAAATAAAAGTCATGGCGCTTTTTAAAATATTTTTTAAAAGGTTATTGAGTTCAATTCTCAATCCTAAAGGTACAAACTGGAGAGCTGATCTTTCAGTGTTTGATGTTTCTGCCATCGCTCCATACAGACGTAATCAAAATAGGGCTTAAATTCTGGTTTACGTCTGGTTTAGCAATGCAAGACTGTAACTTTTACTTTGAAGAGATTCATCAGTAATGGTACATAAACATAGTGAAGGCCTCTTGTTTCCACATCTAAAGGTTAGGCTGGAGTCTATCCCAGCTGACATTGGATGAGAGGCAGGGTACACCCTGGACAGGTCGCCAGACTATCACAGGGCTGACACATAGAGACAGACAACCATTCACACCTATGGCCAATTTAGAGTCACCATCAACCTGCATGTCTTTGGACTGTGGGAGGAAGCTGGAGTAACCAGAGAAAACCCACGCTGACACGGGGAGAACATGCAAACTCCACACAGAAGGGCGGTGAACTGTCTCTTTAAATTTATATTTGATGATGAGAAATCACAAAACGTGTATTACAAGTTCTACCTGTGGTACCAAGGCGTGTGCAGTCACACATGTCAGTTTGTTTTATACAAAGATTGAATTTGTTCTGGATAAACAAAGCAAGCACAGAATGAATTGAGGCATCCTTCCATTTAACTTAATCTGTTTTCACTTGATCTTGTTTGTCAGCCTTTAACACTTTACAGCAGCTTTAAATCAGAAGATTTGGGGTCTTGAGATTAAGTTCTCTTGTCCATTTCAATAAAGAAACACAAGTGTGTGCTAAACTTGCTCACTGAAGATCAGCAAGATAAACGCAGATAGATGAATTCTGAACAATTTTAGCTATTTTTACCTGTTTTTCTTTTTTAAAATAGGTTATATACTGTACAATGAGGCACAATACATAGTCTATGAGTAGAAATATATTATCATATACTCAGTGGAGTGTAGATACTATATAGGCCTCGCTCTGTGTAAGACAAGCTAAGTCCACACTGTATTAGCCTGCTTAATGAGGTCATCAGATGAGCACATATATTGGTGCACCAGTACTGTACACAGCTGTGCTTTCACACCAGCCATCAAAAAAACATATCACCAACCTGCTCGCAACAACAGATACCTGAGGTCATAGTATGAATGATAAAACTGATTTTAAAGTAATACTTTAACCTCAAATGACCATTTGTATATTAGTTATTTACCCGTTGTAATGCTGAATCTGTGAAGAAAACTTTGTTTTTCTAGCATGCCTCCACAGCAAATGAACAATCCAAAAATGCCTAAAACTCTTGATGAATTCAAGTTTTAACAACAGCAAAACTATATCAAAATGTGTTTACAAACTCTTACACAACTCACGCAGTATAATCCCAGTCTCATTTATCCAGTCGTATGCTCAAAAAATCCCAAACACATGCATTATCACTAAAACGACTGAGTGAGAGTTTGTGAACGAATGTTTTGATATAGTTTTGAAGTTGTTTAGCTGCGGACCCCATGACCTCAATTCATCAAGAATAATCTCCATTTTTTTGGATTCTTAGTTCACCATTTGAGAACAACTAAGTTTTCTTCCTGAATTCAATGTAACATAGGGTGAGTAACTGATTAACAAATGATCATTAAAGGGGGAAGGTATTCCTTTAAAAAGTTGTTGTGACTTTAATAAACAGTTACTTTCAAACATATAAAGGGCAGAATTACTCAGATGCATCCTTTGATATCCACATCTTTATTATTTTCCATCACAGCAGAACTCTACTCAATAAATGACATCAAATATTTCCATATTCCAAATATCTGTGGGATCTGAAAATGCAGTAACCAATTATGCAAATAATCGTGCAGCCCTGCTAAATTAGCCTCCGCTAAAAGAACACTCTCACACTCTGCATGTAAAGTGTTCATTTTGTGCTCAAGCTCATTGGTGGTTAAATGCATGAGCGAGGCGTTGCTCAGAAGGTGGCAGACAGGCATTTTATTGTTCACTGACCTCACCACAAGGAAGCAGGTGGAGGCCTTTTCCACAGCATGCTGCAGCGGTGCTGTAATGCTGACTGCAGCCCCGCTCCCACCTCAGAAAGAGCCCCTTTCACTCTGCTGCTCCGCTATTCTCCCGACAACCCTCACGTGGAGGAGTCTTGTGGGTGGGGGGAGGTTAAGGGGCCTCAGTGCGATCGTCTCGCCCCTTTAGAGGAGGAGGAGGAGGCTGTGTGAAGTAAGCCATTCAGCTTGTTCAACCATCTCGCTGTGAAGGTTAACCACCCACACCACGACGGACCTTGGCGAGGTAGACACGACCCTCCCTCTGGGCACTGGGTTCACTTCTCTCCCCAAAGACATATGTGTACGGAATACTCGCCAAAACCCAGGGAGGCCCGGGCCGGGTTGGAGATTTACTGACTTAATGTGGGGAGACGAGGCGGGGCAGGCTGCTGGAACAAACTGTTCACTGCCTCCAGGCGCTGCAGTAAAGCTTTTAGGCAAACCGGGAAGACTACACTATATTACTCCGAATATGAGCAGGCCATCACTGCTGACCGCGAGATTCTTCTGCCATAATTCCTTTTCTTCAGCTCTGCCAAGCACATAACAGATACCTCCAGGAGGGACTGTTCAAGCATGCTGCATATACAGATCCCTGTAAACAGTTGTCGCTCTGTCTAATGAGACTGAAACAAGCGTTTTTACACACTGTGAACAGTATGAATAAAGAAACAACTCTGAACAGAATTATCACTCTTTAATACCTCTTAAAAAAGAAAAGGCAGCCGACAGCTTCAGCTTGTTTCCAGTATCATTTTAAACATCTTCACTAAGGAAGACTTATGGCTCAAGGTTTTTCTCAGTTAATCATCAACAATAAAGGCCTTTGTTCATTCCTTACTTCAACACACAGCCTCCTTTTTTAAAAAATAGGAGTATAAATATTGTTGCTCGGCTTCTGTAAGAATGCGTCAATGGTAACAGCAGTCCACGTCCAGAAACCTCCATGACTCATAATTCGTCTAGACACGACAAAGTCATAAGCCAGAAGTACTCATATGTACTGAGCAGAGAGGTTTTCAGCTGGAGGAAGCATCAGCACATTTTTGTTCTGTCAAAGTGTCCATGAGCGAGCTGACGCTGTTCTTCAGCTGATCCTGACCTCTTTCTGCCAAGAACAAGGGTGCGCATTTCAGTGCGTGGATCAAAAGTACCATAATTCACATTATTCTGCGTCCAGGCAGTATGTTTAAGGCACAAACACGCCTTTAGGTGCTGTTGGCCTGCTCTTGTTCAAAAAGAGCCATAGCTAGATGTGAGCGTGACCCCAAACCCTCCAGGTTGCTGAGGACGCAGCGGTGGTAGATATCCTCACTGAACCGAGGGTTGCACACTCGCCGCACGTATTTCTGGATCAGCGCCGGCTCTACAGCTCTGAACACGTGCAGGCCCTGAGTAACGGACAAATATGTCGTACACGTCCATGCTTTCTAGCAACTCCTCGTTGTCCAAGATGTCAGCGGCCATCTTGGTCCGTGCGGTCATGTAGTCCGCATTGTAAAAGCAAGCCTCGTCAAAAACATGGCGGTCAAAGTGGCCATCTCGCAGAGACTCTGACGCAAAAGAGGAGGAGGCGGCAGAAGGCTGCTGGTCGCGGTACATGACGGCAGGGACTGTACTCTTGGAAGTGGATGGGGAAGAACACCTGCCAGTTGCTGATGGCGTTCATTCTGCAGCGATTCAGGAAGTCGGCGTTGACCTCTGTCCACACACTGGCCAGGAAAAACAGTGTGTCCACCGGGTGCTTCTTAGAGATGATGTCCATCAGCTTGACCTGTGAGGGCACCTCCGTCTTCACACTGATCCAGGGGATCTTCACATCTCCGTAGCGCTTCTCCACCTCCCCGATCATGGCTTTAATGCCAGCGAACACATCAGTCTGGCTGACTCGCTGTGCATCGAAGGGATCATAGATGAACAGGAACGTGAGTAAAACATTGTCGTGGGTGTCCAGAGTGTTCATCACATACATGTCGAGGAAGTTACCAACAAAGTCCTGATCCTGGGCGGTGACAGGTAGGATGACCTGCACCCGTGTTGCCTCTGTCACATACGGCATGGGGATAATCTCAACTGCACTTAGAGGTCGCAACAAGTTAACCCGTTTGGCAATAACTTGACTGTGACCTTTCTGGGTGTAGGCCTCCAGTGCAAGGTCCAGCACATACTCCATACCACGTGTGGGGTCAAAGCGTCGGTAACCGTTGAGTAGACGCCGCTTCCGGAAGCGTAGCTGGGGTTGGTAGCGTTCATTCAGACGCTCCACTGCAATCTCCAAAACTGCGCTTACATCCGCACGGTCGGCCCCTCTCATCTCACACTTTGGGGAGCTGTCGATGCACGAGTAAATATGCTCCTCGGTAAAGTACTCCCAGTTTATAACCTCAAAACGGGTTCTTGGTTTGAAGGGAGGATTGATTCCGATGGGCCACGTGACTCCTGCCTTACCCTCTGGTGTCAGGTCACTCAGGTTGTTGATCTGCACCTAACGAGTACACACAAAAATCTGTCAAAAAGGAACTCACTGTGTACTGTGTAAACATTTACCTTCATGATATATTTGATTTCTCTGTGGTGCAAGATATATTTAAAGCTAAGTCAACACAGAGTTAATGAACTATCATTAGCGGCCACTTTAATTACAGAATAAGGCTTCTTAGACAGATCATATTCACAGGATGATGACACTGGAATGTATGCCCCAGTAAAACACCGAATCCGTTATCTTGGCTTTTTGACATGTTTAAATATTGTATTAGTCAGGAATTTATGCCTTGGCTCAAAAAAGGGCGTGGTGGAGGGGAGAACAAACATATGGATCCCATCACCCAAGGAGCCTGATACAGTCCTGCTACATAAAAACTGGTTTCTAGTTGGGAGAAAGTGGTGTTTAAGTTCCAGTGTGTAGAATTTAGGGGAATATATTGGCAGAAACAGAATATAATATAATAAGTATGTTGTCTTTAGTATGTAATTACACTAAATTGTCTTGTTTTCGTTACCTTAGAATGAGCCTATATCCACATAGGGAGTATGTCCTCGTCTATGGAAATCACTATGTTGCACCGCCATGTCTCTACAGTAACCCAGAACGCACAAACCAAACACTGGCTCTAGAGAGCACCATTAGCAGTCTCGCACTGACCACTACAGTTGGCAGCCCTTCTGCGATGAGCTGAACAAGGTTTGAAAAAACTGATTTTTAACATAAAACTGCTTTATTCAATGTTTTTATCAATTTAATTCATCGGGTCTGTTTATTCTGAAGAGGAAGAGACCTCTGTTGATAATTTGGCTGCCTGGTAAAAACCTCCTATAAGTCTGGATCTTAATTAATCAGAGAAAAAAGTGAGCACAAATTAGCAGGTACTGGGCTAGCAGCCTGTCTGCCACAATCTAAACGGTGTCGGAGAAACACTGATTTTTAATGTGAAACTGCTTTATTCAGTGTTTTTACTGGTTTTAAATCACCTGGTCCATTTGTTTTGAGGAAGAAGAGACCTCTACGGATAATTCATCTCCCAGTAAAAACCTCCTGTCCATTAAACACTGAATGATTCCTAACCAGGAGTCAATGCTTGGCACACAGGAGAAGTTTCAGCTGGTTGCAATTGGCAATCATCACCGTTAGATGCCACTAAATCCTACACACTGATCCTTTAAGTATTACAAACCTGCAGCTGTTGGATCTGTAGGTAAGTCCATTCCAGCTCGATCTGGCTGAAGCGTTTGTGTAGGCGGTACATGAGATTTGGTTCTGATATGGGATGGACTGTGAATGCATTTTTGAACTGTACGCTGTCTTCACGCTCTGGATCTGCGTTTTTCCCCAACTCAAAGTAACGATAGGTCATCTCCTGTGAGACACAGAAACAATGACAAAGAAAAATATTAGCATAAATATCCCACCAATGAAACAGCAGCAAATGTGCATTTTGCTTTTTTTATTTCCATGTGCATTTCTACTGGTGTCCATGCATCAGTCTGTGTTTTTTACCTGGTGCACCTCCACACAACTGAGACCCAGGTAGTCAATAATGCAGCGGCCCAGCCACTCATCAGGTCTCACACTGAGGATGTCATTACGGCAGGTGTCGAGGTGGGGCTGCAGACGGGCCAGCAGACTGCGGGACAGCAGGTAGCCATAGCCCCCGTGGCAGTAGCGTGCCTTCTCCTCTCCGCCAATAAACTCCTCTGCTCGGCCCATATACAGGTCCTGACCTGCACTGAGGTGGCCCACCAGCTCTGACAGACGATCTGCTTGCATGTACGTGTCATCCTGGGCTAACAGGAACCAGTCATAGTCTGAGCCGTAGTGCTGATGGAGGTGACGCACTGTCTCGTACATCAGCCACACTGGACGGTCATCACCGTGGGCAACCACAGTCATGCCATGAGGCACCTTAGGGCTGCGCAGGCCTGTGAAGAAAAAGGTGCGGTGGAAGTGGTGGGCAACTGTGCGATTCACCGCCACGGCCAGCGTGTTGAGGGTGGCCCGGGAGGTCAGTACACCCACCAGCAGTCGCTCTCTGATGCCCAGTTCAGTGTGAATATAACGGGTTCTGGAGAGGTGAAGACAAACGGAGAGCACAAAGAAACAGACATCATATCAGAATAAAAGTAATAATTTCTCATAACAGTCCACGTGTTTACATCACAAGAAATATTGATTCTTAACAGACTAAAACTTGTTTACACAAACTTTTAAACTCTTGTAAAACAAACATTAAAAGTGGTGAGAGTAGATAAGATTTCCAGCCAGTGATCCGCTGTTGGATTTAAAATAAGACATGTATAAGAGGATGAAATCCTCACGCATCTCTGGATCAAATGTCTAGCATCCACATTAAACAGATTTAGACGTAGATTAGCCACCTATAATGTTCATGCCACAGCAGTGCATTTAGATAATCACATGGAAGATATAAATGTAAGACTACTAGGTTGAGAATTAACAAATGCAAATCCTGTGGATACAATTTGTCTCCAGTTTCTTAAAACAAACTTGATGAGATACAAAGTCAAGTGATGTGGTGCTTCTTCTGTGTATACATTTGTTGGGAAAAGGGTGCTGCATATGTGTGATCTCGCAAAGACATAACCTCCCCACTCACCTGAGGACTTTCTTGTGTGGCTTATTTGGGTCCTTGTGATAGGGCACAATACGTGGCTGGAAGTCCTCTTCTCCAGCTCCATCCCTTGAGTCTCTGGGGGCATCTCCTCTGCCTATTAAAAGCCTCCCATTTCCCAGTTCATCTCCACAGGAGTCATCAGTATCCCCTTGTGTCCAGGACACCATCAAAAGGCTGAGACTACAGCCCAGAGACAGCCCGAGGATAAGGGGTAAAGCAGGCCTGAACACGGCCAAAAAGGAGGAAAGACGCATATCTAGCAGTTATGAGGCACACTTGATGAGGCTGCTCTGGAAAAATGTATTACTTACAGATGTGTCAGCTCTCCTGCTGTAGCTTAACACATTTTAGCCAAGGGAGAACCTACATTAGGGGAAGCTGATATGTTGACACACGCAGAAAATTGCCTCAGATGTCACATAATGTCTCCTTATTTCCGTCCCATCCGGTGAGGTAGTCGTTATAAAGTTTCTAATCAACCTAACAAGCAATGATTGAATTGTAACGTTACCTCGTAGAGCAGCACATTACAGATTTTGCAAACATAACGCCTATCTTAACCTCATTATTGAAGTTAGTGTTAAACATGTAGGTTACATGAACGGTCTAAACTAGTTTCTCCTTTTGTAAGAGGAAATAATTGCAAATACCTTAACACCATTAACGGTTGTCGCTCCGTAACGGCTGTTTAACGAGCCAAGCTGGTTGTAGTAACTGTCACGTAAACTGTAACGATACTCACTGACTTTCAAGCTAACGTTGTGTTAATTAGCGTGACATATTTTAGCTAGCTTTAACGCTAATAGCTACCTCTAAAGTCAGCTAACTAATGTAGCAAGACGCTAAATGTCACCACATAGAGTCCGTTTGAGTTTACGTTAAGTTGCTCTAAATAGTGAGTAATAAAAAAATCGAAGTAAAACGACTTAAAGTTTTTAACGCAGCGGTTGAAATTAGTTATAACCTCGGCAGTAACGTTATGTGTCGGAGGAACAGCCATCAAAGAGCAAGCTAGCAGGCTAGCATCGTTGTTTTAGTGCAGATCCTCGATCCGTCTTCACGAACCCTGACATGAAGGTATAGATCCCATTTTCACCGTTGATGCAGGTAAAAATCCGTCAAGCGCAGCCACACACACGTCGTCCATTTTCTTCAGTTTCTTGACTTCCTCAAAATTAGAGTGCCACACACACAGAGGGGAATAACGTCCCTCTCACGTCGTTTTCACCCTCATCATCACTGACTGAGCCTGAGCTGCTGCAGCATCACCTATGACTGAGTCAAGGGACCTGGGGTTGGCGAGAACGACTGCTTTTCACAGATTACTCTCAACCACAGCAAGAAAATACAGTTACATGGTGGTTTGACTGGTGTTAGTGTAGATCTGTGTGAAGACACTGGGTGTTTGTTGTGACAGCGTCAAAGTGGTTCATTTAGAGACCTTCTTAGGGACTGTTCTCTACTTGTCAGAGGAGCTGGGTGGCTAGGATGAGACCTTTTTTTATTTAAAGCTACAAATATTTTTCCTTGAGCCTCCCTGAGTGACAATGCAAATGCATGACCCTCCCTCCATCATAAAAAGGCCCAAACCGTATTTTTATGTATATATTCACACCAGTGTAATGAGAAAAAAACTGTTTATAAAGTTGGACGACATGGCAACTCCCCAAAAGTGAAGTGAAGTGATTGCCCCCCCATGGCATGGCATGTACATGAAGTTTTGTCGTGCTAACAACAACATTCACCATCGGGTAAGAGAAATTGTTGAGAAAAACTTTGTTTTTTTATTTGCAGCCATAACTTTAACATTTAAACATAAATATTTACACACAGTAGTCTGACCTATCTTATCGCTTCTGCTCTGCTTATTTTATGTACTTTATTGCTTTGCTATCATCTTTGATAAACCAAATCTAACATTACTGACACAGAAGCTAAGCAATATACTGCTGTGAATGGGTCTGCTGCACAACTTATTTTAGCCACCTAAAAATCCATGTTAGTGCAAGTGTATAGTATATTTAAATATTTGCTCTGCTTTACCTTTCACATTAAATGATTGGCGCTGCGTTAGACCAGCAACTCAGTGTTCTCCTAAACTAAATTATTGTTTCTGTTAACGGATTCTGGTGGTTTAGATATAACGGCTTTAATTCCCTGTTGAAAAAGGATGTCTGATGGTGAGGTACAGCAGTCAAAATATTCTAAATATAGTGTACACTTTAACTGATATTGGTTTTTTTAGGTGGCAAAATGTTGTAGGAAAAAAAATGTTAAAAATTTTTAGCTATGTTTTGCCGCTGCCCTTGTCCACAGCAGTACATTGCTTAGCTTATGTGGCGGTACATATGTCTGCTTCTCCAAACTGGAAGCAAGCTGACAGCTGTCTACTGTATGTAATACACTAATACACAATGAACAAGTAGCATTTGATAGTAAGCATTTGCTTAGTGCCATTTGATTTTATATACGTGACGTGACCCGGAAATTTGTTTTTTTTTGTTGTTGGTTTTTTTTGTTTGTTTTTTTTATAACAAATAGGCTAAAAGTCAATACAGCAAACTTCCACTTACATTTTAGGTTTTCGGTTTTCATATCCCTCAACCCCCTTTTCCCACCCCCACCCCTTGTTTTTGTTTTTTGGCTTTTTGCATTTATCATAGGACAGCTTGAGAATGACATGAAAGGGGGCAGAAAGAAAAGGGATGACCCCCATTAAAGGGCCGCAGGTTAGGAACGAACCCGTGTTGCTCAGCCTACATGGGGCGCATACTCTACCAGTTGAGCAAGAGGTCGCCCCTGGAAGTTATTGTAAATATATACTGTAATTCAGTCTACAGTTTTAGGCTACGATAATAGGTGTGATTTTGGTGATTTTTAAAGAAAAGGAGCCTTTCAAACCTGCTGGCAGGTTTTAGGGTTCAGATAGTATTTAAAATCAATACAAAATACCACCATTTAAAATTCTGTGTCCCTCCCATACGTCAAAAAACCTTAAGTCCCACCCCAGTTGTTAAAAAATGATCATTTTGCCCCCCATCACAAGTAACTAACAGTCCCTTAGTACAGCCATTGACAACAACTCAATAAGATGACCATGTTTCCATCACACCAGTCTTTTATTGTCAGGTTTATGGGTTATAACTAAGCCTCTGTTTAGTCAGTCCCAGTCATAAATTACACAGTTTCACATATTGCTAAATTAAAGCGGTGACTAATGACGAGTAAAGGGACATTTTACTGCAGTCCCACGAGAAGGGGAGGGTCCATCCATTCTCAACGCCCTCTTTGCCCATATATGGTCCGTCTGGCGGTTTGGCGTGCGGCTACATCCACCCGGCGAAAAGTGGACACGAGACATCGGTGTGCTCCGGAGACAAGTAACACATTATCTAGGTAAGAGAGATATTTACACTGTCTGACAACTGCGACTCAAATGGCTAACATAAACGGGTTTCTGTCAAAGTAAATAATGGGTTTGAAAAACAAACATTAACCGCCGAATTAGCCGGTTTCAGAGCTTGTCGTAGCTAATTGGGCCTTGCGTCACGTTAGCTTTAGCGGTTCGGGCCTATCAGCTGTAGTTAGCTGCCGTTGTTAGCTT
The DNA here is from genome assembly GCA_019142605.1 of Cephalopholis sonnerati. NCBI lineage: Eukaryota > Metazoa > Chordata > Actinopteri > Perciformes > Serranidae > Cephalopholis > Cephalopholis sonnerati. The sequence continues at coordinate 15,717,338 of JAGQAX010000021.1, read as the reverse complement.
AGAGCTAACGCAGTCAGCGGCTAGTTTATCAAAATTGATATAATGTTCTTTCTGTGTATGACACCCTGTCGTTATCAGCTTGAACAAATGTATGGGTACTGTCGTCGGTTAATTCATCGTGAAGTGACAGATCTACCGTTGATGTTAGCGGCATCAGCCACCGTTAGCTTTCAACACTTGGGGCTATCGGGCTTTATATTGTGAGGAGCCCAACGTGCGAGCAGGTGGGACTGAAGGAAGCGAAATGCGGTCGTAGTTAGCATTGTCACCACCATCGCCGCTCCTTAGGCTGTACCGTTAACCATTTAAGGCCTTCAGTAGCGTCAGTCCTTTCGTAAACTCTGCTGTAAATTGGCACTACACCCTGAGTTGAGTTACCGGTGTTGTGTCGAAGTCTGTTGCCACCGTCGAGTAGTGTTTCCTTATCTACCACATATAAAAGCCACTCTGTGTAAGCGATTGGCCTCTTTTACCCACATCCATACTTTGATAATATCTGACTGCTTTAATAAGAATTGTACCAAAGTTTTGAAATACTCACAAAGTGAGAGTCTGGGTATGGCACTGTTTTACATGATATGACATGGTATTGTTGGATGATAAGTATGTTGTAATCTATATGTGTCTCTTGTTTTCTCTGTATTATCTTTTGTTGAATAGATTTTCACAGCCATGCCATCCGACTTAGCCAAGAAGAAGGCAGCGAAGAAGAAGGAGGCTGCCAAAGCCCGCCAGCGTACCAAGAAAGCTGATGAGCTAAATGGGGAGAGTGAACAGCCAGAGACCCAGCTCAATGGAGCAGAGAGCAATGGTGAGAGGAGGACTGGTGTTTAACTAAAAATTATAGGCTTGGTTGTAATTTACTAGGGCTTGTATCATTCCTGTGATCAATTTTAGCAGTGGCTTGATGTGTACATTTTTGCTTGTTAAACTTGCCTTTTTGTCCAATAGGTTCATGTGTAACTTGAAATGTGGTCAAAATGGTGAACAGTATTTTGTTTTTATAGGTGTTGCCAGTTTGACAAAGGAGCTGGATGAATTTGAGCTAGCAAAGACAGAGGCACGTGCAGTGACGGGCGTTCTGGCCTCACATCCCAACAGCACTGATGTCCACATTAGCAGCCTGTCACTCACCTTCCACGGTCAAGAGCTGCTAGCAGACACCAGCCTGGAGCTCAACTCAGGCAGACGCTATGGTCTTATTGGCCTTAATGGCACAGGTAAAAGGTCTCCTCTGGCATGTGGTATTATTAGTCAGTGGCTTGTACATATCGGAGTACCTGATGTCATTTGAGAACTTGGACATCTTAATAGCTGCACTGTTTGAACACGAAGAACAGCATACACATACACTGTTCAGTCACTACACCAACACATTTTCTCATTCACAGCACTTCCCCTAAACAGAAATTGGATGAAAGTTGCACAGACTGGATTTTTGATGTCACATACCATGTCGAACACAATTAATTGTCCTATGTACTTAAATCTGTCAGGAAAGTCCATGCTGTTGTCAGCCATCGGACATCGTGAGATTCCAATTCCAGAGCACATAGATATCTACCACTTGACCCGGGAGATGGCCCCCAGCGACAAGACCGCTCTTCAGTGTGTCATGGAGGTGGATGAACAGAGGATTATGCTGGAGAAGGAGGCAGAGAGGCTTGCTCATGAGGACTGTGAGTTATATTATTTGAAGCTGTTTCACATATAGTTGTTTTGTTGCTATATTGATTGAAATTAATAGTAAATGCCTTTCTGTTATCCTTGCATAGCTGAATGTGAGAAGCTGATGGAGCTGTATGAGCGTCTGGAGGAGCTGGATGCAGACAAAGCAGAGGTGCGAGCCTCTCGGATCCTCCACGGTTTGGGTTTCACCGCTGCTATGCAGCAGAAGAAACTGAAGGACTTCAGTGGAGGATGGAGGATGCGTGTAGCTCTGGCCAGGTACAGACAAAGTGCTTGTATTACACTGTGAAGTGACATGATGTGATGCATCCTTCCTGTGTGTCTGCGTATGTCTGAATTTGAACAGTCTAGTCCTCTGATCTCCGTTAGTCCATGTGTAAAATACTACATTCAGAGCTGCTATGCAGATATGTTTGGGGCGAAGTGCTCTTGAGTAGCACTGCTTGTCCTGTGGTGATTCTTTACCCCCCCCGGGGGTTGTAGTTTTTTCCTGAATAATGAATAAAGACCAAACAGTGTAACATAGCCTTGCTTACTACCTAGACCTTAGACTTACAAAACCATGCCAGTCATGGTTGTAAAAATCCAGTTTTTAAAATGTGAAACTGTTTTGTTTTGTGTTTTTACCTGTTTAAATCACCTGGTACGTTTTTGTTTTGGAGAAGAAGAGACCTCTATTGATAATTCAGCTCCCAGTAAAACCTCCTTAGCAATGAACACTGAAAGAATTCTAACTGGGAAAAGTTTCAGCTGTTTGCAGTCTGCAATCCTCACCGCTGGATGTCACTTAATCCCTCTAAATTTTACACACTGGACCTTTAACTTTGTACACACTCCATTCTGAATTTTGAGCACTCTCTAACTACCACTTCAAATGGTTTATGACACACTTGGTGCCAAGTTTAGCTGAAACTGCATATGGCAGAACTGGTTTTTTGCTCTTTCAGAAAGTTCATGCTTTGCTGTCAAATTAAATTTCCTAAGACAAACTGTGGAAGGTGACGACTCATCACACAACACCCATGGAAGAGGAGTAGTCCATATCTGAATACCTGCCTGAACTGTAATATAAAACTGAGAGTATGAAAATAAAGAGTTGTTAATGTATTCAGAAAGTTTCACGTTTATTAAAAAAAAAAAGCTTCCTAAATTGTAATGACTATCCTGTATTTGTCCAGAGCCCTGTTCATCAAACCCTTCATGCTGTTGCTGGACGAGCCCACTAACCACCTGGATCTGGATGCTTGTGTGTGGTTGGAGGAGGAGCTTCGTTCGTAAGTTCACAATCCACTTCCTCTCTTCAAATTAAGTCCAAACAGTTGATATGAATTGCTCATCCTGCTTCTTGTTGTCAGGTTCAAGCGAATCCTTGTGCTCATCTCACACTCTCAAGACTTCCTGAATGGTGTGTGCACCAACATCATCCACCTGCATCAGAGGAAACTGAAATACTACACGGTAAGAACTCTTTGCTGAATCCACTGATGACGCCTTACAGTAAAATACAGAAGCACAGTGCCAGAAAGAAAAATAGTCTCAGCATCCCTTGGAACATCTTCAAAAGACTCTTGAATGAGCTTTGCCATATGTGACCCTATAATGCTAAATAAGGAAACCAGGGGTAGACTGTTACTAATTACGTATAGGTGCCTCCCTGTTGGATGACCATGCAAATCTATTTTTGCTTTAAGGGTAACTATGACCAGTATGTGAAGACCAGAGAGGAGCTGGAAGAGAACCAGATGAAGCGCTTCAACTGGGAACAGGACCAGATCACACACATGAAGGTACATGAGAGACACCATGTGGTGGAACGCTTTCACTACACAGAGTGACTAGTTCAGAGCAGACTCTTTGAAACAAGGAACTTTTAATTAGAGCAGTCACATGCCTTTTTAAGCTTTGCAAACCATAATTATTCAGTTTGTCATTAGCCACATTAAGACTTGTACTTATTGTTCTTTTTACGTCCCTCTCCTCTAGAATTACATTGCCAGGTTTGGTCACGGCTCTGCAAAGCTGGCACGACAGGCTCAGAGCAAAGAGAAGACGCTGCAGAAGATGGTGGCCTCAGGCTTGACTGAAAAAGTTGTGAATGACAAGGTACTGTAATGATATGGATGAAATGGCCTGGAAACTAGGTTCAGTAGTCCTGAGCAGTGGTTTTCAGACTTTTGACTAAGGCTGCAAGTTTATGGACAAAATGATGATCAAGATTATTTCGATCAATATTGAGATAACTGTTATTTATCATGATTTATTTATTGATTTTTCAGGACAAAATGTTTTTACAGCGCTTAAACTTTAAATTAAACAGAGCACTGCTTTCACTTCCATATTGTGCTACATTGCTGCTATTGTACAAATATTTGCACCAAAATAAGACACCGTGAATCTCCCAGAAAGACAATCTAAATGTTTTTTGGACACACATCTTTGGCTGGATGGATAGGGTGACATGCTGTACAGCATTGCTGGCTGTGGTGACATCATTTTTCTTGGCTTTTATGCATTCTTGTACCATTAGTGGTGTTTATACAGGTAGTTTAACAAGTTGGTTGTGTTGCTTTGCAGTGCAGACACAAGTCTCGTGCTCTGAACCTGAAATACTTCCAAACAACAGATGATGATCCACACAGAAAGACTAGCTCTTTGCCTTGTGCTCCAGATATTTGATTGCCATTTTGCCCAGCAACTCAGTTTTGTTTATTACTCTTATTCTGGACTGTAGCAGCAACATTCATGATTTCATCAAGACAGTCACACCTGTTTAAGAAGCACTTGACTGAATATGGGGTGTAGTTTTCTATGAGCAGAGCATGCATTTTAAACATCAGTATCACAATGGATTATTTCATCTAAGTGCGGGAAGCCAAAATAGTTATCGCAATTTATACTCAATTCATTGTTCAGTCCTACTTTTGACCCTATGACACATATTTTGATGACTTGAGGTCAACATTACATGTATATTATGGTCATGGTACTAATATCCCCCCCTTCTTTCCTCCCACAGACTCTGTCATTTTATTTTCCTCCCTGTGGGAAGATTCCTCCTCCTGTTATCATGGTTCAGAACGTGAGCTTCAAGTACAGTGACAACACAGTGAGTAGAGTTAATATTACAACACGGACAGAGCTTTTTTCACCAAAATATTGATGCATTCCTCATTCTCATACATTTGTTAATGTCCTATAGCCGTACATATATAAAAACCTGGAGTTTGGTATTGACTTGGATACACGAGTGGCGCTGGTGGGGCCCAATGGAGCAGGAAAGTCCACCCTGCTGAAGCTGCTGATGGGAGAGGTAGGTACATTATATATCCACAATATTCCACATCAAACTGCAGTTGTGTTCGGAGTATTCAACTTGATTCTCCTTTTCTTTGTAGCTCCTTCCCACCGATGGCATGATCCGCAAACATTCTCACGTCAAGATTGGCAGATATCACCAGGTAAAACACAGAGCCTGTTGACGGCACCTGCATTATTAAAAACACTCTGAGTATCATCCTTTAACAACCAGAAAACAAAAGAGGGATCTGAAAAGGCACCTTCTGATTCAGGGCAAAAATTATGTTGTTCCAAAAATTATGTGACACCCTACAAAGGAAGTATATGCGTTTACTATAAATCTAAATGTCACTTATGTATCTGGTTGTATTGCAGCATCTGACAGAGCAGCTGGAACTGGACCTGTCTCCTCTGGAGTACATGATGAAGTGTTTCCCTGAGATCAAAGAAAAAGAGGAGATGAGGAAGATCATTGGTCGCTACGGGCTGACAGGAAAGCAGCAGGTAGGATTGGGATATTGTTCAAATTAATACAAAATAGGGAAGTGCAAAATTAAGTTTCTGTTTTTCTCTTTTCTGTAACGGTCACTAAATATACACCTTAAATTTCTTCCAGGTCAGTCCGATCAGGAACTTGTCAGATGGTCAGAAGTGCCGGGTGTGTTTTGCCTGGCTGGCCTGGCAGAACCCTCACATGTTGTTCCTTGACGAGCCCACCAATCACCTGGATATCGAGACCATCGACGCTTTGGCAGAAGCCGTCAACGAGTTTGAAGGTGGCATGATGCTGGTTAGCCACGACTTCAGGCTAATTCAACAGGTATGTTTATCATTCAGTGGACTCATTTAAAGTGGAAACAGACAATTATTCAACTTGCCCCCTCCTAATACTTCCAAGTGACATTGTTGGCGCTGCTTCTCAAAGACAATCAGACCACTTTCTATTTTCCTTGGAACATGGTAAAATATCACTCATATTTGGTTTTCATTGATAAATATCAACACACCTTTAAGCAGTTGTGCACAGCAATAAACAAAGAAGGCGAATGGCAAAAAAGGGAGAGGAAAAACCCAATCACCTAACATCAACCTCAACAAAAGAAACTGAAACCAAACCTCATGTTGCTGACTCGTTCAAACAGCAGCTCCGTTGACGTCACTTTGAGACAAAAGCCCCTTTTCACACTGCCTGTTCAAGGCAGGAATGTTGTACTGTTATTCCACCTCAGCATTCATTATAAAAGGTACAATCATGTTACGGTGGGATGGAGTTGTTCTGCAGATAGTAACAGTGCTGACAGATGTCTGTGTAAAAGGGACAGCTGTCAGGATGGCACGGCTGTGATGTTTGCGGACGTGCTATATGTGTGATTTAAAAATCAGTTAGCAGCTAACTCAAAGATGAGGAACGTCAACCAAAAATGTCCACAAATTGCAGAGATAATGAGGTTGATGAGCTCCACACGGGGGCGGCATTATGCCGGTGTTTGGTTCTGTATTAAAAAATAAATACATAAAAAAAGCAAAGCTGGTGTTATAAGGGGACTTGATAAAGCCTTAGTGTGGGATCTCTGTGTAAAATGGACTAAAGTAAATGACTATCAGAACAAAGCAAACAAACTTGTAATTCAATAGATAGGCAAACATATTCCACAAGGATGTGGTCTTTCTAACATGCTTTGCTTGTATTAACTGGGGATAGCTACCAGTAGCTACCGGGTTGATGATGAATGGTTGACGCACTTCCTTTATGCTGTAAATCAAGCCATCATTGTCCCTGGAGTTCATACCAGGTGGCAGAAAGAATTGCAACGGAAAGCGAGGCCTAAACGATTTAACATTTACTTCATCATGATGTGTTAAAGCAAAAAGCGCGTCTGTTTCCACTTTAAACTATCACAGGGTTTCACCTAACTAGTTGTAGCACCATTATAATCATGTCTCTTTTTCTCCAGGTGGCTCAGGAGATCTGGGTGTGTGAGAATCAAACCATCACAAAGTGGAATAGGGACATCCTGGCATACAAGGAGCACTTGAAATCAAAGATCGAAAAACAGCAGGCGCATGATATCTAAAGAAACGTCGCACTCTGAGCCACTCCTTTATCTTGCATCATGGATTTGACCTGCAGGGGATGAGCAGGGTTTACATTGCAGGAAATGTCATTACTAGAACTGAAACAATCTCTTATGCATCTTATTGGACACGTCTCTTGTACATGTCGTACTGTATTTCCATCTTGGTTTGACAGTGCCGCACCGTGCTGAACCCCACCCTCCCCCCTTTCCTTTCACCTCAGGCTGCACTCTGATTGGCTGATTCACCTGAAGCATCTCAGTGCATTTTGGAATGCATTCCATTGTGCTGTCTTCATAGAAAAGTTTTATTTTTCCGAATGTTCTGTTTTATCCCAACATGCAGCAGCTTTTAGGTCATATTTTATGATATTTAAAAGTTGACTTTTTTTTTCTGTGTAAAAAGAGCAGTTCTGCCTTATTTAACAATGTAATGCAATAAAGGTTTGTCTGAATAAACAGAACATAAAAACTGCACATTTAGATTCAGAAGACTTTATTCATTTTACACTCAATGAATACAGTGCTCGTATCCAAAAATCAAAAGCCTTTAGGGAAAATAAACTATTTTACATCTCTGTAAACATGAGGACAAAACTTGAAGTGATTAAAGAAGTTGCTTTGGATTCTGGCTTGTGAGCCCCACGGCTGCATAGATCCTACCTCATCCTACAGCCACTGCACTACGTGTACGCTGCTCACCCTGCTCTCCATGTAACAAAATGGCTGAGCTGTCCAAATAAAATACTGGCATTTCTTGGCAAAACTAACGCTAATAAAAGAGGGCAATAAGACAGCCGTTTGAAAAACATCAACTGAATCCAACACATCGCCAGGATGCAATTAAAAGGGAAAAATTAGTTTTTCAGTGACGTGGTTTGCTGTAAATTAACATCCATACAGGTGACATCACAAGTTATAAAATCGTAAGCTCTTACAGTAAAGCTGTGTTCATGTCAAATAGGAGCAACATGACAAAGTACAGTTGCATTTTGCTGCCACCATGACAAATATGGTCAGTTTCTTGTTACAAAATTTTCATTTAACAAGATTCGTTGAATGTCTTGTTATTACTTCATGTTAAAACAATTAACCACACAAAAATCTACTTACAACATATTGAGTAACACTGACAGTTCGGTCCAAAATCATAGATGCATATTTTTCGTCCTCCCCATAGTGGTGTTTACCGGTCTTGATTGTTTTAGTGAGAGTTGTTGAGTGTTGGAGATATCTAGTGCCATCTAGTTCCATCATATCGGAGAGAAGAAAGACATCTCTACGGCTGGTATCTCCAACACTCTAACTCTCACTAAAACATCGAGACTGATAAGTAACACTACAGGTAAGGGGTAAAATATGTATTTTGGATTTTGGGATGAACCATTCCTATAGGAAACATTTCTCATTTTAAACTAAAAGGTGTCATAACAAGACACTTCCGTGTTGATAAAAGATAAAATTAACGCCAACTGAGATCAATCATGTAACATAATGGGCCGAGACACTGGGCAGGAAAAGCAATATGGTATGAAAAGTAATAATGAGCCAATATGTTTTGTCATGGTGGCAACAATACGTTGCCATAAAGGCGCAACAAAGGCATTCTTTAAATGTTTATGAATTTAAAGTCCAGCAGGAGCTGACATCTCTCGTCTTCAGCAGAGGTAACTGTATATTTTTACCATCTTGGACAGCTGACATCATCTGCAGTAGTGTTTGCTGCATGTGCTGTACAATAACAATGCCAAATATTTAAGCTAACAAATAAAATAACCGTCAGGAGGTTGGTGTAAACTCTGGGGAAGTCCCCGTTCAAAATGTATTCTTCTAATAAACCCACTTGAAATGAATACAGCCCACGACTGAATGTTAGTTTTAATAAGGTGACAGAATGATCACTGGAAGACATTATCTGCCTTCACGTCTTTAAAAAAAAAAAAAAAAAAAAATTCAACCATATTAGGTTGAGTTGAGAATTTGTTATTTAGGTTTTCATTTAACTTAAACATATACCTGGCTGTTATTCATTACAGTCTCAAATAACATGCTGTATTATATGGTACATTTCCAACATTAAATATGTTACTGCTAGTCAGCTCGAAAAGTGCCAACCAGGAGAAACACGAATTGCTCCAACCTATAAGGCTGCACATAAAGCTTTAAGTTTGTCAGGTGGAGTTTTTCCACAGACAAAGGGCTGCAGTGTATGCAAGTAAATGCAGGTTGATTCTATATATGTAAACGTTATTAATGGCCTAGTTTTTAATAACCAGGCTTCCGTTTAAGGTTTCAACTTGGTAGCGTGCGTGATTGATAGATTAGTGGCACTAGCTGCAGTTGAAACAGTGCAAATAGGAGGAGTGTTTCAGTTATGCCGTTTTTGGCAGCATGTCTCAGGGGCTAAAAGGGGACCGCAGCGGTCAGAGGCGTGCTCGGGTACGGTATGCGTGGACCAACCGAAAGTATCGACGCTTACTGGGCTTCCCACTCCTCATCTGAGACCTCGTCGGGAGGAATGCTGCGAGTGTTGCTGGCCCGAATGCTGCTGATGTTGGTGAAGGAGAGGAGGCTCGCAATGCCCATCAGACTCACACCGGTGCCGTCCAGGTTCACCTGAGCCAGGTGCATGTGTTTCAGGAACTTCAGACCTGAGGACAACGTACAAATTCAAAGAGATTATTCACCTATATAAGAAAGAAGTCAGGTGAAGAAAGGGATAGAGTTTGACCTTACCGTGGTCTGTGATCCGTGTGCGGCTGAGATTCAGCTTCACAAGCTCTTTGCAGCGGATCAGACCTCTCCTCACGACTGTGTCTCCCACCTGAGTGCTGGCTAGCCCCAACACCTAAAAACAGAGCAAAAAACATTAACAACAGCAAAATAAGGACATAGGAGGAAGCTTGCACCTACTACTAGCTTACCTAACACCACTGAGCTAGCTATGGTTACAGTTTAGCCAAGGAGGATGTCATTAATGTTTTATATCTATACCGCTGTTCGGTAGAAAGAAAATAGTTCCTACATAAGTACTACACTGTAGCAAGGTTTGATCTGCAGAGCTAGGAACAATAGTTTCAAACCCAGCAACTATGGAAATGAGTGTGTTAACCTAAGGTTATGATGAACTACAATAAAAACTAAAACCTAAAAGTCCAGGGTAATTGTTGAATAAAACCAGTGTTAAATGTGATGCAAGTTAACTAATGTTTATGAATACAAAGGGTTAAAATTATAGATCAGCATTTATTATTTCTCTACCATTTCTTCAACTAAGCTTGTGATGGGCAGTTGACTGAGCTGTCAGCAGTAAAATCACCTGGAGGTGCGGCAGACAGGTGATGAGCTCGGCCACTCCTCGACTGGTGACTGCTGATCGGTCCAAACAGAGCTCCTGCAGCTCCTGAAGGCCTCGCAGCGAGGGAAGCCCTGCATCTGTCACCTGCGTGTTGCTAAGTGACAGCTTCTTCAGCCTACACAAAGTAAACACAATACCTGTTGATATTTCTGTTGTCATCATAGCGACACCACTGTTAGAATGACCTGCATGTGTTGTACAGTACAGTTATGAAGTGTGGCACTGACCTGTTCATGGTGGAGAGCTGGCTGACTCCTTGGTCTGTGACTTGTGTGTAGTCTGTCAGGTCCAGCTCTGAGAGCAGAGACAGTCTAGAGAGGAACGACAACCCGCTGTCTGTCACAGAGTGTCGCCCAGGGAGGGTCAGCTGAGTCAACTTAAGACCTGGGAGGAAAGCAGAAACCTCTCTAAGGGTTTGGTTCACCACAGACTTGAACCATCTTGTTTCACTCAGTCTGCTTGGTTTTGAATGTTCCTTTCCATTTACAAACCTGAGATGATCTGCAGGGCCTGATTGCCATCCGCTACGGGGATTCCCGCCAAACTGAGGGAAGACAGGGCAGGGTGGCTGGCCAGGTGCTCCAGGGAGCTTTCTGTCACACCTGTCCCATCCAGGTTGAGAGTCTGCAGGCTGGACATTTCTGCCAAAGCTGAAACATCCTGGACCTGATAGAACATCACCAATCAACACAAAGAAATGTCATGAGAAAACAATAAAATGATAACGTACAGAGCATCAAGTTCTTTATCAATATAACAGACATGATCGCATCTAAAGTTACCTTAGTGTGCTTGATGCTGAGGAGCCGCAGTTGTGGCACGCAGGTGCGCAGGACCACTAGTGTGGCTTCAGTCACAGCCGTCTGGTTCAGGCTGAGCTGAGAGAGAGAGGATGGAGCTGACTGAAGATATAGTACCATCCCAGCATCTGTCACTTTCGTCTGGTCCAGGGACAGGAAACACAGGCTCTTCAAACCTTGTGACAGAAAGATGGGAAATAATGTTAATAAAAAGCAAAACCCCAGGTTTAGTTCGGATTTTTTGAGGCTGGGTTGCACGAGGTACTTACCCATAGTCAGTGCATTAGTGCATTACATACAGTAGATGGCGGTCGGCATGCTTCCAATTTGGAGAAGCAGACAGAAGTACCGCCACATAAGCTAAGCAATGCACTGCTGTGGACGAGGGCAGCAGCAAAACAAATTTTAGCCACCTAAAAATCAGTATCAGTTTATGTGTACACTATATTTAGAATATTTTTACCGCTTTACCTTGCAATTCGACAGCCCTTTCTGACGGGGAACTGAAGTCACCCCTCCACAGCAGTACATTGCTTAGCTTCAGTAGCAGTGCTCTTGCCTGCTTCTCCAAACTGGAGGCATGCCAACCAGCAGCTACCGAGGGTAATCTACTGACTGTGGATAAATACCTCACACAATCCCACGTCAAAAAGTCCAAACTATCCCTGTAACACTGAGCAGCTTATGATGGGATCTGGTGTTCTTGCACGTAATTGTTGTTGCCTATACAGTGGTGTTACGTAATCTATTATCCCCTCTGGTAACAATCTGAGCCTTGTTCACAAGACAGTTTGTAGAAAGTCTAACCTGTGATATGCTGCAGACAGGAGTCGGTCAGTTTGCTACAGGAGGCCAGGTTGAGGTACTGGAGTTTGACCAGGCTGGACAGGATTGACAGCCCAGAGTCTGGAAAAAGAAAGATAAAGAGATTACAACGAAATAGCACTCTGACTGAAATATATTGTACAAGTTAACACAGCAAAAATAATAAGTGAAAAAACATCCTAAAATCTATACCAGTGATTAGAGGTGAGTTGACCAGACTCAGATGCTTCAGCGCTGTGAAGGCCCGTAACTGCCGCAGGAGCTCATTGGTGGAGTAAGGGTAGTTGTTTAGGACAAACTTCTGCAACGGGCAGCCGAAGAAGAGCTCCAGGGTGCGGGGACGTAGGAGCCTCTCACGCGACATGTGGTTGAGCAGAAGCTCCGCAAGCTCTGGGGTGAGGCCTGCCAGACTGCTGCTGTACTGCATGCTGGGAGCTGAGAGAGTAGAGACACAGGGCCAAGAGTGACACAGTGAGTAAATAAAGTAGTGGGACACATTTCCTGGAAAGCCTGCCTTACAAGTGAGTATTCTACATCGTCTCTCACCAGTCATGAGGTGGACAGTTGCACGAGTGGCCAAGGCACATAGGGACGGCACGCTGGGTGCCCTGAAGGGTCTTTTAGGGGGTGATGGTTGTCCCTGGGAGGCACGGGGATCTTCTTGCTGTGCAGCTCTCTGAAGACGCTCCACTGCAGCCTGACCTGCGGCTCCAGGTGCTGCCCGACCTCCTGCATCTTCAGGCTCTGCTGGGTCCTCTTCTGGAGCCTCCCTGAAACACACACACTCAACTGTTAACTGTGTTTTAATTTATGGTTAAATTATGTAAAGACCCCCAGCCATTTCCACAGAATGCCAAATTTTGCTCTGTATTCCTCTATTGCTTTTTGAGTTCAGTTACCAAAAGTCTACCACAACAAATTTCTCATGTAAAACTGAACCACAGGAAATTCAACTGGAAACACCCCACGGCTGTAATCAGTAATCTTTCTCTAGCTTCCTGTCTAATGACTAATTATCTGGCATACCGTTGCTGTGAGAGAACATTAAAGCTTAGTGAACCTATCCTCTTTAAAAGGTAACATACATAACAATGGATTACGAAATCAGGTCACTGATAGTAACAACTTCTACTGCATTAATTAGGATAACAACAGAATTAGGGCTGCAACTACTGATTACTTTTATTATCAATTCATCTGCCAATTTTTCTCGACTAGTTGTTAAGTCTATACAATGTCCATCACAGTTTCCGAGCCCAAGCTGAGTTCTTCAATTGTCTCAGTTTAGGCCCTATTTAAGCTTTTGCTTGTTAAACGGCGCATAACCTTGGTGCATAGTGAAGTGCACGGGGCAAAGGGATTGTATTTAGTACCTTAATTTAACATAGGTGTGTTGTAGCGTAACATGAATTCAACCAGTGTCATCTCCCTTTCTTTTAAAAGCCAGGTGCGTCTGTATCTGGCATACTGCAGGGTAGATTCAACAAATAGGAGAAGCGAGCAGTTTTCTGCTGAGAGTAATGCAGTAATGTCACTGCAGCAAATATTGAGGGCCATTAAGCAGCATATCTAACAACTCAGGTTATAAACTTGACAGGAAACTGAACTAAACTTCTAGCTAAACTAAGCTTCTGAAATAGTTATGAAGTTACAGTGCTCCATGTGTGTAAATGTGCACAGTGTCTCTTAATGAGGAGTTGGGCAGCAGCTCTGCTTTGCTTTGTGCTATGCTCACATTTTAGAAAATCTAATTGATATTTTCCTCATTAATGGTGTTTTATTTCACCACCTGCAACCCATCCCCATGTCCCTGTGTGTGTAACGAGCAGAGTGTTCGCCCTTATGTAGGCACATCTTCCTGTCTGAACAATGCACCCTTTAAATAGCAGGAATATACAGTGCTACTGACGTTAGACCAAGTTTTTCTGGTCAATGGTGCACCAACAACGCTATACACCAACAATACACCTGACCACGCCTCATTTAAAGACCGTAATACCCACGGGTGCAAAGATGGGCACAAGTACATTTGCTATTTACACAGCTTGCCACTGGCTATGAAAATGACAACTGCATCAGTCTGAAACTAGCAATTATAGGTGCACTGTGCCTTGTGCCACTTTGCACTGGGTGTGAGATAGGCCCCTTTGTCTCACGAGCCAAATGATTCACTTTGTTATAAAAGAGAAAAAGAAGCACATGCTCACATTTGAGAAGCGAGAATTAGCAAATGTTTTGCATTTTTGCTTTTAAAATGTCTCCAACAATTATTTATTTAATCAAAATAACTGCAAATTAATTTTCTGTTCATCATTTTAGCTCTAATCAAAACACAATAAAACTAAGCTAAATGTGTCAAAGGCGAGCACGGGGGATCTTCAGAATTAATTATTATGAACAGCTGCAAAACACTTCCAAATCAACTGTAGTCCGGAGGAAAAAATTTCAACAGTATTACATATAAAGTTGCATCTATGTATATACATTATAATTCTCACATTATATTAGCACCATTCTGTCTACACACCCACCTGAGTCGATTGCCTTGCTCTGGCCAGTGGTGTCTGGGCTCAAATTCTCCACGAATCCGGTTCTCAGGAAAGAAAGGCAGCCTCGGCATTCCTGTGAATAATTTACAGCTGTAATTCATAAGAATATCCTGACATCACCAAGCTGACACTGACATAAAAACCTCTCTGTATATACACATTTTAGGTCTATTAATATAACATTTAACTAGGCTAACTGTTTTAACAGTGGAAAAAAAGTTGCACTTAAACATCCCACACCTCTAATTAACACCAACATCTTCAGTTCTGGATCTCAGATTCTCCTCTTTCTGGCTTCAGCTGAGACTGAGCTCTTTCCACTCTCAGGTCTGGCATACATTGAGAATACTATATCAGAACCACATGCTCTGAGAGACTGAATATGATTGGCTGACCGGCTGTAAGCACTTACAGAAATCATTTCTAACTGGTGGGGCTCAGCAGCTCTGACCCCGTGTACTGTATGTTTGACAGAAGAGGGCATTCACCTACATATTTCCTAATCCTAATCTTTCTAACATATGACACACATTTCTTGAAAAGTCGGTCAAACGTTTTGTACATGGGGAAAAATTATGCAATATACAGTATAAAACTGAATGACAAGTAAATCCAACAGCTGAAAGTGAGAAGCCAGGTTTCTGACGCGGGAGAACAAAAAGTTCTTTTGTGGATGACTAAATGGAGACACATGGAAGCGGGAAAAAGGGAGGAGCAAGGGGGAGGGGAAGCAAGGAAAATGTGGGTCAAATGAGGGATGAGGTGTCCGCAACAACCCCAGACACAGTGAACCCTACCGTTAAGCATGTGAGGTGGTTCTTCCTCTTCTCCTTGTTCCTCATCAACCTCAATGCCAGCAGCTTCTTCAGCATTACCGGGAACCAACCTCTGGCCACGGCCTGTTGAGCAGCACCAGGAATGACATTTAATGACTGAACAGCTTTTTGAATAATGTTTAAGCAATGTTCAACACTGGTATGCTGAAATAATTGAGCCTGTAAAGCTGCAAAGTGGAGGAGCTTTCCCTGCAAGTAAAAAAAGATTATTGTTCTCCGTATACAATGAAAGGTGACTCACAGTTGGAGCACTTTCACAGCTTGGACTAACATCAAAGTATCACAATCAGTACAAAAGATGAAAAGCTGTGCTAGGAAACATGGGATTCTTTCATCAGAAGGTAAAGGTCTGTGTGCAAAAAAACAAAAAGTTAGAAATTAACTATGACAACGAGCAATTTGACGAGAAACATGATCACTGAGCCTAAAATTCTGGGAATTATTTTCTAAGGGTGAGCAGATACTTGAGACTACTTCTGAGAAAACTAAACACATAATCTGCACCTAACTTTGTTCACTTTTAGATCAATTTTGGTTGGCTGTTTTTGTACCCAACTGCAACAGCAAAGGTTTTATATATCCTTCTGTTGTTATTCATGCCACTGATTGGCTTGTTGTCCTCGGACAGCTGTAACTCAGGAGGTCGTTCACCTATCGGAAGATTGGTCGTTCAAACCCCTGCTCCTCCAGTCAGCATGTGGAAGTATCTTGGGCAAAATCCTGAACCCCAAGTTGCTCAGTGTGAGTGCATGTGAGCAGGTGGAGTGCATGTGTGTGAATGGGTGAATGTGTCTCCTGTAGTGTAGAAGCGCTTTAATTGGAAAGGCGCTACACAAATGCAAGTCCATTTACCATTCTCCATGGCAGCTGAGGCTCATGGGTTTCAAAGTATTTGGAGCAGTCCTCCATGCCTATATATATTAGGCGTATAAGAAAACATCGATACACTTGAGTAATGTGTGGGATTTTTGAGCAATAATTTACATGCAACGATTTGTGGCAGTGGTATTCTTTGTGCTGTTTAAGACAAACTAGATAACAGTGTCGTATTTTAATTTACACTAATCAGTCAAAACATCAAAACCACTGGCAGGGTGAAGTGATTAACATTGATCATCTTGTTACAGTGCAATGTTCTGGCTGGGAAACCTTGGGTCCTGGCATTCTTGTAAATGCTATCTGATGCGCTCCACCCACCTGAACATCGTTACAGACCAGTAAACCCCCTCATGATGACAGCATTGTTGATAGCAGTGCCCCCCAGCAGGACAATGCACCATGGTACACCACAAAAACTGCTCAGGAGTAACCCGAGGAATGGGACAAAGACCGCAAGGCATCAACGTGACCTCCAAATATCCCAGATCCCAATCTGAACATTCCGAACATTTGAGGGACGTGCTGGTACCCAAGAGGTACCCCTAATCTACTGATGGGACCTCCTTGACCTCTGGAGGGTGTCCCTTGGTTGAAGGGCACCAGGGCGTTAGCTTCAGGTCTTTTGAGTCCCATGGGTTGTGAGGTGGGGTGCCGGCATATCCGACAGACGTTTGATCAAATTGGGATCCAGGAAATTTGGAGGCCAGGTCGACACTTGAGCTCCTTGTCACTTTCCTCAGGCCATTCCTGAGCAGTTTTTGTGGTGTGGCACGACACACTGTCCTGCTGGGGGGCCACAGCTACTGGAGAGTGCTGCTGCCATAAGGGGGGGGAACCTGTTCTGCACTGGTGTTCACATGGGTGGAGCATGTCAGGTGGCAAAGACAGTGAATGTCAGAACCCGAGGTTTTCCAACAGAACATTGCACTGTAACAAGATCATCAATGCTGTTCACTTCACCTGTCAGTGGTTTTAATGTTTTGGCTGACCGGTGTATGTTTCACTGATAAAGGCAAATGTTAAAATGTGCTTTGCTCAGATTGCACAAAAATTTGTGCTATGATGTTGGATGTTACAGAGACTGTGATAAATAAAAATGCAGATCCTTGACTGTTCCAACTGCAGAAAAATCAAAACTTTTTACTCAGATTTTATGCAAATGGTGGTGTGTTCTTTATCCTATGACAGTTTTCCTAAAATTTACATAAAAAGAAAAAAACACAATATATTGCCTTGGCTTACAGTATGGAAATATAATGAATTGTGGCCCCTTCATCCAGATTCTTGCCAACACACAGCCCTAAAACATGGCTGTAGCATCATCCAGGAGAATCCCATGTTTCTATGTTGAGTGACAGTACGGAAATCATTAAAACAAAAACTTTAAATAGGAATTTATATTGGAGAAAAATATTTTCAGAACCAGCAGCTCTTCCAACTTTGCAACTCTACAAAAATTGTATGGACTACTACCAGTGGAACAACTGTACACAACAAACAAGATCTGTAAGGTACGACAGCAAATCTGCTTAAAATTTGCTTATAAATGTATACTATGTTTTCATACATGGTACTTAAACCTACCCCAGAAGTGAGACGGCCCAGAGAGTGAAGGACCAGCTCCAGGTATCCCCGCGTAATTCACAGCCTCTTCCCACAGCTGGTTGGGTAGTGGAGGAGGCAGAACATGGTCCTGCCCTCTCGCCCTCTCCAGGACAGGGATACGTGGTTGAGGAGACATATCACAAGGAGAAAGGACATCCTCCCCTACTGACGGTGGATCTGCAGGGCTTGAAGGATCCTGGGGTGTCTCTGGAGGAGTGGTCTGAATACACAGCGCAGCGTTGGGCGTGAGGCCAAGAGAGCGCAGCGAACAGGCAAGCTCTGCCTCCCCAAAGCGTTTCCGTGGAAAACCCTGGAGGAGGGAAAAGGAGGGTAGGGAGGGGTGGCGTCCGGTGATGTGCTCCACCACGCTGCGCAGAGGAGCATCAGCTGGGAAGCGTTCACGCATGGACTCGCCGGATGGGAGCCGAATCTGCAGCAAAAAAACAAAGTTTAAACAACTGCAATTTTACTGTATCTGCTTCAAACACAAATTAAAATTTGCCTTACCATGAGGACGCAGTTGTTATCCACATTGGTCTGAATCTTTCCTCCAAGCTTCTGCCCCTGACCACTGGGAGGAGACGTCTCTGTGGCAGCACTGCTCTGGTTCTTCTCCTGCAAGCTCCTCCGATCCTCAGCTATCCGCTTTAACACCAACTCGCGCTCCTGGCAGACAGAACACACATGAGACAAGATGTTCTGGTCTGAGATTACGAATTGGACACTTCAAATATTTTGTTCTCTGAGTGATAACAATCAAATTGCCAGTGCAGCTGAGTCTGAACTGTTCAGTACAAGAAGTCCTTCTTTGCAGGACTGCTAACCTGTTTCTTTTGTCTTCTCTCTGCTCTGGCCTCCTGAGCAACACGTTGTCTCTGCTGCTCTTCAAAGTCACTCTTGTCCTGTTTGATTCGAGACTCGACTGGTAGCGGCTCTGGGGACAGGGCACCTGATTTTGATGGTCTCAGCACCAGAGACGGAGATGCTGTTTAAGTAAAAAAAAAAAAACTTTAAACTTCAAAGACATGATTACAAAGAAATACAGAGTATTACAATGGCAGATTATACTAGCCCTCTATCCTTAAAAGCAAACCCAGTCCTTAGCTTGGGTATACCTTTGCTGTCAGAAGGAGATTTATGTGTCTCTGAAGTGCTTGCTGCCTCTTTGGGTGGGTTGAAAGCAGAGAATGCTGTCTCAGCTGGCTGTGATGGATTCTTGACCAACCTGTGCCGCGGAAACTGACCCTGCAAGAGCCTGTCAACATATGAGACGGGAGACATATAAGCAATTTACAGAAAACAGGGGTCTTGTAGAAACGTAAGGTGAATTTCATTAGTGAAAAGAGCTGGGACAACTCACCACTCAGCTGCGTCTGACACAGAGAAATGCCCCGCCTGTACAGCTGCCTGGATTTGTTCCTGTGAGAACCCCATCTCACTGAGGATGAGGAATAAATCCCCAATCGTCTGCAAAACAAGAGAATCAAATAGGCATTGTCACAGTCTGATCTGTACTAGACACCCTAATTTGTTCCTTGCATGTGCAAAGATGGTCGGGATGAGGCATTAAAATTGAATGGGTAGGGTCAGGGTAGCCCATTGGTCGGGGGATAGGACATGAACAAATTGGATTTCCCATACAGATCGAACAGACGACCTTTAGGGATCGGGTTGTGACAGGCAACAAAAAGACATGTAGACAAGGGCTGACCTTTGTGGTTGTTTTTCCCTTATCAGTGAGTACACGAACAATGGATCCTAGCTCCTGATGTGATCAATAACATTCAAAGAAATTTTTCAGACTACAGATAATCCAGCTTTCTGTACTGACACCAAAGGTCTGGTTAACTAAGTCAGAAATATTGTTTATAATGCATTAGAAACATTTTAATTACTTATAGTTTTATTACTGCGTTGTCTGATCTGCCAATACCACTACTAGGTGAATTAATCAATGAATTATTCGGTAATATCTATTTTTAATAAGTATGGACTACGGCTGCACAATTAATCGAATTAGTATGGAAATGGAAATATCTAAACATAGAAGTAAAATGTGTCACAATACACCATTACGAATGAAGCACTGTGGTGTTACAGAGACGCCCTGGCCTACAAATCATATTCCAGATGCAGGGGAACACGCTTGTTTGGTACAGACTCCAAAAATACATCATCAACAACATCATTTCATTTTTTCAGTGAAAATAAAATGTAAAAATGATAATTTCCACTAAAATCATGACTCGTATCACAATATCTTAAAAAATAATAATAATAATAATCATAATATGGGGTTGTTTTTCTGTTATCATGCAGTCCTACCAAGAACAATGCTGCACCTTATTTTACAGCATAAACATTATATACTAAGTTTCCAGCGCTAATCTATGGTGCATTATAGGACATAATTATGCTTTGTATTCAGTACATATTAAATCAAAATCAGAAATACCTCACTGATCCCTGAGGGGAAATTATGATCAGTTACAGCTGCTCTGATGTAAAGACCGGAGAACTATAATAAATACATTTAAGAGATAATTGAAGTACATAATTATATAGTAATAAAATTAAATATAATTAAAAATGTGCAGTATGCAACAAAGCTTAACACTAGTGCTTAAGACATTAAGAATAAAATACATATCTATTACAGTCCTACTTGTAGCTTTTATTCTACGCTGTTGTGTTAATTTGTATGTAATGTATGTACTTTCTACTACCTGGCTTTTGTTTTGTTTTTTTACACTGTATTTTTCCTCTGCTGAGGGAATAATAAAGCACAAGATGTACCCCTATCAATAATGCATTAACAGCTGTCTATACACTTAAACATTTTACAATTTGCTATTTCTGTTCAATTTTTTATACTAATATTTCATAAATCAGTTTTGCGTTGACATTAATACTTGACATCTGTGAATAAAAAGGGGAATTGTCAAAGAAATGTCAAAATATTTAAAAGAAATATAAAATTAAGACTTTATAAGATATTTAACTAGGTGCTGGTGACAATGTTTTATTGTTGACTTTAACTTTAACTCATGTACATGTAATTTATCAATAACATTATCAGTATTTTAGCATGGACTAACTACACCATATTTATTTTTCTTTGTTGTCCTCCATTTAATCTGACTGTAGCTGACCTGCAGTGTCGCCTTTAAACTCTCTACTTCTAAGTTAATGTTTGTTCACAAAGTTTTTAGCCTTTAGTAGGCTTCTGTCAGGGTTAATGCATTAATTCAAAGTAAAGTCAGCGATGTTAAACTAAAGCACAGATGTCCAGCTAACCTTAAGCTAACGCTAGGTATGTTGTTGTGTCCACACAGTACAGTGAGGGCTGTCAACAAACAACGTTAGCATGGCGGCTAACAGTTAGCCGAGGGAGAACGATGGCGAGGCTAAAGCGAGAGCAGCTAGCAGGCTAATATTTGTGTGCAGTCAGCAGTGTCGTGTCAGCAGTAGCTCGGTGATTCGCAGCTTACCGGAGGACCAGCGGAACTCATGCCGTTGTTTGAGCGTTAACGGATGGAAATCAAAGTGAAGCTAATATTAATTAGCAACTTTGTTGACTTCCTGGTTGGGTCTGCAGCGCCGCATGCTATGCTAGCAAACACTGACCGAGCCCTTTGACTTGTAGATTGACAGCATATCAACAAGAGAGCAGCCTATCAGCACTGCGGAGAGCCGAGGCTGTCTGCACACAGGCAGAGCTGCACTGATCCAGCCCATCCCTCTGTGACTGACGCACCAACACACCAACCACCACTCTCATCATATGTTATCAGATATGACTAAACATGTCCGTGTAATCTGTGGAGGTTTACTTTATTTCAACACAGAATAGACTGTGGGTGAAAGGGAAACGGTTTAATTTCTGACTCTGATTATATTATATTATATTATAATAGACAATATATATTATACAAAATATAATAAAATATATGATAATATTATAATTTAAAGAAATATAATATATTCTATTGTTGTATATAAAAATATGTGATATTTGTTTTTGCCTGTATGCCCATCAGTTTCAGCCTGTGCTTTACTTCTTGTTTGCATTATATCATTTTATTTTTGTTCTGATGTATTTAGTTGGTCTCAATTTTTATTGTATGTCTTTTTCTTACTTAATGTAATCTTCTTCCTTAATTGTCTATTTGTCTCTGCACCTGTTTTTACTTACTTTGCTATTAACGGATTACACAATAAAAAGAAAAGAATATATCTAATAATAATATCATATATTTTATATAATATTATATCTTTTTATATCTATATATTGTGCCACACTGTATATTTTAAATTGGTTGTTTTATGTCTTTATTTATGTACTCAGGTCTCTTGAGAATGAGATCTCAATCTAAACGGGACCTACCTGATTAAATAAAGGTTTATAATAAAATAAAGTAAAATAATAATCCCACAAGACAGTCCCTCCCACCCTCAACACCCAACAAGGGCCATAATAAAAGCACTGGTGTTACACCATAGCATGAGTACATACATCACACATATCTCGCCTGTCAACCCACAATCGACCGAGAAATATTTTCCATGTAACTCCTGAAACCACACTAGCAGTTATCACATGTGTGGATTTCTTTTAAGATTAAACTTTATTTTTTCTGATGCCATGCAAGAGGAGATTTCAGGGGGAGGATCTGCGCTTTTCCAAGGTCTTTAACACACTAATATAACCTAATCATAATCAATATAAATATAAGCATCACTGTATAAACTGTATATACAGTCACAGCCACCCTAACTTATGTATATGAAGCAACCTGTTACATTAACCATCCAATATTAATTCCAGCAGCCTTTGTCCTCTGCACCATTGCACCACTATATTTATGTTTACTGTTATACAAATTTCATTGAGTTTTTATACAGTATATTCAGTCAATATACTTTTTATTTACATTTCTGCACGCAGTGGTCAAATGTTAATGTATATTCTCTGTATGTACATTGAGAGCAACAAAAAAGAGAGTCAAATTCTTTGTGTACAGTGCTGGGAAGGCTGGGAAGAGTACAGTGAAGCAATTTTAATTATTCATAATTATTGACTGGATACTTTTTGAACAGCAAATGTCCTTCAAATGTTTTGAACTGGGAGATAAAGCTGAAAAATGTCCAGAAACAGCCCAATCAAAAAGAAGACAGTCCTTGTGGTGAAAAGGTTAAAAGCAACAGAATGAATATTATAACATACATACATTCGTATGTAACCCCTTTGTAATCACCAACGTTTTGATTAGTAAATGTCATTTAATTTTTTTCTCAGTAAGTGTAACTGATGAGAATAACATTAATTTTGTTATTTAATTACCTGTAACTAGTTACTTGTAATTGGAACACTGCTTGTTGGTGTGAACATATTTGGCCATTAAAGCTATATATAATGTGTTGTATGCTGGAGCATAATCCACATTTTTTTCTTGTATACTTCTTATTTTATATCTATTTTTTTATCATTTCTCTGTGCTTACATACAGTGTAAGAGCAACAGTAACATGTCTCAGTTTCCCCAATAAAGAATTTCTGATGTGATCTGATTCTGAAAATCATTTCATGTAACAGGTGAATCCACTGGTTTCAATAGCGGCAGACCACCAGCAGGGGTCACTCTCACTCTGTTTACATTTCGCATCATGCATGCTGCAGACAATTTGCAAATCACCCTGTAAAAAACAACAACAGCCAACTTTGGCATTCTACATACACCAGAAAAATAAGGTAGATACTACAGGAGCAACTAAAGAAAGTGCCATTATTATGATTCTGTGTCACTGTTAAGTCAGTTAAAATGGTAAAAAAAAAAAAAGACAGGAATGAGGGAGTCAAACTAAAGAAAACTATAAATGACTTTTTTAAGGCCTTCTTCAATACCACTACATAAAAGTCAGTATATATACACAATGCAAAGTAATGGAGTATTTGCCGCCTTATTGTACAGAAATGTTACTGTTAATTTGGCCCATAGACCCATGTCAAAATAACCAGATATATAGTGGTGTGTTCTCCCACTTTACATGCTGTGTGTACAGTTTTATAATGTCATGTAGATATACGTTGTGTTGGGGACAAGAAGCAGGACCATCACGTTCTGTGGCAGAACACAAAAGCAGAGCAGATAAGGTTTAAAAAAGGACGTTAACTTGGTCTTTGTTCAAATACAAGGCGACAGGTAGGCAGCCAGAAAAGGCAAGTGTGTCCAAAGAGGGCAGTCAGGAAGTCAGATAAAAACAAAAACAGGCAGAGATCATTAGCAGACATTAGGCCGACAGGCTGGACAAGGGCTGGACCACTAAGCACAATAGCTGATGTGACATTGGCAAAGAGTAGGAGTGAATGGACTGGTACATAGGTGACTAATTAGGAGGAAATGAGGGGCAGATGTGCAGGTAGGTGATTGTCAGTTGACGACAGAGAGGCAGGAAGAGTTTAGGACTGGCAGGCATGAATAATGGGCAGAGAATGTGAAAAACTTATTACCAACAACATGGCCATCTGATGAAGCAATATTTTAGACTCATGCATAAGCAAAACACTGGAGAAAATGAAGGTTATTAAAGTAGATTTTGACACCGTGACCCTCTAAGACATGACTCCAGATAAAGCAGGAGCTATACCTTAACGCTCTAATGTCAGTGGACATTGTGCTTTATTGTTACATGTTACTAAATCAGCACAAAGCAGTTGATGATTAGTAAGTGTAGAGCTTTTTCACTCGTGAAAAAAGCACATGTGAAATGTAACATTTCACATGTGAAGTGAAGCATTTCACATTCCTCCCATGAGTCAAAATGTCTGCTGTGACACAGGCCTGTTGCTGAAATGGAAAACTTATTCTTGTCTTTGAAAACAGGAAATTAACAAAACCTTTGATCATTTACAAGGACTACATTAGCAAATGTTCCTCAAATTACAAGTTTTTGAGGACTTCTCACACAAACAGTGAGACTGAAAGTTTATTATTTTCTTCATGTTTTATTCTTAACAGTTTAATGACAACTAGGCCATCTTGTGAAGATTATGTGATGTAACCAAAAGCCTCTTGGGAAGTACAATACTGATCTTGTTGTGTGTTTTGTCTTTAAATTGTTGTGATATTTAAAGGCCCTTTGGTTATCCCATAGATAAAACATGATAAAGTGCCCTCTAGTGTGCCCTCCCAGCAAACATAATACAAAGAAGTGACCTCCAGGGTGTCCTTCCAGTGGAGATAAAGGGGAGAATGTGCCCTTTAGGATGCCCTTCCAGGGGTGACACCACGAAGAAGTGCCCTTCAGAGTGCCCTTCTGGAGGAGGAATCTTGAACTGCCCTCTAGGATTACTTTAGAATTAAGATAATGTGATGCAATGCTATATAGGCTGCCCTATATACAAGGAAACTTCTGCATGCTGAAGCCCCACTGCATACAGTGTTTTTTCCACCCCTGCTCCTCATACAGCTTTTGTCTCCCACTCAAGATGGTGAGAGTGATTAGAATAATGATGACAAAACAGTGTCAGGTCTCAGGAGACGGAACTGATCTGTGATGGGATAGCTACCTACATCATTAATAGCTAATACTTAAATGTACTGTAAATGAATCCTCATTTTTGTATTTGAGCTCACGCAAAAGCACGTTCTTAGACAAATTATGACAAAGAAATGTTTACTGATGTTTAATTCCGAGCATCATAACGGTACACCGGTTTCCCTCCGGCCTTCATCAGAAATATGAATCATCATCATTTACGCAGGCGCGACAACTTGAGTCCGGAGGAAATGGAAACAAGCTGCCAGAAATTACAGACTTAGACCGGAATTCGATTAATCTTGGCTTCAAAATAAAGGATTTACTAGGCTTTTGAAAGACGTTAACACTCGTGTCATGCTATATTATGATATTTTCGTACGGCTTATATGTAATTTCCTCATTAATTATTGTGATATAATGTTTTTTTCCGAAGTAAATTCGCGCATTTGCCTTTGCTGCTCGCGAAGGGTTTTATTTTGAATTTTATACCGGAAGTCAGAGTGTTTTTATTAAGCGCTTTGACGCCGGTTGAGCGAGTCAT
Organism: Cephalopholis sonnerati; assembly: GCA_019142605.1. NCBI lineage: Eukaryota > Metazoa > Chordata > Actinopteri > Perciformes > Serranidae > Cephalopholis > Cephalopholis sonnerati. Next base: position 15,691,343 of record JAGQAX010000021.1, on the reverse strand, counting down.
TCAGAGAGAGTTTGAGGTGAGTACCAGGCACCGGTGAGTAAATAAGCCACAATGTGTGTGTGATTTTAAGCCTCAGAAGGATTTCGCTTCGTGAAAACGTGTTTTTCCTTTGAACTATCGATATTTTGAAGGTCACGAGCCGGTCTTGACTGTTGACATATTTTCCCGTGAAGAGAGGCGGCACCAACTGCCACACATGCATGAAAGTGTCCGCTGTTGCCGCTGGTGGATGACTTCGCTTTGTTCTTCGGCTTGTTAATCAGGTATTAGAGAGGATGAAGTCCAGGAAATGTGCTCGGACATGTGGTTTTGTCGTGGTTTAAAGCCTCTGACAGGCTGGTGGATGGTAAACGATATTATTTACGGTGATGTCTGGAGGAGTTCCTCATCCTAGCAAGCTAGCGGTCACTCCTCCTGTCAGGAGCTACACTGTAGAAATGTGATGGACATGTTGAAGAGTTAGCACGGATGAGTCAACATTTGTCTTGTGTCTTAAATAACTAAATAAGGCTTTCAACAAGGAAGTGTGGACACTGCTTAACTCATAGATTCATCATTCATTAAGTCACTGCTCAGTGATACAACAGCAGCATGGCATGTCCTCTGTTTCTCAGGTCATATGATGACATACTAAAAATTTCCAGTGGCAAGTTGGCGCAATATGACTATACAATTGATATCACTTGTTCCTGAACATAGCCTGCAAGGTGACTATAGATAGTGACTACTAACAACTGTTTCCATTAACTACTAATCTGTTTTTTTCCCATAATAGTGGAGAAATGATGCAAATCCCCAGTCTTCATAGAGCTTGTTTTATTCAACTAACAGTCTTAAAACCAAAGATATTCAATTTACATTGATATAATTTGAGAAAAATAGCAAATCTTACATTTGAGAAGCAGGAACAGTAGGCATGTTTCGCAGTTAACCACTTGTGAAAATTGTATATAACTAATTGATTGACTAAATGTTTCAGCATGAGATGAAATCTGTCTCCATGTCACATGTGTTGTCAACAGGAAATCACAGGTTTCATCCCATTGACCTCCATTTTAGGCTTTTGTTCTGCGCCTCTATTGTATCATGGCTTTGGGGATGAAAGTAGAGCACACTAATGAGAGAGCATAATATAGCATGGTGGCTATAACAACTTATAATAGCCAAAAGAAGTTGCTACTTCAGTGGTTTTGCATCTTGCCAAGTATCAAAATGTTCAAGTTTTCCATTTATAATGATAGCAAATGTTTTTCTGTTGTGTGTCATAGCAGATGTTTTGATTTGTCGAACACATGTGAAACTAATAACAATCATTTCTGCAGTAAAATGGTTACTGGAACTGGGCCATGGTTTGTGTTATCAGTTCCACTGTTGCTTTTCCTGCTGTGACAATTCAAAACGTCAGCTTTGAAAACGTTACAGTTTGAATCTGATTCTGGGAACAATAAAGAAACACAAAGCTGGACAGGCAATTAAGATTAAAAGTCTAGTGGGATTTAGGTATATATTGGCAGAAATGGAATATAATAGTCATAGCTATGTTTTCAATAGTATATAATCATCTGAAACAAAGGATTCTTTTGTTTTTGTTACCTTAGAATGGGCTGTTTTATATTTACATATGCAGAAAGTCCATATTGTTTCTACAGTAGTCCAACAAGGGAAAACACAAACACTGGCTCTAGATAGGGCCACTTGTGTGTTTGTGTTTTTGCATTAGGCCACCATATTCTTCTACATACTTGGCACACAGGAAGTTTCATTAGGTTGCAATCTGCAACCTCACCACTAGATGCCACTAAATCTTACATACTAGACCTTTAATGTGAACAGGATTAGTCACACAACTATACAACAGGTAATGTGCAAGATGGACAGAGGTTTGAGAGGGATGAAAAGTGGTAATGCTTCAACTTGCTCTCCATTTTAGTGTCGATATAGAGACTTAACTTTAGTGTGCATAACAGAAACTAATGAGAAAGTCCAACTTTGCTCCTTTTGTTGTTATAAGTTAAAATTTTTGTGCCATGGACCCCTTTGAAACCCCCTCCAGGTCCCTGTACCCTAGTTTGCGAACCAAAATTGTTTCTGTCACATGGTTAATAAATGTCAGGACAAGCCCTCTGGCAGGATGGAGGAAGGATGTGTCTCTTCTGCTGACTCACCCATATCATCTCCACGTGCCCTCCAGGTTATTCAAGGAGATATTTTTGCTTTGATATAAAGCCAACAGGATAAAGTGATGATCTTCTCTTATAGATTATTAAACCTACTGTAAGTAAATCAAACCTCTGTGATGTTTTTTTGCCTTATAAATCTCGAGCGCTTCAAGGACTCGTTCAATAGCGGAATCTGAAATGTTTGTCTTGTTCAATCTGACCTTGTTCAATCTGCTCAAATTCCAGAGCGACCGTTAGGCTTCCTTTTTGTCGTGAAATCCTCCGCGGTGCTAAAACACAACAGATAGATCCATCTTATCTGCGTTATCACACTCTCAGCTTTTGTTTGTTTTCCTTTGCCTCAGTGGTATCTGTCAAACAGACTTATTGTAAACTGATTTGTGACAACAATGGCGTGTTTTGCAAGAGAAAAAAAAGCACAAACAGTTGAGCAAAGTATCTCCACATTCCTGTCGTGAATTGCTTGGTCATGCAGAAGACAAGGAAGGAAAAGAGGTTGATAATAAGCTCTTTTTTATGGACTCTCAGCTCTTCATGTTTATTTTACCTTCCCCTCTGCAGATAAACAGACCCAGCGTTTTGCTAAACACATCAGCCCTTAAAATCTGCCTTATCCTAAACTAAACACAGTTATTTAATTTTGTTTACTATTAGAAATTATGGAGTCACATCAGTGTCTATAATTTATTTGGTTGCTTGGCTATTGCTATGCTCGGGCCTACTAAGTTGCATTTAATTACTATGAAGCACTTTGGCAGTACACCTTGGAACGTGCATAGTTTGCGCTACTGTCTCCTCATACTGAACCCCTTTAAACCGTTAGTTTGTCGTCACTTTGGAACATCTAAATTTACCTCAACTGCATAAGATAAAGTCAGGGATCTTGCGACTCTCCCCACCTCCTCCTCCTCTGCTGTCATCTTTTCCCACATGGGCATAACTCTAAATTCTCATGCCTTTTCTTAGTCTTTACAAGCAGAGTTTTTATGGTTGTGTTGTTTGCCACACAGACATAATCAAATTATGCTGTTCCCTAGGAAATGGATAAATGGCTGATTTTTCTTTGACCATACTGTATGAGATTTCAGGCCTTTGTTTTGGCTCTGGGAGCCAGGGAGATATTTCATTCCCGTCCCAGACTGAGTCTCATGAGAGTAAATACAGTCATTACAAAGTGCACCGGGTCAAAATCCCCACAATTACCGTGTTTCTCTGAGAACATGGTTTTATGTCTTGTGCAGCTGGTGCAACCTGAGCAGCCCTGGATGCAGTTTTGAAGAGTACCACACCCTAACACCTCTGAGGCTGCAGAGGACCAGTTGCTGGTAAAAAAAAAAAGGTCTTACTGTCTAGTGTAAGGTAAAAACAAGGCACTAAATCTTCTCCAACTATTTAGTATTGCCTTTCTATTTAAGTTTAGCTGCCTTAGTCTCACTTGGATGGATATATAGCTCCTTTGGGTGCTATACCATATAATCCCGCTACAGACATTATTTATTGGAGTTTACTGGAATAGAAGCACTACAGCAATACAGTGTCTGTGCCAACTCTGTGTTTTTATTATGATCTAACTGAGTGGATTTTGAGGCTGATACCACAATTGATATTTGAGGCTTTAAAGCTGAAAAAAATCAATACCTTTCTATTATGAATGGATCAAATGCTCATGTTAATGTGTAAGGGCTGGCTTGTAGTGATAAACCCACATAAAATTGCATGCCTTGCATGCAGTTCCCCTCAGGGCTATACTATTTATAAAATCTCAGTTAAAATAAAAATATTTCAAATTAAGATAGGTGAAAACATTTATATTCATAGCTCCAAAATACACTGATGTTGGTATATCTCTGATAGGTCAAGCTGATGTTGAGGCGAGACTTCTTTTTATGCCCTGCCCCTGCGACAGCTGTAGCCATAAAAATTGTTTCCCGCCTCATTTCCACACAGCTTTGTTTTGTGTTTACATTTCCGTATATTATACAGAGTACACCCCTAGTGTTCAGTGCAAGGAAATGCACCTCTTTATACATAGATGGAAATGCAATGGCAGAAATGGCAGAACAGTTAATTTTGGGTGTTTTTTGCCATCCAGTCTTGTGGAATAATCAGAGACAAAAACAGGACTAATAATGCATGCTGACAAATAAGTGAGGACGTTGGTAGGTGTTTGAACCACTATGCATGCACTCTGTATATTACACAGCTAGCATGCTACCAGTGTTAGTTAGCTAAATATGCTGTCGAACTTTTTACTTAGAAAAAAAGTATAAATAGAGCTGTATTACATTCATTAATCTGTTAGCTAATTTGTTTTTATGCTAACTTCCTGTCGTAGTGCATACAGTCCATCCTCAATCTACTGTAAATGTTAATGTTTTTGAACGTACTTGAAGGCAAGATCTGGATTGTAAAAAAATGGAAGGAGAGTTTCGCAAACACCATGATCCATGATCACAGTGGTTCTCATAGGAAGGAATGGCACTTCGGTTTACTGCAGAGCTCTGCAGAAGCGAGGCATTCAGGTTTGTAAGTCACCTTGAGAGAATTTCTTCAAATTTGGCACAAAAGCCCACTTGGACTCGAGGATGAACTGATTAGAGTTTGGAGGTCAAAGGTCAAAGTTACTGTGACCTTAAAACATGTTTTTGGCCAAAACTCAAGTATCCATTTTCTAAATTATGATATTTTGTAGTATCCCTGCTCTCTGTAGAAATAGTCTCTAAGTGAAGACAGAATATTTCTCACTGGAAATCATTCAGTGGAATCAAACATGTCAATAGAGTGATTACATTTACATTTACATTTTAGTAAATTCCTTTAAGTCTTCACTACATGTATCATACAAACCTCAACCGACATGGATGTATACTGCGACGTGTCTGGCTGGTGTAGGCATACAATCGCAAGGCGCTAATTTTATGTAGTTTTCACACTATTTTATTAGCTCACCGCAGACTTGAAATATTGATTTATCATCCCACCAGGTATCATCTTTTAAGAGGAGGTGACAAAGTAGAATCTTTTGCATCCAAGCCTTAAACTTAATATGAAAAAAGAATTAAGAATAAACAGTTGTGTTGCATGAATTTGGCCTATTGTTGCTTATGCCTGATATGTTACATGAGCTCTTTATAGACTTGCATGCCTGGTCGTTCAAAATGTTTGTCTCCCTCTAAGGCATAAACCTGTCATATTTAACTCATGTATTTAGCTTGTTACTTTCATCTTAAGGGCATTTCTAATCCCCAGGCAGTAAAAATGTTTCCACATGACATTTGCATCCATTTCAGAATGTATATCGACCCCCTTCAAGGTATAAAAATACTTGAGTGGTGATTGCTTTTTCTGTTCTAGAGTAGAGGACAATGGGCAGGCATTATGCAAGCTGCCAGGATTTAGTTGCCTCCTCAATCCCTCTTCACCCCACAGACAGGTGCTGTCTTAGCTGTAAGCACAGCCGCTGCTGGCTGAAGCCTCTGACGGGACATGGGGCAAGATAAAGATGGGCATACACTGACCAAGTGCAGCTGTTAGCTGTGTGAGACTGGACGTGTTCCAGTGACTGTGTGCACATAACTTAGCACGGTCATGCCGAAGTGCTGGACCCTGCCAAGCCTTCAGTTAAGTTGGTGTGGCCACTGGGCTGTGAAGAGCCAAGCAGGGAGGTACAGACGTCTGCGTGTTGAAAGAGGAGGTGGATGGGTGACTTCTAAACGGCTGAGCTATTTCAGGCTAAAACACTCAGAGGCAGCAGAGGCACGTCCATCAGCATACACCACCGCCAAATCCCCATAGAGATCCACAAACAGGGCAGCTATCAGTGGTATATACAGCAACATCGAGGTCAGTCTTTGCACTACCAAGAAGCTGCACTTGAGTGCCTGAGGGTGCTGAGCTGGTGAGTTTCTGTCAATTCAAGTTTAAAATTAGGCTGCACAGTTTGTTGCTTGTAATGGCCACCTGTTGATACACCGTTCTCTTTAAAGTAAACAGTTTGTCCTGGGTTGACCACTTGAGTGTTTTCTCTATGTCTAGGAATATGGCCTAGCAGACTTGTTTTAGACGTGAAGGGAGAGAAGAATAACAGGAAGCTGGAGGGAGAATTTCCGAGTCATGTTAACACTTTACATAAAAGCTAGAAAAACTTAAGGCGGGATTTTATTGTGTAAAAATTCTCGTTAAATGTCACTTTTATCCTTTTATTTCTTTTAGCATTTAAATTGTGTTTTGAAATGTGCATGAGATGGTTTGGACGTAGCACAGATTGCTTTTTTTTCCCACCACATTTAGCCAAAACAAGTGTCTCAATAACTTGATGTCAAAGCAAGATTGAGAACAATGTGTCTATTCTGTGGCTGTGTTGGGATAATAAGCATGTCGTCTGTTGGTTAAGGTGGTCAAGAAAAAGTTGTCAATCGACCTTGTAGGCATGAAGTCACGGCTTTTAATATGGTTGACCACAGTGGATAATGCTATTATTAGCACACTGCTGGGATTGAGGAAAGCCCCAGACTTTGAAGTGGACTTCAATTTTAGCTGCTTGTGGCTTTGACTGTGTTTTTTTTCCCCGCAAGACATGCATGTGACTCCACAGTGATCCCTCATCCCCAGGGGACAAACAATTATATCTCACACACTTACGTGCACACACACACTCAGGTTCCTCCTGAGGTTGGGTACTTCTTTAGCCCTGAGGCTTGTATAAGCTGATGTGGAATGCAGCGCTTGATTATTTGGCGAATGGGTAAGCAACTTGTTTAGATCACAGGGCTGTTCTTTGTTCGCTGCAAAACACAATTAATCTGGCAGCTTTTATGACTTTAGGTGGGATTAATTGTGTAATAGTGTTGATTTCTCCACGACATGGAGTTTTTTTTTCCATTGCCAAATACACTAAGAACCTGTGGTATGCCAGGGCGAATTTGAAGGAAAATTTACACTGAGTCTGATGTATTTTGCCAGGACACACAGATAGTCCAGGTGGGAAATGATTAAACCTAATGAACATAAAATGCAGTGTGGAAATTTCTGCATCCACAGTAATATCAAAAGTCATTACAAGTTAATAATTAAAGACATATGACATAAGCAGCATGTCATTGCTTTCCCACTCAATTTTACACACATTAACAAATGCATAAACATCCTGTGCAAATGTGTAAACATGCCCCACACATGCAGCTTTAAAGTTAATGTGTGCTTGTCGTATTTCAAACTCAAGATGTACACAGTGCCAGGAATCATCTGCATTGCTTATTTCAGAATATTGATTTCACCATGATACAGATGCTCAGAAGCTTCCTGGCAAAGTCGCAGTGCCCTTCACAAGGAATCAAGTGGCCCAATGTTCTAAAGAAAGCCTGTACACAGTGACTCACTCCCTGTCCTGCAGTCTGTATTATTTGGAATAAGAGATGTCATTCATTTTCTAGCATGCGGTTGTAAACAGGCTTTTGTGGCGCTCCCTTGCATGTCACCCTTGAATTTTTAATGTCAAAAGCCTTTTCTTTACCAGCTGGTCACCTATTTTCTATGTGTCGCAACATCTATTTATGTCACTCTTGAAGATTGAGAAAGAGATTGTAATCAACTTTTTTAGAGCAGATGTTTCCACATCACTGTATGTAATCCTCATGTGATTAAAGGACCACACAATGTTTTTGAACACTTTGACCCATTATTACTGCCAACCAATTTCCAAAGCAACTTTTTAATGATATTTGGATGGGTATTTTAGCCATGCTCAACTTCTTTGGGCCAGAAGGAAATATAGCAATAACTTTAAGGTGGACTGCATTGTAATTTCATACAGGCATTCATGGTTCCCTGACAATGTATCCTAACGTTCGACTTTTCCTCTAGCGCAGTTGTGAGGAGGTTGACATTTGTGATTTTGAATTAAGTATTTTAACAGCTATTAGATGGATTGCCATGGAAGTTATTTAGGTTCCCTTCAGGATGAATTCTATTGTAACTGTATTCTATTCTTTTGGTCTGTGACCAAATACCTGTAAAACGAATGACATTCACATCAGCCTCACCTGTATTTTGTGTTTAGCAGTAATGAGCAAATGCTAGCATGCTAACATGCTAAGCAATTGATGTGTAAATAGAACTGGATACAGAATTGGAGTCAGGGCTCATTCATAACTATGAAAGTTGCTCAGTGCCGCATGAAGCCAAAAAAGCTTGATTTCTGCTATATGAAATCACCTGGATCTTCCACATCACAGGGCCCATAGAGCAATTGCCTTTAAGACTTACAGCGGTTGAGCAGCTAACTTGCGGTTTAGCCCTCTGCTAGCTTGAATGGGTATAAAAATTATTTGATCTTGCGGCTCTTCTAGGCTTTACACATATTGGACCGAATGGATTAAATCCCGATAGTAAAACAAGTCATTACGAGGGGGTTGTGACGCTAAATAAAGGCGTGGTGCTAACCTAAATGCTAACATCACAATGCTAACATGCTCATAATTATATAGCAGCTGGACTTGCTTGTGTTTCTTGAAGATGTTTCGCCTCTCATCCAAGAAGCTTCTTCAGTTCAGAACTGAAGATGATTCCCAGTAAAAAAGAAAAAACATGTTTCTGTTACAAGAAGTTATGCTCATTTGTGTTAAACTCTTCTCTAACCATTGTTTCTTAGAGAATTACTGTAAAATTGCACTTCTTCAGGACTGTAAAATGTATTCAGATAATGTGAGGAGAATCATTCTTTAGTTGAACTGGTCACAACCCGTAACGAAGAGTTGCAAGTAGACATTTCATTGTTTGAAATGGTCACAAGCCAAACAGGTGGGGAAAGACTGGTCTAGAACACGCAAATCTACTGTTATGGTTTGTTAAAGCACATATTGATCATTGGGGTTGAATTTTCACTTTAAGCTTGAGGTCATTTTTGTGTGTGTGTGTGTGTGTGTGTGTGTGTGTGTGTGTGTGTGTGTGTGTGTGTGTGTGTGTGTGTGTGTGTGTGTGTGAGACAGACAGATAGATTCGTGTGTCTGAGCAGCAGCCTCTGACTCAGTGTTGAATGGGTCCTGGAGTCACATGGCTACTTGTCAGCAGGCTTCAGGAGGAAACATAATCCTGAGGAGGAAGGCTGCTGCTATCAGTCCGTGCACGCTGGTCTGAGAGAGAGCACTCAGCACAACGAGAGGCCGGACCGCACATGATCGGCTCCACATCTCTAACTCTCTTCTCTTTTGTCTCCCTATCTCTCTTTCCCCCCTCTGTTTGTTTTTGCCCTGCACTCTGACCAGCCCCGGGTCTCTCTTCACAGCAGAGTTCAGAATTGCACTACAATGTCTGCGGTGGCTTCTCTGCTGTGAGCACACAAAGGTACAGTACAGTCATAGATATCTTTTTGTATTTATTGACCAGGTGTCTTATTTGTACTGCTTGTTGTTTCTCTATTTTATTTATTGTCTCTTTAATTCATTGTTTATATGGGTTATTACTCGATTAGGTGACCACAGCTATTGTTTGTCACGTCTAATCAAACTTAACAAGATTCTTCCTGTAAGGCTTTAACAACCATAGCACGAATAAGCAAATCCTGCTTAGTTCCACAGGTTACACAGCAGAAAAATATGCCTCAAACAAGCCACTTGAGCCCACTTGAGTTTTAGCAGCACAAACATGCTTTTCCACTCTTATAAATCTTAAATTAAAGTCTATAAAAGCTGTGATTTTCGAAGTGATGGCCCTCTAAATGCTGTGGTTGAATCAGAATTGACCATTTAGAGCTGCAAAAAAAAGACCTTATTTTCTGAAGTGTTTGTCTTCTTGTTTTCTTTAACACTGCTGTTTGACCCATTTCTTGTTATCATGCATGTTTTTCGGCATCAGATCTTGCATGCGTCTAAAACAGGCGATAATGCTGTTAATCCTGTGAATGCATAGCAGCATTCAGAGTGTTACAGTAAGTGTGAGATAAAACTGAGATAAAACATTAAGGCCACAGATTATCTTCATGTCACTTGGAGCTATCTCAACAACACAATCAGTGTCTCAGTGGGGGAAAAAGTTCTTAAACATGCATTGTCTGCTAAAAGGAAGCTGATGAATCATACAATGTCTTGTTTTGTGTCAGCCCAGTTCTCTAATGAAACCTTAAACTGCTCCTTCCCTCCCTGTCATTGTCCTGCTTTTATAAGTACAGGCCTGTGTGTTGGTTGAGGTTTGGACATTGTGATCAAGTGGCTATTTCTGCACAGGCATTTTTATTGGCAGTTTGTGCATTTTATTGAACTGTTCTTTAATTATGCCATTTTTGATAGACTTTGTAGATGAGCATGCAGTCTGTGGTCGACGCTCACGTGCCAAGCTGCCCGAGTGAAGCCGGGCCCGGCCGGGTGTCCTGGCAGATCACTGGTTTAAGACCGTGTTGTGGGCTCGTGTCGTGAGTTCGAGTCTAGCTCGTAACCTCTGTCCCGTCGTCTGACTGTCTCGCTCCTTGCCCTTTAATGTCGTTATGAGGAGGCAAAGAATTTTTAACCTTTTTGTTTATCTTTAACCCAAAAGGTTGCATGACATTACAGTGAAAGATGTGGAGGAACAAAATTGGCATTTATGAAATACAGGTCTTGGCCATTTTTGAGATGGGTGGTGTGCTGACTCATCACTTCTTTAGGCTCCTAATGCAGAGCTCTCTATTGCTTGCCATATGCTCAGTGCTTCCCATAAAGATATAGTTTTGCTAAAACCTGAGTATTAAAACAAACTGCATAAACGACACAGGCTCACTACTCTTCGGTCCCTAAGTTTATGCAAAAATGCATGTGTTTGGAAAGTACTGAGCAAACGACTGGATAAATGAGACTTGTATTACACTGCATGAGTTGTGTGAGACTTTGTAAACAGAAGTTTTGATATAGCTTTGCTGCTGTTAAACATGGACCCCTATGACTTCAATTTATCAAAAGTGCTCACTTATTTTGGTTTCTTCGTTCACCCTTGAGGCAAACAAGAAAAACAAAGTTTTCTTTCCTTATTCACCACAACATGGGGTATGTAATAAACATACAAATGATCATTTGAGGGGTGAGGTATTCCTTTAGACTTCTCAGATTTTAAAAGAATGTCTTTTGTTCCTAACTTTTCTCTCCTCCTTTTTCCTCAAAGGTTTCTGTAATGTGCCTTATATTTCCACTAAAAGAAGGAAAATGCTATTTTTGGGGAAATCCAACATTTAAGAGTTGAGCAGGGGCAATTTATCGATACTGGAAATTTACAACATACCAAAGAGACTTTGTGAGGTATATTTGCACTCTGTGGGGGAGATGAGTCACCACCAAGTACATGTCACAAATAATCTATAAAACAACCTAACCTACGCTCTGACGTTATCGCCTTCCTCTAAAGGTATGGTGCAAATGTGAACCTTTTCGCAATATTCAGATAAATTTCTAACTAGATCAGTTTATGTTACTTCCTCAGAATTATTGCAGTGTTAATTCAGAAACTATAAATGGCAGTTTACTCATCACCTGTCAAATTGAACAGAAAATGTGATAAATTTTGACGTTTATACAGAAGAGCTTTTTTTTTAGTCTCTTAAGTCATCCTTTGAAAGAGTTAAAGGGACAGTTCACCCCAAAATCAGAAAATACACATTTTTCCTCTTATACATAGTGCTGATTATAGCCCTAGATTGTTTTGGTGTGAGTTGCCGAGTGTCAGAGATATCAGCCGTAGAGATGTCTGCCTTCTCTCCAAAATAATGAAACTAGATGGCACTCGGCTTGTGGTGCTCAAAGCACCCAAAACATTTGAAAAACTCAATAACAGTGTCTCTTTTTTGGAAATCATGACCCAGTTACTCAAGATAATCCACAGACCTTGTTGTGAGCAGTTTAACCACACCTGCAAACTGTATCACCACAAAGAAGGCAGCATGGACCGACTGCAAGCTCACCTCCCAAACTGAGCTAGCTAATGTTACAGCTCAGCCGAGCAGTGAGGAGGTCACCATTTTTTTTTAAGTTGCATTTATTCAATAGAACAGTTTTAAGCATAGAAGGGGGATAGAGAGAAGCGATGACATGCAGCAAAGGGCCACTGGTTGGAATCGAACCTGAGGCCGCTGCGGTAAGGACATTGAGTTTTAACATGGGACGCTTGCTCTACCTACTGAGCTACTGGGCACCCAGAGGAGGTCATCATTAATGTTTACACTTTACACACTGTCACAAGCTTCTCGTCCATGAGTAGATGTACACTTCCAACTGCACAGTGATACAGTTGGTGGGTGTAGTTCTGTAAAAAGAAAATAGTTCCCACAAGAAGCTACTCACAACAAGGTCTGTGGATTATCTTTAGTAACCAGGTCATGATTTCTGGAAAGAGACATTGCTGTTGAGTTTTTCGAATGTATTTTTTGGTGCTTTGAGCACCACAAGCTGAGTGCCTTCTGGTTCAATTATACTGGAAAGAAGGCAGACATCTCTACAGCCGATATCTCCAACACTCAGCAACTCACACCAAAACAATCTAGATCTAGATTTATAAATAGCACTACAGGTAAGGGAAAATATCTGAATAACTAAAATTTGTGAGATCTCAGGCTACAGTGTAGTTGTTTTTTGTCTTTCTGCAGTTGAGTTTTCTCGGTCAAAGGTTGCATCTTCAAACATGTGACCTGATTGTATATTCTGCTCTCTGTAGGAGGGACAGATGAAAGAAAAAAATGGCAGCTTATTATACTGTAACAGTTAAGTTAAACTATAATGCCACAGGGTAGACGTTGAGACATTTTGTATTAACTCGGGTTTCCTTTAAAATATAGGTCTTGTTTAAGCATACACATGGTTTTTCAGTTAACTATTTCTAAAGTCTGACTTTATGTACACTAGAAAGAATCCCAAAGTGCCCTGCTTCTGTTTTTTTGATACGTTTACAGCTCCTCCTCACCTTCTTCCTGTTTTCATACTTACTTCCTCCCAGAAGGATAGTTTTCCCAAAGCCCTGCATGCACACATTTGAGGCTGTGACTAAATCTTGCATGGAAGTGGAAAAAATAAGATTCCACACTCATCGTCTTCTTGTAGGAACAGTTTGCGAGGTACTGTGCCTCTGGATCACTCTGGGAAGACATGAGGAACTTCTTCCAGGGGAAACTTAGTGCATCTTGTCCTCACTTCCTCTTGCACTGTCAGCATTCATCTGTGTCCTTTTTGTCAGTTCGGTTATTACATAAGGGACAGTCAGTTCCTTGTTACTCAGTCCTCTGACTGAATGTACCTGATTGCAGGCAAGAACATTAAGATCATTGAGGACCAGGCTTTTTTTTAAGATCTGCTTGCTTACTAAGACAATTGTATTATTGTTTTCTTCCTCTGATCATTATTGCTATCTGTATTATTACAGCCATGCCCTGAGGTAGATAAGCTGGTTCCCATGCTTTTTGCTCAGGATCCCAGGGTTCTGTAACTTTATCCCTGTGTAGCCAGCCCTGCCTCGTCCACAGTGGTGGGGTCTAGGTTTACTGAGAAAGTAATCTTCAAACACACCCAGGCTAACTCCAAAAGACTCCTTTATCACGACTGATGCACAGTTTACAAAGTCTCAAACTGGTTAAAGTTGTTATTATGAATAGAACAGCTGCTTGGATGCAATTAACATTTGGCGCAGTGATTACCATTTTGGCAGAGCAAACGAAGAGCTTTGCCAAAATGTGTAGTCTGCTCAGTGTCTCAGTTCCCTTGGCAGGTGATGTCTTTGTTCGATCCCCATTGAAATGCAAGTTTACGCTGTCCAGCTCCTAAATATTTCTGCACTGCATTTAATCTCTTGTCATTGATTGTGCTTTAGTGAAATAAACCTCTCAGAAATCCCTCGCCATCAACAAGGTCATTGATATGATTGTAGTCAGGGAGCAGGGAGGCTTATCGTTTCTTTGATAGCTGCTGTCAGAGAGCCAGAACATGATTTTTTTTCTAGCGGTGACACTGAAGAGTGAACCCAAAGAGGGCCCTCCTCTGCTTTTAGACTGACGCAAAACTGCTGTTCTATGAACAATGCTGCTACTGAGGAGATTTCTGAAAAGTCTGTGCTGGACTAAGTGGGTGCCTAGAATATTTAACTGTAAAACAGTTTTGGTGTTTGCAGCAATAATATAGATATATCATGTTTATCAACAAATCCTCAGTGTCATTATGATCACACCAATGTATAGGCTCTTACAAATTAATGCAAATGTGGGTTTGCAACTTAACAATAAAGGTTAATTGTGTTAAGAACTAGGGCTGCATGTAACACGTTTTCTCAAATAATAGTTTTTTCTTTCAGTCTATAAAATATATAGATAAAATTTAAAAAGAAAAAAAGCTTGTGACATACCCTAAAACCCAAGCTGACGTCTTCAGATGTCTTGTTTTGGCCGACCAACAGCCCAAAACTCAAAAATATTCAGCTTAGGAGTTTTTATTACAAAAAGATGACAAATAATTGATTACAAAGTTACTCTATCAAGATGTAAATGAGATTTTATTTATTTTATTTTATTAGCACACACATAAAACTGCATTAAATTCACATAATGAAGGAGAGGTCAAGAAGCTGTAGGATTATATATAACTGACCTCCCCTTAATTTAAGGGGAAAAACAAACAGAAAAGGAGGAAAAAAAACTTGGATAATATAATTTAGAAAAATATTACAAAAGATAAATGACAAGATGACAAGAAGCATGTCAAATGAGCAGAAAAACTAACCAATTAGTGGACAAGATGTAAATGAGATTTCTCCCTGGTAGCATTTTACTTCTGTCCTTTATCTACGTTAACATTTTGCAGTGTCTCTGCAAAGCCTTCTGCCTGACTGAATTGTGATTACCTTTAGATTTCTGTGGTTGTATGTCGTATGATGGCGACTCGAGAGTGACGGAGGTGGAGGTTAGCTGAGGCACGTGCGACTGCTTATCAAAGGGTCCTCTGCACAGTGGCACTGTGTTATCTGGCTCTTATCTGACTCTGATGGTTAATAACCTTGAATGGCGGTCAGGAAGTGCTGCAGGACTTTAAATTATGAATCGTAGAAATGAAGATAGATAGGGTGGCGTTGTTTGTGAAAGCCTGTTTGTCTGTACCTCTACTATTGTTGCCATCGTGCCTCAAGTACAATGTTATTTTTCTGTGCTTTCACTCATGAAAACGACCTTCAGTTTAGGCCATCTGTGTCTCTGAAGTGGTTCTGGGGACTCAAAGGTACTTAAAGGCCCTTCAGGAAATCCTGAAACTGTAAAGTGTAGCCCTCCAGTGAAAAATGTTGCTCTGCGTTTTGTACTTTGTTGACTTTGCACTTTAGCACATGCAAAAAAAGTCAGCACATCATGAGGTTAAAGTGCATGTTGGCATTGTCATTGTATATTAGCATGCACACGTTGGCATTTAGCTCAAAGCAATGCTGTGTCAAAGTACATTCTCACAGAACTGCAAGCATGGCTGAAAACGTCTTGTTACAGTTAAGGAGTGAAGGTAACACAACACAGTCTCAAAAGGTCTTTGTATTTAATATTTGGTTGCAGATGTTTACTGATGTCTGCAACCCATGGATATCAAATCAGTTTATTTTTTTCGTGGTGATGCTCTGCCAGGCCTGTGCTGCAGCAATCTTCAATTATTTCTTAGTCTCAGGAACGTTTTGCCCTCAGCCTTTTCCTCACCAGTGAAACACTTTCTCAGTTGGATATAGTTGTAGAATATGGCTGCAACTAACAATTATTTTGTCATCAATTAAGCTAAGGATTATTTTCATGGTTAATTGATTAATCTTTTAGTCCATTAAAAAATGTGAAATTTCCCAAAGCCCAAAATGTCGCCCAAAAATAAGAACTGTTGTTTTTCATAACCCTAGAATGAGCTGTGTGGAGCAGGCACTTGACCTTTATATTTATTGGTTCATTTCAAATCTAATGTGCTGGTGTGAAATGCTGAAACAATTAAACACACCACTGTTAGTATACTCACTGACCACGCTTCATATTGAGGGATTACTGGCCCACAGCTCCAGTATTTCAGCAGCTTGTTTGTCTCATGTTCTAAATCTCCAGCCTGATCTAGACTAACCCCCGGCTCTGTATCTGTCTCCAGGTTATGCTGCCCAAAAGCTGTCTGAGTCCCAGTGAGAAAGAGAAGGGCTAAAGCCACACCGATCCAAACCAGCTTTCCAGAGCCTCTCCAGCAGCGACTCCACTGCGGAGCCATGAGCAACCCCGGCGCTCCCAACCAGATTACAGATGCCGTGGCATCGGTTATTCACAGCGTAAGTCCACACGACCGCAAACAGAAAAGCCTCAGTCTGCCCTGTCAGGTCAGGCTCCAGTGCCGTCGGCCACATGATAAAACACATGAGGCAGAGTTGGTGACCTTGGTAACAAACCAGGTTAAATGCTGTTCAGGAGGAGATGACGCTCACAAGTTTAGTTTATTGTCTTTTCATGCATGAGACTTTAGCTATTCAGCATGTAACTTTCCTCTTCTTCATTTCATATTCTTACTGTGCTGGATTTATGCTGCATCAGCTCCCTCAGTCCTCTCTGGCATCAGAGTGTGTATTTTGGACAGTGCTGTTCCCTCCAAAGTTATGTGTGTACAAATCTAGTCACATCCTAGAGCCAGTTCCTCGGCAGCATACAGTACTGCTGACTGCAAAAATAAGAATGTTCAGAATAGTTCAAAAACACAGAGATCTGAACGGCGAGCTGCTCCTGTTAGATTTCCCTATTCATTAGAGTGCTGGAGAATTTCAACGGCTCCACAACTGAAACAGTTTCCTTCCTCTTTTCTTGAAGTCGCTGGGTTACCAGTGTTGGAAACACTAAAACAATATTGGCATATAATGAAAAACATAATTGCATGGCTGCTGGTGGGATTGATGTGATAAACATGCTGCCCAGAGGGCAGCTGGTCAGCAGCCAAAGAAAGCTGCATTCCCAAACTCAAGAGGTTCTCAACAAGTTAATCTTAGCATGATTAAGACGCTACAGCAGAAAATATCACAAGCTTAAAGGCAGAATCCACCCATGAATAACCTCATATTGTTAGATATCATCAGTTTGCCATGGTTAGTGGATTCCAGGAATTATATGTTTCATGCATCCCAGGAATTATAAGGATTGCATCTTTTTTTATTGATTTACCCACCTTTCTCAACCTTTATGTTCTCACGAGTCAAGGACTTCTAGGTTTGCCAGAACAGCTTTCAACAGTCAAACTAAAGAGTTTACTAAGCTTTTTTTTTTTTTTACTAAGCTGTGGGTTGATGTGTAGGTGAGTGGAAAGAGTGATGTTTATAGCACAGTGGGAGCAAAGAAGAAAAGATAATACCACTCAGTAACAAGTCATAGAGGCCACTTCTGACAGACTTCTGCTAGGTTTACCTTTTATTGTCCTGTAAAGAGATCATTTCTATATGAAAGATCAGCTGTTCTTGTTCAAACTGTCCTTTAGACTCATTTATTTGGCAACACCAAAGCTGCAACACCAATGTCGGAAATGCTTACTTTCCCTTAGCTTTGCATTTTTTGGTCAGTGTGCAGTCAGCTGCTTCCTTTTCCAGTGTTGCACAACTGTGTGAGCATTCTGACATCTACCTGCATGCAGTCTGGACATAAACAACATGAGTGCTGTCCAAGTTTGAAATCTAACCCCACCAGTCCAGACACAGAATGCAGAGCATTTAAGGCCATGGAAGTGGATATATGACACTTAACCACTGATCCATAAAAGAGGTGCAGAGAGACAGAGAGGCCATGGATTAAACTACTTCTTAAATATTCTTTTATCTTTGATGTGTGTCTTATAATATTTTCTCAGATTTTCTATTATTAAAAGACGAACAAATTATGTCATTTAGTACTTTAGATTTTAACCACTATTTCTTCTGATAACCACTTAACTTTCAACACAAAATCCCACATTAAATGTAAGCTACAATATGTAACAACATGATACACATTGCATAATTATAAAGGAGCAGGGACAAGAAAAATATCTAACATTACCTCTCCCTTTCTCAGAACACATAACATTAATGGTCTATCATCAATGGTCTGTCAGTACTTTTATTTTTAAGGCACAAGCACACAAATACTAAACATTAACACTCATTAAGTTTATATGGCCCCATTATTTGGACTCTATACATTTTCTTAAAATGAACAATTGAATACCAGCATTCTTAATCATTTAGCAGTTTGACTACACAAACTAAAATACGTATCTGCTTTAATGTAGCTTGTGCAAACTGAGTTTAAAAGTGACCTTTCCATCTGTCATCATCATCAGCTGATCTTAACACAAACAGCTTCCGTAAAGTTTCAGGCAATTATCTGTTTTTGGCTTTAAACATAACTAACAACATTTTGATTTCAACAAAATCCAGCAGTTTTATTATTCTTGTCTTGATAAGCAGTTCCCTTGAATCCACCTTATTTGTAATTTGTATCGCTCTTGTCTGTTTATATAATGGAATTACATTAGTTGTATATGCATTGCCCCACACTTCCTTCACAGTAACTGAAATATGGTAAAGTATGTGTGAAGTTAGACACTTCTGAAGGGCTTTATCATCCAGCATATACTTTGCTTTGTTCAGAATGTCAGTATCTGGACATTTGAACATTTTTGTCTTTGTAACAGCTGAGGTATTCCAGAAAGCTTATGGTCTATACTTTCACCCAAAAATTAGATTTTTGGGTACCCTTAAAGGCTCATCTACACTCCTTTCATGTAAGAAAATGGCTACATTTATTTCAAATGTCGCGACCGTCACTGCCCTCATACTTCCATACCTCATTTATGTTGTCATAGATACATACACCAGATAGCACCAGAGAGCAGAGTAAAAAGTTTCTGACAATGACAAACATGGCAACGGTGGAATAATGTAATAATAATGTAATAATGTACCCTTTAATGGAGGCAGAGTTGTAGACGGTGATGGTCTGTGATGCCATCCAATACATTACAACTTGTGGATGGGGAATACCTATCATCATATTCTTGATTCATTCCATTCCACCATTTTTAAGATGTCATTGTTGTGTCCTACAGTCGAATCTCGCTTAAACTATGCTATGCTGCCCTGTGATCTCTGGTGGTATTGCTCCATTTTGTCTGTATGCATGAACTTCAAGAAAATGTCTATAAATACAGACAAAATGAATGCAGAATAGGAAGAGAAGGCTCCATCCGTGTCCATACATGTATCTAACGTTGACCATAAATAAGTCATTAGTCACAAAACAGGCACTGTGTTTGCTGTTAAGATATAGTGGAGTGCTGGCATCCTGAGTAGAGAATAAAGGCACACTGTGTGATGTAATCCAAGATTCTCTGTTCGAAGTTGTGGTAGACGGCCCTACCCCGCATGTATGTTAGTGCATAGAATTCCCTATGTGTGTATCCCACTGGCTTGCTCCTCGCCGCTGCTCTGCACTGCCCTGATTTGGCAGTTAACACTGATATCAGGGCAGTGTTGTCGTGAAAGTGTAGCACCCATCCTCCGGTTGACCCCAGGTTAACACCTTTAGCGCCTGTTGGCACTGTTGCTGTTGTTAGTACTGTTTGTGCTGGTAACACTGTTAGCTGTAAGCCTCAGGCTCAGGTGCCTCCATGTTGAGAGCTGTGAGCAGACAACCTCTGAATCATAGACAGCTATGAATGCCATTAAAGAACTTCTTTAAATAAGATAAGACCCTTTACAACTTCGGCCAAATTGATCTCTTATTTTCTTGCAGAAGATGTTAAATGATATCCTATAAGTTATTTTATCAAGAATTTTCAGTATCATGTCTTTATTGCCAATTATGATAAGTAAAACAGTTAACAGCCATAAACTTATTACAGCTGTGGGCTACAATATGACTTGGCTGTAATAAGACTCTCCAGCATGTAGCCTGACAACCAAGAAGCTCACTAAAGATAAAAATGTTTGCTGTATGACAGTGCCTCAGCAGTTATTGGTCAGTCTCTTGGCTCCAACTCTACCAAGTTAATTATTATCTCCCTAACAATGTGTGTTAGTGTGTGTGTGTGGTCAGGGTGAGTTCAGATAATCCTGTTTGGATTTTTAAGGGCTAACATTGTGAAACTGAGTAATGTCTTCTTCCTACTTTGGAGATCTGCCCTGGTCATGTGACAAGGGCTAACTGAAATGGGAAACTAGTTGTCGTCCATCAAAGCCGTGGACGTCTCTGGCCTTTACTTTCGACATTGGAAAAGCAAACATAGCTATCTTGTTGTATCTTAGGTTGCAGCAACACATCTGTGTGTAATGAGATGGATTTTCTTTACTCATTTAAGGTGAGTTTGTTCAGTTCGAGCATAGAGAACTCATTGTAACGTGTTTCTGTGCGATATTTAGTCTTGCTCTTATCATTCCCAGTCAGTCATTACACATTATCCTACACTGGGCAAATAGTGACTTTCTGAGCCTATATGTGGACCGACTTTCTTCTTCTGACTTTGGCTCTTAAGGTACATTTAACCTCAACACGAAGTCTGCAGCTGGTTAATGTTCAGTCTAGTTCTTGTACCTTTGAGATGCAATTTTACTGTGTCAACAGCTCATTGACTTTTCTTAAGCATTAGAAATCCAAGGTAATAATTACAACCTAATGTTATTTTAATGTGTCACTAGTTACAGATAGTCGCCTCCATAATGTCAGCAGGTGGATTATGAAAGGTTTCTTTCCAGGGGAACACTGTGAGCAGTTTAAATGGTTTTCCTTAATGAACAGGGAGAACTAATCTAAAGAAACCCACTGTGCTGCTGGCTCAGTTTAAAACAGTTTGCAAAGGTTTGTTTTGCTTCTCCTCTCTCCCAGAAATGTCAGAGGTCAGGGTCAGCTGCAGAACAGAGCCGCTGGAGCTGGTAGGGATTTAGTGTCTTGCATGGCATTTCAGCAGTGTAAATAACTGCTGCATCTGTTCGATGAAAACTGTTTAGACCATTGGTTTCCAGCCTATTTGGATTGTGTCTTCTTAAAGTGATAGATTTCAGAAATGTGCACATATACTGTCTAGCTGAGAGTTAGATTAGTGTAGAGCCAAGAGTGAGGTATCAATCAGTTAAATGCAAAGTTGGAGGCTCTTAGCTTAGCCTAGCATGAAGTTTGGAAAGTTGCTACGTTTCGCCAAGAGATGCCAAAGTATTACTTTTAAGTGATGTCAATATTTTTGGAAATTTGGTTGTTGTTTGCTGCTTTCTGTCTTGTTAAGAGTTGGATGACATGATTGGTACTTCTCATGTCTCTCTGTTAAATATGAAGCTATAACCAGCAGTTGGTTAGCTTAGCTTATCTTAGAGTAGAACTTGCACATCGGCTTTTGCACAGACTAAACAAACAATATATAAGATAAAATGTTGGTTGGAGAACTTCAGAGGCACCGGTAGACAGATTTTGTTACCTTTGGACTGGGCCAGGGTAGCTGTTTTCCCCCTCTTTCCAATCACTAACAACACCAGTTGGCTGCTGACTGTAGCTTGATATTTATATGAAATCGGTTTCGATCTTTTTATCAAACTCTCAGCAAGAATACAAGCGGGTATTTTATAGTCTTAAAAATTATGTCCTGTGCTTTTTCCAAACACGTTTCCTTGACTTCGATGGAAAGCATCATGAGGTCTAGGAAAGATGTAAAGGAGAATTTTGGACTTGGGAAAAGAAAATCGCAGTGCTAGGGGCATCCGGCTGCACTTACACAAGGCTACGTATTTATGCCACAGTGGATGTTACTGAAGATGGACTTCTAAAAGTGCATCTTAGACTTCTGACCGTGTTGTTCAATGCAAAAGCCTATACAGGCTTTATAAACGTGGAAAATCGGGCCAGTAAAAAAATATTGCTTCATTACAAGGTTGGAATTGAAAGAAAAAAGGAGTGTAGGCTACCAGTCACAAAAGTGAAACAAAATGGTTGTCACATTGAGAACTGGAGATGCATCATTTACAATTTTCTTGGCCAAAACTTACTTTTTTAAAAGTCTGACATGCCGATTCCAATTTTCTTTGTTTCTATACTATGATTAACAGCACATACAAATATTGTGGTAACTTTTCTGTTCAGAAAATTGCGTATATTGTGTTCATAATTAAACACTGACTACTAAATAACTTTTACATTTTCTCCAAAACTGAACAAGGTTACAGGATCTTCTCTCACTCTCAGTCAAACAAATCTTAAAATAAACAAGCGTAAGAGGGTCTGAAAAGTTGATAAGAAGGGGCATTTCAGTAAGTCAGTATTTGACAATCTGGAAATGAGAATGGGTTGCAGCAGCTGAAACAATAGTTGGTTACTGTCTGTGTGTACCATCATGCCACGAATGCATGTAAATTTGATTGTCACGCGTTTGGCTATATCTGAGACCAAAGCCCCTTTCCCATTGCAAAAAAAACCTACTGACACCCACTAACATCCACCTTTTTGTATGTAATGGGAAAGGTTACAACAGGCATTCACACCTGGGTCAAATGACTGCAGTAGTCACAAGTATTTAACAGTTCCAGTTCTGATCGGCAGTGGTGGAGATATAACACCTTGGTGGACTGGATGGACTTGATGGACTAATTTTAGCCTATGTACCAGCAAGAAGCGGCAGGCTTGCCACCACAAAATACTGTCCATCTCCATTCGAGCAGCGCTCAAACATTGATCCAAATTAGTCAGCACAAAGATTGAAAGAAAGAAGTAACCACATACAGGCCTCAATGCTGCTTTCTACTCTTTACTAACCTGTTTTCTGGCCCGCCCATGACACACTAGAAAAATAAAGCAGAATGGCATACTCATCTGCAGCAGAGCCGTGTACACTGCTGTAGTCTACTGGCAATGGGAAAGGAGTCTATAGCCTAATTTCAGCTGGTTTTCCCCGTGTTTAAAAATCCCTTGCGTATATATGCCAATTTTGGAGGAAAAGGGGTATGACTGGCTGGTCACTGGTCATTGGCGATCAAGTTGAAAATCAGTAAATTCCGGTCACCAGCCGATCGATCGGTGCGTCTCTATTTAGAATGGTTACTCACTCTTGCTCAGTCACCCTCCTGTCCAGTCATATTCATTGACATGAATCCCCGTTAGTATGATTGTATGAAAATAATAAATTTATGCTAGATAGATTTAAGCATATCGTTTGTTTTCAGGAACGTCAGTATGTTGCATTGCTTTAAATGTTGCTGCCACACGGAATTGTGGGTCGGCATTATCTCTTTTCCTTTTGTAAGCGATGGTCTAGTGTACTCTGTGCTTAAGGAGATAAGAAAACATTGAAGCACCTTTTCTTAGCGTTTAGAGAATTCAACCAGCTCTTATCATGGCTGCCACTTAGATATTTCCAGCTCCTTTCACTCAGTTGGAACCTTCCAAGGCAAAAAGACTATTCAACTGCAGCCTTATTCGAGACAACAAGCACCCAGACCTCGCTGTCCTCATGTTGCCATCCACATATTGTAACTGTGAGCTTTGACATTATAGTGCAACTGTATCAGTGACTCTCTGTGAGCTGTCAGACCTTTGATAGCCGGATCAGCACAGTGCGGTTCACACCCACTTCTCACTATCATGTTTTATTACCCTCTAGACTTCCTGTGACGTGCATCTGGCAGCTTCTGCAGAATCCCCCTCCCTCAACAGTGTATCAGTTGGACATCTTCAACTTAGATAAAACTCAAGCGAATGATTTTTTTTGTGTTTGGCTACTGAAAACCCTGTTTGATAAAGCTGATGCATGCTAGAAGCCCAATTCCCAATACAAATATAATCAAAGGGTATCACCAGAGAGGAAGCAAAAGCAAACAAATTGGAGATCCATTTTCCGGTCTTAGACTGGCCGGAGTATCCCTTGATTAAATTGAGTATGTGATGTAAACATTTGTATTTAATTTGAGGCAGCGCAAACATGCTGTTTAATATATGATGTAACAGGAGGGTTGTGAAAATCAGTGCTTGCATAATACAAAATTGGCTGAGGAGGAAACTGGGTTACAACTCGCACGCTTTGACAGAATAATAAGAAACTCATAGTGTGTACTCAGCTCTCCTTGCACTCATGTTAAAATATGTAGGAATGCAGTGACTCATCAGCCACACTGCACGACATGATGATCACTACAACGTCCACAGCCTATCTCCCCCTTTCCCCTCCGAATGCTGACTGTGTGGGATTTGAGCCTACCTCACGACACAGATAATCTCCTCTGCAGCCTCCACACACGGTCGAGTGTCCATCTCATTATACAACACGGCCACCGCACATGCACAATACTTTTTGAAACGCTTCACAAGATTGACTCTTAAACTAGCTACTAATTTATTCTCACGTACTCTGAATTCAGGAGGCAAAGACATTACATTATTTTTGTTTTTCTGCAGTCTGCTGTGGCAAATATTCCTGCTGCCCTGTATGAGTCATTTGTGTTAAACTTTTCCACCACTCTGGTCCAGACTGAAATATCTCGACAGCTATTGGATGGACTGCCATGAAATTTGGTACAAGCTCCATGTCCTCCTCAGTATGAATTTTAACAAGGTTGGGTTATGCCGAAACTTTCTACACAGTGCCATCATCCGGTCAGAAACTGACTTCGCGATCAGCCTCAGCTACACGTTGTCTTTTATGCTAAAATGCTGAACTAAGATGACAAACATGGTAAACATTACACCTGCTGAAACAAAAATCAGTAAATTAGCACTGTCATAGTGAGCATGTTAGCCTCATATAGCTGCTTGCATGGCTTGTTTTTGGATGTATGCTTTAAGTAGTAATCTTGGCAGATTTTCATTTAAATAAATGCCTGTTAAGTCACTGTCTGTCGCTGAATAGCACAATAGTGATTGACTCTATGGCTTGCTGATAGCCACCTGCTTTTTTTCCGCATTTGCAGCATTACTGAGTGTCTATGGCGACATTCATGGGGAAAAATCAGAAGTGGCACACAGTCATTAAAGGCATACTATGCAGGATTTTTTTTACTTAACAAACAATGTAGAGACTCATACAAAAGTAATATCTCTCAATCATCGCTTACGACCCACTAGAAGTGTGTGGCAGTGTATGTAACTACACAGACTCTGCCCTCTGCTCGCATTTCCTTATTTTCTTCTTATTTCGCTGTGGTTGGGACATTTCTGGGCGTGCAGACCCCAGCCAAAAATTGGCACGTGCAGGTTGAGTTGGGACTTTATAAAAAGGTAGTGACTGGAGTGTGGGCTGCATGCGTCCAAGATGAAGCTATGAAAGTTGCAGGCAAAGCTCAGAATTAAAAAACAAATATAGCAAGGCATAATGCAATGCTTGTTCCAAAACGAGAGTGAATATAGGATTGGCTTTCATTTTTGCCAGTGAGCACTGGAAGAAATAATGTTGGCCTGTTTTCTGTTGAACCTGTCGGTGCCTTCGGTTGGCTTATTTATCTTGCAAAAGTATTGGCAGTTCCATTAAAACAAATTTAACTTTATTGCAAAAGTAGTTTGCAGTGTACGAACAAGCAGTGTAGGGAGGAGGGGCCAAAACTGAATGTTTTGTTCACAACCAGTAAGCAACAACTCCTGCATAGTATACCTTTTAATATCCATTCTAACACATACCAAACATGCACACACACACACACTGTCTATGTGGTGGTGACCTTTTAATCATGACAGTTGCAGGTCATAAAACCAGCTCATATAAATAAATTCCCCAGCCCTCATCTGCCAGCAAACACACTGCAGCTTTCACCATAGGTGCCACCAACAAATTAAACAGATCTTCAAGACTGTGACTTTAACTCTTATTTCGCACTGATTTCAACAAGTTAACTTTCTTTAGATAAGTGCGATGAACAAGCTTCCTGGCCTGCTCATTCCCACAATACGTAAGTTAAAATTCTTTTGTTTTATTTAGATATTATTGGTTGCTGATACAAGATTATCGTCACTGTTATCAGTGATGAGAGGGTACCAACATGCCTGCACTAATATATTTCAGCTTTAAGTCTGAAGTTGAACTGACTAAAGTCGGTTGAATCTTTTATTTGAAAAAGAGGTTTCACAACTGTTTTTATTTGGTTAACAAATTGCTGAGTCTAGTGCTTTGTTCAGCAGTCAAGTGATCTACCCGAAGTATGCTTTTTCAGTCATTTTTCATGTAGAAAAAAAAAACATCAGTGGTTTCACCTTTCCAGCACAAACAACATTTTAATCTGATTTAATTCTAGCCTTGTACTTAACACTTGTACTGTCTTTTGCCAATATTAGCTATCAAATATATACATCCTTTTGAAAACTGTAAGATGTTTAGTTCCTACAGTATGCATTTACATTGCCCTTCAAGGCACACTGACTAAGAGCACCTTGGTCAATATTTAGGCATCATGTATCAAAGTTAAAATGTGGAGATGAATGTCAACCCGAGGTTTTGTTCCTGGCTGTTCAAACACGGCTTGTCCTTTCAGGCTGCGTTTGTCCTCAAAGCGAGAACGCGAGTCTTGTTTATTCTGCCCTGGCACAATGGGCAGACTGGTGAAGGTGGCAGGTTGGCCGATAGGGCTCTGATTAGGGTATCACGAGGCTTTGATAAGCGGGGGAGAGAGGGATGTCTCCTGCTTGCAGTTCTTAATAGAGGAGTCGAGGGTCAGAGCTCCACTTTTGTCATGTTGGAGGGCAGTGACACTTGTCGCCACCAAAACGCCGATTTTAATTAAGCTCACGTTGCCATGAGCGAGGTAAGTCCCTGAAAGTCTTCTTCATTGTCTGGTCAGTGTTGTTTTTACTCAGCCCCCCTCGGCTTGTTTTTGCACATGGTTTCGGTTGTGGAAAATTCTCTCACCTCTTTGAGAATCCCTCACACATCTCTCCCACCTGTAAGGATTCACTGTGAAACCATGATATGAATGAGAGGTCTGTAAAAATAAACTGCCAGATAGTGTGGCAGCATACATCTGGATGGGATACGTGCACTTAAGGTTTTAGGATCGGTCAGATAATTAAATATTGGAAGTATTAAGACAGTGACACAGGCGCAAGGTGACACCCTATTGCAGAAATGAAGCGTTTTTCTTTCCAGTTTTTGACCATTTAGTTAAACTGTTGGGAGCAAAAAACTGTTGACTAAATTTATCTTTATCATGCTACTTCATTATATTATCTTTAACTTAAATTTTGTGCTTTAAATTTTTTCCCCTAAGGCCCTTAGGAATCTGCTCTGCTATTCAAAATGTTAATGGTGCTTCAGAGTGCTGAATTGTCTTCGTCAGTTTGTTCTGGAGGTCACTGAAGTGAGCGTATAGTTTGTTCACTCCTTTTTTTGAAACTCTTGTTGATCTGTCAGGAAAAAAAGCTATATGAGGATTTGAACCTTGGGTCAATATTGAATGTGTGCCTAACAGAATGACCTGTCTCTCTTTTTACTCATAAGTCTCAGCTTGTCCACAGTTCAGCAAAGGGCTTTCTGCTTCTATCACCTGTGTGTGGCATGTAAAAACTTCTCAGCGTAGAACTCTGCACGGGTATGTGGGTCATGGGAATCAGTTCTTCACACTTTCTGTGGACATGCCTTGATTCGTGACCATCTGTTGAGCTCTAAGTATGATAAATTCAGGATGAGCTCTTGAGTTTCCTGTCCACATTTTCATGTCTTGAGGGGTTCGATGCGCTTAAAGTGTTAAAAGTGGAACAAGCATAATGACAGAGCTGCTTTGCATCATGCGTATAAGCAGCAGCCAGTTCTTGCTCTGGATGTGATGTGTTAGTTTAAGTTGATGGAAAGAGTTTATTTGTATTATTCCCAGATTTGTTTTTGGTTCTTGATACAGTTTGTTGCACCATTTGGAAAAAATATTTGCAGTTTCTGAAAAAGGATTCCTTTACTTGACTAAAATGTACCAATACCACAATGTAAAATCTCTGCAAGTAAAAGTCTTTTTTTTTTTAAATTTTACATAAGTATGGAAGTGTTATCACCAAAATCTACTTCAACTAATAAAAGTAAAAGCACTTGTTCTGCAAAAAATGGCCCCTGGAAAAAATGCAGGGAATCTTTAATAATGCATCATGTTTTAAGAGCTTATTAAGTGCTTCTTCTTGCAATATCTTAATCTTAAAGGTAACAAGTAATTACAGCTGTCAGACAAATGTAGTGGGGTTTAAAGTACCATTAAAGGGATAATTAATTTAGAAATTAATTAATTTCTGCTACTGTAATTTTGAATACACTAGTGCACTTGTATATTTCTTTAGCAGTTTGCTATGCATACACTGAAAAAAAGTGAGTCTGACACAACACTAAGCAGTAGCTGCAGGTGGGAGAAGAGTCATGACGTGCTTTCTGTTGCTCCCTGCAGCACTGGAGAAAACTTAATATATGATTGACATGTTGGGTGTCCTGAGAATCGACTGTGGGAGCATCAGGTGACTTGTGGCCCCTGAGTTTTGCCACAGGACGGGTTCACTGCAGGATCTGAGGCACCTGCTCAGTAGTCATGGCAACCTTTACTCTGCAGTGAGGTGGCTAGAGCACGATCCTGTAAGTCGGAGCGGATCCGCTGGCTGCGCCGCTGCAGCCAATCCTTATCACAACATCCCACCGGCAGAGCAGGGCGCAGCAGGGCACGGCATCCTGCTGCAAGAAAACAGATCTCTTATCACTCACATGATCCCTGTCACACCACAGCGTGGAAAAGGAGTAACTGATCAAAGCACATGGCGATTGTTTTCAATTTAAGGCAAATTTTCAGGAAGGTATGCATGAGAGGACTCATCATATGATGTCCTGGTTGTGGAGAATTAGCAGAACCAGAACTCCCTCTAGTGTTGGTTTACGTGAAAGGCAAGCACATGCTCAGAGCATTCCAGTACCCATACTACCATACTACTCAGTGTGCCAGAAAAAGATCAGCTATGTTCCAGCATGTAGTATGTCAAATGCAGTGTGCCAAAAATACCAGGATGTCCTACTGCATTTGGTCGGATTTTGCAGTATGCAAGCCAGCATGCTTTTCTAGCTATTCTCACCCACAATCATCAAACAGCTGAAGACAGGTCACATCGACTGAGCCACACACAGATGACAGCTTGACAGCTTGTTGACAGCTCATTTTTATAGCTGTCAGAAGCCACAATGGCGGTTGACAGCACACTCAAGTGACTGGTTACCAGTCGAATAGATAAAGGGCAATAATAGATAATAATAATAATAATAATAATAATAATAGGAAGAGGAATTATTTAAGTGAACAAAATCAAAATCATAAATATCACAAACAACAAACACACATAACTATGAAAACAACAATGACAGAGAAATGCCTTTGTAATTTTACTGTTATGAATATAATATGTTATGTATGCTGATATTACTGAAAAGTTAAAACTACAGATACTACAAAGTAACAACAGCAGAGCTCTGAGATCTCTTGGGAACACAGAGCATGCTCTTTTGTTGTATCTCCAGGGTCACATTAAATGATAACATCAAGATCTACTGCGTTCCAAATCCCATACTCTCTCTTTTTACTTCAGATTTCACGCTACGGACTGTGACAGACAAAAGCAAGAGGGTCAAAGTTCAAGGTGTTATGTAATGACGAAGTAGTAGGCCTGTGTTCCAACTGTACACATACTCAATGCAACAGTACGTACTTTGTAAGGGCAGCTGCAGTACATACTGTTAGTAAGAAAGATAAAGTATGCAATTCAGAACGCAGGGGCTGTGTCCCAAATCTGCTCTACATATTAATTCTAAGCAAGTTTTGGGTATGTAATGTCGTCACAGTGGAAAACTGCCGAAGAAGCTTACACAAAACAACTTTGAAAATGTCAATTTTGAGTGTGCTGTTAATTCACAAATGAAAAATATGAGCTTATCACATCCAGAAAACATGAAAACAAATTTAGGATGGGGGGGTGAAACAGTTCCAGAAACATGCCAGAAGACAAAAATAAGTCTTAATTTAAGGGAAAACATTTTGCTGTCTCTGTAGCATTAACTGGAGGTAGCATTCTCAAGTTGCAGTTTGATTGCAAGCCACATATATTGCATCATTTCCTGTTGGCATAAAGTTGTTTAGTGTGTTGATTCCTTGTATACTAGCTACAAAAAAGTACACTTTTCCTATTAAGGTTTAAATCTTTTATGTATTTTTCTGCATTTATTCATATCTTTTTTTCCCCAGTGTTGTATTTGTCAATTGAACACTTTTGATCTCCAGAATTCAGATCAATGGACTGATTATTATTTTTATTTTAGTTTCTTAAATGTATTTGTTGATTTGTTGTGTTGCAGCCAGAGGCTCCTGCTGCCTCATCACACGGGACTCCGCGCCCTGAAGAAGAGGATGATGGGGACCTGAACAAAGCTTTAGGGGTCCAGCGCTTCCAGCAGATCCTCAGTCCTGCTGCTGCCGTACCTGATGAACAGCACCACAACTATCATGAGGAGGACATTGAATGTAAGCACACCATGGACCCCTCGTTGTTTAGTGCATTTCAACATCCAGCAAGCTGGGAAATTGTAAAAAAACAAACAAACAAACAAACAAAATCCCCTGTAAATTAAATATTAGAGAAGTTCATATTTGTGCTTATCTCTGCTTTATCTTTTCCCCAGACCACCGCCACTCCTCTCACCACATCCACCGACCTCTGTCCAAACTGCCCTCCGAGGGACGCAGGAAGAAGAGCGGCAAGAAAAGGAGGAAGGACAAAGATCACAAAAGCAGCCATGCTCCCAGCAGTGGCCCCATAGAGGAGGGAGAGGATGAAGAGGAAGAGGAGGAGGAGGTGACGGAGACAACATCAGAGTCAGAGAAAGTCAAAGATGTGGAGGTAATCATTCGCCTTCATTCTAATATTTAAGTAAATATATGAGTGAGTGGAGAAGCACTGATACTCAGAGTCTTTTTGACACTGTGTTGGAGAGTAAATATATTTCAATATTGTGTATTAGACAGCATCCTTTTTGGGCTCATATTGTTGTTTGTTACCTGTTCATACAAACACTAGGGCTGCAAGAAACAATTAATAATTCCCATGTAAAATGTCAGGAAATAGTAAAAAAAGCCCAGAGTAACACCTTCATGTTGCTTTTTTATTTTTTAGTCTTTTAAGTTTTTCTTTTAAAACGCAAACATATTTTATTTTCTGTAGTGTAAAACAAGAAAAAGCTGCAAATCCTCAAATTTGAGGACATGACAACATCACGTTTTTTTTTCTTAAAAAATAATAATCAGTTATCAAAAAGCTTTCTGACAATTTTTGGTTTATATGCGAATCGACTAATTGATTGACAAAATACTGTTTTCAGTAAGAATCCCCTTATCAAGCCGTTTTGACAAACATACATAGAGAAAGAAACAGTCTCTCCAAGTCTCTCCAAGTGGCACTATAAGTACATTATTCATAAAGGGACAGTTCACCCCAAAATCAAAACTACATATTTGTCCTCTGACCTGTAGTGTTATTTATCAATCTAGTGTTGCTATGTTGTAGATATTGGCCGTAGAGATGTTTGCCTTTTCTCCATTATAAGAGAATTAGATGGTTTGTGGTGCCCAAAGCACCAAAAAAATAAATTTGCAAAACTCAACAGCAACATCTTTATCCAGAAATCACAGACGTTGTTGTGAACAGTTTCATGTAGGAACTATTTCCTGGTGAAAGGAAGCATCCTCACACATGACCTGATTGTATATTCTGCTCTCTGTAGGAGGGACAGTGGCAGCTTATTATACTGTGACAAGTTAACTTACAATGTCACAGGGTAGGCATTGATGCATTTTGTATTAACCTGGATTAGCTTTGTAGTATAGTTTGTCAAATGTGTTTTTTGGTGCTTTGAGCACCACAAGCCAAGTGCCATCTAGTTTCGCGATATTGGAGAGAAGACAGAGATCTCTACAGCTTATATGTCTAACATTTGGCAACTCACACCAAAACAATCTAGACTTATAAATGGCACGGCCAGTAAGAGGAAAAATATTGATTTGTAATTTTGTGGTGAACTGTCCCTTTAACAAACATCTGCTTAATTACTGCTTGCCTGAGGGATAGGGGCTGACCTTTGCTTTAAACATTGTTAGTCCTATCGCCTTCAACTCAGAGTCTTTTTGACGCTGTGTTGGAGAGTAAATATATTTCAATTTTGTATCGGACAGTGTACAGCTAATAATTTGCATATAAAACACCAGGAAATAGTAAAAACATTTCCTGAAGCCAGAGTAAATTCTTCACATAGCTCTTTTCATTTGGGACCTCTTAAGTTTTTCTTTTGTCCGACCAACGATGTAAAACCTAAAAATATCCTCTTTTCTATGATGTAAAAGAAGAAAAAGCTGCAAATCCTCAAATATGAGAACCCGAGAACATCAAATCCATCCATCCATCCATCCATTTTCTAACCGCTTATCCTCTTGAGGGTCGCTGGGCGCTGGAGCCTATCCCAGCTGACATTGGGCGAGGGGCAGGGTACACCCTGGACAGGTCGCCAGACTATCGCAGGCATAGAGACAGACAACCATCAGGGAACTTTCTTGTCAGATATAATTTGCATTAACATGTGAGTGAATGAGGGTGCAGGAATGTGCTGCTCTACAAGTCATCGTGTTCTGATACCAAACCTGTCCATTCACTCTTGTAGCATTACCATATTTTCCTCTATGAATATTTCAGTATAGTCTTAATCATTCATCAGTGGGTTTCATGTTTGGTGGTTAATATGCTTCACAAAGCGAGACCAGATTTAAATTGCACCACTGCAGAATTTATAGAGTATGATATAGGTGAGTTGTTTTGCTTTGATTTAACTTTTTGATCTGTTTTGTGTTTCTGTTTGGCTTCAGCCTTTTGGTACTTTTTATTTGTAGCACTTTAAATATATTTTACAAAACAAAAAGAAGAAAACAAACTCAGTTTATATCATCCCTAGATTTATCAGGATCCATATATAATAGCATCTTTGTTATTCACAGTTTCCTCAAAGAAAACACAAGTTTTCCTGTGACATACATTTATTATACACACATATATATATATGACTATGTCCATCCATTGTTTAAGACTGTAGAGCCCTCGTTGGATTGTTTTTCCCCCCTTTTTCTAGTGCAAATTCTGTCTCCAGTTCATTAAACTCTGAGTGGTTACAGTGCCTGCCACATTACTGCAACATCACAGATTTGACTCCAGCCATGGCACCTCAGTTGCATGTTGTACCCCTCTCAATTCCCCCCTTTACACTCTGACTCCAGTCTGTCAAATAAAGGTGAAAATGCCAAAATAATCATCTTTAAAAAGAAAAAAAAACTCTTCAGTTTGCTTTATAAATGCAGTCAATTTGAATTCTGTACCTTGGACTAATGGGCTTGGATTTTATACCTTTAGCTTCTCCACTGTTCAAAATTTTGGGCATATTGTCCTGTTTGTACAGTAAGCAGTTTCTCACGCTCTGTATCCTCTTCACAGTTTTTTGTTTCGGATGAAGACCAAGTGGCCAAAAGTGGCGCAGAGAGCCCTCACGCGGCCCGTGAGCTGGATATCGTACCACATTCTGGGGAAGGAGCAGATACTGAAGATGCATCCTCCTCAGAGTGAGTCAAGTTTTTGCCATGTTGTTGAAATGTTCTCACAGACGCTTTGGTTGGGTGAGACCGCTCAGGCGCATGCTTGATTGTCCAGTGAGGCACACATTGTACGTTACTATGTCTCAGGCATCCAGTGGGCCTGCTGGGCATGATCTGACGGACCCAAGTAATCCTCTCCTCAGAGACTCATATATCACCTGTCGCTGTAGACGACACAACACACCTCGGCAGCCCCAGGCTCCGTCTATGACATTTACTGTTTCACTTCACGAGGGTCTAATCTGAGCTGGGATAAAGCTGCGTACACACACCTTTTTGCTTGTTTTCAGTCAAGCGGAGAGCAACCCAGTGACAGTGGATTTGTTTAATGAAACATCTTGTTTTAAGGAGGAAATAACTGACTAAAAAAGTAGATTTGCACAGTCGTCACAAGCTGTGGACAACTGACGTTTAAAGGACGGTAAGTTCATTATGTTCGAGTGTATCTGCCGAGCATCTTTTCACCCCTCATCAATGTACTTTTTATATATTTTTCTCCGGTGCGGTTACATTTTAGCTGAGGGTTTTGAACTGAGAGATGCAAGCATATGATGTTAGCAGCAGTATTAAAGGGAACTAACACACAATGAAAAGACGATAACCAACCAATCAGTGCAACCAAAGAGTGGAGATATTATTGTTATTCAGATATTCTGGAAAAAAGAGATTGAGACGATAAAAGGAGAGCAGTAAAGGAGAAATAATCATAGTAAAAACAAGTTTTTTGTTTGTTTCCAGCATTACATGAAAAATGTTTTGTAGAAAAAGTGTTTGATAAACTGACAAAAATACCCCAAAAAGCCAACAACCCAAAAACAGCTATTCCCCTATGGACTTCTGAGCTACAACTTTGTCTTGTTTTTCTTCCTTTATCTAGTAAGCAGGCCTCACCCGAGCCCTCCAGCCCCACGTCCCTGTCAGTGCCACCTGAACACATACCACTGGCCCGGCAGTCCAGCCGCGGCTACGACCTGCAAGAGCGCCGGCGCACAGGCAACATGACGGGCACCGAGCAGGCCAAGTACCAGCGCATCCCTACTGACGAGAGCGAGGCTCAGACGCTGGCCTCTGCTGACCTGGACGGCATCAAGAGTGAGTACAGATAAATACAGTCAGCCACTCCATTTGAAATGAACTCCTACAGCTGCATCATATTTATTTGTTTGCTTTTATGGAGCTGTTGTGATGATAGAAGTTCTCAGGAGTGTTGTGTGAAGAAATACATGCTGTAATCAGTGAAGGTGACGGTGATAATGCAGGTGTTTATGCAGGGTTTGGAAGCATAGGCTATATTGACTGACACTGTGTTAACTGGATCGTTTTAACGAGAGGATGCATTGATTTGATTGCCTCTGGTACAACAGGGTATTCATTTGCATTGTTTTTCAACAGATTGTACTTGTTTTTTTTACACAGTTTTGTGTAGTTTTTCCTTTTGGAGGGCCATGTAGCCACGCATAGAAAACGGCAACTGATTATAATGGATGCGCTCTGCTGATGGCATGCTGCGGCAGACATGTCGCACTACATCCTTGTCACATGTATATCAGCCATAATGAGTCGCTGTTAGTGACGCACTCACAGAGAATTATCACTGATCGTCAAGTCTGCAGTCAAATCTTCTTTATAATGTGGTAATATGTCAGTCTTGTTTACAGTTTGTTCGCACTGCTCCCAAGCTAGATAGCTGTCCTTTCTTTTTGTTATTCCTTCCTCTAGGTATTTTACTCAAATATTTGAATCTTCAGACAAGTCCAAAAGTGTGGTCGTGGTTTGCCTCAACATCGTCAGTTTCTCCTGCATGTGTGGCTTACTGTGTGTATTTTTAGACTTTTTAACCTCTCAGGTTTTATAAATTAATTACCTCTGAACTGTGTGATTAGACGGGAACAGTGGTGAAGTCTTGGGTTTGTTGATGCTCAGATTCTTCCAGAAACATTGGGTCGAGGGCGGGGGGAGCCACCTCCAGTCGCTTTTGCGTTGCAGTCGGCTCCCTGCTGCCCTGTGACATTCCCGGCCCCCGGCCCCAGCGTGGGGTTGCGTTAAGGGCCGGGGAGATTTACGTCAGGGAGCCGACCCCTCAGCAGAGAGCAGCAGCTTATCAGAGAGTGTGGCAGACAGGCTCACATTATTAAATTAGCCGTTCCTGCTGTCAGCTGAGGCCCTTGGACTCGGGCCCGAGCCAACATGGTGGCTAATTGTGAAACCTGGATCTCAGTTCACAACCTTGAGTCATTAGTGGAATGAAACAAGGGGAAGAGTTAAGTGGACTTGAAAGCTAAATAAGGAGGCAGTGGACGGAGGTATGGGCTTGATGTTGTCCAGATATTAAGTAATGACGCGGCTTCATGACAGAGACGAGCCTCCAGAAAGGTTCATCACTGCTCATTCTCTGTGTCCTCTTTTATCTGCTTCCCGCCATCGTAAATCATCCTGGGAAAGTGTCTCTGTGTCTGGCTGCTACTCAACAATAGGAATTATTAGATCACTGTCCCTCCCCTTTTGTCCGACCTGAGCGAATGAACACCTCTGCTCACTGATGCATTCTGATAGTTTCAGCTGGGTCAGGCGCCGGTCAAGTAATAGCAACTTTTTCCAATTTGTCAAAACTCATACAAGTTGCACGCTCCAAGTTTGAGGGCGTCACGTAGTCAGACCGCTGTGCCAGCACTAACCCTACGCCCACCACAAATCCGCCTCTTCCTTCAAGAGCTGCATGCAAGTCAGGACTCATTTTACTCCAGGGTCTGCCCCAAACCTCAGTCAGACATCATAGGGCGACTTGACAAGTGACCCTCTTGGTAGAAGTTGAAGTTAAGGTAGAATGAGCAGGAAAGCAGCTGAAAATCTCATCGTATTGGACAAGATTTCCTTTTTTAACGTGCAATGACTGCCTTGTTTTTGCATAATGAGCTAAGACATTGATGAAGAACCATAAAAGCATCACTGTTTGTTTCATAGGATATAGGAGCTCTGATCAAGGTAAGGTATTCTTGAAGGGAATCTCACTTATTTCTGGACCTGTTGTGGTTTTGGGAAGAGTAGATCACATGTTTGTTAGAGTAAGATTTTGTGTTCTAGTTGAATCAACAGAGTTTTTTTGATCTTTGAACTCTTAACACCTGATCGGACAATTCCTACTCGCAGTATCTTGTGCCATCCGGTGTCTCTCTCCACATCCTATTCACATGCCTGGTGTGCTGCCAGCCTGAGTAACTCTACTCCTTGCTAAGGGACCAAAGACAAAAGCAAAGTGGCCTGGCCCTCTGTGACTTTGTGGGCTGAGATTTGAACTTGGGGTCCAAGGTTAACGTGTGCATCACGCTGAGAGCTGCAGAAGCACAATGTAGGACTGTAAAATCATACAGCCTGTGTGCTGTTCTGGGTTTTAATTTTACATTATATTGTTTGGATATGTTAATTGAATTCTATATGCTGTTTGTTTGTGGTTGAAGTAAGTGTTTGAGAGTTTCTGATGTCAGTCTTGCTCTTCAATCTCGTCTGTATCCTTTAACACATCTCACACGTCTTCTCTTCTTCTCCACCAGGTCATCGTTTTGAAGATGTTCCCGGTGTGCGCAGACACCTGGTCAGAAAGAGCACCAAGGGACAAGTGGTGCACATCGGCAAAGACCACAAAGAGCCGACCACTCGCAACCGTAAGCAGGACCGGACCCCACATGAGGTGAGACGTGACAGTGCTCACTTGTCATCCAGCCTCTCTGACATTAAAGCAGGGCACATGTCAATTAATGCCATGCCGAGTTTGATTATGTTCCCTGGTTTTAGCCTCATTAGTACCTAATTAAAGGAAAACTTCACCCATAAAATGACAGTTTGTATATAGATTACTCATCCAGTGTTACGCTGAATTTGTAAAGAAATTTTTGTTTTTCTTGCATGTCTCCACGGTGAACAAAGAATCCAAAAATGAAGAAAAAACAATGAGGGTCCACGTTTAATAACTATATCAAAATATCTGTTTACAAACTCTCACACAGCTCATGCAGTATAATCAAAGTCTCATTTATTCAGTCGTATGCTCAGTACTTTCCAAACACATTAATTTTCATAAAAATATTACCATTTAAAACACTTATGCATATGAGTAGCATGCCTGGGCAGCACACATGTTTTTGAACTCTGCTAATGCATTCCATTGAGCACAATACAAACACACTTGCATGGCCAGGAACACTTTCAAGTGTGAGGTTGTTCATGCTGATGTGTTTTGAATAGTAAGGTTTTAACAGAAATGCATGTTTGGGATGAACAGAGAATGGCTGGATAAATGAAACTTGGGTTATACTGCATGAGTTGAGAGAGAGTTTGTTGCTGTTAAACACAGACCCTTGTGACTTTACTTTTTTAAGAATTTTCTCAGTTTTTGGATTCTACATTTATTGTGGAGCAGTGCAAGAAAAGCAAGGTTTTCTTTACAAATTAAACATAGCAGGGTGAGTAAATATCATTTTGTGGGTAAGGTAATTATTGAAACATGTACTATTACGACTGTAAATGACTGAGGTAGAATATTTGAGTTTTTGTACCATTTAAGACACAATCCCTGATCCTGAGATAAACAAGAATCAAGGACAGTTTTCTTACTTAACAAATCTATCAACTATTTTTGCAATTAACTGACTACAATCAAACATTTGGACTGCAAAATTTCATAAATAGTTTTTTAAAAGTTACAGGTTTAAGAAATAACAGAGTGTTGATAAAAACATAATTTCTTTGAGTTGATTTTTTTTTTTTTTGTCTAATGCTTGGAAAAATTATGAAATCAGAAGGTTACAATGCTCCTTTCCTGCCCCAACAACAACCACAATTTGTAGGATTTTAGAAAATTTGTCCTAGAGGAATAAAATATGATAATTATAGCTACAACTCATGACTGTTTAAATCATTAATTAATTAATTAATTTACTGTTTAAATCTAATTAATCTGAGTTGTCCTAGATTTTGGATATCATAATATCATAAGTGTTGTATTTTCCTGTATTTCAAGGCTGCACTACAGAAAAGTGACTGTTCTGGCTATAATTTGCTTTAACCCATTCAGCCATTATACATTACCACATTACTGATGAGTACTGATGAAAAATCTCATTGTGATAATATTTTGTGAAAGCAGCAGGTCGACCCTATGATATTGTCTCAGTGTGGATGGAGGTAGCTGGTAAAAAATATTGTGATATTTGATTTTTCTCCATTTTGACAAGCTCTTGTTTAGCCTACAAAATGCCAGAAAAGTGTGCAAAGTCCATCAATTTGCCAGAGCCTTGGCAATGTTTTAAATTGTTTGTTAACCAACAGTCCAAACCCTAAAAGTATAAGATTTACTTTAATACATACAGACAAGTCTTTTTATTGTTGTTGATTGAATTGTATATTATTAACTGACTATTTCAGCAATATTTAAAACCCTGAATCAGAAAAATGTCCAAAAGTCTTAATTTATTTATGTTTACTGATGCTGATGTTTTATTTTTATGTATGTATTTTTTTTTATTTTTTTTTATTTTACCTCACCTCAGGAATGTTTGTTTAAAAAAAGAAACAAAACAGGCCTGTATGTGCAATAATCACTATGCGAAATTCTGCAAGTATATAAATGAAAAACATGTTGTTATTTGGTCTGAAAAATGACTGACTGGGTTTTTTAAAGTTCAGCTAGCAATTCGAGGAAGTTGAATAAACTTTAATGATCTTTGTCTTTCTACGTCAGACTACCATTTGTGTTTGAAAATGTAACCATAAATCGTAGCAAATCCTGGGAAATGTTTTCTCTTCTGTCCCTTGCTCAAATTTAGCACTGCCTCGTCCCTTTTGTGACTGGGACAGAGAGGGAAGGAGACAATTAAAAATGAATGAATGAGTTCTTTCCTTTCACACACGGAAAAGAAAAAAGAGGGGAGAGAGAAGCGTAGGTAACCAGACACTGGGAGCTCCAGAGAGAGGGAGAGCTATGTTTTATTAACACACACACATTCTCACACACAGCTCTATCTGAGCCCCCAGCAGCCTGGGGTAAACAACAGGTCCCTGTCAGGTGTGTGTGACGAGAGAGAGTCACCTGTGGTGGGTATGTGTGTGAGAGTGAAGGTCCGTCCTCTGTTCCGCTGTCAGTTGTATCAGTGTTTGAGTCCTCTCCTGCACCGTCTCGCTCCTGCAGCCATTGTCGGTGGTTCTGTATCGCTCTGCCTCGCGGCTCGAAGGCGTCCTGCTGGACAGGGACTTCGGTGAAATGGCTGGGTACCAGAAGGTGAGGCTGGGTGACCAGCCGGAGTCAGGTTTGCTCTGTGTGAGCGTGATTTCACAGGCATGCAGCAGCAGACGACAAATGTACGGAGTGTTTTCCAGCCTGTCTTTAAGTCTTCATCTCATGCGGGATTGTCACTGACCAGCATGGTGTTCAATAAATAACCTGTTTACAGATATTTAATCCTGAGAGAGCTGAAGATTGTTGAAGATATGATCTCACCTCTGACATTTTAGTATTAATTGGTTGTTTTTCTGTGATTTTGTGCAAATTTTCTAAGTTAAACGTGGGGTAATAACATGGACGAGATTTCTCTTTTGTGTGTTGAGTGAATTTAAATAAACCGGTAAGCATGGAGTCTGTTTTCTGTTGAAGTGCAAAATGCTCCTTGAAATTTCCACCACTAAACCAGTTTGGGTGTATCAACTGGCTAAATAGAAGATGCCTTCGCTATTGCGGTTAATATTTGTCACGTGTTGAATGTGCATGTCGTTTTGTGTGGACAGTATGAATGCTCCCTCTGTATCTCACCTACACCTGCATGTGTCTCCAGGTGTTTGTGGAGCTGAATGAGCTGACTATGGACAAGAACCAAGAGATGCAGTGGAAGGAGACGGCTCGATGGATCAAGTTTGAGGAGGATGTAGAGGAGGAGACCGACCGCTGGGGGAAACCTCACGTGGCCTCGCTGTCCTTCCGCAGTTTGCTGGAGCTCCGAAAGACCATCTCGCACGGTAAGAGATGGAGTTAATTGTGGATATTTTTTAAGCCTAAAAGTCAGCAGTGCAGTTCGCAGATCACTGAGCTCAGTATGTGTGCGTCCACAGGTGCAGTGCTGCTGGACCTGGACCAGAAGACCCTGCCTGGCATCGCCCACCAGGTGGTGGAGCAGATGATTATTTCTGACCAGATCAAAGCTGAGGACCGAGCCAATGTCCTGAGGGCCCTGCTGCTGAAACACAGGTGACCCGCAGCACCAGACTGCAACAAACAGCCAGTGATTTCCCTCTAAGAGGCTCTTAAGTAACCCATTAAGGGGATTGCAGCTTCAGAAATAGATTTTCCTCTTTCCTCCAAGGATTTGGCAGAGGCAAAGCTTTAACGAAATATCACTTCTGCCTTGTCATTTGCTCTGTCAGTTTTTAAACAGTGTTTTGGAACTTAAGTTGTTAAGTCTTTGCAATGTCAGAGAACAGGCTGAAAAGTTATTTTGAAATCGCAAATATTTAGGCACTTGGTATTGATTAACAACTCTCTTCACAAACTCACTGATGTTCCGTATAGTCCTTGTAACTAACCTTTGAGTCAGGACCTCTGTGAATGTCCCAAGTTAAAGAAACAGTGTAAGATTTAGGTGGAGTTAGTGATATCTCATGGTGACAGTAGGAGAGTGCAACCAGCTGAAATTTCTCGTGGTTAGAATTCCTTCAATGTCCTTTGTGCAAGAGGTTTCCTTTTCTTTATGATAACTAAAATATTTGATAAATCTGTGTTTTTCCAACAACTTGCGAAGGGGCTGCTAACTACAGTGGGCGATGCAAATACGCAAATGGCTTTATCTAGAGCCAGTGTTTAGTTTGTCCGTTCTGGGCTACTGTAGAAACATGGCTGTCTTCGTGGATGAGGACCTGCTCCCTGTATAGATAAAAACAGGTCATTCTAAGGTAACAAAAACATTACAATTCTTTTTTTTTTCAGGTGATTATACACTAAAGAAAACTTATTATATTATAATACATTTCTGCCAATAATTTTCTGCCCTAAATCTTACACACTGGATGTTTAAGTCTGAGGGACTGCAAGATTATTTGAAAAGGGGTTCTCTATGCATCTTACAGCAATGTCCAACTAAATGGGTGCTTCTCAAACACAGATAACAAACAGGGACAAAAAAAGGACAGGAGCACAATTATTTATTTGCAGCCTTTAATTTTAAAAACGGTTTTCACTATTAAAGGCTGCAAATGATTCAAAGCAAAATTCTTAAAGGGGTAAGAGAGAAAAAAAGTTGTATTTCTGTTTCTGACTTGCAGTGATTGTGGCTTTATTTTTATAAAATTCAACACACTCCCTTTCTAAGGTTTCTCAGCATCTTAGAGGTAAAAATCCCTTTTGCTCTGTTCAGCACTAAGGCCATAACATTTATAGTATCTTATTCATTTTAAGGCTTAAACAGCCAAACCACAGCTGGATATGATTGAGATTTTGTACTGTTGGGTGGTAAAAATCCTACTTACTAGCTTAAAGAGTATTTTTATCTTTAATTCGGTTTCAGTTGAGACATAGACAGGAAATATCAAAATAAAGAGATGGGGATGACATGCAATAAAAGTCCTGGATTCAGACCACAGAAAGTGAGGTTTATGTGGGACTTATCTTGGTAATGCATCAAGACAGTGTGCATGTTAACAGAGGACTGCTGCACATAGACTGTATGAAATAAGTGGACGTAGCCTCTGGGTCTGAAAAGTGAGGCAAATGTGGACGTGCCTTAAACTTGCATTCTTTATAATGGCCAGCAGGGGGCGAGTCCACTGGTTGCAAACAGAGGTCAAATTGTATAGAAGA
The DNA here is from genome assembly GCA_019142605.1 of Cephalopholis sonnerati. NCBI lineage: Eukaryota > Metazoa > Chordata > Actinopteri > Perciformes > Serranidae > Cephalopholis > Cephalopholis sonnerati. The sequence continues at coordinate 15,648,728 of JAGQAX010000021.1, read as the reverse complement.
CCATGAGGAAATGGCCATGCTTCCTTTTGATTTATTTCCTCAATAAACATTTTCTTAATGCATTTATGGTTTTAATTGCTAGTTTAAAGACTTCTTCAACACTGTATGATGTTCATTTTGTAATTTATGGTCCCATTTAAAGTGAATTGACTATGAAATAGGGTTTGCTTTAGGGCGTGGCTACCTTGTGATTGGCAAGTTGCTACCCCGGCGACCTGTCGATCAGGATAGAGGCGTATCCTCCCCAGTTCCACCATCTCACCCAAATATGAAATCTTTTTCATATTGCTAATGCTTCCCTCAATCGTGTCTCTTCCTCACATCTTGGCTCCCTCCAGCAAGGATGTGAGAGGGGGATGTGAGGAGGTAATGTGAGGATGGAGGAGCCGAAGCTGCCAAATGAGAGATCCTTGGTTCCATAGTGTCAGTCTCAGTTACTGTGCCACATGTGGAGGTGCGGCATCTATATGCCACGCCACCTGATCCTTGAAGTGCATTTAAAGGATTAGGAGATCCTTCATGATGGCAAAGGGGGAATACCAGGTCACAGGAGGAGAGAGGACGTGAGGTGACATAAGTTAGCATAATGAAAGGACCCTAGGTTCCAGATATCCAAGATGGCAGTGGCCAAAATGCCAAACTTGAAGCTTCACACTGGAGTGACACCATGGTCATAATGTCCACTTCTATAAATACACTGATAATTATGAGGATAAACAGCGATTAAACTGACTTTTCTCTCACTGCTGCACACTTCCTGCTACTAGGTGGCTTCATGCCTGGTCACTGCCTCTCTTCCTCCTGCTTACCCTCTCGCTTCCTCTCCCTGCCTCCCCTAGTCACCCGAGCGATGAGAAGGAGCACAGTAGCCCTTTCCCCAGGAACATCTCTGCAGCCAGCCTGGGCAGCCTGATAACACATCACCACAGTGCCAATCACACCCATCAGCCAGAACCATCGGTGACCGACCCGCTCATGGGCACCATCCACCCTGGGGGGGACACAGAAACACGCATCGACGTAGAGAAGAACGAGTTACAGGTAAGTCTGAAGCGTTTTCAAAAGTCATGTTACAAGTATTCTTCATCATCCTGATTTAACTAATTGTGTTGCTTTACATTTGTCAGCAGAAGGAGCCGACATTGGTGCCCGGTATGCATCGGTCCAAATCCAAACATGAGCTGAAGCTGCTGGAGAAGATTCCTGAAAATGCTGAGGCCACTGTTGTCCTTGTGGGTGAGTTATCTCCTTCTGAAAACCACACACACTTAACATAGAATCGGTTGTGTTGTGAACTGTCTTTATCATGACTCTCATGTTCCACCGTCTTCCAGGTAGTGTGGACTTCCTGGAGCAGCCCACCATGGCGTTTGTGCGGCTGCAGGAGGCAGTGCTGCTGGAGTCTGTCCTTGAGGTCCCTGTGCCGGTCAGGTTTCTCTTCGTCCTGCTGGGACCCCCCACCACCAGCATGGACTATCACCAGATAGGACGCTCCATCTCCACACTCATGTCTGACAAGGTGAGCGAGGTGTAGATAGAAAACCCAAACCACACATGAGTTATGTAAAATGTTACCCACATAAATGAAAATGATGAAAATTTAATTACATAGAATAGAAAGGACAAAGAAATGAAATGGACTGTTGCCCCGTAAACCAGCAGACAGCCCTGCAAACCAGAGATAAATAACTAGAAGAGAAATAAAGAGTCGTATTTTATTTGTTAAATTTGTTTATATCTGAATCGCCATGCAGCAATTCCATGAAGCAGCTTACCTAGCGGACGACAGGCAGGACCTACTGAACGCCATCAACAGCTTCCTGGACTGCAGCATCGTGCTGCCACCTTCAGAGATGGGAGGCGATGAGCTGCTGCGTTCTGTCGCGCGCTTTCAGCGGGAGATGCTGCGCAAGAGGGAGGAGCAGGGGGTCAAACTGGCCAAAGAGCCTAAAAGCCTTGAAGAAAAAGGTAATACATCAAATATCTGTTGTTGTTATATGACTTCCTGGTACTGTAATTAACGACCTGCTCTTTTCTGTTACACAGAGGCCCTCCTCACACCCTTGAAAAAGTCAGACGACCCTTTAGAGCGCACTGGACGACCCTTTGGCGGGCTGGTACGAGACGTGCGGCGCCGTTACCCAAAGTACATCAGTGACTTCAAGGACGCCCTGAACAGTCAGTGCATGGCTGCTGTTATCTTTATCTACTTTGCTGCCCTCTCTCCAGCCATAACATTTGGAGGACTACTGGGTGAGTTACACACGGGAAAGCAGGAGTCGAGTTACTGTCAATTCACAGTTTATCGTCTCATATGTCAAACCCCCTTCACGTTTTGTCTCAGTGGTTCACTCGATGATCTTTTGACGAACCTTAAACCTTGTTGGTGTTCATTACAGTGTTAATTTGTTGTCTGTTGCCAGGTGAGAAGACAGAGGGTCTGATTGGTGTTTCTGAGCTGATTGTGTCGACAGCAGTGCAGGGTGTGATCTTCTGCTTGCTCGGAGCGCAGCCGCTGCTTGTTGTGGGCTTCTCTGGACCTCTGCTGGTCTTTGAAGAAGCCTTTTATACTGTAAGTTTACAAAAAAGTAAAACAGCTATTGATGAGTGGACAATAACAACATCCTGCAGTCTAAAAAATTTAGTTTATCATTACTTTCAATGCTCTAAATTATATGGATGTTCTTTTTAAAGTCCATGAAGGTCTTCGGCACTGTTAAGACTTAACACAATAGTCCAACATTTTGGGACATAAAATGATGCCTGTCATACACCAGAGGCATTTAAAATACTTTTAAAAGACTAAAATCTGACCCCGCACATCTAAAGACAATGTGACTTTTTCAATCACACTATAAGATTTTGCAACGACTAGGGGTGTTGCAGTGTCACTATTTGCAGATTCCTTTTGAGATTATTTCTCATCCTGCTCCTGGAGCAAAATATTACACCAAACTCCTGGATTTTGTCACCTCGACTCACTACCAGCCTCCGTTGGTTAGCTGTGTAATTACAGTGGGAGGAGTCTGTGGGAATAAGAGGTGAACTGTTTAAAAAAAAATCAAGATTTCCTAATTTAGTGGATCAGATACACAGAAATTTGAACACCCGACTCTTGTTTACTCCACCAGTTTTTCCTCCTTTTCCACAGTACAAGAGAACCAAGACTTGTTCATGTTCTTGTGCCTCCCTGGAGTCCCCTCCATGTTAACTGTCCCAGTTTGCTCTTTTGGTTTATTTGGTGCTGGAGAGAGCGCACCTATTGGTTGTGTCAAATTCTGAGTCATCATTGAACTTCAGTATTCTCTTAAGCCAACAGAAAAAAACTCACAATAATATCAAACATGTTTACCTTTATCTGAACGTCAAGGTGAGAAAACGACTTTTTTTTGTTTTTATACTAAGCATGAAGCTACAGCTAGCAGCTGTTTAGCTTAGCTTAGCATAACGACTGGAAAAAGGGGGAAACAGCTAGCCTCGCTCTGTCTGAAGGTACCAAAACTCACTTAACATCACCTCTACAGCTCAACGGCATATTATATTGTTTGTTAAATCCATACAAAAACTGTTGTATAAAAAACAAGTTGCGGTTACAGACATTTTTTGCCATTTCTTGGCTGGGAGCAGTAACTCTCTGGAGTCTTTTCATCATAGTGAGGTTGCCAGGGAACCCGCAGAGACTCCAGCAAGAAGAGGGCCAGCACATAACTCCTGTAAAACTTGTCGTTTTTACTAGAAGGAAGATTTTCTTACCTTGAGACAGAGCCAGGCTCGAACTTTCAATCTATTTCCAGTCTTAATGCTATGCTAAGCTAAGCTAACCAGCTGCTGGCTGTAGCTTTATAATTGTAATAGTATAGCTGTGGTACAGTTAAAAGCAAATCAGAGGGTTTCACAAAATGTAATACTATTCCTTTAAATACTATTCCTTTAAATACTCAGAAACTTATATATAAGCTTATACAGCCTTATGCAGTTTGTGTACATGTGTTTTGATCAGATTTGTTTTGATTCCAACATAAGCAGACAAACCCACGACTGTTACTGAAAATCCCCCGATGGAAGTGAGACATGAGCATGTAAGCGTCGTGTCATCCAATCCACACATACTCCGTCTTTTGTAAACGTCTCAGCCATCTGTCAGCAGGAGCTCCTGGAGAGCTGAGTGAACAGCGTTAACCTGCCTTCACCAAGGTGACTGACAGCAGACACTTACTGAACCAAAGTAGTTTTTCATGTTGGCTCCATGGGAAGGAAACAACCGTGAAGGGAATCTGCTTTGAACAGACAAGCTCACAGACAGACTGGGAGCTCATCAATCAATGTAGACATGGTTAATAAGTTTAAAAGAGATATACAGCAGGATATTTGTGTGATTTAAACAGCTCTAGATGCAGATCTCACTTTACTAAACATGACAAATTGGACTTGAAGCATAAAAACCAGTGGATCGATACATTTAATGAAATCAAAGCGTATCTCTTCTGTGATGGATGTCAGAAACGCCTTTTTGGCCACTTTGGTATTTAAAGCTGCTGTGAACATTTCCAGTATATGAGTAGGATTTCTTGGCTCTGTGTCCTCACAGTTCTGCAAAGCAAACGCCATGGAGTACCTGACAGGCCGAGTCTGGATCGGGTTTTGGCTCATCATCATTGTGCTCGTCACGGTGGCCTTCGAGGGAAGCTTCCTGGTCCGCTTCGTCTCCCGCTTCACCCAGGAGATCTTCTCCTTCCTCATCTCCCTGATCTTCATCTGCGAGACTTTCATCAAGCTCGGCAGGGTACACCTGAGACTTGAAATAACAACTCCTGATTACAAAAAGTTTTTGTTGGCACACTGCGTGTTCACGTAGCTGACACTAAACTGAACAGACTAATCTTTGGACAGTAGTCAAACCTCGGGGTCGAAATGAGCATGTTTTTCTAACAAGTGCACTTGAAATCTTTTGTGATTGATCGGCCTTGAAAGTAAATAGATTAAGAGTTTAACTATTATCCGGGCTTATGATTTTGGAAGGTTTGCTATTGTTAGAGTTTTATGGCACACACTTGAAAGACATTTGGCTACGGGATAATCTAATTTTCCAGAAGCTGTGGTGCCTAAAAGAGTGATGAATGATAATCCCCAGTAGGTGTACACGTGTGCATACATATTTGTGTGTGTATCCAGCTGTGAAATATCTTGCAGTAATTTTAACCCTCTGTGTCATCCGGCAGATTTTCAAGGAGCACCCGCTGAAACGTTGCTCCCTCAACAACGGCACAGAAGGGGACGCCTCGACAGAGAACATCACCCTGGTGCTGAGCAACAGCACAGAGCCCGTGACGGTGGCGGTGCGAGGCCAGCCCAACACTGCACTGCTCTCTCTGGTTCTTATGGCTGGGACATTTTTCATTGCCTTCTACCTGCGCAAGTTCAAGAACAGTGCGTTCTTCCCTGGAAGGGTGAGGAGCTAAATTCACTTTCAGTCCTGCAGCATTAACCCCTGTATATATTAACCCACATATTTTATTAACCCTCCTTGAACCCCCCATTATCATATATCAAGGATAGATGTATGTTTCGAATCCTGAGAGTCAAAGTACATCCTCCTAAGCAATGAAATGTGAGGAAAAATTGAGACCAAAACTCATTTGAGCCACTGCAACAAGCAATATAAAAATCTCTAGTTTAGAAACACTATTTTGCCACAAGGTCAGTTAAGTAGCTGTTATGGAGCTTTTGATCGTATCACATGATCTTCCTTTGCAGACAGAGTTTGACCAGTTGTTACAGAATTTTAAATTGTCAAATTTTAGGACCACTTTAAAGGAACAGTTAGACATTTTTGAAAAGAAAGAAAAATAACATATAAGGTTTTTAATTCAATTAAATTCAGTTCAATAGAACTTAATTTATCCCGCAGGAAATTCTTGTGCCAGAGAATGCCTCAAAATACAGCAACACTGAATAAAGTAACCACAATTTAATGTTCACAACCAGTAACAACCAGAACAACTAGTGGGTTCCTCGGGTCAGGGTCACTCACTGGGCCCAGTTAGACACAATAGAGTATTACACATACAAGATAAGAAGTGTTTCCAAGGAGCAAAGCAAAAGCCGTACCTAATAGATTACCAACAGGAGTTAGATAAGTACAAGAGTTACTAAACATGAGCTGGAATGGTGGCAAAAGCAGACTGTTAAGTGGTGAGTTTCAGAGGTGCTAGCTGTTTCCATATGTTTCCAGTCTTTGTGCTAAGCTAAGCTAACTGGCTGCCAGCTGTAGCTTCATATTTACACATGAAAGTGTTGTCATACTTAAACTTGTTGTTAATGTTGGCTTAAAAGTTGAAAATTGGTGACATTAATTGACAAAACAATCACCTGAAGGTCCATTTGGTTCCCATTTTAGATCGTTCACTAAATGGACCATGTAGTAACATAGTTATGTCAACTACTGCTTTCATCCCTATGTTGCAATTTTTTATTCTTTTATTTTTGAGTCTAAAATACTGGCTGTCTTCTTTGCTCCCGGATATTCTTTTATTTTTCCTCATTTAAGGTCATGGGCATATTGATGTGTTGTATACCTAATTTGTAAACAACAATGATTTTTGTTGGTCAGTATAACCCAGATGAGTTCATGTACGGAAACAGTTGCAAAATATAAGAAAATAGAGGATTATTAAAAGGTTAAAATCCCTAAATTAATATAAATATAATATAAAATAAATTATAGAATTATTGTCAAAATAACACAGTTAGTAAATAATGAAATGTTTATCAAACTATATACATCCTGTGTGTTCAGTTGCGCAGGGTTATTGGAGATTTTGGCGTCCCGATTGCCATCCTCATCATGGTCCTGGTGGATTACAGTATAAACGACACATACACACAGGTGAGACTCAGACACTGCCACTAACTCTTATGTAAATGTTTGACCTTGTGCTGCTGAATATTCACAACACAGGCATTCATCACCCTTCCTCTTGTTGTCCAGAAATTGAGCGTTCCTCGAGGTTTCTCTGTGACGAGTCCCGACAAACGTGGCTGGATCATCAGTCCTCTGGGCACCGACGGTCAGTTCCCCATCTGGATGATGTTTGCCTGCTGTCTGCCCGCTCTGCTGGTCTTCATCCTCATCTTCATGGAGACTCAGATCACCACGTGAGTTACAAGTCACATCCCATAGGAATATCATCAGGTTTACTAGTATAGCAGTTGTAACAATAAACTTTTATTTGTACAGCACCTTTCATAATTAAAATGGTGGCCTCAAGTACTTGAAATTGAAAAAGAAAACAATCCAGACATCAGTTAAGATATTACAGTCCATTTTATAAGTGGATGCTTGCGTACTCAGTCAGTCAGTAAAAAACAACAACACTGATATCTGCTATAAACACATGAACAACCTTAACCTTGGTTGTCACAGGACTGTGAATAACAAGCTGCTTATCAAATTCAGCTGTACTTAAAACTGATTTATTCTTATCGGAAGCCTGCTGTTTACGTCTGCATTCCTCCCCTGACTTCCTGCAGCCTGATAGTGAGTAAGAAGGAGCGGATGCTGGTGAAGGGCTCTGGTTTCCATCTGGACCTGCTGCTGATCGTGGTGCTGGGCGGCAGCTCGGCTCTGTTCGGCCTGCCGTGGATGGCGGCCGCGACCGTTCGATCGGTGACCCACGTCAACGCCCTCACTGTCATGAGCAAGGCCGTCGCCCCTGGTGACAAGCCTCGCATCCAGGAGGTGAAGGAGCAGAGGGTCACCGGGCTGCTGGTGGCCATCATGGTCGGTGAGTGTTGGACAGTGAAATCTCATCACTGCTTCATTCAATCGTTGAAGCCAAAATCCATTGAAAAAAAAAAAAGAAAATTCACCATTTAATGTCCTCCTCTTCCTCCCCTGTCCCCTCAGGTATGTCCATAGTGATCGGTGACCTGCTGCGTCAGATCCCCCTGGCGGTGCTGTTTGGTATCTTCCTCTACATGGGAGTGATGTCACTTAATGGCATCCAGCTAACAGAGAGGATGATGCTGCTGCTCATGCCACCAAAGTATCACCCTGACCACACCTACGTACGCAAGGTAAGAGGAAGGCTATTATTTTGTCAAGCAGCCGGGAAGACGCATGTTTTTACATAAAGTAAAGGAGGTTTTAGGGGTAAGAAACAATGATTGAATCAAATAATCACACTAGTTGCCTTTCCTGTCTCTCACTTAATTTTGTTTAATAAATAGGCTTAATTGATTAATTAATGACTGGCTCTAGAGAGGGTCTTAAGCTGTCTTAAGTGAACATATTGTGAACCACAGAGTCTCTGAACATTTGTGTCAACACTCCTCTTCATGATTGATTTGGTTTCACACGAGTGCCTGTGAGTTTTTATAAATAATCTTTATTTCCTCCAGGTCCGTACGCTGCGTATGCATCTGTTCACCTGCATCCAGGTGTTGTGTTTGGCCGTTCTGTGGGCTGTGATGTCGACACAGGCGTCGCTGGCTTTCCCCTTCGTCCTCCTGCTCACCATCCCTGTCAAGATGTACCTGCTGCGCCGCATTTTCACTGCCAGAGAGATGGCATGTGTAAGTTGACCACAGGAGGGCGCAGTACTCTTCTTTATACGCTTGCACCACCTCAGCTGCAGACTTTAGTTACAGTAGCACTGTTGTTTGAAATTTAATTAGACAAATAAAAATCTATGATTTATTAAAGTTTTAGAATCATATTCTATACTTGTAAATTTACACCTTGGAAAGATTTAGAGGAACATTTCAGTTGCATTGATTATAGTATACAGCGACATCGTCACTTGCTTTAATTGTAACCCTTCCCTCCCCAAAAGATGTGAGAATATTTTATCATATTATCTTTCCTTTTATTTAATTATATGTTAGTTTGAGTTATGTCATATTAAACTTATTGAAATCAGAAACAAGTAAAAGGATGAAGACCAGGCATGTCCAGAGTCAGGCACAGGTGCCAATTGCAGCCTGTGGACCCATTTTAACTGGCCCTCGGCTTGTCTTTCAGCATTTACTGTATAATTAACACAATATTGGTTAATCAAGTTAGGTCATTTTGCATTTTTTCCATTCATCTCATGACTGCAGGACGATAATACAGTTTGTAGACATGCACTAAGAAGGAACTACACTGGTGGAACGTATGTGTTCACAGACATGGCCACAGCAAAGAAGCGTAAAGTCAAGAGTGAGGGCCACCGCTTTCAGGAGTGACAGTTTTGTTTGTCTCAGTTGTGTGTGACTTTTGTGTAACCTTTTTCTTTAAAGGAACACTTCACCCACAAAATGATCTTTTGTATATCGATTAGTCTCCCCGTGTTGCGTTGAATTTGTGAAGAAATGTTTTTGTTTCTCGCATGCCTCCACAGTGAACGAAGAATACAAAAATGGAGAAAGTTCTCAATGATTTGAAATCACTGGGGACCGTGTTTAACAACAGCAAAACTATATCAAAACATCCATTTACAAACTCTTAAGGCCAAAACACACCAGCAGCGGACGCCACACGTCAAATTATACGCTCCTTTTATTTCCGACGTATAACCCCACACCAGCAGCAGCAAGATGCACATTGGCGCTCCTGTATGCGCCGCCCTGCAGCACATTATTCCCCTGCCCTATTTCCAGCATCGCCGCCCCCGGAATTAAATACTGTTTCCCTGCACTTGCTCTCTGCTTGTTCATACCAGCTCCCGCAGCAGCTCGACTCCTCTCCTCGTTGATGCATTAAGAGAACTCTGTTGCTGTCTCATGTGCGACAAAGACTGGATGAGGAGAGACTCGTTGTTGAGGTCGATAAATATTCCGAGCTAAACGACCCACAATCTAGTCATTATAAAGACAAAAAGATACTGCCTGGTGAGCCATTGGCTCTTCAAGTTCAATGGGGGCTATACTGCACGAGTTGTGTGAGAGTTTGTTCATCAAGGATTTCTCTGTTTTGGATTTCTTTGATCACTGTGGAGGCATGTGAGAAAAACAAAATTTTTGTAATGAATTCAACCTAACACAGAGAGAGTAACTGATATACAAGTAACCGATATAATTTGCTAAGCCTTAATGCATGTTCAAAATACTTACTCCTGATGTCTCCCTTTTGCAGCTGGATGCAGACGACGCAGAGCCGACGTTTGATGAGCGAGAGTGTCACGATGAGTACTCGGAGATGCACATGCCTGTGTAACCTGCTAAAAGCCCTCGTATCACCACTTAACTCCTCTTAGTGGACACCAAAATCTGTCAATCACTCTACCAACCAATGAGATCCAGAGTCCTTCAAACTTGAAACACTCACAATTTGATGCCACACCACTGTGCACCCTCTTTATTATCACCGAGACATGAACGTACAGTACGTCAGAGGTCTGGCTGGTTGTTACTTTGGTCAACTTTAACTATTTAAGTAGCTTTTTATCAGATTGTTTTCTGGTTGCTCTGATTCACATTGAATATGTGGAGGAAACATGGGATACATTCTTTTATATTACCACGCTGAGTTATCGCTGTTCAACTTTGTCGCTTTTTTCATGTTTTAAGCTCACCAAGCGCCTTATGAAGGAAGTAAAAAGTTATACTGAGAGGTGCTTTTTTTCCTCATTCTGTCTTATTTTAGACAGCTGATCACTTTACCCGCCTCCTGAAGCTCGTAGCACTTTTTTTAAGACACCAAATCTGAACTATGACTGTATTTTATGTGATCATTTTATCATCCTAGTGTCCCTGAAATGTCAGTGTTGCCTGAGTTTGCTTTTTAAATGACTACCTGTGATTGATTTTTAGCCTTCCTTCTTTAATCATACATTCTTTGTACTCATATGCAGCAGTTTAGATGACAGTCGCGCTTTTATGTCAAACTCTGTCCCTGCAGTGAGTCAAGATCATGACCGGAGGCGGATCTCGCAAAAATAATACATGAAAATCAAATTTTCTCGTTACACTATCATCATGTTTCTGATCAAAACACATTTTTAGTGTGAAATTAACACAGTGGCATAATAAATATACTCTAAATGTCTCCACGCACATGTTGAGGGCACTAATGTATTAATGTAGAGTTTGTTTCACGTGGTGTGTTTATGGGAATCACTAATTTATTGGTTTTCTTTGTCCAAGTGCCAAATGCCTCGTGTAAATAGTTTCCTTGATCAGAACAATAAGCTGCAGTAGTACATCTCACATCTCCTGACAATGTTTCTTGAAGGAGCCTAAATTAACAAAATTTCTTAGTATAACATTCCTTGTTTTATCATAATTATGCTTCTTTTTTCTGGCATCGACTAATGGTTTAAACATTTCATTCACACTCGTGAGCTTGGTCGACCAAATTTCCACACAAGCTGTGTAGACAATCTCAATATCCATACTGAGAGGGAAGGCTTTTAAAAATATATATATATGTATTTGTTTTTGTTTTATGTCATGTTGTATCAGTGTGACATGGATTGGTTGAAGCTTTGACTGTGTCAAATAACTTAAATTCGTAGTCCTTTGTTACTCTCGAGTGTGTGTCTCAGACGATATTTTTCCCTCTGAACTGTCCCATCTCAGCCTGACTGTGATCTTGTGCCTGTTTGGTGTCACAAAGGTGCACAAAATCTCAAGTGCCTGTGGGACCACGAAAGTGATCAGCAAAGTGTTTGTAAGGACGACACACATGTTACAATAGTTTGCACTTTGAGACGCTCATAAATCAAACATCTCTCCATTATTTATCTGTTGCAATATGAGGCATTATTGCTGTTTTTGAAGATTTATTTGTCACAGAACCTTTTTTTTTTTTAATGTTAACACACTTTTGGCTGCGTCCTGCTCGTGGACAATGAAGGGGATATTAATGAGAAGTAGGCAGTGTCACTTTTATGTTTGCTTACTGTGCCTGTGGATGGAGTGAAAAGTCTGTGTATGCCAAAGTATCTGTCAAAGTCGCAAAATGCTGATACGATACGTTGTTCCATTTCAAAAGCAATAAAAGTCCGAGAGGCTTTTGCTGATGTTCCCTTGTACATTAATGGTTGAAATATTGATGACAAATAAAAGTTATTTTCTATTTATCCTGGCTGTTGTTCTGTCGGGTTTTCTTTTGTGTGCCTTCATTAATTCTACAATACTCGTGCAGTATTTAGAAAAATGATCTGCAAGGTTAGAAAACAACCACAGAAACACACTGTAAGATGCACAAGTTACAAGATAAGAGACAGTAAAAAGTGATGCCAGCTGGGTAAAAGAAGCAGGAGGCGGATGGGTGTGGTGGCAATCGGAGTGGCCTAAAGCAAACGATGCAAAGCTTCCAAACTGATGTACGGACTTGCCCAAGATTTTGTGGAAAGATGGGTCATTTGCCTAAAGACAGATTAGTGCTTGTTTTCTTGTCAATTCGGTGTGAATTATGTCTTTTTCCAGGGTTTTCTTGACACTGCATTGTTCAGCGCCTGGTTCTCTCAGTATGAGCAGACTGCTGGTTTGCCATCCTGGACTGGTTAAAGGGATTCACTGTGTTGGAAGACTCATCCTGTTGGTCAGTGGACTGGTAGGCATCTCTGTTTCGTGAGAACTCAACACACTGCAAATTAAGAAACATCGTCACCAACTTAACAACTCATGGCAGCCTTAAGAAAATAGTTACCAACTTGAAAACACTCTAAAACATCAGCTTCACATCACATTAAAACATCAGTTTGATTACACATTAAAACATCAGTTTGATTACACACTAAAACATCAACTTGACAAAAAAATAAAACATCAACTCGACAAGACATAAAAACATCGACTTGACGACACACTAAAACATCAACTTGACAAGACACAAAAACATCGACTTGACGACACACTAAAACATCAACTTTACGAAACTAAAACATCAACTTGACAAAAGAATAAAACATCAACTTGACAAGACAAAAACATCGACTTGACGACACATTAAAACATCAACTTTACAAAACTAAAACATCAACTTGACAAAACATCAACTTTAAGAAACTAAAACATCAACTTGACAAAAGAATAAAACATCAACTTGACAAAACACAAAAACATCGACTGGACAACACACTAAAACATCAACTTGACAAGACACAAAAACATCGACTTGATGGCATACTAAAACATCAACTTGACAACACATTAAAACATCAACTTGACAAAACATCAACTTTAAGAAACTAAAACATGAACCTGACAAAAGAATAAAACATCAACTTGATAAAAGAAAAAATACTAACTTAACAACAAACTTAAACATAATCTTGACAAGACAAAAAAAATCAACTTTACATCCCACAAAAACATCAACCTCACAACACAATAAAACATCAACTTGACAAGACACAAAAACATCGACTTGACAACACACAAAAACATCGACTTGACGACACACTAAAACATCAATTTGACGAGACACAGAAACATCGACTTGACAACACACTAAAACATCAACTTGACAAGACACAAAAACATCGACTTGACAACACACTAAAACATCAACTGGACAAGACACAAAAACATCGACTGGACAACACACTAAAACATCAACTTGACAAGACACAAAAACATTGACTTGACGACACACTAAAACATCAACTTGACAAGACACAAAAACATTGACTTGATGACACACTAAAACATCAACTTTACGAAACTAAAACATCAACATGACAACACACTAAAACATCAACTTTACGAAACTAAAACATCAACATGACAACACACTAAAACATCAACTTGACAAAACACAAAAACATCGACTTAATGACACACTAAAACATCAACTTTACGAAACTAAAACATCAACTTGACAAAAGAATAAAACATCAACTTGATAAAAGAAAAAAATACTAACTTAACAACAAACTAAAACATAATCTTGACAAAACACAAAAATTATCAACTTTACATCCCACAAAAACATCAACCTGACAACACACTAAAACATCATTAACTTGACATCACATTAAAGCATCAACTTGTCGACATCAATATAACAAAACAGTAAAACATCAACTAAACAAACAGAAACATCAATATGACAACACACTAAAACAGCAACTTGAGGACATGTTTTTCTCCTTATGGAGTATGTACTTGAGTATGTACCTAGTCAAAGAAAAAATGAGTAAATAATGACCGTACAGACATACAAAAATATAATAAATAAAACAAGACACTTGCAGAAAAGTAGATAACACCCCTTTTGTATCAGTTTAGTTGAAAGAATAAAACTTATCTTCCTTACACATGACAGTTGGATTAAATACTTGTTTGTATGTTTTAAACTCTTGTTTCCATTGCATGGCTGTACATTAGCAGGCTGTGAGAAAGGTAGTTCTAATAGGTTTAAGTTTGTTTTTGTTGACTTTTATCACAGATGTGTTGCCCAGTAGGGTTTGAGAATGCTTTCCTTAGTTTCTTTTGTTTGGTGAATTCGCATGTGTTTTCTAAGTTGCAGCACATTGACCTCTCAGGGCCACCATACTGAGATTATTTCAAAGTTTAAATCTGCTGTGAATCAACATAATCTAAAACAGACACTCTAGGAAAAGAGGTAATGCTTTGTGTCTCCAGCCTGTTGTCTCCCAGGAAAAAGAGGGCTGGATGTTCTTTCCTGTTCAGGAAAACAACACAGAGTGGGTGGGCCGTTGCACCGTCCCCGCGTGCCCATTGTTACAGACACAGGGAGAAAGATGGCTGTGTTATTCCTGCTGCTTCTCAGCGCCGGAGCCTTGTTCTTCTCCTCTAATGCACAGGAGGCTTACAATCAACTTCCTGAAACCTACAGAAAAGGAGTGGATCTGGCCCTGGAGAAGCTCAATGCTCACGCAACAATCCAGCACCATTTTCTCTTCCTCAGAAGTGTTACAAAGTCAGACGTCGAGGTACAGTATGTCTGTTTATCAGGGTCTGAGTTTATCATGTGTGTGTGTGTCATTACTGGCTGATTTCCTGTGCGTAAATTCTCAAGAGACGCTCTAATCATCAGGGAATGTGGGTATTTTATGAGAGGAAACCCCCTGGAGGTGGTTGAGAATTACTCAAGACTAACCCTTCTCTTTCTCTTTCTCCTCAGCCTGGTTTTGATGTGAGCTACATCTACCACCACTTCTACCTTAAAGCTACCAAGTGTCAGAAAGGAACGGTTGACTCCACAGGGTGTCAGTTCAGAAACGACAGAGTGAGTTTAGTCTGATTTACTGAACTCAGAAATGTGGGATACGAGAGCGACTGCATGCTCTAACTTGCCTGTGCTGTTTTGTTTGTGTGCGTTCATGCAGCCGCTGATAGACTGCGCCATCTGTTACAAAACATTTGGAGGAGAAATTGAGCAGGAGCCCAAACCGTATGTTCACTGTGTCCACAAACCGGCCCTGACAGAGGTTAGTCCGGTCACATGAAGGTCACTTTGACCTTTGTTAATGAAACACTGCAAAAAATAAACATAAAAAATATCTTCTTCAGATTGTTTCTGACCTTTTTCCATTTATCTTCACTTCTGTTCTGAACAACAGGAGATGAAGACGGCCAGAGTAAATCACTGCAACACACTGGGTTACAGTAGTGGATCCCTAACTCTTCTGGCATCGACAGGAACAAAGTGAATATTTGGATGACTCATTTAGGATCTACTGTGACACCTTTCAGTGTCTCTGTGTGTTTTTAAAGCTGTCTTTAGTGTTATTTTTTTATACTAATAATTAATTGCTACATTCTGGTACACAAGTTGGTGTCATATCTTCAGCTGTTTATTGTTCACCTCTCTGCAAATATGTTAGAATGTTGACTTTGTTTAAAACTGTCAATAAAGTTTAATTTGTGAACAATCTTTTTTTTCAGTGTACACTATATAATAATAACAATTATAACCTTTATTTATATAGCACCTTTAAAAACACAGTTACAAAGTGCTGTACAATAAAACGTAACACAATTAAAACACAAGAAGAACAAAACAAATGACATGTCATAAAAATCTAATGTAGTAAAAGAAAAATCAGGAGGGCCAAAGTTAAAATCAAGATCATAAAAGGTCATTAAAATCAGTAAGATAGCAATAGAATAGACAGACAGCTCAGATAAAGTCAAAATGTGCTTTTGACTCAGACAGCCTTATATCCTTGGGCAGGTCGTTCCAGAGCCTCAGGGCCCTCGTGGCAAAAGTTCTGTCCCCTTTGGTCCTCAGCCTGGACTCTGACACATAATGCTAAAAAGGGTTCCAACACAATTTTATTATTTACACATATATTAGAATTAATCTGATGCTGAGGTCCACGTTGGTTGTTCCTGTAGATGTCCTTCACTGTCACATGTAACCGTTACCTGATGACTGACTTCAGACTGCTGCCACACACTAAGCTGGCATCACTCCTCGGGCTTTCTGGAGGTGCAACTCGGCCTTAGGGCTGCGTCATGTTGGTGAGACCTTGGCCTGCAGATTAGGAGCACACAGAGAGTGAGAGAGAGAGCAGTGCTTGCAGCCTGCAGCGTTAGTACCCCGGGGAGTGAAGCACCTGAATCACACCTGTCCTCAATCAGTAACTGCCCCGCAGCCATTGACTCACAGCAAGTGACGCACAGACCACACCCAATCAGCGCCACTAGTCTACAGGTCAGGTCAGATGAAGGTGACAATACAGTCTACACATATTTTCAATATGACACTGGTATGAATTTGATGCGGATCATGTAAACATCATATTCCATTTGGATATTCTGAACAGGCCCTTTTATGAATGTAGCATTAAACTGTTGGTATATACAGTGCATTCAGAATATATGTCTCAGTTACCACAGTTGGCGACACAGCCTCTTTACAGTCAGCTTAGTGCGCTGTCATGGATACGCTGTACAAAAACCAACTATCCAACATTTGTAAAGGCTGCGGTAGAGAGCACAACATGATTTTACCAACATGCTCTTGGATCAACATCCCACATCACGTTCCAGAACAAACATTGCAACCAATCAATCACAGCCCTCTGACATCATCAGTGTGCTGCTCCTCTACTTGTTAGCATTGCATACCTACTTAGCAAGTTAACTCGCTAACCCTGCAGTGGCTTACAAGTTTTTTGGTCAGTGTTACTGAGGATTTTGTTCAATTGTAGCTTTGATTTGGAAAACTAGCTTAGCCCTGGAGAAGAACAAGGAATTCTTAAACAAGCACAAAACAAACATTTTTGGTCGTAAGGAGAAACACACCAACTTTTATAAAAGACTTCAACAGGTTTTTGGATATGTGCAAATATCGAAAAGTTGACTTTTTCAAGAAGGTGGCTGAAGGAGTGAAAGAGTGAGGCTGTATTTTCAGTCAAACAGGTTCACCACCGGTGGGGAAAAATCCTATTTTGATGCAAAGAAGCAAAATGGCACAAGCAGCCTCAGTCATTCCACTTTTCCATATTGTGACGTGATAAACAACATATTAGGGCACGTAAATCAGAAAATGCACGGTTGCATGTAAGTGGGACTATTCTTGGTATAGTCTTTTTTTTCCAGCAGTATCTTTATTGATTTTAACAACAGTAAACAAAGACATACACACATCTAGTTTGTGTACGTATACATTCACAGACACGTAAAAGAAGAAGACACCGGGACAAAATGTCTGTATAACCGCCGGATGTTTAACACACATATAGTCGAAGAAAATAAGTAAATAAAAAAACAGTTTTCATTGGCCATGTGAACAGCTCAGTATAAATGGCTCTTTAACAAGGGGGGTGCAGTTAGGCCATTTTGCCAACAAGGGGAGTGGCATCCCCCGTCCCCCCTTAAATCGCCTACTGCTGTGACCCTTCAGAGGGGCCCGACCTCTAGACTGGGAACTGGTCGTAAACTACTTAATTGTGTACCAAGTAGGTCAAACTAGCTCCAGATCAACATGCTGAAACAGTAAAAAAAAAAAAAAGCATCATAAGAACTGTGATTGTGTGCGACTCATAACTGATGATGAGTCAGTCCACTCACTGCACAGTCGGTTTCATTTTAGAACAAACAGTTTATTGACCACCCTGTTTGTATATTCAAAGAAATCCCCACATTTCCTCTAAGTGACCTGCTTTCCTGTTAATGCATTAACAAGGCAGCCACTGAAGCAGAGCCAAAACAGTTCATTCACCCACTGATCACTGCTGACCTTTAGATTTTGTCCTGGGGCCAAAGCTTTTCATGCCATGTCAGGCTTGTTTCCAGAATTTGGATTACTAACCCAGCTCTCTTTTGTAATTACTTTCAAGGATGTGGGTGTAATTCCTGTTTTGGCAAGTAGTATCTTCTGCGTAAACTCCTCGCTGTCTGCCCCGGGGTGTTACGGGAACTTGGAGAGAAAAAGCAGAAGCAGCAGGCCTGCTGATAGTCAGCATGTTTCGTTTTACTTGTTACTCATACAGCCATAATAGGACTTGTTTTGCTTGTCAGTATTGATCCCGCAGAGAGAGGAGGGAGCTCGCCCCTCTGAGCCAAGTTATTCTCTTCACACACTTTGAGGAAGATGGCTGCTGGGTTGCTGTTGCTGGTTTGTGCCGGAGCTGTTCTGTACTCTGCCGAGGCCCAGGATCCGTATGATGGGCTTCCTGATTATTACAAGAAGGGAGTGGATTTGGCGTTAGAGCAACTCAACACCCATGCCGGGGTGCACCACCATTTTCGCTTCTTGAGAAGCGTGGAGAAGTCAGATATTGAGGTAAACCTGGAGATTATGATTTTATCATCAGTTCTTTAAGAATTAATGTGGATATCTCTGTTTATTGAAGTCTCTGTGTTAGAACAATTATAGCAGCTTCAGTGAGCATTAATGGGGAGTGATATCAAAGCACATGTTCTCCTGAAAGTCCTCAGGAGGGAATGAAAATATCACTTTATTTTAAACAGACAAAAGTTTAACTACATTCTTAACAAATGAGAAAAATGAGTGAGGTTCTGTTTCAGGTTTGCCCTTGTTTCAGTGCCCCTTTATTTCTTGGATCTGCATAAAGGGTTTGGCACCCTCTGCATTCAGGGAATTCTGGTTCATACTTGTTTGCACATCTGCTTCAAGTCAAGTGATCTGTGATTCCTCAAACTGCGACATGTTTTCAGCAGGCGTTTGGTTTTGCCAAAAGATAAGGCATGTCTTTGCTGGAATGTTGGACTCATTGTGCAGATTACAGAAAAGATATTAACACTCACATCATCTATCCAAGCTGATACGCTGAGTTCAGCTGTGTGAACTGGCAGCGTTCATGGATTTTTTGATGTTAAACGATTTCAGCTGTTGAAATATGAGACAGCTGAAATCAGCAACATGTTTCTACTCCTCAGCTTTCACGAGGTTGTCAGTTATTACGCGCTTAAGAAAAATATGACCTGATGTTCAAAGTTGAAACTGTCAAGAATTGAAAGCAGGTGCCATGACGTTCTGCTGCTCTCTGACAACTTGGATAAAAACAGTTAATTTAATGGTTTAAAGGCTAAATAATTTTCTTTTATGACAATTTGCTCTCAGCTGCTCGACACAACTGTGTGGACTGTTGGATCTAATGACAGGAAGAGGCACTGCATTTAAGTTTTCTAATGTCATTACACAGAAATCCGGTGACATGATGTCAATAAGATGCCCAGCATTATTTATTTATTTGACAGTGGACCAAAGACTCATGGGAGTTGTAGTTGTTGACTGCTAACAGACTAGTTGCTTTATCTTTTAAAGCAAAAAAATACAAAGCCTATGACGTGAACCTAGAATAGGGATTTCTTATCTATTGGATAATGGATGAATAGATTTATTAAGGCCAACTGACTCAACTGTACAGTGAGAAATCTGCTATATCACAGCCTCTAGCAGAGCAGTCTGACACTTTGGTTCACAGTAAGACAACAAAGACCCTTAACGAATACTGCGTGGATTGCCATGACATTTGGTACACACGTTGGTGATCCTCTGAGGGTGAATCCTAATAACTTTAGTGATCTCCTCATCATCTTGATCCAGTAAGTGCCTCATGTTCATGTTCAAGCAACAAAGCCCTCTAGTGGCCATAGTTGTTAATTAGAGGGTACACTCTGCATAACTCTCCCGGCCAAAATGTGTTTCAGTTTTTATGGTATTAAACTTTGTAATCAAAGCAGGAAAGTTTTATGATTTAACCCCCTTTTTATGCTTTAACCTGATCCAACTTAAAAGTTCCAGTGTGTAGGGTTTAGGGGCTTCTATCGGCAGAAATAACTATGTGTTCACTCATTTATAATCACTTGAACTTAAGAATCATTGTGTTTTTGTTTCATTAGAATGAGCTGTGTGTATCTGCACACACAGGAGGTCCTCTTCCATGTTTCTACAGTAGCCTGGAATGGACAAACCAAACACTGGCTCAAGATGGGGCCAATCACTCTTTTGTATTTTTATATTTTTTCGAAGCTGTGCATCAGCCACGATAGATCTCCTACACAAATGGCACACAGAAGAAGTTTCAGCTCTGCAACCTCACCACTAGACGCCGCCAAATGCTACACACTGGACCTTTAAGAGTGTTTAGATTAAAACTTTTCCTTGTGCAGTTTCAAAACTGTAGTTTTGAAAAAAAAAGAGTTTTAAATCCTGATAGTAGCACACACAGATAATCTGTGAACAAAACAATAAAACAAAACAAAAAAATAATCATGTTCCTCTGCCCCCTCGTTGTGCTTATATAATAGCACTTGCAAGAATCCACCGCACGTGAACGAAAACGACCAGTCAGGACTGAGGAGTCTCTAACGCAGCTGTCAGTCATGTTAATCACTGCTCATGAACTGCGGTCAAACTGTCAAAGTAGGCGGCTGCTGATCAAATATGAATCGAGATTCATTGCATTGCTTATGTCTCGCCTCAGGTGTTTTCAGAAACATATTTTTTATTTATTTTGAAATTATTTAACTTGAAAAAGCCTCATTAAGATTAATCTCTTTAACAAGAGTGTCCTGGCCGTCATGTTAAAAACAGTCTAAGAAAATCGAAGCACCAGCTAGGGCTAACTTTCTCATTTTACAGCTAAACAGTACACTAAAATATGTTCCTGAAAAGATGTGCAGCTCATAGAAAAATTACCTTCTGCTTTCTTGCAGTCTGGATTCGGTGTGAGATACCTCTACCACCATTTCCACCTGAAACCCACCAGGTGTGCCAAAGGAACGAATCAGTCAGACCCTCAGACGTGCCCCTTCAGGAATGACAGGGTGAGTGAAGTTCAAAAGGAGAAGCCTTCATTTCAAATATATGAACCTCGTCTCATGCTTTCTTAAAATGTTTTTGATGACTTCACAGCCACTGATGGACTGCGCAGTTTGCTACAAAACAGCAGGTGATGAGATAGAGGCGGCTCCCAAGCCGTACGTGCACTGTATCCAGAAACCGAGACTCACGCAGGTATGTTCATGTGTTTTTTTATGTGATAATGAAATCTTTTAAATTGTTTAGTGACATGCAGAAGGGTTTTGTTAGTTTAAATACATCTGATTTAAAAATAGAGATGCAGCTCTGATGTTTTTCAGTCAAAATATCGATACAATGCCTGGGCTTTCGGTATCAGCCAATACCAAGTATCAGTGTTTAATTAACAAGCTGTATGTCTTACTGTGTGGACGTGACTGGAAATATTGTTTTATGTTTAAGGACCCATACATATGCTGTGTTTTTTGCCCCCTCAAATCCATTGTTCCCTATGCAGATGTGCAGAAGGTGCACTCAAATGCAAGAGCTATGCCATCTGAGCATGCGAGCGTTCCCAAACTCCAGTTTTTCAGGGTGCAACAGCTGCATCCTGAGATACACAAACACAAATTAGCTTACATTATTTATTAAACAGTTCTGTCAAATACACCGCACTCGACTTCACCACACCACCACACACTGTATGAGTAGTGGCTGCTGCTGCTTACGATGATTGATACTTGATCCAGCTTTATGGGTCAGTATCAGCCTGATACCTGATATCACTTAGGGATTGCATTCTATTTAAAGCATGCCATACAACGTATTTTCATAACAAAATGCTTTATTCTCCCACCAGATGTTTGTAGCTGTCATGCCTTTATCAGGGCAGTGTCTGAGCTTATTTCCAGCTTCTTGTACCCTTAAAAAAAAGTTGTATAAAACCTTTTGTAGCTCTTCAGGGAGTCTGTGAAATTACCTCAAGTGATTTCCCTTCAATCAACATCAGTTGTTTCAGAAGACTACAAGTTTGAACATAAGAAAATCTGTGTATGTGTAGTTACAAAGAAGAAAGCTTGCTAGACCTGTGAAGCCTGCTCACCATCTCTGCTTGATGCCACTGGCTCGGGTCTACATTAGCAGCTACTTGCACAACCAAGATTCCAAGTAGATTCACTTCTCCTTGTGCTCAGTGATACAAACACAGGGTGTAGTTTGGTAAAAAAGAAAATAGTTCCCACATGAAACTGCTCACGACAACGTCTGTGGATTATCTTGACTAACTGGGTCATGAGTTCTGGAAAGAGACATTGCTGTTAAGTTTTTTTTGGCAGCTCACACCAAAACAATCTAGATTGATATTTAGCACTACAGGTAAGAGGAAAGACATGTATTTTTAATTTCGGAGTGAACTGCTGCTTTTAAAACTGTTCATCGTGAGCCCAACACATCCATGCCTTATCTAAATCTCCAAATGTTCTCAAAAAAAAAAAAAAGTCGCTTGAGATCAAACATAATGCAGTGGACTCTTGGTTTCCTATCTTTAACCTTCTTGGGCTTTAAGGTCAAGTGTGTTGGATTTAGGGGGATATATTGGCAGAAATGGAATATTTTCACCTGAAACTAGGAATTGTTGTGTTTTCATTACCTTAGAATGAGCCATTTGTATCTCGGTATCTACGTCTATAGAACAAACACTGGCTCTAGGTAGAGCTAGTCGCATTTTCGTGTTGGCCACTATAGTTAGAAACCCCTCTGTGACAAGTGACATCAGGAATTTTTTTTCACCACGAGACTGCTTTATCCAGTGTTTTTACCAGTTTAACTCACCTAGTCTGTTTGTTTTGGAGAGGAAGAGACCTCTGTGGATAATTTGGCTGCTGGTAAAAACCTCCTGATCATCTGGCTCTTTAGTTAACAGAGAAAAAAGATGAGCATATATAAGCAGGCATGAGGCTAACAGCCCAGCTATGACATGCTGAACAGCATCAGAAAAACAATGATTTTTGACGTGAAACTGCTTTATTCAGTGTTTTTACTGGTGTAAATCACCTGGTCCATTTGTGTTGGAGGGGAGGAGACCTCTACTGATAATTCTGCTCCTGGTAAAAACCTCCTGAACAATGAACACTGAAGGAATTTTAACTGGGAGACGTTTAACCTGGTTAAAATCTGCAGTCCTCACCACTAGATGCCACTAAATCTCTCTGAATCTTACACAGTGCTCCTTTAAAGATCCTAAATTTAGAAATCCAAAAAGCAGCTTTTCTAAATCTCCTCCACTAAGGAGAGTCTGGGTTATTTATTTCAACAAATATGCTGCAGCTGGATACATCTTTTAGATTTTATAGTACATTTAAAACTCCTCTTGATGTTTTTCAACTCCATCCTTTTCCTCATTGACGTGTTAACTAACGAATAACTGAAATGTTTTACTTACATGAAATCAGTCAAAAACAGAAAACAAAAGAGTTTGGTGAGGTGAGCAGAGCAGAGCATGGTCGACTGGAGATGACTTATGTCTTAGCTTTGATGGACTTGAAGCTGACACTGGTCTGCACCGTGCTGTGTGTATGTTTGAAAGATAGAAATTGTGGGACAACAACAGACAACCTGCAGGGGCAAATTGGTGCAGTGTATGTGTTGCTTCCTGCACATAAACGATGCCTGAATAGACATCTTAAAGTGTTTACTCTCTTGTTTCAGGAAATGAGGACGACCAGGACGGAGCACTGCAAAAAAATAACTTACAACAGTGGAGCTCCTACGCTGCTGGCTGTGTCTACCGGCTAAAATATATATTAAAAAATTACTGTCACAACAGAGGAGCCGAGAAAGCTGTACTTCCCCTGTTGCATGCTCATTTCACTGCAGCGATGTAACTTTGACATGCCGATTGTCACTATCATTTCCTGGAGATTTCTCATCCAGGTTTCACTTGTGAAATAAAAATGCAAAAGCAACAAATCTCCACATTTAAAGTGTGTGTTTGATATGTTTGCCTATAATGCTGGTGATTCACTTAAGCTCCTCTCTGCTGTGATAAATGACCTCCTTCTTTGCTCGTAAAGTCACTGTATGCCAGATGTAACCTTATGTAATAAAAAACAGAAGAAGAAAAATGTGTTGGCATTTATCCCTGTTGTTTGCACACTCGCTATAGATCCAGATTTGCTGTATGCTGAATTCCTCCTTATGGATATCAGCTCTCCCCTTTTCCCACAGCCACACTCATTCACAGTCAGCACTTGCAGGCATGTGACAGTCCCACAGTCCATGCATCAAAGATAATACCACAAAAAACACTTCTTAACAAGCACACAAAAGACATGAAATTAGCTGATGCTGCAGTTTTAACTGTAATTGTGTAACATCCACTCATAGTGTCCGTACATACAGTACTTGGCCGTTGGACACAGGAAGTGTGTGCCTGTCAGTTATTTTCCACTGTAAAGCCAGCTGTGACAACGTGGCTCCTTCTAAACAGTAGCATCTGAACGAGCAGCAGCCAGAGAGATTCTCATTTTTTATACCTTAGTTGGGGCGCCACCTAACGGAATCTTCACTAAAACTTTGATGAATTATAAATGACTTGAAAGCACAAACAGAGTACACAACAAACAAAATGTTAAAAGGTGAGAAAAAGGTACGTGTTTACCTTGTTTGTGTCTGTTAGTTTACTTGTTCTTATCAACTCATCAAATACTGTTGCTTTGTCAGGGATGCTGCGCTGCCAGGTGGCGTTGCTTTGTAAGCCATTGACAGCATCAGTTTGTAATGCCGCCAGCATCAATGTTATATCACGAGCTGGAAAGTCCCTATAAGGTGGGCGAGAGGGGAGGTGAATGGGTCCAACAAACCCCAGACTTTCACCCAGGAGCCCTTACTGTTCACTTCCTGTGTGAATGTTGAGCCGAACCATGATGTTCTTTTCTTAACCCATCCTTGTGCTTTTGTCGCCCGAGTAAATAAACATAAAGTTTATTTTGAAAAAGACTTTGTGCACCTAATGAGTAGAAACTAGATTTCTGTAAAAACCAAAGTGTATTTTGAAAAGACATGCATGTAACAAGCATAAACTGCATGTAGGGGTAAGCTGCAGATGAGCTAAGATGCAGTAGGGGTAGCGAGCACATCTCAACTCTTTCACTTAAAGGTTCTGTTTGTAACCTTCAGAAAATACTTGTTCTTAGTAATACGGTTGGTGTTAAGCCAAGTTCAGACTGAACATTCCAATGAAACAAAACTGTTTTAGCACACTGCGAAGAAAAGCTGCAGTGATATGAAGTGGCCCGTTTCAGCTCGACTCAAACCAGCTCATGGAGTCAACCACGATTCAGCTTGTGAAGATGCCAGTGGCTGGTTTTAGAATGTAAGGCTCAGATCACACAGACAGCGTTTTAGCAGCTGGAGGCGGCTCTTTGGATTTGTTTTGAATGAGAATGAAGCTTTTTGCTCGTGGTTTTTGTGTTGCAGCTGTGCCTTGCGTTTCTGTGCTCTAGGTGCCTGGTGTTTTTGCTGGAGTGCTCTGAACTCAAGTTAAAAAACTTCCACTCAGAGCAGAAAAGTGACCCATTTTTTTTGTCTTTTTTTTCCCATTGTCAAATCGGATGATTTGAGAGGCGGGCCTTCTGTGGTGGAGGCGACATCAACAATAGAGGAGAAACTGGTGGTAGCGGTTGCTGGATACCCAGAGCTATACAGCCCAATGATAGCAGGTTGTCAAACTCCCCCCGAGCCATCCTAAAATATGCCAGGAAGCAGCCATCATGGAGGCGAAGCTCCTGGACCAACTGGTGGTACTCCCTATGATCCAACCTTTTTTTTAGGGTCTCATGTACCCACAGAGATCTCGGTTTCCCCACGCCCAACAAACTATTTCCTGACAGCCTCTCACCCTCAACCAGAGCTACAGGCAAGTACCCTCTGTCTCCATGTTAGGAACTAGATAATAATAACTGTGAAAACAAAACAAAACGGTAGCTTGATTACATGGGACGGTTAGGGTAAGGACGTGATGGGGTGGCTGCCTGACAACAATAAAAAGTAAGTGCGGTGCGCCTCGCATTTTGCAACCTGCAAAATGCTTTTCTGTGTGATCAGGACCTAAGGGTGCTTTCACACCTAAGCCTGTTTCGTTTTGGTTAAAACGAACTCAGGTCTATTTTAGCAGTTAGTACGGTTTATTTGGGCAAGTGGGAAAAGCTGTCAGTTGAACCCTGGTGCGGACCAAACAACCGAACTGAGACAGCTTGAAAAGGTAGGGTCTCAGCCCGCTTCCAAACGTTCAGCAACTAAACCAATAATGAGTCCAACTGCTGATTGTGAAATCTGTCCGTGATCCTATCATTGATCCTAATAAAGGCCATGTATATCTCATAACCTTGCATACATGTTACCATGGTAACGCATATGCACATCAGTGTGGGTATTGTCCCTGATTAAAAAGCTGTTTACACTGCTATCATATTATCTGATTCTGTGTACTTCGTCTGTCCATTAAAAAGCATGTTACAGTGATCCCACAGTATTAAGCCTCGAGCCATAACTGTACAAGACACCTTCTCTTCATCCCGTCTCTTTGTTAGTCATTATTCATAACATGCCATAGATATGCAGTCTAATGATAGTCTCCTAATAATGCTTGCAGTCACTTATTTCTCTATGAGCTCTTTGTGAACCCAAAAGAACATAAATAGAAACACTTTAGAAGCATTAACATGCTGCTGCATAAACTTCTGTCAGTCACTGGAACTAAATTTCCACACGTGGGTCCTGCTGATGCAGAATGACAAACGCCAAAACTCTCCAATTAAGGAGTTACCTGTCAGTTGGTAGAACTTCATTTTTACTGCTCTTGGTTTGTTTGTTAAATGTCAGCGTGAACAGAAACCGAACCAAAACTAAAACCAACAGGAGTGAAAGAACCCTCAGGCATGTCACCTGTTTCAACAGCCAATCAGCTTGTAGCAAAGGCAGCTGGTCAAGTCAACCATTAAGCAGACGGTGTTTTCGCTTGCTGTGGCTCTCTCTGACAACAGCCCTCCATTCCTGCCAAGTCAGTCTCATTTACATCTCTGTGGCTGTTGACACATGTGTCGGTCTCCGTCCTCACAGTGTGTCAAACGATGCGTCAGTGGATAGTGCTTTGCAAGGTTAGTCACTGATAAAAGGTTGTCAGGTCATCAAAAGCAGAATTAAATGAAACTGTCGTGCCTCGTGGCCAATACTACGATACGATACGATACGACGATACGATACGATACGATACGATACAACTTTATTGTCAGCTTGCACTGAAATTTGTTTTGCCTCCATGGCGTCACCGTTCAAGATATAAACAGGACATACATCCAAATGATGCAGGGCCAATCGCAGATACTGTTACTGATATCAGTATCAATACAAATAGTTTTTATCACTAAAACCAGCTTATGTGGGCTGCTTTGAGACTTAAAGTACACTTTGCTGATAATACTTTTGTTTTTTTTACTTTCGTAAACTTGTAACAGTATCTTTAGCCCTGTGGTATCTCTATTCTTACTTGAGTAAAAGATGTGAGTACTTCCTAAACCACTGTCCAAAAAGTGACCCGTATCTGGTTAGTTTCTTGGATTCAGCACATATAATAAAGCTCCTAGTCTGCTGTGTGCAGCCGGGCCAGGAACTTGGATGCGACATGGTACATATTGTACTTTACTCAATGCACAGAGCGTGGGAAGTGGAGGGAGTCAATAAGGACCTTTTTGTAATTTGAAAAAAAAAAAAGAAGGAGAAGAAGAAGAAGAAACCCCCCCCCCTTCTGTTACATAATCACACCTCTCTCTAAAGGGCTGTTGCCTGGTTGGATAAAATGTAAAGGATGATTAAAAAGCATGCCGGCTCTGTTTTCAAAAGGTTTGGTAAACTAAGTAAAGGCTTTCACACTTGTCATGCTACACCCTTCCTAGTCTGTGATTTATATCAAGCTCATGCATGCCCATCACATCTCTTGGGTGATGAAAATGACTGATGATTTTCACAGATAAATAAAGTTCCTGGATCACTTTCCTCTGCATATCAGTACTTGCAGCTAATGTGTAAATTATTAAATATTGTCTAAAATATACTCAATATATATCTCCCTCTTTCACATCCTTTCATGACAGTCCCTTTGTAAATCATGTCACCCTCCAAAGATCATGCTTAAGTCATAAGAACAAAGACCCTGCATGGTTACAGGGTTGCATAGTTTCAGGGGTATTCGAGCAGTTCATGCAGTTCAGGAACATTCAGTTCTCATTAGAAAAAGAGAGGCATGGTGCACCCCCTCTGTCCCCCCCTCTCTCTCCACCCCTAGCTTTTGTATATAAAATGAGGTGAATTTTACATCTTGCCCTCCTCTCCTCTCCTCTCCTCTTCCTCTGCTTGCAGTCTGACTTGGGTGGGACATTCAATCCTGTAAGTGTTCTATACTTTTTTTTTAATGATGGATGGATTTCTGTGCAAGAGCAAAACATCTTTTCAATGTATTTTTAGTTTTTAAATGGATTCATCACAGGCTTAATTTTTAAATTTTTTTGTTGCAGAATCATGAGCAGGAACTTCTTGTCCAAAAATGATGAGCTCCGCAGGGGAGACTACCTGATTTCCAACAACGGGGAGTATAAAGCTGTTTTCCAGGTGAGTAATTAGACTATTTGTGCACTCAAGCCTTTTATCAGGATGCATGATATATGTGCATTGCTCTGTGTGAAAGTAAATGCAAAAGTAAAAGAGCAGGTGTTTGGAAATACACATCCAGATACCAGTAAAATGTCTCTTTTCTGTCTGCAGGAGGATGGTAACTTTGTTATCTATGGCTGGAAGCGTATATGGGAGTCAGAGACTGATGGATCAGACGTTCAGCGCCTGTGCATGCAGGCTGACTGCAACCTGGTCATGTACAACAAGTGTGACGAACCCAGGTGGCACACAAACTCTGCCAAATCTGACTGCAACATGTGTCGTCTTCACCTGACCAACGATGGCAAACTGGTGGTGAACAGGGAATGTGATGAAATTTGGAACTCTGCTAAATCCAAAGGCATGAAGTAATTAAATGTATGTGAACGTCATGTTTTTAAGTCAGCTTGAGTCAGAAGTAAACATGCCTGCTGTGTAATCTGGAATCAAATAAAAGCAACATTTAATAATGTGAGTTAGTGAGTTTTTTTCCTTCTCTTTGTTGTGATCAAAGTATGTCTCTGCATCTCTGGGATCAAATAAAAGCTAATTTTGTCCCCTCATCTTTGTAGTGATGGGTGCATGTTTCTGCATCTAAATTCCACATTTTTATGAATTCAAAGCAATGAAAATATGAAAACTGAGTTAAAATGTGAGTTGTGCTATAGTTAAAAAAAAAAAAAAAAAAAAAAAACTGTCCTCTCTTTCTACAGACTGGCACTGGGCCTTAGTGGTGGAAGAAGATGGCCCAGTCAGAGTTAAGACAGGATTATTAATACTGAAGCGTAAAATGTAAGAAGCATTTCTTACTGTACTTCAGTATCAAAGGTAATTTTATTATATTAAAAGATCAAAAGTAAATGTACAAGTAAATACTGTTCATTGAAAAGCAAGTAGTCAGAATTTTAAAAATTATGAAGTCCATCTCTTAAAAACTTGAAAATGGAGCGTACAATACAGGTGAAGAAAAACAGGGTTTTCTCTCCACAATTTAAAGGATTTAAGGATCAGATCCAGACTTTCCTTCTCTCCCTCCTTTCCTTACTTATTTTGTCGTAAGTAGTAACAATGCAGGGGAAATGAGTTCTGAGTAAAAGTATACATTTAGGAAATGTTGAGTAAAAGTGAAAGTTTACAGAAAATAAAAAACTTAAGTATAGATACTCCCAGAAAATACTAAAGCACTGTAGCACTGGAGACATGGATCAACAGAGGAAAGGTGGTGTAATGTAATGGTACTCTTTCATGCAGCCCAAGGTGTAGGGATATGCAAGTGATGTAAGTATAAGTAGTGATGGATGCAGGCTGGGCCAGTGTTGTTGTGTATGCTCCAGGTTTAGTAGACATGCACGTGAGTCAAGTCAGTCCAGTGTTTCGCATTATTAATAAAGTTAACAAAACAATCGCTGCCTTCTGATTATATTTTTACATAGCAAATATTCCTTGAGAACCTTAAAGTCTCATTATCCCAAAATGTTCATATTAAACCAGTGACTACAGATGAAATAATACCGAAGTAACACATGAAGTAACACCTGTATTACAAAGAGCCTATAACTTTGCCCTAGACCAGGTAACTGGGCTTCAACATGGGACTCATAATTACAGTCATTTATAAAGATGGGATGGATAAAATGGAAAGATCTTCATATAGACCAATATCTTTACTGAATGCAGATCAAAAAACGCTAACATCAATATTAGCAAACAGGCTTAAAGACATCTTACCAGACATAAGATACAGATCAGTCTGGATTTATCTCTACTAGATTTCTATCTGACAATATACGACACACTTTAAATATGACTGATTACTCTCAACAAAAAGAAAAGACTTACTTTTGCTGACACTTATGTGGAAAAAGCTTTTGACAGAGTTCTGTGGTCATATATCTTCACAACAGTAATTTGGTTTTCATCCACTTTTTATTTCATGGTTAAAATTAATGTATAAAAACCCAGTTGCTCAAGTAAGAGTCAATGGCACCCCATCAAGACGCTTCTGTATACATAAAGGAACTAAAGGAGATCCACTGTCAGCATTGATCTTTACTTTATGTAAGGAACCACTCGCTGAAGCCCATCAGTCAAGATAAAGGGATTAACTATAGGCTAGGAATGTCATAGACTAGCACTTTATGCAGATGATGTCATAATTTACCTTACTTCCCCTGAGATTTCACTCCCAGAACTCATTAAAAGAAGAACATAGTGAGCATTCAGGATATAAAATTAAAGTAAATGTGACTCTGTATAGGTTAATAGCCGACAGATGACTCGTAAGGAAACCTTAAATTTAAGTGGGACCAAAGTACAATAAAAGAACTCAGAACTCATGGTCAGGGACAGAAGGCTGGTGAGTTTACTGGGAAACAGACGACATAGACAGGTCAGAGGCAGGCGGGGTCGGTACCAGGGAATCAAGTCAAAAGTGAATGCTGGAAAGTCTTGCATGAGGTTGTAGAACAATCTGGCAAAGAGTGTGCGTGCTGGAGAGGCTTAAACACCAGGCTGATTGGCTGATGAGCTGCAGGTGTGGAGGCAGGTGAGAGGAGTTGTCTTGATGAGGGGGTGCGTGGCTGGCTGGCAGGGTGCAGGTGAATGGAAATTTACCAGTTCAGGATTTACCAGGTGAGGGAGAGAAGCAGAGCAGAATGCAGGCTGTGACAGATACAGTAAAAATGATGGTCCTCCCACAATTCCTCTTCCTCTTTCAAGCCTTACCAACTCCGATTCCTCCACAATGTTTTAAAAGATGGAATGGAAGGATAACTAATTTTAGTTGGAACTTAGAACTAGATGGACTGATAAAAGAGGAAGAATGAGAAAATGCATATAAAGTAATACACAAAACAACAAATTCTAGGTATTGGAGGGAGTATGCATGGAAAATATATACAACATTCTTAATCACACCAATAACACAATCAATAACAATCAATCGAAATTTACAATATCCGCTACACCAGACTGTTGGAGAGGCTGCGGCGAAAAAAAACGCCAATCATTTTCTTTTTCTGCCCAGTACTCAAAGCATTTTGGCAATTAATCATAACTTCTATCATGAAAATATTCCAAAATCAACAGACATTTGAACCAAAATGCATTATTTTAGGTATATCACCATCCAAACTCACATTAGAAATAGACAGATACTTATATAGGATACTTAGAATTGTAGCTATAAAGCAGATAACAACGCAGTGGTTAACAGCATCTCAGAAATGGACAGAATAACTTTAGAATCAGGAATTATGTACTGGAACATTTTAAACGATGGATGGAGTATATCGATTATAATTGAATATTATAATATAATATAAAAATTAGATATAAAAAAGGGGGGAAAAAAAGAGGGAGAAAAGGGAAAAAAGAAAAAAGGAAAAGGGGATGGGAGGAGAAGAGGAAAAGAGAAAAAAAAGGGAAAAGAAAAGGGAAAAAAGAAGAAAGGAAAAAGGAAAGAAAAAATATAATATAAAGACTCAGTCCTGATATTTTTTTTTCTGGTTCTGTTTAGTATGTTTTACCTCGGGTACATGGGTGCAGATGTATGCAGACGAGCATGTATGTACATGTGTGTGTATATATATGTATGTACATATGGGTATGTGGGTAGGAGTATGCATGTGCATGTGTACATACTGTGATATATATGTTTCTGCATTAACATTATTTTCACAACACACTTAAAAAAAAAGGTAAAATATTGTAAGAATGCTATAAATATGAACAACATCATGTGAGTACATGTAAAACTATGCACACCTTGGCACTCTTACATATGACCCAGAATTTGTTGCTACACCCCTGACTGGACCTTTCACCAGTGCAGCTGGTAACTGACAATCAATGCTATGTGAGATTTATACCTCTACAGCTCTGTGTCGACATAGCGCTTACGCTGTACCCCAAGCTTGACGTGCACCTCCACAGAAATGTAACTCTATGTCACTGCAACGCAGACCTCCTTTTAAATGTTGCTGTTGTCCCTGGCTTCATATGAGTAGAGAGAAGTTTGCTAGCCGCTAGGCTAATTTATACAATGTGAAATGCCATAAGCTTGTGCTAATAACATTAGCATGTTGTATTTGTGGGGAAAATGTGTCCAGATAAAGACAAGTTCTTTTGTCTGTGAATGCTGCGAGTTATAGTGAAGCTGATTTGTGTACTTGTGTTTGAAACTGTCTCTATTAAGACATGTTTAATGTGTGTTATAGGTGTGTTTTAAATCAACTAAACTCAACAGCACTTCATAGAAACCTCGGCCGCCGACTAGTGTTTTGGAGGTGTAACTGCAGAGTGACGCAGACACTTCACCGCACAAGGAGAGGAGTGGGAGCGAAATTGCAAATAAGCAAAGAAGGAAAATAAGATTAAAGAAACAAGTTGGAGGAATGTCAATTTTTCCTTTTGAGCTTTTCGGAGGATTTTATGTTCACCGTCTGTCTGCGTTGCTGGATTTGGTTTGAGTTTTGAACATACATTTGGTGGGTAAAAACTGTTTTCCCCTCATGTCAGTTAGCATGCTATTTCCTAGTGTTTCAAGCTGAATATGCTGTAGCTAAGCTAAGATAGTGTGAATAAGTTTACAGTGTGTATGTTTATTGTTTGGGTAAAGTGAAGTGAGGAGTTACGTGTAACCGACATGGTCAAGTTTAACGTTGTTGATAAAGTGAGGTGAACGGCGCCGCCATTTTGGGGTGTGGTTCAGATTTAATTTACCCTTAACCTGTGTTTAGGTGCTCGTCCTCCTCAGGGACTTTATTGTGTCACGAAATATGTCAGACTAAAACATTTGTATGTATATTACACTGATATACAACAGGCCAGGCTTAAGTTTGGATGGTCCTTTGGTCTTTGCACACCTGAAGCTGGAAAACCAAGATGGCGAGCAACCTGCAGGAGAAATCACTAGCATGTGTTTCCATAAAACCAGCCTCCAGTCCTAGAAGGACACTGATCCATACACCTGAATCCTGGTAGGACTGAACTTTCAGTTTTAGACTGCATCATGCTTTGGGACTCGTTTGGCCTGTGCAAAGCACCAAATTAAGAAAAACAGTCTTTACTCACACTGTGCTAAGAAAATGTTTCATAAAGTGTGTTCCTCCTTTGCTGAAATAATTTAAGGTCCTTGAAAACTAGATGTGCATCCCTTGATTAAGTTTTGAATTAAAATAAGAAAACATCTACAGTGTTTCCAAAATCCACCACATAATGCCACCTTGTTTTCACATGACCTTTTATTGCATTGCGCAGTTTATATAAAAAAGCTTCTAGACTTTTGGTTACTGGATTGTGTGATGTGTCTTGTTTATCTTGTATCTCTGTGGTAAGTACAACACCATCAGAGGTGGAGCTCACCTTTAAAAGTGTTGAATTCATTGCCAAAAATTGAATTCATGGGAAGCAAATGTGGCATGTGTAGACAGAGTTGCACCTTTTACTCTGTATTGTGCCTGTAAGGTAGAACAGTGGGTCTCATTCAGGTGTCCCCAGATATTTAATCAGATCTAAAAACCACAGTCTTTTCAGACGGAGTTCCCTTAGGTGAGATCTTATCAATCTGGGGTCCATGACCTTATGTGTATCAATTAGGGGTCCTCAACACAAAAAAGGTTAAGAACCTCTGAGCAAAAAGAGCGTCACTCTGTTCTCTGGTGAGAGAAGATTCATATATTTTCATCACACTTTGCTTTGAGCTTGAAGGGAAGTGGAAGTTGACTTTTTATCTGGTCTCAGTTATTCCTCCAGTTGCATAACATAAGTATAATTTTGCAGCTGGGCTCAGGCAGTAGTGCATACACAAGAGCTTACTTTATACAGTGAGATCAGCTGTGAGCGTGCGCTGCATCTGGAGGAAATACAATATGGGAGTGTCATCCATTTGTGAACAATACATCCCTTGTTGTTGCATTTTTTTTACTGGATCTACAGTAGATTTACATCTTACTGCAAAGCTCACATGCATATTGGAAAGGTTTTTCATAATGGACACAACCTCAAATCATCCAGCTGTTGCACAGTGAATCACCAGTGGACATGAAGCGACATTAGCATTCTTTGTAGTTGTGTTTCTGTCGACTTGGTGAATGTTAGTCCAATATTTACTACGCTTTTTAGCTCTGTTTCACCTTGTATCTCTTTTTGCTAATGTTTCACCATGTTCACCAGTCACTAGCAAGTCTGTCTGTTCCTTGCTGCTGGGCAGGTAACATACAATGGTTTCTATTTCATACGACTCGACCTGTAAACGACTTTGCTGTTGTTTACTTGATCAAGGCCCCTTCATTCTTTATCCATCTACCAGATGCCCTCGGACTTGTCCTCCTTTCCCCATCACCTGGCTGCTCCACACATCAAACCACCTGTTCTCACTTAACTCACTGGCTCTGCGGGTGCCTGGGGCACGTTCAGTCTGAAAACAGTATTCACTTTTTTGACTACAGGTTACAGGTTGACCATGTCTCCTCAAAGTGGTGTGCAACGGACTTTGAGTTTAGCCGACGTTTTCTCTTGTTTTGTGCGTGTGTCAAGAATGTCACCCAATTAGGAGTGATGTGTATAACTTAAATCTGGTGGCTCTTTACCTATTGCACATATAATTCTTGTTTTTATTTTCCTTTGGCAAGGTGAGCCTAATGACTTAAAAACAGTGCATTCGTTGTTTGTTGGCCTTCCCCACTCACCCACTAACCTTGCCTTGTTGTTTCTTGCCATTGTGGTGACCCCTGCTGTTGTCCAGCAGCATTGTCTTTGTGTAGTTGAAAGCTTGAGTGTGCAGCTTTGCAGTAGCCCAGTGTTTCCCATAAATTGATTTATTTTATTGGTCTGTAGAGCTGTGAAGAGTGGATCCTCTCAGCTCCTTTTTGCCCCACGCTCTCTGTGTATCAGAAACTGTCTTTAGGTTTAAGGTATATGATGGTATTAATGTGTGGCAGCAGTGACCCCTTACCTGGCCAATATCCTACTTTGTACAAGCTCTACAAGCTTCCTCAGTCTAATAAATAACCAATGTAAACATACAAAATGTCATGAAAGGTAATTTTCTTGCACATATTAAACAGAACAACATAACCATACATTTTCTGAATTTAAGTTTCTCTTGTACACCAAACTAAGATTAGCTTAATTGCATTGCTAACTCATCGTAAAATACATGTCATTCAAACTCGATGGAAGTAAAACACAATTTTCCAAAGCCGTCTTAGTTAGTCGTGTTAGTCATCTAGCTAGTTAGTCCACTGTTCCCACAGTGGCCAACTCTGATTTGGTTGAAATAAACCCTAAATTCACAGAGTTAGATGTGAAGATATGCCGTTTCTCCCTGCAGTCTCTTTCTGTCGTTGCTTTTGACACCCCTGTAATGTTGTCTACACCACTTAGAGTCACCATGTGTGCACTACATAAAACGAGTCAATAGAAAGCGGGGCGTCTGTATTTTTAAATGTATTGAAAATCATACCACCAGGGTCTCTACATACCGTGGTATACTGCGATACCACCCAAGCCTAAGATAAACTTCCTTTTAAGTGGCAGAAGCCTTGAGGAGAACCAGACTCTGTGGTGGGTGGCAGTGTAGAATAGAGCATGTGTGAAATATAGTGGGTGCGCCAAATCCTTGCTGATCTAGCCTATAATCATGATAGCTTCACGTCAAGCTCAGGCATATTTATTACATCTCTTGATTGATGAACATGACAACTGATATCACAGATGGGTAAAGCTCCTGGAGCACTGTCCTGTGCATATTTGCAGCTAATTAAGCTGTCAATCACTGAGTAATATCTAAATAATATTCAAGATATATCTCCCTCTTTCACATGCATCAATCACAGTCCATTTGTCCAGCATCACCCTTCAAAGATCATACTTATGTCATGAAAAACAGTCCCTGCATGGTTACAGGGGGATTCAGACAGTTCAGGAACATTCAGTTCTGTTTAGAAAAAGAGGGGCATGGCACTCCGCTTTGTCCCCCCCATCTCTCTCTCCACGCCCAGCTTTGGCATATAAAAAAGGAGTGAATTTCACATCTTGCACTTCACTCCTCTTCCTCTCCTCCTCTGCAGTCTTACTGGGGCAGGACATTCAACCCTGTAAGTATTCTATACTTTTATACTGATGGATGGATTTTGAACATTTTAGTGCAAGAGCAGTAAATGCATGAAGGAGTTTTTGCAGTTAACTGTTAAATCTCTGCTGTTGAAATTAAGTTTGGAATTGGTGCTTGAGGCTTTTTGTGGGTATAAACTAACATAAAAAGAAACATTACAACTATTTATATTATAAAACCAACTCACAAAATATCTTTTTGATGTATTTTTTTGTGTTTAAATGGATACAACACAGACTTTCTTCTTGTTGCGGAATCATGAGCAGGAACTTCTTGTCCAAAAATGATGAGCTCCGCAGGGGAGACTACCTGATTTCCAACAATGGAGAGTATAAAGCTGTTTTCCAGGTGAGTAATTAGACTATTTGTGCACTCAAGCCTTTTATCAGGATGCATGATATATGTGCATTGCTCTGTGTGAAAGTAAATGCAGAAGTAACCGGGCAAGTTTTTGGGAAATACACATTCTGATACCAGTAAAATGTCTCTTTTCTGCCTGCAGGAGGATGGTAACTTTGTTATCTATGGCTGGAAGAGTATATGGGAGTCAAAGACTGATGGATCAGACGTTAAGCGCCTGTGCATGCAGGCTGACTGCAACCTGGTCATGTACAACAAGTGTGACGAACCCAGGTGGCACACAAACTCTGCCAAATCTGACTGCAACATGTGTCGTCTTCACCTGACCAACGATGGCAATCTGGTGGTGAACAGGGAATGTGATGAAATTTGGAACTCTGCCAAATCCAAAGGCATGAAGTAACTAAATGTATGTAAAACTCAAGTTTCGAAGTCAACTTGAGTCACCAGTAAACATGCCTGTTCAGTTTTGGATCAAATAAAAGCGACATTTTATAAAGTGAGTTTAAGTGAGTTTTCTTCCTTCTTTTTGTTGTGATCAAAGTATGTCTCTGCATCTCAACTCCTTGTGAATTTACAGTTATTTTTTATTAAAATCAGAGTAAAAAAATTGACATTGAATAGACACTGATTTTAGCCACATGGGGTTTTTATGAATTCATAACAATGAAAAACATGGAAACTGAGTTGAAACATGGGTTGTGTTTTAGTGAAGCATGGGAATTCTAGCTAAA
The DNA here is from genome assembly GCA_019142605.1 of Cephalopholis sonnerati. NCBI lineage: Eukaryota > Metazoa > Chordata > Actinopteri > Perciformes > Serranidae > Cephalopholis > Cephalopholis sonnerati. The sequence continues at coordinate 15,610,639 of JAGQAX010000021.1, read as the reverse complement.
TTACATGGAAAAAACAACATGAAAACAAACAAATGTTTAATCTAATGGTGGCTCACATCATCATTCAGAGGAGCAAGCTGTTTTCTAGTCTCAGTGGTGGGAGAAAATTTCAGATTTTTTTAAAGTAAAAGTCACAATACCATAATGTAAAAATACTCTAATAAGAGTGAAAGTCTTGTTTACTTAAGTGTAAGTATAACCAGCAAAATGTACTCATGTAGCTGAATGATCACTGTTATATGGTGTTATTACTGATGCATAAACATTTAAGAATTATTTTAGTGTTGCAGGTGGTCAGCAACTTTATGTACTCTTAGGTAGTTTAATTTGTACAATTGTTTTGTAATTCATCTAGCAGTTTTTCAAGCATGTCTTTATTCAACAGGAAAAAAAAAAGTAATTAGTTTGCCTGTCTTGCAAAACGTATCATCTTTCATGGCCACAGGATGAGCCACAACACGTTTTTAGTTACGCAGTATGCAAAAAATACATAGGTAATTTGTACACCACAACCTGCACCAAACATATAAAGAAAGATAAATTGAGCTGGCTTGCTTATAAAATGTACAATCTAATTCACTGATTCCCAATCTTAAGACCCTGACCTCCACTAGAGGGTGCCAAAGTTTTACAAGGGGTCCTGAGGCCTTCTTGACACCAAAAAAAAAAAAAAGAATACCGTAGTCCTACATCATGGAATTCATTCTTTTCTGTGAAGAAAACTAAATGAAATCTCACAGGATAAAAGCATGGTGAAGACCTAAACACAAACCATAATGAAAGAGCCTTCAGTCTCTGCTTAACAGCCTCACCCTGGACTCGAAAAGTACGCCATTAAAACAACTAAAGAGCTCATAGATCAATGGCCAAGCATGGTGGAGAAGAAAACACTGAATTTGTCAAACAAAAGAAGCATATTTAGCATGTGTTCTTGTAAGGAAAATTAAAAAATATGCGTAATACAGACAGAAAACAGCACAAACGGTTACAAGAAATAACAGGAAATAATCCTGTAGTTATTAAGTTCAATATTAGTTCAGTTTATTAGTTGTTCTGTACTGTTATTATTATGCATTGAATATATTGTGAAATATTCATAATATATCTCACTTCGAAAGGGGTTGTTGGTTTACTCTATGATATTAAAAGGGTCCCTTAAGGAGAAAGGTTATTAAAACACACAACAAACAGAGACAACAAAAAACAAAGCTCTCTGTGTGACATCAGTCTAAAGTAACCCCCACATGTCTAAAAGGGAAATGCATGATATAGTGAATTGATTACAAATAAATACATTTTTCTAAGTGTTTCTACAGTAAATATAACAGATTCCCTTTGTAAGTAGGCTGATAGGGTATGTTTACATTATAAGTTAAAAACATATTAGTTACAAAAAGACACATCATTCTTCAACATCTACATATAATAACAATGATCAAAGTTCATTTTGCCTTATACGTACTACACACAATTACAATAAATGGTAGCAGCAAAAAAGTCATACAAATACCAACAAATAATGACTGTGCCTAATTTCTAAAAAACATGGCATCTGAATAGATTAATATAATCAAATAAAGGATTTGTTAACACTAATCACCAGGGGCTAAAAAAAATGCAGTACAAATGCATACATATATAGACGGACACAATCAGCAGGTCACATTATTAGATGAACCTGGTGATATTTGTACATATTCATACGTATCCAGAACTGTCTGGAGCTACATAAAGACACCCTAAAGTGTTCCTCAATCAAGTACAGGGGACATCCATCCATTTTCTAACCGCTTCTCCTCTTGAGGGTCGCGGGGGGGCTGGAACCTATCCCAGCTGACACTGGGCGAGAGACAATTTAGAGTCACCAATTAACCTATCCCCAATCTGCATGTCTTTGGACTGTGGGAGGAAGCCGGAGTACCCAGAGAGAACCCACGCTGACACGGGGAGAACACGCAAACTCCACACAGAAGGGCTCCCGCACCTGGGATCGAACCAGGAACCCTCTTGCTGTGAGGCGACAGTGCTAACCACCACACCACAGTGTTTCACGCCGTCAGTCTAATGCTGTTAAAATATGCAAGTGGCTGTGAGACTTGATTCACTTACCTGCCAAAATAAACAATGGTAATCTATTGAGTGGCTGCTGGATTTTTGATATTCAGCAGCCACAGTGGCAGGCGGACAATAGGGATGTTCCTGGCGACTAACTTCCCTGTTGACTGAACGAAAATTTTTACTAAGACTAGTCGATTAGTCCAAATGAAAGGTCTCGGCACATTGTATTCAGGCTCAACATATTTCATTAACTTTGACGCCTTTACTTTCAACAAAGTTAAGTGGAAGCATATCTTGCGAGGTCTTTGTTGTGATGAGCTGCATAAACTTCTCAGACCAGGTGGGATCTTAGTGTCTCGGGGTGAACGATGTCAAATTGGTCTGAGTGTGGCTAGCATCACTAGCAGCAGCAGCCATCATTCTGTCCAGGTTAACATCTAAATGCACATGTTGACTGTGGTTGCACATTGCTTCAGTTGCGTGATTATATGCCAGTTTTTTCTGGCACAGCCCACATGCTACCAAGTACTACCAAACCACGCTGGTTTTGGGAGAGGACATCTCTACAATTTTCCACCGTGCTGTTTTAAAACTCCAGTCTATTTGAGCATCACTGCTTGGAGGGGGACTGCTGTCTGATGGCTCTGTAGCACCCACTGGTGGCGGGTGGCTGCATGACAATTAAGTGGCTTTGTACATGAATAAAACACTAATTAGTTTAACTGACTAATATTTCTGGTGCCGACTAGTGAGGACATCTAAGCCTTAAGACGACTAATCACGTGCATCCCTAGTGGACAAAAGGTTAATTTCCAACCTTGTAGCTGGTGAGGTAGTGAATTGCAGCCAAATTGTAGAAATTAAATGTGAGATCTACAATAAATGTACATCTTCCTGCAGTATGAGTGCAATGTATGCCATCTTCAATTGATCAATGACTGAAAACTGATGGTGATCAAGGACTCTGAAGAAATTTGTAGCTGTGGTGACTCCAGAGGAATGAAATTATGTTTTAACACAATAGGCCTTTTGAAATATAATACTTTGCAAGTCAAGGTCATTTTGGATTGCAATGGTGTCTTTACAGGTCTCAGTAAAAAATCAATCAGGCAGCTGCAGCTTATCCAGAATGCTCTTGCCAGAGTCCTGACCAGCACCAGGAAAATGGCTCATTTAAACCAGGGCTGAAAACATTATTGTTTAAAGCAGATTTCCTGTGAAACTTTTTTAAATCACTATAATTTTTAGCTATTTCATGTGCTTGTTTTATTGTTTTTAAATTGCACTTTTACTGATTCTTAATATGATGCCTTTCTGTTTTAATTCCAATGTTTTAATGTAATGCTTCACTAAACAAAAGTAGTAGCTTTAAGCTTGATTATTAACCTTTCTCTTAGCTCATTAAAACAATAGGATATTAGAAAACAGAAAAGCAGAAAAAAAGAAGTTGGCGTGATCACTAGAGAGGGTGTGAGTTCATTCATTCATCTCTTGTGCAAGAAAATACATGTATCTGATTAACTCATGTATCATAGAAAAATGTGCTGTAGTCAGTTGAACCAGCATCTACACCAACCATATAAAGAAGGACTAACAGAAGTTGTTTGCATATCAAGAGCCAGACGTTCACAGTGGAAATGTTTTACGATCCCCTTCAGTGTAATGTGATCAGTGATATCAACCATCTCACTGTTTTATGGCTCCTCTGTGTGGAGAAGAGTGGACCTTCTCCTGCTTCCCTCCACAGTCATGAACCATGTAGGAGCTGTTTATTATTTGTTTTAAGTATTTGATTTATTCTAGATAGTCACTTTATATGGATTAAGTTTATATATTTTCCTTTCTGCTATTTGTCTTTGTTGGAGCCATAATTTCTCTGTTTGTGTGAATGCTAAGGTTAAATACACATGCAAAGTTCAAAAACCTCATAATAGACATTAGACTTCTGTGTACTAGTCATCCCTATGGTGCAGAAGTTGCCTTTGGATTTCAAGTTGGTATCACGTTTGAATTTGATTATATACAAAGCCACTACACACCATATTAAATCCATCAGCTGTAAATTAAGAAATTTATTCTTGACTCTAAGACAATTTCATGTGTATAAAACATGTGTTTCCTCATTTTCATTTTCATATATGACATAGTTCACAGTTTACATAGCACCATGGACAGCTGACGTCTATGCAAAAAAAAGAGGGCATGGCACTCCTCTTGCTCACTTGTCCACCTCCAGCCCAGATGATATAAAGATGCCCTGACCAGCTGTGAATTTCACGTCCTTCACTTCTGCGCACAGACTGACTGGTGTGACATTCAAGGCGGTAAGTACTCTATACTTTTATATTGACCAATTGATTCGCAAATAAAAAGCCAAAATGTGGTGCTAATGCATTTTCAGTGTCTTAGGCAGGTAAGATATTACTTTTTTGTTTGTTTGTTTCAGAATCATGAGTAAGAACCAGCTGTCCAAAAATGAACACCTCCGTAAGGGTGACTACCTGATGTCCAACAACGGGGAGTGGAAGGCCATCTTAAAGGTGAGGGAACCAGATTTTTGCAGTCCAGAAGTTCATAAAAAATCATGCATGATTTACCAGCCTCTCTAAAAATATGAAAGAAAGCGATTTTTCCTATTTTCTAAGAGAGTGTTTTGTTTATTTGTTTTGGAAATGCTCATTCTAATAACTGCCAGATGTCTCCCCTTCTACCTGCAGGGTGATGGTAACTTTGCCATCTGTCGCTGGAAGACTGTGTGGGAATCCGGCACTGCAGGATCAGATGTTGTCCGCCTGACCATGCAGGCTGACAGCAACCTGGCCATGTACAACGCGGGTGGCACTCGCAGGTGGCACACAAACACATACATCTCCATGGTCCCAGAGGGCAGGCTTGACAGAAGATGTAGTTGTGACTGCCGTCTTCAACTGACTGACGATGGCAAACTGGTGTTGTTCAGGGGATCTGAAGAAGCCTGGAACTCTGCTAACTCCAGAGGCACAAAATGATGTAAATCACAACATCTCAAAGTTTTAAAAATTGAATGCTTTGCAAGTGAAAGTCATCTTTAGATGTCAGCATGAATTTTACAATAAACCTGCCTGCTATGTAATCTGGCATTAAATAAAAGCAAATTTTAAAAATGTATAATTGTGTTTCTCTTCTCTTTGTACTTACTGGGTTATGACTTCATAGTTATCTTAAACAGTTCTACTGTTCTACTTATTCTTAGACTAGTCAAAAGCCTTTGACGCCCCTGTGATCACAATATCCTGTTTGCTAAATTACAAAAATATGGTTTTCATGATGTTGCTCTTAAATAGTTGATTGATTATTTAAGGGACAGGGAACAATATGTATCTCGAAATACGCAAAATTCAAATAGAGCTGAGCTGCTTTGTGGGGTACCTCAGGGTTGCATCCTTGGCCCTGTCTTGTTTTTGATAGATATGAATGATTTACCCAGGGTCTGCAATAATGTACTGCCTCTTTTATTTGCTGATGACACGTGTCTTATTGCTTCACATGAAAATTTTTGCACATTGATCCGAGAAGCAAATAAGGAGCTATCATCAATCTGTAAATGGTTTCAGATGAAGAAACTCTCTCTCAATATAAATTAATCTAATTTTATAATATTCTGTAACAAAAATAAAAAGTATACTAAAGAAAAAGCCAAATTATTCATAGACAATATTAGAATTACTCAGGTTCTTCATATAAAATTTCTAGGAGTCATAGTAGACAAAAAATTAACATGGAAATATCATATTGAATTTGTCTGTAAAAAGACAATTAAGTTGGAATTTTGAGTAGAGTTCATCATTGATAAATCATTCTTGTATTTTGACTATTTATTACAGCTTAATTTATTCATATATTATGTACAGCAATACTGTGTGGGGTGCCACATGTCCCACTTTTCTCAATATGATTTTGTTAATTAAAAAAAAATAGAGAATGATGACCTTTGTTAAAAAAATCTGATTCATCTGCTCCTCCTTTCAGAAAATACAAACTGCTATAAATTTTTTTATGTGAACATATACCGGACTCGTGTGTTCATGTACAAATATGGGCACCTAACCCATCAATTGCCGAGCACTTTTCAGAATTTTTTAAAGTTTTCCTCAGACATTCATTCCTTTTGTACAAGACTCTCAAAGGACTTTCATCTTCCATGTTGTAGGACTTCCCTGAATCAATATACACTGAAATAAAGGGGACCATTACTTTGGAATAATTTACCTACATCTGTAGAATCAACATATTATCACTGTTCAAAAAACAAATGAAAAAGTTTTTAATGATTTTTTTAAATAATTTTTTTTACCTCATTGTAATGCATCACACCTTGTATACATTCATTTCTGTATATCAGTTTTATATTACTACTTAGGCCTGACACCTTGAGGTTTGTCCACTGTTAGCTATAAAGGGGAGGCATTCTTTACAAAACCTTTTGGCTGCCAACCTCTCCTGCACAGTGTTTAAACTTTTTTGTTATTTGATTGTCTTTTGTACACACACACACACACACACACACACACACACACACACACACACACACACACACACACACACACCTATGTGTGTGTGTGTGTGTGTGTGTGTGTGTGTGTGTGTGTGTGTGTGTGTGTGTGTGTGTGTGTACAAATAATGTGCAACTAAACTAAACGAATGCAAATATCTTTATTAGGAACTCTGGTAGTTTGTTGAGAAAGGAACAGGGGAAGTCGAAGAGGAATAAAGAAGTAACTTGTAAAACATGACTGCGCCTCACTGAAACACAACTGGTAGCTGTATACTTAAATATCACTCTTAATCTTAGCTCCTTAATACAAAATAGGATTGTGAAAACATTAACAATAATAATAAAAGAAAGACAGAAAAAAAGAAGTTGGCTTGATCACTAGAGAGAGTGTGAGTTTGCCTTCAGGTCAGAAGGTCAGTTCCTGCTGTCTGTGCTTTAGAGACAGACATTCATTCATCTCTTGTGCAAGAAAATACATGTATCTGATTATCTCATGTATCATAGAAAAATGTGCTGTAGTCAGTTGAACCAGCATCTATACCAACCATATAAAGAAGGACTAACAGAAGTTGTTTGCATATCACATGTATAATTAAAATTATATAACTTACTGTATCTGCAGCATATTTACATTTCTGTGGAAGAGCCAGACGTTCACAGTGGAAATGTTTTACGAGCCCCTTCAGTGTAACTGCTTTACATGAATACACTGATATCAACCATCTCAGTGTTTTATGGCTCCTCTGTGCGGAAGAGTGGACCTTCTCCTGCTTCCCTCCACAGTCATGAACCATGTAAGAGCTGTTTATTATTTGTTTTAAGTATTTGATTTATTCTAGATAGTCATTTTATATAGATTAAGTTTATATATTTTCTCTTCTATTTATTTGTTTTTGTTTATCAGTTTATTTTGAAAGGACTGGACAGCAGTGTGGGCACTCTGAGCAACAGAGGCAGAAGGAGCCATAATTTCTCTGTTTGTTTGAATGCTAAGGGTTAATACAAATGCAAAGTTCAAAAACCTCATAATAGACATTAGACTTCTGTGTACTAGTCATCCCTATGGTGTAGTTTCACATTTGAGTTTGATTATATACAAATAGCCACTACACACCATATTAAATCCATTAGCTGTAAATTAAGAATTTTATTCTTGACTCATAAAACATGTGTTTCCTCATTTTCATTTTCAAATATATGAAATAGTTCACAGTTTACATGGACAGCTGACGTCTATGCAAAAAAAAGAGGGCATGGCACTCCTCTTGCTCACTTGTCCACCTCCAGCCCAGATGATATAAAGATGCCCTGACCAGCTGTGAATTTCACCTCCTTCACTTCTGCGCACAGACTGACTGGTGTGACATTCAAGGCGGTAAGTACTCTATACTTTTATATTGACCAATTGATTCGCAAATAAAAAGCCAAAATGTGGTGCTAATGCATTTTCAGTGTCTTAGCCAGGTAAGATATTACTTTTTTGTTTGTTTGTTTCAGAATCATGAGTAAGAACCAGCTGTCCAAAAATGAACACCTCCATAAGGGTGAATACCTGATATCCAACAACGGGGAGTGGAAGGCCATCTTAAAGGTGAGGGAACCAGATTTTTGCAGTCCAGAAGTTAATAAAAAATCATGCATCATTTACCAGCCTCTCTAAAATCAAATATGAGAGAAAGGAAGTATTCCTATTTTCGAAGAGAGCATTTTGTTGATTTATTTATTTTTTGGAAATGCTCATTCTAATAACTGCCATATGTCTCCCCTTCTACCTGCAGGATGATGGTAACTTTGTCATCTGTGGCTGGGAGACTGTGTGGGATTCTGACACTGCAGGATCAGATGTTGTTCGCCTGACCATGCAGGATGACAGCAACCTGGTCATGTACAACGAGGGTGACACGCCCAGGTGGCACACCAACACACATTCTTTTGCAGAAAGCAACTGCCGTCTTCAACTGACTGAGGATGGCAAACTGTTGTTGCTCCGAGACTCTCAAGAAGTCTGGGATTCTGCTAAGTCCAGAGGCATGAAATGATGTAAATCACAACATCTCAAAGTTTTAAAAATTGAATGCTTTGCGAGTAAAAGTCATCTTTAGATGTCAGCATGAATTTTACAGTAAACCTGCCTGCTATGTAATCTGGAATTAAATAAAAGCACATTTTAAAAATGTATAATTGTGTTTCTCTTCTGTTTGTACTTACTGGGTTATGACTTCATAGTTATCTTAAACAGTTCTACTGTAATGCAGATATCTTCATTTGGAGCACTAGAAGTAAGTCGGATAACATGACTGTGCTTGACTAAAACACAACTGCTAGCTTAATGTTTAAACATCAGTTTTAATCTTAGCTCGTTGATACAAAATAGGATTGTAAAAACATCATTATTATTAATAGTAATAATAGCAATAGTAATAAAAACAGAACTTGGCATGATCACTGAATGGGGTGTGAGCTTGCCTTCAGGTCAGAAGGTCAGTTCCTGCTGTCTGTGCAAAAAATACATATATCTGATTAACTTGTGTATCATAGAAAATTGTGCTGTAGTCAGTTGAACCAGCATCTATACCAACCATATAAAGAAGGACTTACAGAAGTTGTTTGCATATCAAGAGCCAGACATTCACAGTGGAAATGTTTTACGAGCCCCTTCAGTGTAACTGCTTTATATGAATACACTGATATCAACCATCTCACTGTTTTATGGCTCCTCTGTGTGGAGAAGAGTGAACCTTCTCCCGCTTCCCTCCACCGTCATGAACCATGTAGGAGCTGTTTATTATTTGTTTTAAGTATTTGATTTATTCTAGATAGTCATTTTATATAGATTAAGTTTATATATTTTCTCTTCTATTTATTTGTTTTTGTTAATCAGTTTATTATGAAAGGACTGGACAGCAGTGTGGGCACCTACACAGGCAGGTATATGGTCAGTATGTACCTGAGAGGGTCTCTGTTTTTTTTTACCAGAGTAACGGAGGCAGACGGAGCCATGATTTATTTGTTTTCATGAATACTAAGGTTAAATAAACATGCAAAATTCAAAAACCTCACAGTGACCAGTAGACTTCTGTGTACTTGTCATCCATATTGTGCTAGAACACCTGCCCCATTGCCCCGTAATGTTTAAAGTGCCCTTGTGTCAAGGGATTTTTTATGTGCATGTGTGAAGGCCTGCCCATGGCTCTTATCAAGTAGAACATTTTCACAACTAATAATGTTGTAGCTATGACCTGGCTGCTGTCAGTTTATTTCACATGATGAGCTTTCACCTGCGGCAGGTGAAAAACGTTGAGATGGTGAGTTTAATCTTTGTGATTGATCATCACATTATATTTAGAGAATTTGCGTTGTACAGCATCACCCTTAAATCAGCAGCATAAAATTAATAGTGTTCCTGACTGCTGGTTCTTACTGCAGTTCAGTTAGCTGTCATATTTTGGAATATCGCCTCCGGAAAAATAATGAGATGTTTTCCAAGTTGTGAGAGCTGCTGGCCAGGTCATACTGCCTGTCACGACTGTCCTGCTTCAGTAAACTTCTGTTTTCTGTTGGTAATGACATAAGCCTACTTATTCATTTAGTAAGCAGTATGCTGTACATTCACCAATCGGTCAAAACATCAAAACCACTGGCAGGTGAAGTGACTAACACTGATCATCTTGTTACAGTGCAATGTTCTGCTGGGAAACCTTGGGTCCTGGCATTCTTGTAAATGCTATCTGATGCGCTCCACCCACCTGAACACCGTTGCAGACCAAGTAAACCCTCTTATGGCAATTGCACTTGTCAATGGCAGTGCCCCCCCAGCAGGACAATGCACCATGCCACACCACAAAAACTGCTCAGGAATGACCAGAGGAATGGGACACTGAGCTCAAGGTGTTGACCCTGGCCTCCAAATACCCCAGATCCCAATCTGATCAAACATTTGAGGGACGTGCTGGCACCCCAGAGGTACCCCTGATCCACAATGGATCCTTGGACCGGACTTGGCTCTGACCTGTCAAGGCATGGACACAGGACCTCTGGGGGGTGTCCTGTGGTGTCTGGCACCAACGCGTTGGATCATAAATGCTGGTCATGTCACCTGTCAGTGGTTTTAATGTTTTGGCTGATCGGTGTACATACTGAGTTTGTAGTGGGCAGTACATTGGTATGTAATTCCAGAACAGTCTACATCTTACTAAGGTAACTTAACATCACATATGTAACATGACAATCATACTACGCTACATTGTTAGAATAACTCATTGCTGAATTTTGGTTTCACACATTGGGTTTTACACAGGACAAGAACGTCAGTCTCTTGGATGAAAGTCCTTTGTTTGACCCATCCATCATCCTCCTTCTTTACATTTTTATATATATATATATATATATATATATATATATATAAAATTGAGAGGCATTTGAATTTTGTAGTTTCTTGAGAACTACTTCATGTACTGCTTGATGGTTTAATCTGTAACAGTGCATCATATTCTTGAAGATAAACATATTTTTGTGTCTTCATCTAAAAAGTAGTTAGTTCATCTGCAGGCAGAGGAAGCTCGACATGGATACCTCAGAACAATTCCTAAATACGGAAAATGTAGGCCTACTACATTCTGCTGCTGGAAATACAGGAATAAGCAGAGCCCCACCAAAATGACCAACACTGACAAATGACGAAGTCCCTCCAAGGTAAACGTGCACTTTAGAAAGATCAGGTCGGGTGGAGGCTGGAGGAGCTGGCTCCTCAGGAATCTCACTGAAATACTGAAGTGCTCATGATAAAGAATCAGCACAGCTTCAGGGATGGCATTTTTGTCCTACAAGAGCATGATAGGTTTTTTTTTTGTTTATTGTTTTTTTCCCCATAGACGTATGGGTCATGGATTATCTTATATGTAGACCTCAGTATATGAGGCCCCATGGCACTGTGTCTTACATTATCACAGGGGCGCCACATGGCACAGTTTTATCTCTGTTTTTACTGACGTTGGAAACATGTGACTGTAGGCATGGGAATGAATCATGTCACTTACAAAAATTCTCAGATGATTGCGCCCTAGTTGGCTACATTTTAAATGACAATAACTCAGGTTATCAAGAGGAAGTGGACAAATTTGTCAGATGGTACAATGAAGCCCACGTTATTGTTAAGGTAGATAAAACTAATTGTCCAATTACTGTGGATTTTAGAACAAAAAAGGTGAGGTTACCCCATTCCTGATTAAAGGTCAAGTGGTTGAGTTGGTCCCCTTGTACAAATACCTGGGTATTGGTGTGGATAACAGGCTGGACTGGAGGGAGAACACCAATGTTATCGTTAAGAGGAACTCCAAATTCTATAGAAACCATATGAGAGCAGAGAACCAGAAGGAAGCTCAGGAGTGTTCTGTCATGGGATGACCATCCCTTGTACAGTATCGTCAATAGGAGTAGCAGGAGCCACCAGCTCCTATTGCCAAAATGCTCCACTGAAAGGTTCAGGACTTTATGTGTTCCTGTAGAAGTTAGTTGTTTTTTTTATGAACAATGTTGAAACATTACCATCTATTATATACATTTTACTATCTATTTATTCATTGTATCTGTTCATTCAGTGTTTCCAGGAATTGCTTTTGCTGTTGTTGTCTGTATACTGTTTATATGGTGGTGCTTTAGCACATTGTGAATTACCTGTTGTACTTTGATGACTACAAAGAGCAGAAAAAGAAGCAAATACTTTGTGAAATGTGGTTTTGATTTCATCCCAGATTACACAGCAGGCATGTTTAGTGGTAACTCAAGATGACTTCCTAACGCACATACAATAAATCATTGCTTTCCATTGGTTTTAGCAGAGTTCCAAATTTCTTTTGTAACTGAATAGTAGTTATTTTTCATCTTACATAAGTTTTTCCCCACAGTACGAGTTTCACACCTATTATGAACTGAATGGGTTCTCATCCCAACTTGTCAAATATAGCCACTTTTTCTGTGGACTTTCACATCTCCTAGGACGAGCTTTGTATCCTCCTGCATCTGTTGTTGACGTTCCAGGATGCTGTGTCAATTTAAACTTGTTACATGCGTTGTGTCTTTTCAAAATACACTTCCTTTTTCATAGGAAATGTACTGTTTCTGCCTGTTAAACGCATACAGTCTCTTTGAGAATAAACTTTTTAGCGTTGGTAAAACATCTTGTATTTCCATTTATTTTCTTGTGCAACAAAAGCATGTGGTTAGGGTTAGCAACAGACATCATGGTTCGGATCGCCCACCCTACAGGGACTTTCCAGCTTCTTATATTATGTTGTTACGGTTGACATTACAAATGGCCACTGGCTAGTGCATTTCATAACATAGCGAAAGGTGCCTTTGCGCATCAGTATCTTAAGTGGACGTCCTCTTACATAACATCAGTATTTGACGACTTTGGTTGGCGGTTGCTACGTAATCAACTGCAGCCGTCCGGTGCGTATTTTTCCGCCCGAAAGGGTACTTTTGTGCAATGGTATGCTACACCAGGATGACTGACAAAGCGGCAGTATTTTACAAGTCTGGAATGAGGGTGGGCCGTTCTAAGGTATCAAAACATCACATACGTCACAAGACAGACGTACTACGCTACATTGTCAAAAAATTGACTGTTGAGGTTCATCTGCTATTGTCTGATAATGATACATAATGATACAAAGCATACATATGCAGATGTGTTTTTATAGAGATTACTGACCAAGCATCAGGAGTTGGATGTGAAGATGGGTTGTCTTAACATGACATCACAAAGCTTTTTTAAAGTAAAAGTCATCTTTGGATGTCAGCATGAATTACAATAAACCTGCCACCATATAACCTGAAATCAATAAAAGCACTCTTTCATGATGTATAAATGTGTTTTTTCCTCTCTCTTTAAACTTACTGAGTTATGATTTAGTAGTTATCTTAAACACTTAGGATGGAAACCCTGCTACGGTTTTTTATTTATTTATTTTTATATACTTTATTAATCCCGCAAGGGGAAATTCAGTGTTTACACTCTGTTGTCAGATACACACAGGCCCGAATACACACACATGCACAAATGGGACCTATACATGCATTAAATGCCCACCTGAGCAGCTGGGCTCCCTATTTTTGGTCCGGGCGGGGACTTGAACCGGCGACCCTCCGGTTCCCAAGCCAAGTCCCTATGGACTGAGCCACTGCCGCCCCAGTAGCTGTTGCACTTCATGATATGTTCCTTCATTACCATGAACACACACACTGACTCAGACCCGTACACCACCCTGCTGCCACAGATACTCACTAGAGCACCAAATGTGGATTAATCTGTTGCTGAAAATAGTCCCCAACAAATACACAGTTTACATACAAACATTGTACGTGCTGAAATTGTAAACAATTGCCAAATTCTCTGAACCCTTCTACAGGGGTTCAGTATTGTCACTTTTATGAGCCCTGATTATACAAGAAATGACCATACGTCACCATTTTATACTGATGTGTGTGTATATGTATGTATTAAAAAAAAAGATTTGCATGGACAGACATGCTACTGTCTGTTAAGGCTTGACCTAATGATTATGTTGAGTCACAACAAGTCTGATGATTATTTTCTCGATTAATTGATCAGTTGTCTGGTCTATAAAATGTCAAAAAGTGCTCATAAATATCGATTAGTGTTTCCCAAAGACCAAGAGACGTCCTCAGATGTTTTGTTTTGTCCACAACCTAGAAAATATTCACATTTAAGAAGCTGGAATCTGAGAATTTTTATTTTTTTTCCTTAAATTATTCAAACGATTAAATCATAATCAAATTAGTTAGGGATTAATTTAATAGTTTACTAATCAATTTATCCATTTATTGTTGCTGCTCTTCTGCCTCTACTACAGCTGTACTGGTGAATAAGATAAGAAAGCTGAAATAAACAGCTTAAACAAGTTTCCTGAGATGGTCACAGAGCCATTCTTACAATCATCCACACCTCTTTCACTTCTTAGCTACTTCTCCATTTCAGTTGTGTATTGCATCATGGTACAACAATAACAAAAATACCTTTAAACATACTTAATTTAGTTAATATATCAATGTAAACACACTTCATACATTTAAAGAATGCTTTAAGGAAGAAATAGCTGCAAAGCCAGACTCTAATACTAAGGCTTTTTGTAGAGAAAATGAACATGTTTTGGCAGCAGTGTGTGTATGAACTGATAAACCAGACTTGGATTATACTGCAGGAGTTGTGTGAGTTTGTAAACTACTGTTTTAATGTAATTTTGCTGTTGTTAAACGTGATCCCTAATCAATCATTACACTAGATTACACTAATACATTACATCCTGTAATGCAAATATCTGTGACAGCCTGCATTCTGCTTCCCTTCTCTCCCTCACCTGGTCCTGGTAATTTTCCATTCACCTGCACCCTGCCAGCCAGCCATGCCCCCTCATCAAGCCAACTCCACTCACCTGTTCACACAGCTGCTGCTCATCAGCTTTCCCTGCATTTAAGCAGCTGCTGCTTTTCCCTCAGTGCCAGGTTGATCTTCTACCTCTTGCAAGACATTCCAGCACTCACTTTCAGCTTGATTCCCTGATACCAATCCTGCTTGTTCCTGACCTGTCTACATCATCTGTTTCCCGGTAAACTCACCAGCCTTCTGTCCCCGACCACGAGTTCTGCCTCAGCGTCCCGGGTCTCCGTCTGCCTGTTGCTGTGTGGTGTTTTGCTGCCATGACGTTTCAAAGTCAGTGTTCCCCCCTGTGGTCAGTTGCCTGTTGTGAGACACCACACACTGCCTTGTGTGTGTGTCCTTCTGTTTTCTACCTGTCGGCTCATTTCCTGGACGCTGAACCCAGAGACTGTAGCCGTTTCTCAATTGCAAGAAAGGATCCTCAAATGGGCAGATTTGAAGGATGCTACGTCATCGACCTCCGCCGAAGGACTGTTCCAATGTCAAGGATCCTCCCGAGTTTCATGAAGGACTGAGTCCTTCTTTCAGCGAAATTCGGAGGATGCATGTGTGGATTTCAGAGGATTACACGGCTGTATCAGGTGCGATCGGCTGTTTCAGATCAGCTCGGCTCATCAGATCAGATGTGTTCATATTACTGTGACTGCATTTGTGGTGATACACACATAAAGTCCAGAACACTTTGGAATCACAGTGTGATTCTGCGTGTAAGTCTGTTTATATACTGTAGGTGCTGTGGTGATGCAGGACTTTTTTCAGCTGTTGAGGTTCACTGCACTCTGAAAAAGAATTAGGGTGTGAATGTGTGTGAGAGTGTGTGTGGGGGGGCTTTACCTGGCCTCACCTGTAAACAGCACCTTTAGCATATTTAGTGAAAAGAAGGATTATCCCTCCCACTGCCAACTCTTCCCAAAACATCAGGACACATTTTATAGATAGCCATTTAATTGTCCAAATCAATTGAGCAGATGAAAGTGTTAATGCTTCATACATTCATAAGACTTTACAGAAACACATCAACTGACCTAAACATTCAGCACAATGGGTAAGGTCAGTTTTTATACATCGTGGAGGAATTCTAAAAACACCTTTTACAAAAATGTCATTTAGCCGTCCTGATTTTTATTCTTTAAGTAGAATCCAGAAATATATTTTCCATAAAAGTCACATGACTCTGAAAATGCCACTTATATTTGTTCAAACTGTACAACAACATTAGAGAGTACCAAAATTCCCACAGTACCCTGAAACCCTGTCAGTCCAAAGAAGGCTAATGACGCACACCTGGGGACACTTGTTAGGCTGTTCCCATGTATGCTCACTGGATGCTAGGGAGGACTCTTGCCTTGACCCTGCAGGATCCTTGCAATTGAGAAACATCATGTGTATGGGTTCTGAGCCTGAAGAATTACCTGTCTGTTCATGTTCCTGTTTGCTTGTTTTAAATAAGTCATTATCAACTGTCTGCCTGCCTCAGAGTGCTGCATTTGGGTTCAGTCTCACATCCATGACAATATCTTGTTAAAAAGCACTGGTAATTGACAAGGTTTGTGTCCAGGAAAAAAAGGGGAAGTAAAAATTGACTAATTTTGCTACAACTCAGTTTCCATGTTTTAATTGTTTTGAGTTCATCCAGAATGTGGCTTTCATCACACTTTGCATCTATTTAATATCAACCTTTCAATCTGTCTTTCATAAAGAGTTGTACTTTCGCAAGGAGTTGAGATGCAGAGTCATATCTGATCACTATAAAAGACAAGAAAAAGGAAATCATTTTTGAGAAACTGCTTTTATTGAAGTTGTGATTACACAGCAGGCATGTTTACTGGTAATTCAAGCTGACTTCCAAACAAGACAGTCACATACAATGAATCACGTCTGGCCTTAGGAGCTGGCAGAGCTCCAAATTTCTTCACCATCTGCAGTTATCACTAGATGGCCATCATCAGTCAGCTTCAGATTGCACGACTCGACGCCACCCCTGTCGGTGCCTGAGCTCCAACGGGGTTTGCCACGATCTGAGTAAACGACCAGGTTGCAGTCGTCCTGCATGCACACGCGGACACAGTACATCCCGTGAGTGTTTGTAGCCCAGACAGGAGTAGAGCCCTGGTAGATGACAAAGTTACCATCATCCTGCAGGCAGAAAGAAGAGACAGTTTAATCAGAATGTGCATTTCCAAACACCTGCTCTCTTACTTTTGCATTTCCTTTCACACAGACCAGTACACACGTATCATGCTTCCCGATAGGAGTCTTGAGTGCACAAATAGTCTGAGTTACTCACCTGATAAACAGCCTTAAACTTCCCATTGCTGGACTCCAGGCTGCTTCCGCCACGGAGCTCTTCACCTTTAGACAAGGTGTCCTTACCCATAGTTCTGCACCAAAAAGAAGGTCTGAGTTTAAACACTGAAAATGCATTTAAAAGACAAGTTGAATGAGTTGGGTTTTTTGTTGTTGTTTTTTTTTAACATTTGTGCACCATCTATGATCTTTTTCACAGAATAGTAGTTATTTTTCATTTTGCATTAGTGTCGACCCACAATAAGCCTTATGCACCTACAATAAACCTCATTTCAAGAGCAGAGATTAACTGCAATGACTATTTTGTGCATTAAATGCCCTTGCACATAAATGCATGAAGCCATCCATCAGTATTAAGTATAGAATACTTACAAGGTTGAATGTCCTGCCCCAGTCAGATTGCAAGCAGAGGAAGAGGAGTAAGATGCAAGGATGTCCCATTCATGCAGTTTTTATACACCTCAGCTGGGGGTGGAGAGAGAAGGGGGCAGAGATTGGAGTGCCATACCCCTCTTTGTCACACCCTCTGTTTCTCCCCATCTCTCTCTGTCTGTCTGTGCTCATACAGTAGTGCAGGTGTCAGGCAGCAGCTGCAATGTCCAATCTTCTTTGCCTTAAAATACTAGTCTTCAACCCCACTCTGCTGCCAGATCGTAGATTCAAAGTTATTATCACTGAGTCATAACAACAATGTTTTTCTTTTTAATCTCCTACATATGAAATGGATTCTTGTATGAAAATATTTTACTGCAAAAGTGGTTAAGCTAACAGAAATTGGGACACACCTCATCAATAAAACTAGTGCAAACTACAGCCAGGCTGAATGGGAGATGACACACCTGAACCAAAATATGATTGAATCCCAAATTTGGTGTTTCAGTGAGCAGGGGATTCCCCTACATGTGTGGAAAAAATAGAATGTCTCTTGATGCGTTGAGAAAATATAACACTACAAACACATCAGTACAGTAAGTAGAAACAGAAACAGAAAACACAAAAAAACCCCGGCTCAATAGGGACAAGAGGCTGCAACATCAGAATTGTATTATGCCTCCTAAACAAAATGGCGTAAGTGTAAATGTTTCGTCTGCAGTCAATCTGGAAACAAACCAGTCAGGGAGAAATTGTAACAGACCACTTATTGAAAGTTTTGTATCCACTTTAATTTAAGTGGTAATCGAATGTTGTAAATGAAAAATAATATTTTGCAATGGCAAAATAAACTAAAATGATGAATATATAGCAACCATAGAAACACAATATATTCCCTAATCTATTTTTTTCTTTCTTTTACCATTTTTGATATGTAGCATGTAACATATCCATGGTGACAAAATGTGTCATTTTTGGGCACTGTGGAGAGGGACACGAGCAACACTTGGTGCACGTCAATCCCACTGAAAGTTTGATGCATGTCTTTGTGTTTTGTTGTAATTAGAGAGGGCTGAATCTCACATGTCTGATAAAGGATATGATATGACACACACATACGCTACTGTAATTTGTTGACATCAAGCTCAGAGATGAGAGAACACAGTTTACCTGACTGCTGTTCCTGCAGTTCACCCTCATGGTGTATGTTTCACTTTTCATGACCAGATGGATAGCTCCATTTCATCCTCTCACTGAAGTTGTAGAGATTGACACCCATTTAGATATGAGGGAGAGGCGGGGGTCTGGCGTAATTTGCGGAGCCTACGCATCTTGGGTAGTGAGCGTTCGGCTGCGTGGCTCCGTTTGTGGGACACTTCAGACACTCTTGGGGGCCCTGCGCTTACCACAGGGTCCTTTCCACACAATTAAATTGAAAAATAACCTATAAGTGCAAAAACAAATTGCCTGAAAACAGGAAGTGTAAAATTTTCTGGTGGAGAATACCCAAATCCCCCCAACTCCCATGTTGAAACAAAACCTACGCCCTTGGAGAGACGGGAAGAGAGAGGGGATGACATGCAGCAAAGGGCCGCAGGCTGGAATGAATCCTGCAGCCTCTGTAGCAAGGACATGGGAGACCTGCTCTAACCACCGACCCACTGGGCACCCCTCAATAATTTTTTTTTAAGATCATATTTTTGTGTCTTCATCTAAAAAGTAATTAGTTCATCTGCAGGCAGAGGAAGCTCAACATGGATACCTCAAAACAATTCCTAAATACAGAAAATGTAGGCCTACTACATTCTGCTGCTGGAAATACAGGAATAGGCAGAGCCCCACCAAAATGACCAACACTGACAAATGACCAGGACCCTCCGGGCTAAACATGCACTTTGTAAAGATCAGGGCAGGTGGAGGCTGGAGGAGCTGGCTCCTCAGGAATCTCACTGAAATATTGAAGTGTTCATGTTAAAGAATCTGTGTTTCTAACCACGCTATGAGCACAGCCAAGGGATGGCATTGTTGAAGAAGTACTCAGATCCTTAACTGAGTTAAACATGGCAATATTATGGTGTAGAAATACTTTGTTACAAGTTGCTTGTTTATTCAGTGATCCTCACTGGGAGCACTTGAATGTGCCTGTATTCCTGGGTTCTGCACATTGAAATAGCGTTAGCAAGGGGCATCAGTAGCTTAGTGGATAGTGCCAGCACCCCATGTGCAGAGCTGATGCCTCGTCACAGCCGCCGTGGGTTTGAGTCCAGTTTGTAGAGATTACTTACAAAGTGTCAGGAGTTGGGAGAAAGGACAAGTTGTCTTAACATCAAAAAGCTTTTCAAATTGAATGCTTTGCAAGTGAAAGTCATCTTTGGATGTCAGCATGAATTACAATAAACCTGCCACCATGTAATCTGGCATCAAATAAAAGCACATGTTCACGATGTCTAAACGGGAAAACAGTGCTACTGTGAGGCAAATATCTTTGTTTGGGGTTTGTGTCCAGATAGGTAGAAAAGAATAAAGTCGGCTTAGAGGCTACAGCTCTGTTTTCATGTTTCAGTTGTTTTGAGTTCATCCAAAATGTGGCTTAATATGGCTCAATATGTTCAGCTTTTCACTTTGTCATACAGAGTTGTACGTTAACAAGGAGTTAAGATGCAGAGATATACTTTGATCTAGAGGTATAGTAAGTCACACATGTGCAAGTCATAAGCAAGTCTCAAGTTGCAACCTTTAAGTCTCAAGCAAGTCACTGTGGTGAAAGTCAAGCAAGTCCAGTTAAGTCATTGCTCATGTCAAGCAAGTCACAAGTCAAGTCATACTCACAAACTCGTAAAGATAATATAATATAATATAAGCTGCACCCTGTGGTGAGATATAATTAAATACATTTACTCTGGTAAGTAGCAATCTGAGTCTTTTCTTCTAATGCCACCATCTACGTTTAATCCACTACATTTATCTGACAGCTTCAGTCACTAGTTACTTTACAAATTAAGATTTTGCACTCAAACCATATAAAGATGTACAAGTACAGCTGGAGCTATGAGCCTCCCTTTCAGCAGCCGTGCAACTGGAAAACCACACTAGCATGCCATGTGTCGGGATGCTCTCAATGCAGCAGCGATAGAAGGACACAAGCAGTTCCTGGGACAGTCTGGATTTTTTCAGTGTCCTCAGAAAGAAGAGCCGCTGCTGTGCCTTCTTTACAAGTTCAGTAGTGTTGTGAGTCCATGTGAGGTTCTGGAAGATGCATGTACCCAAGAATTTAAAGAAAGGCACTCTCTCCACAGTTTCTCCTTTGGTGTGTACTGGAGCAGGATCCTCCTTCTGTTTCCTGAAACACACGATCATCTCCTTTGTTTTAAGAGTGTTGAGTGTCAGGGAGGAAGAGTGGTGGGTCCCCAGCCTGACCATCTGTGACAGGTTGGTTAAAAAGTCTGTTATCCATCTGCATGTGTGCTGGTTCACACCCAGGTCCAGCAGCTTGGTCTCCACTCTTCTGGGGATTATTGTATTAAATGCGGAGCTGTCCAAAAACAGTAACCTCACAGATGTTCCAGGGTGTTCCAGATGAGACAGTGCAGTATGCAGGTGTCCGCTGTTGACCTATTTGCCCTATAGGTAAACTGGTGCTGGTCCAGGGTGCGTGTCAGTGCAGCCGTGATGTGCTGCAGAATCAGCCTCTCAAAGCACTTCATCACAGTGGGGGTGAGAGCTACTGCTCTGAAGTCATTGAGGCTGTTGATGGATGTTTTCTTGGGGACAGGCACTATAGTGGCAGATTTTAAGCATTTGGGGACAGCGCATGTAGACAGTCTCTAAGTGCCCTCCCTGGGATGCCATCAGGACCAGCAGCTTTCCTGGGTTAACACCTTAGAGTAACCTCCTGGCATCCTCTGTACTCACAGTAAGCACCAGGCTGTCTGAGGCTGGAGGCAGCAGGTTCCCAGTGACTGTATCAGTCACCTTGAAGCGGGCAAAGAAGTGATTCAGTTCCTCTGCTAGAGAGTCACTGGTGGTGGTGCAGGTGTCTTTGCCGTATTTGTATTTAGTGAGGCGCTGAATACCTTGCCATGCCTTCCATGGGTCTTCCTCGCTGAAATGCCCTTCTATTCTCTGCCTGTAGTCCTCCTTGGCTCCCTTGATGCCTCTCTTCAGGTTGGACCTGGCAGCACTGTATAGGTCCCTGTTGCCAAACCTGAGGGCTGTATTTCTTCCAGCAGCGGATGTTTGACGTCCCTACTCATTCACGATTTGCTGTTAGGGAAGCACCTGATGCGCTCACAGTGACATAGTCAATACAGTTCTTGATGTTAAATAGGACAGTGGATGTAAAGCAGTTTATGTTCTGATGAGCAAATAAATCCCAGTGTGTGCGATTAAAACAGTCTTGGAGTTGGCTGGAAGCTCCCTCAGGCCATGTCTTCATTAGTCTCACACAGGGCTTAGTTTTGTGGATGAGAGGTCTGTATGCCGGGGTGAGAAAAAGGGAAAGGTGATCAGACAGGCCTCAGTGGGGGAGTGTGGAGACTCTGTATCCTTCCTTAATGTTGCTGTAGACATGATTTAATGTGTTTAGACCTAGACCCTAGGTAGAAGGGCCAGCATCTCACTGTAATATACTCCAGGTCTGGTGAGCAGTGTGTATCGATGGTGGTCGTATTTGTGCACCACTGGTTATTGGAGTATATACACACCCCCCCCTCCTCTGGGTGAAAGACTCCGCTCACATAACATGCCTGTTGCTGTCAAAGAGCAGGTGAGATAATAATACATTGTTAAAACCCCCAAACGCTAGTCGAGCAGGAACGTATGGGGTGCCATTTGTAAAGTGGCTCACACTGAAATTAACAGCAACATTTTACCACATTTAGCTCCAAACAACGTTTAAGAAAGTGGTGTGAATGTTTTAAAGTCATTTTTTACCACATTAACATCAATATTTGAAATATGTTAAACAATGTCACAGTTAAATCTAAATATTCAATGTTAAACCTAAATGTTAAATGTAAATCTAAATGTGCTTGATGAAACTAAATGTTTAACTAATATGCAAATACCCACTGCCGGTCAGTGGAAGTACCAAAATAAAAGCCCGGGTGGTCAGACTGTGTTATAGCATCAAATAACAAATTAAAATCACACTGATCGGAGAAAATGAACACCTGAACATACAGCGTGATAAGAACTACCTAAAATGACAGAAACCATGTTTAGGGAAATTTTTTTTGACATTTCAGCAGTGCATCGTTGGCAACAGCGACAGCGTCAGTATCCACCATAGTGCCACCACAGCACTCAGTAAGTTTGTTTTCTAACTCGCATAGTATATGTTCCTTTTGTTAGCATGTAAGCTGTATGAAACTAGCTAATGTTAGCCCAGTAGACATTTGCTACTAGCCTCAATATACAAACACTCTGTTTTACACATGTGCAAATGAGCCCACTGGGAATGGAAATACAAGATGGATTTTCACTAACACTAACAAAAAAGACCCTCTGGAGTAAAAATGTTCTGTACTTTAGAAAGAGCAGAGTGGGTGGAGGCTGAAGGAGCAGGCTCTTCCGGTGTCTTGCTTAAATGTTAACATGCTCATGTTAAAGAATGTCAAAGAATTTAACCACGCTATCAGCACGGCTCCAGGGATGGCATTGTTAGATCTTGCATTATGAAACTGCTTGAGTTCAGGTGTGTCATCTCCTGTTAAGCCTGGCTTCATTTTGCACTTCTTTATGTAATTGTGTGTTTCACAGTAGCTGTCAATTTAACCACTTTTGCAATAAATAAATAAAAAAAAGCTTTTAAATATGCTGCCCCTTCGTCTTGGAATAATCTTCAGAAGGATCCAAAACTGGCAGAGCTGATGACTGTAGGGAATTTAAGTCGATTTTAAAGGATTGAGAAACGATCTGTTTTAGTCAATGTGATTGCATACTCTGGATTTTATTCATTTGTTGTGTATGTCAGTTGTATATGTGTGTTTGCCTTGGTGTAATTTGTAACAATGTTTTATGCTGCCGTCTTGGCCAGGTCACTCTTGAAAAAGATTTTTAATCTTTTTAATTTTTAATAATGAGGCTTTCACCTGGTAAAATAAACATACAAAACATACATACATACATACATATATATTTTACACAACAATCCATTTCATATGTGGGAGACCTAAGAGAATAAACTTTTCACAATAAAAGCCTCCCGTTACTTAGTTATTTCAAACCTTTCAGTGTGAAGCAACAAGCAGCAATGTGTGTTTTGTTTTAGCACCATCTGAGGAGTTGTGTTCAGTTACTGCAGATAAATGTGTGTGGACTGAGGTCGTCTTCACTTCAAAATCCCGTCTTCAGACCAAGACCTATCAAGTTATTAAGGTTGTATGTGGCCATAGTTGAATCTTTGTTGGCGGCCTTAGATTGAATCAACAACGCCACCTGCTGTTGTGGAGTGCGAATTACAGGACATTTGTGGATCAGAAGCCGTTCGTGCATGGATCTGCAAGGCGGAAAATTAGTGCCAAAAGTCATGTGACAGTGGTAAAATCGTGCCAAAAGTCACCTGACTTTTGGCAGTAATATTCCGCCTTGCAGATCCACACACGCACAGCTTCTGATCTACACACGCACAGCTTCTGATCTACACGAGCACAGCTTCTGATCTACACACGAATGGCTTTAAGATTTTCGTGGTTGTAGAATTGGTTTTATGTACTTGAAGGATTTTTTTGTAGTTGAAAGATTTTAGTCTGAAGCATGATGTATTTGTTTGATAGGTATGTTTCTTATTTGCAAAACGAAATGCATAAGTTTGTGAATGATGTTTTGTATTTGCAAACCACACTGAGTTTGTTTGTGGATCGTTGGGCGTGAGTAAAACATGTTATGTGTGTTTGTGAGGTTTTGGCATGATTTTAGCTCCATACTGAAGGCACAATTTCATCGTCTGCATCATCAAAATCAAATCAAATCAAATCAAGTTTATTTATATAGCACATTTAAAAACAACTGCAGTTGACCAAAGTGCTGTACAGAGTAAAAGAGAGACACACAAATATATAGCAATATAAAATGTACACAAGTATAAAACAAAATTAAAAACCTGTGAAAACAATTAAAAACATGAAAATATGATAAAATACTAAATACTAAAACCACTACAAACAACCAAAGGCCTTTGAAAACAAGTACGTTTTAAGATTGGTCTTAAAAGAGTCAATGGTGGGGGAGCATTTGATTCTGAGTGGAAGGCTATTCCAGAGCTTTGGAGCAGCGACTGTAAAGGCACGATCTCCCTTACCAACCAGCCTTGAACGTGGAACAGTTAAAAGACAATGTTCGGAGGATCTGAGAGGTCGGGAACTAGAGTAGGGGCAGAGGAGATCAGCAATATATTGGGGTGCCAGCCCATGTATTGCTTTAAAAACAAATAAAAGAACCTTAAAATCAATCCTGTATTTGATGGGTAGCCAGTGCAGGAAATATTTACAACTCAGGCATATATTGTTCCACACCTTTGGATCTCTCTCGACACCTCCCACACCTGCAAGCTTCCTGAGTATAAGGATGGTATGTGGTAAAGGCACAAGGCCTTGCTCTATAATTTAGTGCTCAGACAAAAGCACATTCATCCTTAGACTGACCTGGGAGACGGACCTAAATGTGTCATTCACAGAGAGGGAATGGACTAGGATCCTACTAAACTTCAGATAGCTGTCCAGGGAGCTACACAGAGTTAGGGTAATACAAACCCCACAATGTTGGAGATGCCAAAACGGACAGGGTACATAGACTCATGTTGTGAAGCTGGGCTTAAAAACAAGACTTCTTGTCTGAGATTTATGAAAATCATCAGGCGCAATGTGTCTTTCTCCCAGAGTCTGTTTATTCTTAGGGACCTGGCGCTCTTCAAGGACCTTCTGTCTCTTGATGCAGAATGGGTACAGACTGCACTGATGCTGGGGCATAAATTCATCAATTAATCTTTGGCACTTAAGTAGACAAGCTGCACTGCAAGGCCTTTCATATAGACTTATGAACAGATTGAAGTGTTTCCATTTGAAATGGGGGAATAACCTCTCCAACATCAGAGAGCCAGACTAGGGTGTAAAGTTGGGAGGGACTCAAGGATTCAATGTCCTTGGTACATTTTTAATGTTTGTCTTACTTCTATTCCTGTGGCAGGGGATTGGCCTGCACTACATCACTTCACTATGATTGCTGTATTTGGTATCGCTGAGTTTGGAAGTAAGCCCCATTTCCACCAAACACTAAAGTTTGTTGGAATTTATTTTATTTGTTTTACTCTTCTTTGTTCTTTTGTTTTCTGTTACACTGTGTGTCCCAAGCACTGTCTGTTTCTATGTACCAGCACCTACCAGTACGATTGTTTGTCCTGTATTTGTTACATGTATGTTTTCAGATGAATTTTATATCAAATGCTAATAAAAATTAATCAATCAATCAGCTTGTAAAGTGTAAAATAACTCTTTTTATAAAGTGTTTGGAACCAAATTAAAGAAGGAAATGCTGGCACTGCACTTGCTGTTTTGTGCTGATGAGGAACTTGCATTAGTTGAAATAAAAGACATGACTGCAACTGCAACAAGGCGCCACAAGATGCCACCCTAATACTGCTGTTTGGTCCAAGCAAGGCAAGTCAAGCTTTAAAGAGCTAGAGAATGGAAAATAAAAACAAGCTTAAAAACATACTAAGACAGGTACAAAATATACAAATAATAGTTACGGTGCAGTGCAAGACATTAATAAATATTTGATTTAATAAAAGGTAGAAGCAAAGAGCAAAGTCTTTAGCCTTGAGTTAAAAGAACTTAGAGCTGCAGCAGACCTGCATATTTCTGGGAGTTTATTCCAGATATGTAGTGCATAACACTAAACGCTGCTTCCCCATGTTATGTCTTGCTCAGGGGACACAAAGCAGACCTGTCCCAGATGGTCTGAGAGGTCTCGATGCTTCACAGTGTAGCAGAAGGTCAGAAATGTATTTGGGATCAAAACCATGCAGTGCTTTATCTACATATGTCTCACATCACATGCATATGACTGTCTATGGTTACCTGGAACAGCTTCACACAAATCTTCTTTTATAAGCCCCCCTTAAATGTGGTCAGCATAGCCTTAACACCTTGAGGAACTGTGAGTCTTCATCAAACAAAGTTGCCATGGCAACACCTCATTCACCACAAAACAGGAAGTTGTTGTAACTTCAGTGTACCTTGTCCAATCTGGCCTAAATTCCAACACATTCTCACTCCAATCTCGTCACATATTGACATTTGGTCATGGACTTTCCACGTCCACATACCCTGGGTGCGTTGGTTGTTGACGTTCTGGGATAAAGTGTCAGGTTCTGCCTGTTTCATGCGCTGTCTTCTTTCAAGATAGAAACAGGGATTTTTACACAAAATTTAACTTTTACATACAGTCTGTTTCAAAATAAACGCACTACGTCGGTACAACACCATAAATTGAAGGTTTTTTTCCTTCAACAACAAACACACATGGCCTTAACTTTTGTCCTTGTCCCGCTGCATTTCTCCCTGACACTGCCAGGCGCTGGCAACAGGCCGTGTATCATACTGACATTAAAAGATGCCTTTTTTCATTGGTTTCTGATGCCATAGGTCACTGCCTAAACGCCAGATTTCGACAACGTCGGAGTGAGACCAGGCTCCAAATTCCATTTGCTTTACAGGGCTCCAGGCCTGGAGACAATAGGCTCGTTCAAGATGAACTGCTCCTCGCCTGAAAAGTAGACGAGATCAGGGGGCTGCAGCAGGGGGCGGTGACAAATAGCCGCTATCAAGTCAAACAGTTTCCTGACAGTTTCCAGCAGCCTTCAGTCCATACAGGAAGTCACAGAAACACTTACATCCTGTCCGATATGATATCAGTTCATTAAAATGCTTTCAGACTTATATATAAGCTTGTTTTCAGTCTCCATCAGTCACACAACATGTATTCTGTTAAGAGAATGAACGTTTAAATTGGACAAATAAAATTTAAATATCTGAAACTCAACAAAATTAATGTCACATTGTTGAGTCGACATCTAAACCAATCAGCTGTTAGATCAGGTGAGAGCCAGGCGGTGCAGTCAGTGGAGAGCAACTGCAGCGCCTGGCTCTAAAAACTGCGGCCGCCTCGCTCTCTCGATTTTATCGCCATCCACCTTTGTAATACGTCAGAGCAAGTCGAGATGAAGTTGGACACAAAGCTAACCAGCATGCACTGTGCGCCGATCGCCGGTGACCGAATCTGCGCAGGCCTGGCTCATCTCGGACGAGCCTATTATGATGACCATTAGGTGTCATAGTAACTGTGCCATATGCTGGCAACAGGAAGTAAGCCTTGTCTGACATTTATCTTTTGATTTTGCATGAAATTTACATTGTGTGGTTACAACTGTAATACGGCCACATGATGTAAAATTTGTGTTCTAACGTGCTACATAGTCGACACAGAGAGGGATAAAAAATGGGAAATATGTTATTCGAGCACTCACAGTCTATGAAAGATATACCGTCTCACTCCTGCATGGAGCATCTGACTTTCATAGAAATGATCAGCCAATGTCCTGCCAGTACCTCCGACATGCACAATGGTGCAAGTGCCCATTAAGTGCTGCTTGCAGCTTTAATATTAGCTAATGCTTTTCTCCATACTGAGTCTCTGATGGGAGATTTTCAAAATGTGTTTAAAATGTCTGATTTAAATGCCAATGTCAGTGCTTTTGCTTTATCAGTTTCAAGTCGTAGCATGTCTACTATAACAATCTACTTTTACCCATGGTGAAGGGTTAAAAATTGAATGTCATTACTCTTGGATGATGGTTGTTACAACAGATGATGACCCTCTGCCTTAAAATTTGTGTGTCAGTCTTTGAAATGGTTGCATCATAGTAAATATTAATGTTTTTGCTCAGAAGGTGGGTTCCAAAAATAAGCAAAGTTATTCCAACACAGCTTTATTAAGAACATGTACTTACTTACTGTACTTACTTTTCAGTTAAGAGCATTGTAAATGTTGCTGCTGAGTTTTTTTTTAATAACACAGCCACCCTTTTTTCATTCTGGCATGGTGATACAAAGCTGCTAATATCAAACTTAAACAATCATTTCAAGTACTCTTTTCTGGGAACGGGCAGTGGTTATTTTTGATGTTTACTTGTCATTATTATGTTGGTCGCTGTCCCCCAGTTTCTGGAGGACTATTTTGTGCCCTAAACGTGGCTCGTCTAGACAGTGCCTTTGTCTTTTCTGCTCATTGTGCCAAAAGTAAATCTCATTAACAGTGAGAGGAATTGGCAGAACAGGGGCTCACTCGCAGGCTCTCTGTGAGCACTGTGCACTAAAAATAGACAGAAAGTGATTATTATACAGATCTGTGATTACATCTGAACCGTTGGATGTGTGGATATGATACTGTTTGGACTGAGCGAAGTGTGTCAACAGCACGGTATGATTTAAGTGGTCCTGGTTAACATTATACTTACATTGTAGATGCTCTAGGTCAAGAGTATTCAGACTTACTACCCTAAAGGGACAGTCCCCACCAAAATTAGAAATACATATTTTTCCTCTTACCTGTAGAGCTATTTATAAACCTAGATTGTTCTGGTGTAAGTGTTTGAGTGTTGGAGATATCGGCTGTAGAGATGTCTGCCTTCTCTCGATTTTAATGGAACTAGATGGCACTCAGTTTGTGCCCCCTGGTGATGCATACTTCCTCCTGCACAGAAAGACACATTACTGTTAAGTTTTCCTTTTTTTTTTTTTTGGTGCTTTGAGCATCACAAGCCAAGTGCCATCTACTTCCACTATATTTGAGATACTATAGTGTATTGGAGAGATACACTATATTTCAGACACTCAGCAGTCACTTGGGCAGTGACTTTGCAATCAGACACTGACGGAAGAAGCCATTATTTCACGTTGGCATGATACATGTCTGGGGGCTGTCAGTGTGTAATGGCTACCAATGGCGAAACACGGTCGGACAATAAGGTAGGTTAAGGGAGGGAGAAGTACGACTAGGGTGGACGGGAGGGGCTGAGGATGGATCCAACAATCACTGACTTTCACCCGGGATGCTGGTGAAAGTGCCTAATTCTAACCGTGTGCATGTGTTGGCTAAATGTAACCATGTGCGTTTGTTGTTAAAGGAAAAAAACATCAATTCTCTGTGTTGAACTGATGTCATACATTTATTTTGAAAGAGACTGTATGCAAACTGTACATGTCCTGTGAAAACGGAAGTGTATTTTGAAAAAAACACAATGCAAGTAACAGGCAGAAGTTGACATGGTGTCCCAGAACATCAACAACTGATGTAACTAGGCTACCGTGCATGTCTCTATCTTGACGTGGGAAGTCCACGACCAAGCAGAAAAAAAAACAGATCTGAAACAAGAAGCAGTAAGTGTTAGAGTTTCAGCGTTGCCTCTCCCTTGTGTTTCCTGTTTCCCCTTCCTACTGTCTCGTGTTTGTTTTCAGTCTGTCTCTAGCCCTGTTTACACATACATGGTTATTTTTAGAAACGGAAACATATTCCTTCGTTTGTGCCCTTTGTTTACACGCAAACAGAGAATTCGCCTCTGAAAACGATTCAGTCTAAAAACTCTGGCCAGAGTGGAGATCTTGGAAAACTCCGGTTGCACGTTTGCATGTAAACTGAGCAAGATGGAGAAAACGCAGGCAGCAGACATCACATTATGCGACAGAACTTGCAAAAGTGCGACCTATGTTTACATGCTGCTATGGTGATCATGGATGCTTCAGAGTAGCAGCCGCATTTATGTTGGTGCAAGCCCTCTTTGTATGTTTGCATTTGCAAATACAGCTGCTCTATTATATCGTGGAGCAGAGACGGATAAGTGCTCGGAGGCCAGCAATTTTGCAGCAACAACTTCTCCTCCCTCCAACACGAAAAGCCAGTCCGCATCACTGCCAGCATCGCTGGTTTTGGGTCCGTCCTGGGAGAACTGCTGTCTGGTGGGAGAACTTTGAAAATGAAGTGGTTGTCCTGGAGGAGTGGCGTGAAAATTTTAAGATGTTGCGGTCATCACTGCTGTCACTCTCGGAATTGCTGCGTCCCTACATCGAGGGTGAGATGACTGTCATGCGGTCTCCTGTCAGTGTCATAAAAAAAGTTGCCTGCACCCTGTATTACCTGTCCGACCAGGGTAGACTGCGGCATACATACACGGGTTGGTGTAAACGCAAAGTTTTCTGAAAACGGACACGTGTGCACGAAATTATTTTTGAAAACGGAGAGGGTGAAATGTCCGTTTATGAAAATAGCCGGCTACGTGTAAACATAGTGTCTGTGTGTTTGCTGGGCGTGGCCTTCTGGTTCCCTTCTCCTGCCAGTCCTCCTGAGTGCCAGCAGCTGCTGAACCTGTACACCTGAACCAGATCTACAATCATGCCACTGCAGTATAAAACCCCGGCTCAGACCTCCAGACTCTGCTAGATCGCTCAGTCTCCTCTGCGGTTCACCACACCAGCCTCAACCATAACCCGCCACATCCAGCCTTGTTCTCGACTTTTACCTGCAGATTTGGTCTGCTCTGCCTTCTGCCTTCCTGGTTGCGTTTGCATTTAGGTCCTTAGTTGAACTGCCACAACAAAACAATCTGGCCAGCATGGACCCAGCAGACACAGCCCCTGAACCCACCAATCTGCAAAAAGCTGTCTCCAGTCATGGACTGCTATTAGGACAACATGAACAACACCTCAGAGCACTCTCTGACAACTGCCAAAGCATGGCAAATCAAATAGCTGAACTTACACATCAAATGTCCCCTCTTACATGCTCCCTCCCTCAGTGAACCCAGCTCAGCCTCCTCAGTCTGTTTCCCCTGCTGCAGCTCCAGCGCCACCTCAACCAAAAGAATCCCATGCCACAGACCCATGGTCTTTTTCTGGACAGATGGACTTCTGCTATATGCTATGGTCTTCCAGCAACGGCCTCCAATGTTTGCTTTAGATCAGTCCAAAGTACAATATTTACTGAGCAGAAGCAATTTACTGAAGTCAGTCTGTGGGAACCTGGTCTTATGAAGATTCTGTTAGCAAGATGAAGGCTGTGTTTGACCACCCAGATTTTCAGGGGAATGCATTTAACTGTTAATTCCCTGGCAGGGAAACAGGATTGTGACTGATTACTCTTGGACCTATTCTGCTGATGCTAAGTGGAACAAGGGAGCCTTATGGGGAGTGTTTGTGAAAGGATTAAATGAGTAAACGAGGGATAAATAAAATGGCTGACCTGTGCTCTTCGGTTTCTCTTGCCATTTGGATCATCAATGATCTGTGGATAAGGTGCTCTCAGCAGCCATCTGCCTCTCGTTCCCCAACCCTTAACTCTCCCAAGAGCCCAGCCTTCTGTGAGGTTCTGAGTCAGAGCCATCATCTCTTCTCGTAAAGAGGAGCCCTTGCAGCAGGGAGTGGGCTCATCTGACCCCTAAGGAGTATCTTCACAGAATCAAGCCTGGTAAGTGCATTTATTGCAGCCGAGCTGGACATTTTCTCACTACCTGCCCCATTCGGCCAAAAGACATGGCTGGTGGGCCAGACAAAGTCTTTCACCCCATCCAAACCTTGATGGCAAATACAAGCCACAATCTGTTGTAACCAACTTTCCTTGCCTCTCTTAGCCTTGGTAGATTCTGGTGTTAAAGGGAACTTAAAGGGAACTAAAGGGAAAAAAACACCCACTGCTTGTGCTCTGGATGGAAGATTGCTGACCCATGTCACCCAACAAACTGAACCCATCACCCTGGTTCTCTCAAATAATCATCAAGAAGGTTCAACATTATTTCCACTCTTATGACACCATTGTTGGTGGGACACCCCTGGTCAAAGCACCATAATCCCCATATCGATTGGTCTGCTGTGAGAATTGTGAGTTGGAGCTCGTTTTGCCACTCTTCTTGTTTGCAGTCTGCTTTGCCTCCCACAGAGGCGACCGCTGGGTCATCCAGTCCTGAGCCTCCAGATCTGTCTTCTGTTCCTGCTGAATATCATGACCCTGGTGAGGTTTTCACTAAGGACCGTGCTCTCTCTCTGCCTCCTCACAGACCAAAGGACTGTGCAATTAATCTCCTCCCTGGTGCACCTTTGCCTTCCAGTCGCTCGTCTAACCTATCTCTGCCTAGAAGAGAGTCCATGGAGAAGTACATCAACGATTCTTTGGCAGCTGGCATAACCCACCCATCTTGGTGCCAGGTTTTCTTTGTGGCAAAGAAGGATTAGATGTTACACCCCTGCATTGACTCTTGAGGTTTGAACAACAGCACAGTGAAGAACAAAGTATCCCCTGCCAATATTCTCTTCTGCTTTTGACCTGCTGCAGGGTAGCATTGTATTGACAAAGCTAGATCTAAGGAATGCTTGTCACCTGGTTCACATAAGAGAAGGAGATTAATGAAATACTGGGCCATTTTGAATATCTGGTGATGCCATTTGGTCTGGCAAATGCACCTGCAGTCTTCCAGGCATTGGTGAATGATGTTTTGAGAGACTCTCTTAACCATTTTGTCGCTGTCTTTGTCTATCTTGATGACATTCTCATCTTCTCCAAAAACCAGTCTGAACATGTCTCCCATGTCCGTCAGATTCTGCAACGACTCCTGGAGAATTAACTGTTTTCAAGGCTGAAAAATGTGAATTTCAGTCCAGCACTGAGTTTCCTTGGGTACATTATCGAGAGTGGGCAGAAGAAGACTGACCCAGAAATAGTCAGAGCAGTAGCAGATTGGCCACAACACACCACTAGAAAACATCTCTGCTGCACCACTGACCAGACTCACCTCCTCTTCAATCTTGTTCTCCTGGACTCCTGAGGCAGAGGGTGCCTTCAAGGAGTTAAAGACCCTTTTCACCTTCTTCAATCTCCTTTTTAGCTGTTTAACCTAGTTTTAGTTTTCCTTTTAGCTGATTTACCTCATTTTAATCTCCTTGTAGCTGTTTAACTAGTTTCCCTGGGACCGTTTCCCCCGTACTGGCAATATAGTTGTAGAAAATTTTTGTTTTTTGTTTGAAAAAATGTTTTTCTAACTTGGCCTCTTTTTTGGCTTTTATTAAACAATGATTGTCATTGGAAATAAAAGCAGTTCAGTTGTGAAACTTGAAAGCCACATCTCTGCTTCTTCTCAGCTGACAACGACTGACCTGCTGTCGTGAAATACTGTGAATTGTTGGGAAATGGAGCTCAGAACTGCTTATACTGTAACAGTCATGGCATTTTGGCGATGTGTTTTTTTAACAGTTTCTGTACCTAGTGTTAGTCTCCTTTTAACTGATTTGCCTAGTTTTAGTCCTTTTTTCACTTTTATGAGTTTTGAAGCCTAAATGCAATCGCCAGAATTATAAAGCTAACATTAGGCTACAAACCAACTACATCATGGTCACATGAATTAACATCTCTACCACAACAAGGCTGTAAAGCTGTGTTTGGCGTGATGACATTCTGTAGTCTAGCCACTTGTTCGTAGCAACCTTTTTTAAGACAATTACAAGCTTTCAAATTCATTAGTGGGGTATTTATAGATATATTTAATGCTGTAAAACACAACGTGAAAGTCTCTAAAGCTTGTGTTAACCACAGACCTTTATTTATGCATTTAACCAAAAACCCATTCAAAGAACCAAATGACTTCAAGACAAGGGAAGACGACAGTCCTAAAATGCTAACTCATTTCTGGGTTTCAGGACTCATTCCTGGGGCACTCTGTTGCTGAGTCCCTGATAATGTTTCCTATTTCCTGTTTCCTGAAACAGGGATGATTGCTTTATTTCACCGAGGCCTCCACAGTCAACCTCGGGGCCGAATATATGTATGTACAAAGGCTGTTGCCGCACCGGTCCAGGTTCAAATCCAGCCTGTGGCCTTTTGCTGCATGTCATTCCTCCTCTCTCTCCCCCCTTCACACTTGACTGTCCTATCAATTAAAGGCGAAAACACCCAAAAAATAATCTTTTGAAAACCCATATGAAAACCCAAAAACTTCTGCCAACACATTCTCACTCCAACGTCGTCTCATATCATGGACTTTCCACGTCCACATATGATGTGCAAGGTACCTTGGGTGTGTTGGTTGTTGACGTTCTGGGATACTGTGTCAAGTTCTGCCTGTTACTTGCAAATGGTTGATATCAGTGTATTCATATAAAGCAGTTACACTGATGGAGCTCGTAAAACATTTCCACTGTGAACGTCTGGCTCTTCCACAGAAATGTAAATATGCTGCAGATACAGTAAGTTATATCATTCTAATTATACATTTGATAGGCAAACAACTTCTGTTAGTCCTTCTTTATATGGTTGGTATAGATGCTGGTTCAACTGACTACAGCACATTTTTCTATGATACATGAGATAATCAGATATATGTATTTTTTGCACAAGAGATGAATGAATGTCTGTCTCTAAAGCACAGACAGCAGTAACTGACCTTCTGACCTGAAGGCAAACTCACACCCTCTCTAGTGATCAAGCCAACTTCTTTTTTTTTTGTTTTTATTTTAGTTTATCAAAATGTTTTAAAAAACATATTTTGTATTAAGGAGCTAAGACTAAGGTGAATATTTCAGCTTAAAGCTACTAGTTTTGTTTCAGTGAAGTGCACTCATGTTGTCCGACTGACTGTTCTTTTTCTGCTTCCCCTTTTTTTCTGCACACTAACCCCAGCAACTACCAGTGCTCCTTACCAAGATATCTGCATTACAGTAGAACTGTTTAAGATAACTATGAAGTCATAACCCAGTAAGTACAAAGAGAAGAGAAACACAATTATACATTTTTAAAATGTGCTTTTAGCTAATTCCAGATTACATAGCAGGCAGGTTTACTGTAAAATTCATGCTGACATCCAAAGATGAATTTCACTTGCAAAGCATTCAATTCTATAACCTTTGAGATGTCATGATTTACATCATTTTGTGCCTTTGGAGTCAGCAGAGCTCATTTTTACAGTCTATAGCTGGTACCTGCAGTTATTCCACAGGCTAGTTAATAACATGTCGGGCAGGAAATCCAAAGTGTGGGATCATTTTGAGAAAGTGAAGGATGAACCCAAGGTGATATGTAAACTCTGCAGGCAAACATTTGCCTATCATTCGTCGACTTCAAACATGACGTATCATCTGAAACATGTAAGTAGCTACATGCCCATTAGCCACTTAGCACAATCATTACTGGTTTGCCGACAGCGTCATTAACAGGCGGCTCGCTCAGTGTGTGACGTGCACTTGTAGATAAAATATAGGCCTATATTAATGAAGGTTCATTAGTACGGTTTTGTATTTCTCTGTAATGTAGCACAGTGTTAACAATGTTACTGATACTATTCTTTCTCAGACCTTTAACTCAAACCATTGTGTTGCCCCGCCTAAAATATGTAATTTAATTATTAAATTAATATTGTAAACATGCAGGTGACTAGTTGACTAATGGCCCTAAATGACAACTATTAGTCAACTAGGAAAATTCTTTGTCAGGGGCAGCCCGGGTTTTCTGACAATGTCAGTTTACATTATTATTAAAATCAAAATCAAAAACGGCTTCATTGGCGAGTATGTACATACAAGGAATCTCACTCCGGTTTCTGTTGCTCTCAATGTACATACAAAGTAGGGGAGACATACAGCAGTTAAACTGGTGAATAGTAGAGCAATCATGCAGTGGTTCAGACTGCAGCGAGTGCTGAATGAATAGGAAATGGTTAATATAATGGGTTACTTTTTATTTGTAAAGGTAGAATTTATGGCTGAACTGCTGTTGTGAAATACTATAAATGAAGTTCTGGGGAAACAGGGCTCAGGACTGCTGACTAAGAATTCCAGTTTATCTCACTGTTTGCATCATCCCACTCCTTTAACGTCTGCAGCTAAGTTTTGATTATAGCCATTGTTTGAGTCCTTTGTTAAAAGCATTACTGTTTGTCTCAAGTTTTAGATTAGTGGGTAGAGAGTTCCAAAGTTTAGCCCTCTTTACAGAAAGAGCAGGCTGACAGAATGAAGTCTTGTATCTTGGGACAAGACAATTTTCAAAGGTGAGAAGGTTGTGTTTTCTTAAAATGCGGCAGGGATGCCATCTCATTGGTTTCCGGTCCGTGAGTTTTATTGGTTGCTTGTATACTCAGGTTACAGGTTTTAATGTGGCCGAAGAAGCTTGTGACCATAATGTGATGCAATATGACAGATGAGAAAAAATCATTGCATGTACAGTTTTTCAGCTTGATGTGACAGGCTCCTTCTAATAAAACAAAAGCAGTTAAGATTTGGTTTAACCTTGTTGCAGATGTGCTTAACCTGACTATCAAACTTTAAGTTCTTGTCTTGTTAAGTTCTTGTAGTTATTATGCATCTTCTTGTGATTTAGTGTCTCCTAGTGAACATTTTGTATCTGTTAGTGGTCATTCTGTGTCTCCTAGGGGTTGTTTAGAATCTCTTTGTAGTCGTTTGGGTCTTTTTGAGGTTATTTCGTGTTTCCTTTTGTTGTCTTTGTGGTTGTTTTGTGTCTCTCTGTAGTCATTTTGTGTCTCCTTGTGGTTGTTATGCCTGTTTTTGTGATTATTTTGTCTCTCTTTGCAGTTCCTTTGCATCTCTTTGTGATTATTAGTGAAGGACAGGGGGAGCCCCTGACCCTTGTGGGCCCTGGGTCTGTGTTCAGCAGGCCTGTTCAGTATGGAACAGACATAAATAAAAGTTGATAATAAGGTTGTTGTTGTTGTTTTTAAACAGAATACATGTAGATACGTGGTTGAAGAGAACTTTATTTATACACTAAGTTATTTCATTGACACAAACAAATAAAACATTTGGGTCCAAATAATAAACAAAAAAATCCTATAAGATAAACCCATCAGTGAAAATATTAAAAGGTAATACAGTTAACAACACGGAGTCCCATCATCCACTAGACGCCGGCAGATGCCCCAGTACCGCAAGACATACATGTAACATGACTAAGATTCTTTTATCAGTGTCCACAAAGAGTGAGCTCAGTTCAGTGGAGTCATGTCCATATTTCTCACAGGTATCCTATGTTAGAGGGCACGTGAGTATTTGTTCTTCAGTTTGTACGCCTGTCTTACAGCAACACACATTTTCTGGTGGTGTACGGCTCCACCTCCCATTTATACTCGCAATCTGTGAAAAGGCAACCAGAACCGTGTATAAGTTACTCTCAGATGGTCTTCAACAGAGGGTGTATTGCTAGTATAAAGTGGATGTCCACATATGATGTGCAAGGTATCCTAGATGAATGAAATACAGCATTCAATACTGGGCCATTTTGAATATCTTTTGATGCTATTTGGTCTGGCAAATGCACCTGCAGTCTTCCAGGCATTGGTGAATGATGTTTTGAGAGACTTTCTTCACCATTTTGTCTTTGTCTATCTTGATGACATTCTCATCTTCTCCAAAAACCATCTGAACATGTCTCCCATGTTTCCTTGGGTACATTATCGAGAGTGGGCAGAAGAAGACTGACCCAGAAATAGTCAGAGCAGTAGCAGATTGGCCACAACCCACCACCAGAAGACATCTCTGCTGCACCACTGACCAGACTCACCTCCTCTTCAATCTTGTTCTCCTGGACTCCTGAGGCAGAGGGTGCCTTTAAGGAGTTAAAGACCCTTTTCACCTTCTTCAATCTCCTCTTTAGCTGCTTTACCTAGTTTTAGTCTTCTATTTAGCTCTGTTTAAGCAAGTTGTGGTTTCCTTTATAGCTGATTTACCTCATTTTAATCTCCTTGTGGCTGTTTAACTAGTTTCCCGGGGACCATTTCCCCAGTACTGGCAATATAGTTGTGGTAAAATTTTGGTTTTTGTTTGAAAAAATGTTTTTCTAACTTGGCCTCTTTTTGGCTTTTATTAAACAATGATTGTCATTGGAAATAAAAGCAGTTCAGTTGTGAAACTTGAAAGCCACATCTCTGCTTCTTCTCAGCTGACAACGACTGACCTGCTGTTGTGAAATACTGTGAATTGTTGGGAAATGGAGCTCAGAACTGCTTATACTGTAACAGTCATGGCATTTTGGCGATGTGTTTTTTTAACAGTTTCTGTACCTAGTGTTAGTCTCCTTTTAACTGATTTGCCTAGTTTTAGTCCTTTTTTCACTTTTATGAGTTTTGAAGCCTAAATGCAATCGCCAGAATTATAAAGCTAACATTAGGCTACAAACCAACTACATCATGGTCACATGAATTAACATCTCTACCACAACAAGGCTGTAAAGCTGTGTTTGGCGTGATGACATTCTGTAGTCTAGCCACTTGTTCGTAGCAACCTTTTTTAAGACAATTACAAGCTTTCAAATTCATTAGTGGGGTATTTATAGATATATTTAATGCTGTAAAACACAACGTGAAAGTCTCTAAAGCTTGTGTTAACCACAGACCTTTATTTATGCATTTAACCAAAAACCCATTCAAAGAACCAAATGACTTCAAGACAAGGGAAGACGACAGTCCTAAAATGCTAACTCATTTCTGGGTTTCAGGACTCATTCCTGGGGCACTCTGTCGCTGAGTCCCTGATAATGTTTCCTATTTCCTGTTTCCTGAAACAGGGATGATTGCTTTATTTCACCGAGGCCTCCACAGTCAACCTCGGGGCCGAATATATGTATGTACAAAGGCTGTTGCCACACCGGTCCAGGTTCAAATTCAGCCTGTGGCCCTTTGCTGCATGTCATTCCTCCTCTCTCTCTCCCCCCTTCACACTTGATTGTCCTATCAATTAAAGGCGAAAACACCCAAAAAATAATCTTTTGAAAACCTATATGAAAACCCAAAAACTTCTGCCAACACATTCTCACTCCAACGTCGTCTCATATCATGGACTTTCCACGTCCACATATGATGTGCAAGGTACCTTGGGTGTGTTGGTTGTTGACGTTCTGGGATACTGTGTCAAGTTCTGCCTGTTACTTGCAAATGGTTGATATCAGTGTATTCATATAAAGCAGTTACACTGATGGAGCTCGTAAAACATTTCCACTGTGAACGTCTGGCTCTTCCACAGAAATGTAAATATGCTGCAGATACAGTAAGTTATATCATTCTAATTATACATTTGATAGGCAAACAACTTCTGTTAGTCCTTCTTTATATGGTTGGTGTAGATGCTGGTTCAACTGACTACAGCACATTTTTCTATGATACATGAGATAATCAGATATATGTATTTTTTGCACAAGAGATGAATGAATGTCTGTCTCTAAAGCACAGACAGCAGTAACTGACCTTCTGACCTGAAGGCAAACTCACACCCTCTCTAGTGATCAAGCCAACTTCTTTTTTTTTTTGTTTTTATTTTAGTTTATCAAAATGTTTTAAAAAACATATTTTGTATTAAGGAGCTAAGACTAAGGTGAATATTTCAGCTTAAAGCTACTAGTTTTGTTTCAGTGAAGTGCACTCATGTTGTCCGACTGACTATTCTTTTTCTGCTTCCCCCTTTTTTTCTGCACACTAACCCCAGCAACTACCAGTGCTCCTTACCAAGATATCTGCATTACAGTAGAACTGTTTAAGATAACTATGAAGTCATAACCCAGTAAGTACAAAGAGAAGAGAAACACAATTATACATTTTTAAAATGTGCTTTTAGCTAATTCCAGATTACATAGCAGGCAGGTTTACTGTAAAATTCATGCTGACATCCAAAGATGAATTTCACTTGCAAAGCATTCAATTCTATAACCTTTGAGATGTCACGATTTACATCATTTTGTGCCTTTGGAGTCAGCAGAGCTCATTTTTACAGTCTATAGCTGGTACCTGCAGTTATTCCACAGGCTAGTTAATAACATGTCGGGCAGGAAATCCAAAGTGTGAGATCATTTTGAGAAAGTGAAGGATGAACAAGGTGATATGTAAACTCTGCAGGCAAACATTTGCCTATCATTCGTCGACTTCAAACATGACGTATCATCTGAAACATGTGAGTAGCTACATGCCCATTAGCCACTTAGCACAATCATTACTGGTTTGCCGACAGCGTCATTAACAGGCGGCTTGCTCAGTGTGTGACGTGCACTTGTAGATAAAATATAGGCCTATATTAATGAAGGTTCATTAGTACGGTTTTGTATTTCTCTGTAATGTAGCACAGTGTTAACAATGTTACTGAGACTATTCTTTCTCACACCTTGAACTCAAACCATTGTGTTGCCCCGCCCAAAATATGTAATTTAATTATTAAATTAAAATTGTAAACATGCAGGTGACTAGTTGATTAATGGCCCTAAATGACAACTATTAGTCGACTAGGAAAATTCTTTGTCAGGGGCAGCCCTGGTTTTCTGACAATGTCAGTTTACATTATTATTAAAATCAAAATCAAAACGGGCTTCATTGGCTGAGTATGTACATACAAGGAATCTCACCCCGGTTTCTGTTGCTTTCAATGTACATACAAAGTAGGGGAGACATACAGCAGTTAAACTGGTGAATAGTAGAGCAATCATGCAGTGGTTCAGACTGCAGCGAGTGCTGAATGAATAGGAAATGGTTAATATAATGGGTTACTTTTTATTTGTAAAGGCAGAATTTATGGCTGAACTGCTGTTGTGAAATACTATAAATGAAGTTCTGGGGAAACAGAGCTCAGGACTGCTGACTAAGAATTCCAGTTTATCTCACTGTTTGTATCATCCCACTCCTTTAATGTCTGCAGCTCAGATGATATAAAAATGCAGTGACCAGCTGTCCTTCACTTCTGCCCACAGACTGACTGGTGTGACATTCAAAACTGTAAGTACTCTGATGGTTTCATACATCACTGTAGTTAAATGCAGAGTTATTGCAGGATGCAGTTAAATCTGTTTATAAAAGGTACATTAGGCTCAATGTGGTGGATTCATCACACTTTTTTTTTCAATGTAGGAAGCAAAAGAAGAGCATCCATTCAGATATACCCTTTTCTACCAAAATTAGCACATGTACGCAGGCTTTTTAAACACAAGTAAACCTGCTTAGAATAGGCTATAGACTCTTTTCCTTCTGCCAGTAGGTCATCGTTGTCAGCACAGTTCTGCAACAGACAATTGTGGCTTTTTGTGTGTGTGTGTGTGTTTTGGTGTGTCACATTTGACATCATGGACAGGCCAGGTCAGTAAACAGTAGAATGGAGCATAGAGGCCAGTGAAAAGGTTGCAGTGATAATTTCTTTTTATATCTAACTTTTTCAGTCTCTCCTTCAAACTGGGTACCAACTAATTTGGATCGATGTGTAAGCGCTGCTTGGGTAGAGAGACAGATGGTATTTTGTGACAGCGCATCATTGCATCTTGCCTGTAAAGAAGCTAAAATTAGTGCATTCACCCAGGTGATGTGTCCCAATGGATGCTGAGCCAGAGGCGGTAAATTTCTGTGACTATTGCAGAATCTTTTGACCCAAGTGTGGATGTCAATTAAAACCTTTCCTATTGCATTGAAAAGCCAGATGTTAGCAGGTATTAGTGCGTTTTTCTGGTGCAGCGCAAAATGTATTTTTCATGCATTTCCAGTATTTTTTAATCAGATACAATTTTTTAGATTTAATTGTTTTTGTTTGTTGGTTTCAGAATCATGAGCAGGAACTACTTGTCCAAAAATGATGAGCTCCGCAGGGGAGACTACCTGATATCCAACAACAGGGAGTGGAAGGCTATTTTCCAGGTGAGAAACTCACTTTAAAGTTGAACGCTAAAGTAACTGATGACTCCATATTTGGTGTGATATTCTTTGGATAATAGTCTGATGTGTCTCTTTTCTGCCTGCAGGATGATGGTAACTTTGTCATCTATGGCTGGAAGCCTGTGTGGGCTTCAGACACTTATGGATCAGATGCTGTTCGCCTGTGCATGCAGGCTGACTGCAACCTGGTCATGTACAACAAGTGTGACACTGCCAAGTGGCACACAAACTCTGCCAGATCTGAGTGCAACATGTGCCGACTTCAACTGACTGATGACGGCAAACTGGTGGTGAACAGGGAATGTGATGAAATTTGGAGCTCTGCTCAGTCTAGAGGCATGAAATAATGTCTTATCATGACATCACGAAGCTTTTTAAATTGAATGCTTTGCCAGTGAAAGTCATCTTTGGATGTCAGCGTGAATCAGAGTAAACCTGCCTGCCATGTAATCTGGAATTAAATAAAAGCTCTTTTTCACAACGTATACATGTGTTTTTATTCTCTTTGTACTTTCTACAATTTGTGCTTATTGGTTATCTTAAACTGTTCTACTTGTCAGGCAAATAGATAAACAGAAGGTCAAATTACATCCTAACTGTTAACCAGTGTTGATCTGATACAGTTTCCACCACGTGAGGCAATGTGAACGATGTAGCATAAAAGAGCAAAAGAGGAGTTTTGCCTAATGGACTTTCCCATAGAATCATCACAGTCGTCGTTCATGAGCCGTTGGGCACAGATATGCAAAGGGCCCCACCACCTCCCCGACAGAGGAGCACAACACACAGACTCTGTGGTGGTTTTGCATCTCCTTTTTATTTTTATTTTATTTTATTGTTTATTTGATGTGGACATCACAATTACATGGGACAAACCAGATGCACTGTTTGAGTGTTTTAGCACATGTGCTAATTCGCAACACTTGTCCGCAGGAGGCTTTTGAAATGATAAAAATGATAAAGAAATAGAATGAAAGAGAAAAAAATGCAGTGTACAATAACATTACAACAGTAAAAGAGAAGCAGTTTTTCAGATTAAGTACATACATAAGCTACAAAGCAAAGGCAACATGGTCAAGCAACCAACCAGTTAAAACTATTCATGTGAGCACTTTTGATTTTAGCCATTGTTTGAGTCCTTTGTTAAAAGCATTACTGTTTGTCTCAAGTTTTAGATTAGTGGGTAGAGAGTTCCAAAGTTTAGCCCTCTTTACAGAAAGAGCAGGCTGACAGAATGAAGTCTTGTATCTTGGGACAAGACAATTTTCAAAGGTGAGAAGGTTGTGTTTTCTTAAAATGCGGCAGGGATGCCATCTCATTGGTTTCCGGTCCGTGAGTTTTATTGGTTGCTTGTATACTCAGGTTATAGGTTTTAATGTGGCCGAAGAAGCTTGTGACTATGATGTGATGCAATATGACAGATGAGAAAAAATCATTGCATGTACAGTTTTTCAGCTTGATGTGACAGGCTCCTTCTAATAAAACAAAAGCAGTTAAGATTTGGTTTAATCTTGTTGCAGATGTGCTTAACCTGACTATCAAACTTTAAGTTCTTGTCTTGTTAAGTTCTTGTAGTTATTATGCATCCTCTTGTGATTTAGTGTCTCCTAGTGGTCATTTTGTTTCCCCTTGTGGTCATTCTGTGTCTCCTAGGGGTTGTTTAGAATCTCTTTGTAGTCGTTTGGGTCTTTTTGAGGTTATTTCGTGTTTCCTTTTGTTGTCTTTGTGGTTGTTTTGTGTCTCTTTGTAGTCATTTTGTGTCTCCTTGTGGTTGTTATGCCTGTTTTTGTGATTATTTTGTCTCTCTTTGCAGTTCCTTTGCATCTCTTTGTGATTATTAGTGAAGGACAGGGGGAGCCCCTGACCCTTGTGGGCCCTGGGTCTGTGTTCAGCAGGCCTGTTCAGTATGGAACAGACATAAATAAAAGTTGATAATAAGGTTGTTGTTGTTGTTTTTAAACAGAATACATGTAGATACGTGGTTGAAGAGAACTTTATTTATACACTAAGTTATTTCATTGACACAAACAAATAAAACATTTGGGTCCAAATAATAAACAAAAAAATCCTATAAGATAAACCCATCAGTGAAAATATTAAAAGGTAATACAGTTAACAACACGGAGTCCCATCACTCAGTAGACGTCGGCTGATGCCCCAGTACCGCAAGACATGCATGT
Source organism: Cephalopholis sonnerati (assembly GCA_019142605.1). NCBI lineage: Eukaryota > Metazoa > Chordata > Actinopteri > Perciformes > Serranidae > Cephalopholis > Cephalopholis sonnerati. The sequence continues at coordinate 15,566,012 of JAGQAX010000021.1, read as the reverse complement.
AACATGACTAAGATTCTTTTATCAGTGTCCACAAAGAGTGAGCTCAGTTCAGTGGAGTCATGTCCATATTTCTCACAGGTATCCTATGTTAGAGGGCATGTGAGTATTTGTTCTTCAGTTTGTACGCCTGTCTTACAGCAACACACATTTTCTGGTGGTGTACGGCTCCACCTCCCATTTATACTCGCAATCTGTGAAAAGACAACCAGAACTGTGTATAAGTTACTCTCACATAGTCGTCAACGTAGGGTGTACTGCTGGTATAAATGGATGAACAGATATATGTGGGCTAATGGCCTAGTAGGTTTAGTATCTTGTTCCCTCTTTAGATCTTAATTGTTCAATCATCTTTCTGCGGTCACTCTCAATATGAACTTGTTTCTCTTATCTCATGACTTGATCCTCTTTTCTCATCATTTCTAGAACAAACCACAAGGGGTCATCTAGCACGCCCTGACGCTGCCCAAAGATTCACGGTAAGATGAGTTGAAACAGGAAACTGCTTGCAACGCACTGTTCTGCAATGTTGTAAAAATCTGCCGGTTCACACCAGTGCAACTAGATGAGATGGTGTATCATCACTATGCATCAACTCTCTGTACTTCCGTTCTGATTTCTAGCTTTTAAGGCTTATTTTGTTGTTGAATATAACATTTGCATTTGTAGTAGTGATGAAACGGCAAAAAACAGAAACAAAATGAGCATCAGATGAACTGTATTCATTATAAATATGCCACAATAATATAAAGAACCAGCACCAATTAAGAATGGAGAATGAGTGTATGTGGGAGGAGGCAGCAGCAGCAACCCACTATCTACACCAGCACACTGTGAGGACAGAAACAGAGAGCACCTGCCACAGCAAGTGAGCACGCCATCTACGGCCTTTTTGACTTGACCAGCGGACTTCGCTACAAGCCAAATGGTTGTAGAAGCAGTTGATGTGCTTAAAGTTCCAAAACCAGCTGCTGGAGATTTGACCAGCTGCGTTGCAGGTGACACCATCAGCCGGTTTAAGAGCTTAGACAGACAGTTCACAGCTCTGCAACTTTTCTCTGCAACGTTCTAAAACAGTTTCGTCTTCTCGTGAATCATTGGTCTAATCTGGGCTTTAGAGTCAGACGTTTATATCTACATAGGAAGCAGGGCCTTGTCTATGGAGATTGCCATGTTGCACCACCATGTTTCTACGGAGGCCCAGAGCTGACAAACCAAACACTGGCTCTAAAAGGGCCATTTGTGTTTTTATGATGGTCACAGTAGTCAGCAGCCCCTCTGCGACAAGAGCCTTAGAAAAATACTGTTTTTTAAAAACTTGAAACTGCTTTATTCAGTGTTTTTACCAGTTTAAATGCCTGGGTCCATTAATCAGTGATAAAAGGTGAGCACAGATTGGCAGGTGTTAGAATGGTAAAATGATCATTCATTTCCAGGTTTTAGGACTCATTACTGGAGTGCTCCATTGTCAGTTTAATCAGGAGAGACAGAAGAATGAAGTAAAGATCATATTTAATACAGAATATGAGTGTACAGATTAACAGATGATTTGTGCTGATTGAGATCTAACAGAAGTCTTTGGACCTTGGACACCAGATGGAGATATTTTGTATTCGAGGGGCATCTGAGCGGCAACAGGATAAACCCCCCCATGAAGCCCAGACACTAGTAGTGGTGGTGGCTGATGACTCTGAGGCTGCTGACTGCTGAGGCAGATGTGGCTGATGAATCCATAAAGATTAGGTGGTGATGGGGAGGTGGTGGGCACGCACGGCGGCAGCAAGAAAGAACTACTGCAGAGATAGAACCATACTTAAAATGACTCAACTGACCCACCCAGACAATGCCACCTAGAGATAAAGAGTGAGCAGATGTGCAAAGAGTGAATGGCAGGGTGAGAAAGAAACTTACAGCCTGAGCATGAAAAATATTGTCTTCCTCACTGAGCTTTCACCAGAGCTTTATCACTACTTTTTTTATTATAAAGGTCAGTCCTACTTGTTTTAACAAACTTGTTTCAACAAATTATACAAAAGCATCCATGATTTTTGTAAATTTAAAATGTATTATTACTCTGTAATTAAAATGGCATCACGTTTTTTGTGCATTATGACTTATTTAGGATTCAAACCTTGAAGTTTTGGACTTACCTGTCTTGACTTGGGACCAGAGCTTAAAGACTTGTGACTTGCAAAACACTGATTAGGTGCCACCTCTGCAGTATAACATCAAATGCAAATACTATGAAGCTATGATGAAAATATTATGCTCTAGATGTAATATTAAAGCAGAACCACTAGATGGCAAACAAAGCTCATAATAAAACAGCTCTATCCAGTAACACCAACCTCTGCTTGATACTGAGAATTACAGACTGAGTACCGTAATCTGTCTGGATTAGGCTCAAGAGGATACCAAATACACAGACAGCCAGTGCTGCTACAGGTTTTACCGTCATTCATAACTTCAAATAAAGGGTCTTTCATCATAAACAGAGCACCAAACAAACAGTGTCCATTTCATGAGCTAACAGTGGCAGCTTTCTCTATGACTCCATGTTTCCCTTTTTCGTCAGTATCTAAATATCTAGCCCTGAGGGTTAAAGAGAGAGGGTTCATAATCTCACCTACACAATTTGTTCTTCTTTTGTTGCTGTATTCTGTTGAATCTAAACCTACACTGCAACAGTCAACAACATTAGTATAGAACAGAAAGAATACAGTAAAACAACAAACAATAAATATGTACTTATTTAAATATTCAAAGATTCAAAAACTTTAAAGTTACAGAAAGAGTTTACAGAAAGTAGTCCAACACAAATACTTCAAATACAACATACACAGAGCAGCATAGATCCGTAACCCCTACACTGACACTGTAAATCATGGAAAAAATAGGACACAGTGACATGACATCTGGGGTTATGATTTGTTAAAAAAAAAAAAAAACAGCAAATGTAACTAATGACAATCTGTATCTACGGTGCTGCCTTCGGGGAGACTAAACTGTCTCTCTAATCGAAGCATCTGGACTCAACATGTGAAGGATGTTAAGGGTCCAAAACAATAATCTGTGGCTTTGAGACAGCCCTCACTTTATACTAGTGCTGAAGGTCATTAAGGGCAGCACCAGTGATCTTATGGCACAGCTTGACAATTCTTTCCAGTTTGTTCCTTTTCAGACAACACATCATAGACAAAAGGATGGACTCAATAAAAGAGGGATAAAACATTTTCATCAATGTCATGTCCACTTTAAAACCTCTCAACTTCCTTAAAAACACATAGCATATTTGCGTCAGACTTAAGCTTTTTGTCTAAGACAGTGACCAGATAGGCTACTTACTGCTGCTTCTTCACATCATAGATATTATATCTTCCCATTTATGCTCTCACAAGATATTTATGTGAATGTGCTCTTCAAGTAGATGGATTACTTAACAGGGCACAAGCTCAGAGGCCAAAAGTATCTGTGGGCTGTTACTTGCAAAATAATGATAAACTGTATTTACTTTTCATACAAGAAATGCAGCACAAAGTGCTTTACAATGAGGGCAGTATAAGCGCTACACATGAAAATGGACATAATGGAGTTATAAAACTATAAGGCATAAAATCAAGTAAGATTTTAAGAGTTGCAGCAGAGCATAAAAAGAAAGAGTTTCAGAGCTGTATCAGGAAGTCAAGTTTTGAAAATATTTAGTGAGCTAGCTTCCCTGATATCTACTGTATAGGTAGTGCGTTCCATAGCTTTGAGACGTTATTGACAAAGGCTGTATCATCGATCTTCTTCCGCCTGTTTCTGGGAACCTCTAGTAAACAAGCAGCAGATGATCGCAATGTTCTCAGAGGCAAATAGTTTACAAGGGAGTTAGTAATTTAGCTTGGTCCCAGCCCATTTAGGACTTTGTATACAAGGAAGAGGACCTTAAAATCAATTGTAAATGAAACAGGAAGCCAGTGCAGAGCAGCTCAGACTGGCCTGATGTGCTCTCTCCTCGTGGTTCTGGTTAAGAGTCAAATGTCAAATTATCCCGTATTTACCAGGAAGAGACATAGAAAGACCACAAAGAGAAAAATAACATTTGATTTCAAGCTTCCAGGAGTCCCTTGTGAAGCAGGTTGCTTTATGCTCCTTCCAGTTTAGAAGAATTAGTCTCTCAGTAGATAAGCAACCCAGTGTCCGTAGGCGCTCAGCAGTAACTCCAACATTATTGTCCAACTTCAGGCCCAGCAAGCATGCTTTGGGGCACACTGGGAAAAACTCTGACGTAAGAGATATCACTTCTAACCAGAGTGTTTTGACAGCTGGACAGTCCCAAAGCAAGTGAAATAAAGACATTTTAGTCCTCAAAACATGGTGAAAACTGTTTTTTTCTTATGGACTTTCATTCATTCATTCATTTCCATAACTGCTTATCCTCTTGAGGGTCCTGGGGGGCTGGAGCCTATCCCAGCTGACACTGAGTGAGAGGCAGGGTACACCATGGACAAGCTGCCATGCAGACTATCACAGGGCAGACAACCATTCACACTCACGGCCAATTTAGAGTCACCAATTAACCTGCATGTCTTTGGACTGTGGGAGGAAGCTGGAGCACCCAGAGAAAACCCACGCTGACACGGGGAGAGCATGCAAACTCCGCACAGAGGGGCTCCCTCCTGGGCTGGTGACAGTATTTTCGAATTTAATAAGTAATGAAAAAGAGATATCCAGAACTCCCTTCTGTAAAAACCTTTGGCTCTAATATGACAACAAAGAGAAACAAGACTTTTGAACCTGGTTTTTATCCAAGGTTCAGACTTGTGTTGTGGAAATGTTTGCAAATTGGCACATATTTAACCAGATAATAGCTCATTTGCATATTTAAACATGTAATTTCAGAAAACTTGTAATATATAAGAAATGTTCTCTTACTGCAAGTAATTAACTGAGGAAGCTTCATGGTTTTATCTATTGATTGTGAAGCTGTTATAATATAATACCCTGTGCGCACATACTGTTGTGTTTACGGTACTGCGCTCCATCTCTGCGCACCGTGCCTGGCAGGAGCTCGCGGCTTCAGATCTAACAACACCGACAATGAGGCGTGTAGAAGATGGTCGAAAAATGAACGCTCCCTCATAAAACAGACGATATCCGAGACAAGCAATGAGCGCAGTGGACTCACCGGACATCGTTTCGTGTCACCGACCGAGCTCTCACCCCCGCGGTGCTTCAGTGTGAACACACACATACGCTGAAAACCATTTCGCAACCTATTTTGCATGCAGTCTACAGGGCGCATGAAGTCTGGATATATTTTTCCACCCTGTTCAGTTCAGCCCAGCGACCTTGCAACGTGCACGCTGCTAGTTGTTGTCTGAAGGAGGTGTGGGAGCTTCATACAGACTGAGGAGCGCCTGTTTCGAGCTCTATCAGTTTTTCTCTGCAAGATGTTTTGAGCGCCAAGGGGGGCTGAGAGGTGTCGTCTGGGGGGTTTCTTCACTGCGCAGACAAGCGGCGGACCGTCTCTGCGCTACCGCTCGTCTCGTCTGATCCACGACAAGCACAGCAGACAGCTGAGGGAGGGAAGGAGGCACAGAGGAGGAGAAGGACTCTGGTGGTGGAAATCTGGAAATATACGGCGTTAAAATGACGATGTCCGTCCCGGAGAGGAAATCAGGATCAGAGGGGAAGGAGGAGGAGAGCGAGGATGAGAGCGAGATCTTGGAGGAGAGCCCGTGCGGCCGCTGGCAGAAACGGAAAGAGCAGGTTGGTCTGTCTGTGTGTGTGTGTGTGTGTGTGTGTGTGTGTGTGTGTGTGTTCATTAAAATGCACCCAATTTGCTCTTTGATCAGGAAATAAATCGAGTTGCCCTCTCTGATCTCACTGGACATCCTCTGTTATGCAGTTCTTGAGCCGAGCAGAGGTATTATTGCCCCATGGTGTTTGCACCACCATAAATCTGACACAGTGACAGATCCGTTGATCTGCTTAGCCCACATAAAGTCTATTTCAGTGTGACAGGAATAGTTTGCTTATTTCTCTCCACCACCACTGCTGTTTCTCAGCAGCTCTGTATCTGGATGATTTCTGCTCAGGATCTTGACATTGAACCCATAAGATCTGGAGTTCATGATCTGACTCTCAACACAGGCTTGCAAATCATACTGAAATGATGTGGGCGTGTCAAACAAGTCTGACACCTTCACTTTATGACCTCGGATTACATGTTGCATTGTCAAAGCATGCAGGCATGAGAGAAAGCTTTAGAGTTTTCTACATAATTCAAAATGTATTTAATATCCTCTTTAATCAAATACATACATTTCAAGTCAAGCCCATTGTATTTAGAGAACCAACTACTGCCAGCTAACCAACATTTGCTTCTTAAAGGTGTATTGCTTTTCTATCATAGAGTGGATATTGGATATTGATGGGCAGGCCGATGCTTTTCACAGAGTCGGTTTCTTTGAGTTGACAGCATGTCAATGAATCAAACATTTCTAACCTTTTGTGCTTTGATTCTTTTTGCCATGTATAGTGTCAGTTTCTCTGTGACACGACATTATTGTATATTAGGGACGAACCATATCATCTTGCTCACAATAAAACCAGTATAATTTCGGCCTGTTGACATTGACGTCATACTGTTACCCACGGCAACAACAAGCATGGCTGAAAGCAAAAGTATTACCGACTTCGCAGTGGCTCCAGAAAGAGGAGCAGCTTCAGTAGTGTGGAATTAACTGTGGCGTCCCGAATGTTTTATGAGCAGCCCCGGACTTCTCAGACTTATTTAGCGAGTGAACTCATTCAGCGGCTCCTCTGGCAGCAGCACAGCGTCTCTCCCTCTCCTCTCTCGTCTTGCTCACAAGGGGTCGGTGTCACAAAGTCATTTTGTTATAAACCTTTGGTAATGTAAACCCACGTGCCGCTCGTGGCTCGACAAAACAGCACATATATGTGAATGTAAGATAGTTATGGTAGCATAACAGCCTGTCACAACTGAATCAGTTAGGGTTTTACTTAAAGAGAAGGAAATCACCTGTTGATTTATATATATGTGTGTATGATTAGATCCCAGGGGACATTTTTTGTGTTTGGGAGCTGTTTAAATGTGTAATTTGTGGTAGATTTTATCTTGTTGAACAGCTAATATTGTATGTAGAATGTGAATCTCACCCTGAGTTACTGTTGTTGTTTACAAACTAAAGAAATGAGACGTAACTTTTGTTTAATTTTTACTGAATATTTGAGGGCAAACTGTTGACATGTAAAACTTTAAAACTTATTTTGTTGTAATTCTATTTTCTAATTCTATTTTTAATTGATAATAAAATATATATATAGTTTTTTACAAAATTATCGCAAAAATACCCTGAAATATTGTGATATTATTTCAGGGCCATATCGCCCACCCCTATTGTACATGCACGTTGGACTGCTAGTGCTCTTAAAAATTGTCTTCTATGCATTACAGTCATCATGTATAAGTTTACAGTATAGGTTAGGGTGTGGGGTGACTAGCGGATGTCCTGTTACCCCTGTACCACCAAAATGAGCACATGTATGCAGGTTTTTTAAACACGGGTAAAACTGCTAAAATTATTCCGTAGACCAGAGTTGCGTACAAGGCTCTGCAGGAGATTAGTTTGCCTTTCTGTGTGTGTTCTTTTTTTTTTTTTTTGGGCGTGTTACGTTTGACGTCACAGACAGGCTGGAAAACAGGTCAGTAAACTGTAAAGAAGAGCATGGAGGCCAGTGAAAATGTTGCGGCAGTTATTTATTTGTACATATTTATACATATATATATATATCTTACTTCTGCTGTAACAGCCAGCTGTTACGGAAAATGAAAGAATGTAACTTTATAAATGATGTGTGGTAATGCATTTAAAACAAGTTTTATGGAGTGGGCAGCACTGGCTGTTGAATGTGTATGTACTGTAACAGAGTGTCACAGTGAAACTGACACCATTTATTACAAAAAGTATCAAAACTCGAAAGGTTTCATACATTTACATTTATCAGTTAGAATGAACCAACACAAGAATGTGTCCGTCCATCACAAGCATTCATGTGGTATCAGAATAATCTGAAAAATTAGTTCTCAATCATATGTCATCGCTCACCTGATTCATTTTATTCACTCTTTATTATCAACACGTTGTTTTAACACCAAGCAATAAAATACATCTTTGCAGCGTCCATGTTGTGTTGTCATTACAACTTAAAACTCATGAACACACTGAAGTCGAAAGAACAACCATCCAAGAAGCATATGAATGCACACTTTGCAGGTGGAGGTCTTGACTTCAGTCTGGTTCAAATTGGTCCTCACTTGTTCATTCGGTGTCAGTGTGCTGCACGCAATATGCCATATTACAGATGAGCACTCAGACGTTCAACAGGCTGACACAAACCGGACACTACAAAGAGTCGTTGAAAAAAAAAATTGTTGGTCTGTTTTTGTCCATTATTAGTTTTGTACTGTAGGTTGGATAAAACAGGCAATTATTAGAACCACCTTTGTTTGATTTAATTGCGATGTGAATTTTCTGACATTTTATACACAAAATGAAGATGATGAATCAATAAATCAAGGACAACAATCAACAGATAATGAATACAATTAATTGCAGCCCTGAAATTAACCAATAATAATTTTGATAATTGGTTTTTCTACCTGTAATTATTTGATAGTTTGGTGTATAAAATGTCAGAAAACAGTGAAAATGCAGAGAAACTATCAGGAAGATGAAGATAACTTATTCAGAATAGTTCTTTGTCCATTAAATTCTCCAAAAATTATCTCACCTGAGACAAAAAAACGCCAACGATCCTCGCGATTAAGAAGCTGGAAATCAGGAATGTTTTGTCAAACTACAGTTGCAGATCAATTTTCTATCAATCCACTGACTTGAGTGATCAACTAATGCTTATTTGATTTGTATATCATAGAAATTTGCTTCAGGTAGATTTACAATCTATACAACATATGTTATATATCCTTGGACGCTTGATTCTGAGAAGGAAACTCCACACAAATCAGCAGATTTTTTGTTGCAGCTTTTTTCTAAAACCATTCAGAGCGACTGATTTGCAAGATGAACAGCTGAAGACTCCTGATTGTATTTGGCAGAAATAATAACGGGACAAGTCATTGTGCTTTTAATAGTGCGGGGTACAGGTCCCTGATTGTCCCAGATCTACAGCTGCTAATGTATTGTCTGGACTGGTGCTGACCACCACATGGGAAGGTGGCAGACTCGTATAAACAGCGTTAAAGAAATTACCCAGTGGCTTTGCTTAAAGCTTCCTCGCCCATAAATAATCCCATGTTTGTTAAATGTCAACATCAAAGTCATGAAAGGCAGCGCAGTTATTATCAGAGAGAAGAAACAAACATCTAAACGTCTTTTTGTGAAGCAGTGGGCGTCGGCTCCTCTAACAGCTCCAGATAAGGCTGAATATTTAAGTTGAAGGTTATCTCTCGAACACACACGGCATCCTCTGAAAGCTGCGACCACCTCACATCACTGCACTTTCTCCGCCATTGAACATACACAACTCACCCCGCCCTGCTGTTTTTCCACCTATTGACTACCCATCTGGGCTTCCTGTGCTGTCACATGTCCATTTCACCCCCCACTGGGAGCATCACTCAGTCAGGGCGGGCTGCTGTAGTAAAATCAATCATTTTCTGATATCAGCATATGTCATTAAAATAAGATGATTAAATTTATGTACAATATGATGAACTCTGTCCCACTGGTTTACACTTCAGACAAAGTCATTATACAGAAACTTTAATAACTCGTTTTATTTATTTTTAATTACAATTTGCTTGGAAACCTTGATGTGGGAAACATTTTTTTTTAACAAAGCAAAGGTATAAAGCTGTAACTGATTTCTTTTTTTTTTTTTTTTTTGTATATATATTAAAACTCTTATCAATTGTATGTCAGCCAAGGTAATTGTTTGTTAATAAAATGTTATACAATAGCCAAATTGGCTATCATAAGACCCTAAACACCAAAGTGACATTTTATGTTTGCTCATTTTGTCCAAACAGTTCAGTTTAAAATGACATAAAGCAGACGAGATCAGCAAATTCTCACATTTGAGAACCTGTAACCAGGTTAATAAATGGGCTGTTTTCTATTCACGTATGGATGAATTGACTAATTATATCAGAACTACTGCAGTATAATCATGATGATACTCTTCTCCAAAGTCACTAAACCAGGGCTGCAACTAAGGATTATTGTCATTTTTCAATTAATTTGTTTATTTTCTCGATTAATCAAAGAAAAGTAAAGTTTATAAAATGTCAGAAAACTGTGAAAAATGTCTGTCACATTTTCCTTAAAGACCAATACAAAGTAAATCCCTTATTTTCCCAAAACAATAATCAGTATTGAACACTTAAAATAAAGATGAGCAGAAAATCCACACAGTTAAGAAGTTGGTTAAAGTTGGCGTGGGCAAAAATCTGGAAAAGACGGGGAAAAAAAGTCAGAATTTTAAATTTGAAAATACACCCTCATCCTGCAGCTCTCCCTCTCTCTGTCCTAAGCCCCTCTCACTAGATAACCATGGGCATTTACAGTGTGTCCCATACATTGATTTAAAAAAAATCGTATTTCATTGTACAATTGCATGCAGCCCATTAGCTCAGCTGCTCCTTTCCCTGCTCTCTCCAGCCAATCAGAGAGGGAGTCAGGGAGCTCTGTTGCCTCAAGGAGTAAAGAAAAGCACACACTGTAATTTGAGGCTCTAGCTAACGTTACCTACATAAACATGAACATGAAGTGGCAGCTGTGAGCCTTTGTCTCTGGTTAGCAGAAAGCTAAACTATTAGCAGCATTTTCTGTCCGTCTCTGAAGTGTTTCACCAGTATTGACACATGTTTTATTTAGTTTATTGTCAGTCTCTCTTTTTGATAAGGCTTTCTTCCTTTTTTGGATTGCTTTGCAGTGTAGGCAGTTGTTGACGTCCCTTCGGGTTTTGTAGACAGCCAGTGGGAACGGCCTCTCTCTGAAATGACCTGAGATTGGGCGGAGTCTCACGTCACAACATAGATTCTCTAAAGCCTGAAAACAGAGTGAGGAGGAGGTGCAGAGGTCAAGTGTTCTCTCAGACTACTTGATTACAATATGCTTAAAGTTTATTATGGGATTTTTGCCCAATGGCACGACAGTAAAACCGCCTACCCCAGCTTTAAACAATTGACACAGTATCAAAATAGTTGTTGATTATCTTTTTATTGAGTAATCAATTTAATTAATCGACTAATAGTTTCAACTCTACAGCAGCAAATCCTCACATTTCAGATGCAAATTTGTAGCTGTTTTGCTTGATAAATATAGATTAATCTTCTGTTAGTTGACAAATTAATGAATTGATGAATAGCAGCAGTATGAGCTGAGTCTATATTTTCCTTACTCTTGATGATGTTAGTGGAGATGCACTTATTCACACCATTTAAAACCCACAATGTTCCAGCACTATGCCTCAGTCTCAGTGCTCACCTTGATGTAGCTTACTGGGTACTTGTGCAGATTTAGCCTTGAACAGATATTTCTTTTAATAATGCAGAGCACAAAGCCACACGTTTGCATCAGTCGACAGGCTTCAAGAATAACAAAACAGACCCATGTGACATTATCTCTGCAGGAACAAGCCGTGCCAATAACTGTTGCCAGCACACTCATAAAGCTGCTCCAACAGGTTGAAACCATAGCTGCCGTAACCTGTGAAGTCACCTCGTGTTGATAGATGTGTACAGTACAGTTACACAAAATCATCAATCAAAAACAGGTCTTTATTTGATGAGTTGGTGTTGGATGGCTCCTCGCTTTCTCCTCTCTCTGTCCAGCAGGCATGGGTGTGTCTGAGCGGCAAATGCACATGAATACTCTGTAAATAAGCCAGTGGGTGAAAGTTCAGGAGACACGCTGCCATATCTGTTATTCAGTTCAGGCATCACAATAAACACAGGCCGCAGTCACATGGTCAGCACATGGCATTGCTGTCTTGCGCGGCTGTTTTCTCAGGCGGGAATGGTTAAACATTTTGAAAGTGGATGAATGTGTTGCCTTCAAAGTCAGTTTAAGCCTCTTGACTCAACACACAGTATTGATTTTCGGAGGGACTGAGCGGTGCTGGTGTGATTGGACAGCAAAGCTGCGTGAGCTGAAGCGTAACAAGTGTAAAGGCAGTGTTTTTGCTAATCTTTCCTGGCCTTCCTGTGTGTGTGTGTGCGTGTGTGCGTGTGTGTGTGTGTGTGTGTGTGTGTGCGTGTGTGTGTGTGTGTGTGTGTGTGTGTGCGTGTGTGTGTGTGAAAGGAAATATTGCCCTGAAGTTTCAACACGAGATGTCACAAAAAAAGTTAATCAAACTGAAGTTGGTGGTTTGACGTATTGTTTTCTATGCAAGGACCAACTAAATTAAAATGGGTGGATAATTGTTGTACAGTGTTGACATACAGTACAGCTCTGCTGCTCTCTTTGTCAACATGACTGACTGGTGGCACGTATCCTCTGACTGAGTCATCTGTGCCTTCCCAGAATGTTGACATTCAGGCTAACGCAAGACGTTTTACAAAGGCAACGTAGTGACTCACATAATATTGTTGAGACATGAATCTTTGACCTTTGTTTTTATTCAAGGAGGTTTCATTAAGAGGAAGAATCTCTGCTGCAAGAACGCCCTCATCACATTTGCACATTTGACAAAAACCTCTGTTTTCTTTCCAGTTTTTCTTTTGTCCTTGCATAAAAAGAATTCTTATTAATCCCTCTGTGAAGAAGTATTGCACAACCAAATAAAATTCAGACACTGGATGCTCTTCAGTGAAAGTTTTTAAACTATGAGGTGAGACATGAGGAGAATTTACAGTGTGAGGTGACAAAGCATGCCAGGAAATTAGTTACCGTAGTTTGGCCTGCTCATCTGGCTCACTTATTAAGGGTATACTTTCCAATTTTCAACCAGCTTTGTATCATAACAATGTGGGCAGTATGTGCAAATTATCTATGGTAAGCTTCACTCCATCTTACCTCAACCAGATCTCTCTGCTCATCTCCTAGCTCAATGCCTGCCTCCACAGACACAAAGAGCATAGTAACAAGAGCACCTCTGTCTCTCTCAATCTCAGACCAAACTCCGATCAAACTGTAAAGCTAGGCAGTGCTGATCAAATATAAACCAAGATTCAGTCACTGTATTGCCTTTTTCTCACTTAAAATGTCTTTAGAAACAGATTTTACTGCACTGTTTGGCTGTAATTTGAGAATTTTCAAACAGGAAGTGAGCGCCACACTGTTTCCTGTATTGTAAAAAAGTCGCAGCAGTAGCTGTGACACACAGCTCTTGGATGCTGTTATGGTGCTCTAAAACCTTTAGCATTCAATTCCCGCAATTTTCGTATGCTTCTTCTCAGATTTGAACTGCAGCTATCACAGTTGTAGTGACCAGAATGTTCATGGTTCTCAGAATTAATGCTGTAATGTTTGAACGTGCAGAGTTTTATATTGAAAGCCACAAATAAAATTAGCAGCACGATTAGTTCACATAAACATTTAAATTATAACATAGCCAGTAACACCTAATGTTACCCTGTAAAAACCAAAAAAAGTGCATTACCATTAAAGATAGCACCACGCGTGGCCCTGCCTCTGGGAGACTGTTGCTAATTTTAGTTGATACTGGTCAGTAAGTTTTTCAAAGCACAGTAATTAAACACGGTTTTAATGGTAATTAAAATTTGAAACTGTAATACTAACTGCAGGGAATTTTACTGTGAAACTGGTAATCAGTTATCCATAAAGTACATTCATGGAGCATATCATTATATCTGTAAAATCATCTTTAAGTCTGCCTAGAAATCAAAGAAAAAAGCAGCTCAGTTTAACTTCAGAAGTTGAGAATCAGCACATTTTTCAGTTTTCCTCTGTATCACAGTAATCCGCTGACAGCTGCCTGTAAATCTTTGGGTACACTGCAAACAGGAACCGCTCATAGTAAATTCAACATACTTTTAATAGTTTCAAAATCAAAATGTCAACAAATATAAGCCCAAGAAAACAAGGGTTTAAGATGTAGCCCACAGCTAGCTAATTGACTCCATGGCAACATTTTAACTCGTCTCCTCGGCTCTAAAGAATGATTATCTGTCATAACAGCTCAGTGGGAGTCACACCCACCACAGACACAGTCGACTTTGACCTGTCACACTGGGCTCTCTTTATTATAGTCCAGCTCAGACAGCAGATTATCACTGACCCCCTGCGATCTGCAGCTCGATGTTGCAGCATGATAGACCTCCCGAAGTGACTCCACACCCATCTCCACACTGTGGTGCACCGACAGCGCACACAGCACTTATTCCAGTAATGGCTCCATCTTCTATTTCCAGGACCTGCCTCCATCTGCTTCACAGAGAGATGAAAATGAGGCAGCCTGGGTCGGAAAAGACCGCATTCATTTGTCACGGCGTTAATTCACGAGCACAGATGAATATGTGAGGTTGAAAGTGGTGGGCAGATGATGTTTTCCGCGCTTGTGTGTTAACCGAAATCTCATGCATGTGTTAGTGCTCACATGCATGTGTCAAGGTTAAGACACTGAGGGCGATGACACACAGCTTGGTGTGAGCTATATGGAAACAAAAATAGCACAATTTTCACAGAAGACATTTTGACATGTCACAGTTAGAAAAACACAGGTGGCTGAATTCCATTTAGCTGCTTTGGTTTGGCTCACTGAGACACTAACAGAGACATTGTTAATGTTATTAGTAACCTGTGCTTTTCAGTCAAAATATTAGCTATAAATAGACCCATATTGATTATACTCACATTCTTTATCATATATTATGTGATGGTATTTAGGGTTTTTCCCAGGAAACTGCTCAGCAGATGTGTAACAAAGTGCCACCCCGATCAGATTTAGAGAATCAGGATTTTGATTTATTGCAAAGTAGGTTTGATGTACAAGGAATTTGTTTTGGTATCCTGATGTATAATACAGACATATCATCCTGGGATGTTAGATTATTATATCATAATTGTTTTTTGTAATTTGACGCAGTGTAATACAAATGATATGTAATAAACCTCCAGCATACTAAAATATAAAATACTAAATACTACCCCTACTACTACTACCAACTACTAAGTACTAAAATATTCCAAACCACATTGTAAAGCTCTTTTTCGCTGAAATAAAATCCTTTAATATTCAAAACTATATATGAAATTAAGCCCCTAATACAGAGCTTTCATCAGCTGTATGGTTGTATTGATTGTTTTAGCACTGCACAGCTCTATGAAGCACTTACACATACATGTGGGCAGGCTTGTTCTCTTTGAAGTGCTTTGTTGTATCATTAGTATGAAATCTGACCCTGTAGGGTGAATGTAAGAAATACAAGAAGAACCAATTACAGCAGTATAACATCATTAAGTAGCCATTAAGTCAGATAGGTTATGCTGCTTGTGTGTTCTGTGGGTTGTAATGCTGCAAATAATGACTGTTTCATTAACGATAAATGTATAGATTATTTCCTGAGAGTCATTCAGGGTCTTAAGCGTCAAAAAATAGTGAAGTATGCAAATTGAGTGTTACCAGAGCCCTTTATTATGTCCTCATATTTAAGTTTGTCTGAGTAACACTTCACTTGCATTAACTATGGGAACTGAGAACCAGATTCTAGGGATGCATTATAATATCAGCATGTCATTAGTATCAGCCAGATAGTGGCTTTGAAATGAACTCAGCCATCATGATAAGAGTATGCATGGATAATATGATGTTAATTCTACGACAGAGGAGACTTGATGATCACTGAAATCAGGTGGGGGAAAAAAAGTGGATATATCAGTATTGGTTATCAACCAAATAAGTTGTTATATATCAGCATATCTGACATCGGCAAAATTCCAATATCTTGCATCCCTACTAGTTTCAGTTGAGAACTGGTTCCAAATTGTCCGATCCATTGGAATCGCGTGCCTCCAAGCTTACAGAGTCTTTAATTGATACAGGCATGTTTTTGTGACAGTAACACCAGGACTATTGCGGTGAAGGAATTTCCCCTACGTTGACTGAGAGTAGCTCAACAGCACGATGTGTGGTATTACTACATGCCAACTCCTTCATTTATCCTGATTTTAGTTCTTTATGAATAAGCTTTACTGTTGGGCTATTTTTAGGTATATTGTTGCTTATAAAGGACAAAGATGGCACAAAACCAATTCAACACTTGTTCACTGTAAAATGCAGAACACAGAACACACAAAATAAGGGGTTCAGTTTTTTCTTTTTTACCTGAGATGCCTCGGTTGCGTCTGGTTGCTATGATATGAAATATCCACGAAAGTAAAAATGTCAGTACAGGGTAGAGTACCTGCTCTGGATGAAGTGAAGGCTGAAGCATGTGGGGAGAGAAGACAGACCTGCTGGTCTGTGTGGTTTCACTATTGATTTCTCTTCTATTGTTGTTGTTCAGTGTTGTGACAGTTGGTCTGTGGTAGGCTTTTTGTCCCGCCCATCCTTCACCGAGATTGGACAGCTGGGTAAAAAGTGACAGGTGACAAGTGGCTGCAGCGTTTCCTAAAGCTGAACATTTTTTAACTCCAGGCAAATGTGCAGCACTCGGCGCAGAATAGAAGCTTAGCGCCTCCTCACGTTGTTGGCATTTGTAGCTGAGTGTAAAAATGCTGCACAAAATGAAAAAAGGAAAAAAACATGAATGTAGCGGTTGTGGCAGTTGCTTATCAAAAGTGAGGTATTGCAACTTTGTCATTATCACAACAGCTCAAAGTTGCACATTGCACAACAGTGACATCAGGGTGCCCAGTAGCTCAGTGGGTATAGAGGGCACTTCATGCACAAAGGCAACGTCCTTGTCGTTGGGGGTTCTTTTCCAGCCTACAGCCCTTTGCTGCATGTCGTCCCCCTCCCTGTCTTGACATTCAAAGAAAAAAGCCCAAAAAAAAAAATAAAAAAAAACCAGGGACATCAAACTCATGTGTCTATGCTGCTGGAAACTTGCAACAAGAAGGAGTTATGGCGGTGAGGAAGAAACAGTCCAAAGTGTAGCTTCATTTAACAAAGAAAGATGACAACAGTGTTGATTTTTATGGTGGAAACACCAGAATTCTGCTGAAACATCTTTCCACACAACATGGGCTTAACTCCAGGAACGCCATGTATTTAACACTCTGTGCATGAATGCTACTGCCTCCCTACTGAGCAGCACGTCTGTTACAGAGGGTAAATATAAGATAAAAAATGTTATAATAACATCCGTGCCACGCAAGCAGGCTCACCAGATTTCCTCTTTGACTAATAAACGTTGAAAGAAAATGCACGCAGTACAAATATTGTCTCATTTCATCCATTTGAAGATTCAGACACTGTCGCTCTGCCAACTGCGATCATTTTAGATGACAGATTGTTGCTACACTGCGTTCAGTCTCAGAGATATTAAAACTGTCAGGCTGACGCTTAGAAACCTGTCTAGGCCTACTTCTTTCCACACTGAAATTTGATAAGAAATCAATATTTGAATTCATAAAGAATCAGCCTGATAAGAGGAATCAATAATGGCATTAGGATCAATAAAATCTTATCATTCCCCTCCCGACATAAAACAGAGAAAATCTGAAAATCATTAATTGTTTCCAGTTGTATAATTTTGTCATGTAATGTTGTAAAAACCAGAGGTCGACCACACGCATAGGGAAGATTTTATTACTGTCAAATGAAGGACGACCAAAAAATCATCACCTCACAGTAACCATGATGTATCCCGCAGTAAACCTTTTTTAGGATGTTTTCTGTGTCTGAGGTAAAAAGGAGCCATTAAACTGAGCAAGCAAAGCCTCAGCTCAGGGCATTGCCCCCTGTAAACCCCAGTCAAGTTGTGGCTTGCAGTAAGTGTTGCCTGTCCTGGGGGGGATCCTCCTAATGACTTACACTCCATGATAATCCAGCAGTGCAGGCATGTTTGCTGCTTTGACAGCTGCCCTATGAGGAATGACATCCACTCAGATTTCCCTGGAGGGGAGACAGAGCAGGGACAGTCAGCTCTGATTCACCTGTTAACACAGTCGCTCTGCCAACTGAGGTCCTCCACGCCTGTTGCTCAGGGCTCAAGGCTTTACTAGGAAACACATTGACACCCATTTATTCCTAGAATACAAAATGATGATTTGCTCAGATGCCCATTGACTTCTGGGTGATTTTAGCCATGCCTGGCAGCATGGCTCTAGGGATAGTAATATTGCTCTGTCTGTTGGCTGATCCACCACTTTGGTCTTAACTGAAATATCTCAGCAACTATTTAATGGATTGACACGACACTTTGTACAGACATTCACAGTGACCAGAGGAAAAATCCTACAGACTTTGGGGATCCCTCGATTTTGATCTAGTGCCACATGAGGTTGAGATTTGTTTGTTTTTTTAGTGAAATATCTCTTTACAGCTGTGTTCCCAGGAAATCTGGAAGTACCAGAGGCTGTTTGAATACACAGTTCATCCAGTCCATAAGGGGCCTCAAGCAGACTTTCTGCAGACTCCAGAGAGGCTGCATGGGGTGCAGACACAGAATTCATAGCAATACAGACGTGACGCTGTGATTTTTCCAGGTGCCGATTTAAAAAATAAAACAAACTTATTATGAATGTGTAATTAGACTGTGCATGTGTAATAAATGCAACTTGAATCATGTAGGCCAGAAATAAGATCCAGCCACATGATACAGAAATATGTTGTACAGTACAGACTAATGAGGTAATCAAAACACATCATGTTATTGTAGCCTACCCTGTGAATGCTGTGCAGTTTAATGTTGTGTACATGATTGTAGTTGTCACTCTAGTTTCTCCACAGCAGCAACCAGTGCAACAGATTTCAGGCCTGTCTATCAGCAGACTGTGCCCTCACAGACTTGACATGATGCCGGTGAACAAGTCACAGTACATATGACTTAAGTCCTTGAAGGTTTAGTCTGCAAGTGTGAAGGGGGCACATTTGGATCCAGCCACAGTCTTCACTTGTCCTGTCAAGTATCTAAATATCTACTCGACTGATTGGCAAAAAAAAGTACCATCATTCATAGTTCCTAGAAGATGAACCCTTTGGGCTGACATCTTGTGGTCAGTCGGTCGATTGTTTGCTCGAGATGCTTTTGTCTGACCAAATTGTCATTGGTTGAACAATCGCTATGGTTTCGTTCATAGGATTTGTGTCCACCAAATCATTTCTTTTCGCCGAAAACACCAACTAGGGAGTGATAAAATGTTTTCTTAGGAGATGCAGTGTTACTGCAGCGAAGATGCTACGGTTGAATCTGGTTAATATGATAAAGGAATATCTGTGGAAGTAAAAATGTCACCTAAAGGTATAGTGCTTGCTTTTGCCTTTGCTTTGGATAAAGTGAAGGTTGAAGCATGTAGGAAGAGAGGACGCACCCGCCAGTCTGTGTGGCCAGCAGAAGTAATGTCTCCTCCATTGTTGTTGATGTGGCAGTTGGTCTTTGTGGTATTTGTCCTGCCCCTCTCTCACTGTGATTAGACAGCTATGGCTGATTTACTTAATGTAGAGATAATGTGCAGATTTTTTCCTCTCATCGTTCAATCAATTGGTTGACGAATAGGTGTAATTTAGTCAACCAAGACTTTTTCATAGCGCCAAGGTGAGGTTCACGTTTCTGGTTTTGAGTGAAATGTCTCAACATTTATTGGATATATTTCCATGAAATTGTATCCACACATTCATGTTCCCCTCAGGATCAATTGTAATAACTTTGGTGATCCCCTCACTCATCTAGCGCCATCATCAGGTCAAACTTTTAATTTGTTAAATACTTTGGTTTGTGACCAAACCCCTGCAAAACTAATGACATCCTATCAGCCTCAGAACTGGATACATCTGCGTATTTGTAGCAGTACAGGTGTGTCTGTGGTGGAGGGACGTTTAATATCAACTGTGTGACTGATCCAGTTGAACTCGCCCCTCTGCTGTGAGAATAATAGAGACCTGCAGCTCCGCCTCCTCTTGCTGCATGAATGATTTAATGATGTGTTATTTACCTTCTCATGTGTGATGACAAACTGTATTTTACAGCCTGGGCGTCTCTTGACCCAGCCGGCTAGATTACAGTAGAGATAGCCTACTTTTTTGTTCATGTAACAGCTGTTGTTAAATTTTACTACACAGCTCTGAGTCAGCGGGGGTGTTTAAAATGAAATTGCAAATTAATGGTGTCACACTGTTGTTTGCATGAGCTAATTGTCTCTTGTGCTTTTGATACTGCTTTTACACCAGGAGCGAAAGCTGAATACCTTCTATTGTTTACATGCTGCTATACCACACACACGCCCGGCTTGTTTATACAAAACAGCAGCACCTGCATGAGAGTTAAAGGCGCTCTTTACTCATTGGTCAGCATCTAGACAAGGAAGCTTTACTAAGCTCCAGCTTAAAGGTCCACCCTCAGATACACTGTTATCATCAGTTTGTAATATTGAGTGCATTCCAGGAGTTAATCTGGGAGTAAGTGTGGTAGCTGCAGCTGGTATCTAAACTTTATTGCAGGTGAGCAGAGCCGAGGAGTGAAGGAGTGGAACTCTTCAAAGTTTCCAGACAAAATTTTGTTAGTAAGATTAGTAAAATGAGAAAACCTTTGTAGCTCCTCTTTTTGAAGAGTTCTCTGTCTGCACTGCACTGAGCTGAATAAGTCAGTCGTTCCTGCTGATTATTAGTTCAAGGCCTCAGATTACAAACTAATGTGCTTCACTCACTTATTGCATTCCCTCATTTTAGTCATGTGTATCCTTGAAATATCTAATTTAATTCCTCAGTCCCAGACACCGCATCCATGTCACGGCGTACAGACCATAAAAACAAACAGCCAAGTTTACAGCAACCTCTCAGCTGTAGTCATAAGAAAAAAAGATTAGTAATTTATTTTTTCAGTTGGCAAATAAGAGTCAACAGACTGAAGACTGCAAGCTACCAAGCTTTGTTGTAACAGTGTATGATTTAAAATAAGTTTTTGGTTTGTGAATGTTTTGCATTGGAAGACAATGCATTCAAAATGTTTGTTAGACCTCA
This sequence comes from Cephalopholis sonnerati, assembly GCA_019142605.1. Lineage (NCBI taxonomy): Eukaryota > Metazoa > Chordata > Actinopteri > Perciformes > Serranidae > Cephalopholis > Cephalopholis sonnerati. The sequence continues at coordinate 15,544,898 of JAGQAX010000021.1, read as the reverse complement.
AGATACAATGCTTTTTGGTGAGAAACTGAAAATATGAACTAAACTTTTGTTTGTTAATAAGAAAATTCAATCAGGCGTCTTTCAGGAAACTGAGGGAATGAGTTATGAAAAACAGGATGGGACGATATATAATTTTATCGCAGATCATGATAAAAAACACTCACAATAAGTTGATTGCGATGAATTTTCATTTCTTGGATAATTGTGAGTATCATGTCCAGCAGCATCCAAAGAGACTGCTGGATAACTTCACGATTATGGCCAAAATAATAACCACAATTATTTTCATTGATTTTGATATCACGATTATTTATCACGATAATTTATTGTTCTTAGGGACAAAATACTTTTATTGCACTTTCACATTTAAATAAAAAGATCTTTGCTCTCACTTTAATGTTGTGCTATATTTCTGCCAATGCACAAATCTTTGCATCAAGATAAGACTTAAAATGATGTTCTTCACTTGAATTCATCTTCCAAGGACAAGTACCCACTGCATTTATTTTTACTGCGTCATGTTACCATGATGCGCTGCAGCGTCACTGTATGAATGTCTGAGTTGATGCTGGACAAGGACTAGGACTAACAGTTATGGTATGATATTGTTTCCAAGGTAATTGTTCTTGGCCGTCGTTCATTCATCACACTGCAGATTGTGGTATTTCTTCAGGTGGTTTAACAAGTTGGTTGTGTTGCTTTGGCACGGACACAAGTCTCGTGCACTCTTTGCGTATGATTTACGCTCTCAGTTGATGATGTTATTGATGACGGATCATTTTCGTTTTGTCTGTCTGCAGTTGCAACAGTCAGTAAAGTTTGTCGCAGGCTGCCGCTGCAGACTGTACATGGAACAGCATGACAGCTTTTCAAAAGTAGATGCTGCTGTTAGTTTTAGTGTTGGATTTGATATGCAGCAGAGATTTCTGTTAGTGGAGCAAGCATTTTAAATGTCAATATTACAGACGATCATGTTCATTTAAGTGTGGGAAGCCAAAATCGTGATTGTGATTAATGTCGAGATCTATGACTGATGTCATCTGACTCCACCCAATTTACTGACTTAGCTGATAGGATGTCTCTAAGTCAATCACAGTGTTCTATGTCATCCAAAGTGGACTGCAGTAGAGCCACACCCCCTTTTTTTAACAAACATGGATGACCGAAGGCAACGGGGAAACGCAAGGCTCATTTTATTCTGTTAACTATATTGGTACATAATTTGCGTTTGAACTGTGTTTAAAGTAAACATGATATGTTATATTATTCATACACGTCAAAATATCATATGAAAGATTCACAGGATTTACTCAGGGTTTTTTCAAAAACATCCGTCCGTTGGATTAGACAGGGGATCAGAGTGTCACCAGAAAATGACTAGGAACATATAAAAGGAAATGCATAGGGAAATACTGTTGAGATTTACTTTTCTAATGATATAATCAGCTTATAATGCCCCCTGTGATTATGTTAACAGAATATTCATCTCAGGAGGTTTTCAGCATGTTTTCTGGAGATAATTCAGAGGATATTTTGAGTTGTGATGACAGATACAACACAAAATATATATGCAATGTGTTTTAAAGCATCACCTTATCCATTGATATGAGATAACTATTCATGAAAAATAAGTGACGTCTTTTTTTGCTGAATAAAGGTCTGTTAAGACCAGTTATTGTCAGTTTTTCTGTTAGACGGTTACTTGTATTCAGATTTTTGCGAACTTGTATAATGCTTTATTACTTTTTCTTTTCTTTGTATAAGAAGGTTAATTTTCTACTTTTAGTTTTTGTATACATGTTCGAAAAATAAATAAAGATTCATTCATTCATTCATCTGTTCATTGAATTGTACAGACAAAATAACACATAATAAAGTAATTAAATTTAAAAAACTGCTTTATTTGATTTAAATGATTTATGAGCGCATTTATAAGCAAATCCAATTACATTATTTTGTATGTGTGTGTTTGTAACATAATTGGGTTCTGAATGGGCTACATTGTGAAAGAAGCCGTTGCCTTTAGGTTCTCAGACTGACTTCAAGTCCTGACATTTACCCAAGGCCATTATCTGATGTGTTTTTTCTGCTGCAGCTCCACTGTAGCTGTCCTGAAAATGTCATGTTTAGACAGTTAAAGAATGACAAATACACCAATGAACTAGTGATGAAACACAAGTTACAAAGCCAAAAGTTGTATGTTATCACAGTATGTTAAGAGTGTTAAGAGCTGCTGTTCCTGTGGTCCTGCTCGGACAGAATCAAAAAACAACCAACCCTTGTGCAGGCTAAGAATAGGTCCACTGTGTGTCAGGTCCACTGCAGCACATTGTGGGCTTTGAGCTGTGGCGTGAGCTGCGTTACAGTAAACAACACAACAGATGGTGTTCAACCTATGAGACTCCATCATGGACAGGCCTCCCAACAGGAAGTCACACATTTAAACCTGAATGATTTGGCTGTAGAGCGCTTTCATGTTACGATCTGTGGCTGCAGAAGTTGTTGGATCACGTGACCTGGAGGGATCCTGTCACCTGGTTGTGAAATGTGAGCAGGTCGTGCCTGCGAGGCTTCTGCTGGGGTCATCAGATCTGATGGGATATACATACAGAGAGGTATCTGTCAGCATTTTCCACCCCAGCTGTGTGAAATGGAGCTACCCGGATTTTCTGCCAGCCGGACGGGAAAGTTGGCATGAAAAGGAATCGTCTAGGAATGGCTGACATGTCTGCAGGCTTTCATGGAGCTGTCAGAGTAGTTCATGGCACATGACATGTATGCCTCTGGGGAATGTCTCCCACTTACTCGAGCATGCTATACGCACAGTCGGCAAGATCTTTTAAAGACGGCAGTTTCCTGGAGTCATCTTTTTGCACGGCTGTATGGAAATCACTGAAAATTTGTAGAACAAACTTAATTTTTCATATGTCATGCATCCCTGAATTTATGAGGATTCGGGCTTTTATCACACAGAAACAGAAGAAACCATTTGGATTTGCATAATTCAAACTTTACAATGCCATCATTATTCATCTCTCTTCTTTCATCAGCGTCTATTGTTAGAGCCTCTGTTTGCAGTTAAATGAAATGCACTGTGGGAAATTCTCTCTGCTGCTGAACTTCATATTTCTTGTGTTTTCTTTGGTGGAGTTTTTTCTGTCCTTTCTCTGGGTAAAACGTAAACAGTCTGACATGTCAGAATATTTCCATAAGAGCACCAATAGAGCTTAATCATGTAAACTTATAAAAATACGAGAACCATGTTGGTTAAGCTTAGTTTTGGTTTCTGCTCTTCAGGACATAAGTAACTTCAGTTTAGACAAGTGGTTCCTTAAAGTTTTTCTGTCATGCTTCTCCATCCAACAACTTCTTAATCAATCATTAACAGTAACTTGGGAAGCAACCAGTAAAACAGGATCCATGTTGAATTTCAGTGGATTAAAGGTCAGCATGATAGCATTGGCAAACTCTTGTTTGTTTATTTTCCCTTCATAAATCATATTCATGCAACTTTGTTTCACTCCGTATGTTTCCCCTGGTCATCCATCCTGCAGTGGCTCTATGCTCTATAGCTCACCCCACAGTTTGGGTCCACCAAACAGTTATTTCCATTTTCAGACTGTATTTTATGTAGGCAAAGTTGCTCTGTAGCTGCTTGTGTTAAAATATCAGGACTTCCTTTGTTAAATGGAATAAAAGGTTTGTACAATTTTTAAATGTAGTTCTTAAAGTAAGGTTTTGAAAAATATTGAGCATAGCGTTAGTTCAGGCAGGACATGATGTCAGCTCACATCTCAGCTACATCAGCTGATCTCAAACAGCCCAATCAACTGATGGAGCAGCTGATTGACGGAAGGGTGTCAGCTGATTGATCACATGATTCCTTACTATGCAACCAATCGGCGAATCTCATTCAGGGTGCCCTATTTAAACTGCTCTGACCTGCCTACTGTTGCTGCTTCCTCTGCAAGCCACTTTGCAACCCACCTCCACCCCAGCTCCTCCTTTTTATGCTGTGTCTGACTTATCAATGTCATTTCTGTTTGTCATTGATGCTGCTCATTTCTGTTACTGAGGGTCTTTGCTGCTGCTCTCCCTGCCTTAGGCTTTCCATGTAGGCGCATGGAAGGGCAGAGAGGTGTGCTTTCTCTGCCTCAGGTTTTCCTTGTATTTGCAGGGAAGGGTGTAGAGGTGTGCAGTCTCCTCCTTAGGTTTCCATGTAAGGGTGTGGAAGGGTGTAGAGGTGTGCTCTTTCTGCCTGAAGGCTTTCCGTGTAAGCGTGTGGAAGGGCGTAGTGGCGTGCTCTCTCCACTTTATGCTTTCGGCGTGTGAATTCAGTGTAGGCCTAGGAAAGGCAGAGGCCCCAGAACAGAGCTATACCGCCAATTATAATACTGCAAATGCAACTGAAGTTTTCTTTTTTTTTTTTTTTTTTTTCCAACTTTTTTTTATTGGGTTTTGCAGATGAGTACAATTGAATAAACACATTTACAAAAAGTAAAGTGGTTAATTTTTCTTATAAAGAAAAACAGACAACAGAAAATGAAAGTGGTCATTGAAATATTGCTGCATACCCGAACAGCTCACTAAACTAAAACAGCCATAAGAGAAAATAAATAAATAAATAAGTAAATAAATGGTGTAGGACTAAAACAGAAATATACAATAAAAGAAAATAAGCCAGAAAAAAGAAAAATAAACAAATGAAATTAAACAAAATAAAAAGAAAGAGACACAGACACATCAGTCAGGTAATAATAGGCAATTACAATAGCAACAGACATCCTAAGTCAAAGTAGCAGCATGTGACCCTCAACACAACAGAAATAGTATAATGATAATATCTACCCCTCTAAGTTGCTTCCAACATGTCAGTCAGGGGTGAGTGGAAGTTCTGTCCTCTTAACAAACTGTAGGAATGGGCCCCATAATTTCCCAAATTTATTGGAGCGGTTTGATAAAGATAGTCTGATTTTCTCCAGTTTGAGAAAGTAAAGGATGTCTCTAATCCAGCGGGCATGACAAGGCGGTGTTGCTGATTTCCAATTAATTACAATCAGTCGCCTGGCTATCAAGGTGGCAAAAGCCAACACATCCTTTTTGGACTTAATAAGGGAAGGGGGAGCAACCCCAAATAGTGCACTCAGAGCATTTGGCTCTATTTTCTCCCCATACTGAAGTTTTCTTTAACTGAAGTGGTCCAGACTGGTTTTGGTATTGTTCCAGAAAAATTCCGTACCATATCAGGACTAACATTGAAATTTTTTAATAAGAACAGTAGATGGTTGTCAGTTAATGAAAAACACCCTTAATTAGTTTTCCCTATCATGTATCACCGCAGCCTCCAAACAGTCCCTTCTTCCCCGTTCCGCATCCTTGTAGGATCTGGCCATAGGTGCAACAAGCTTAAATGTTTCAACCATAAACATAATGATTTAAGTCTAATGCACAGTTTATGATTTCAACCCATGCACTGCATTAACATTTACACCATAAATATTTTTGGGAGAAACCGGTTAAGGCAGGAGATCTCAGGAGGAAGTGAGGCAGCAGTCTGTTCTGCCGTGTTTGTCCTTTTAATAACGTTCATGAAAACATATACAAACCTCTGATGTATAACAATGGAAACATCACTGAGGGAATTTCCCTGTGCACATGCCATGCTTTGTCTTGTGATGGTGATGCACACACACACATTAAGTTATAATAATAGTTTTAGGCTCAGTCTAGTTCCTGTAGCACTGCATGATGTAAAGCCTTTAATAAAGTGCTTCCACTAAGTGCCGACTGGTTCCCATAATGTCTGAGGCCTGCTGATTTAAGACACTGTAAAGCCATTAACGGTGCAGTTATGGTCATGTTGCTTCACCCTCGCCCTGCTTTAAGGCAAAGGCCAAGGTCCTTCACCTCCTCACATCTGCCCCACAGTTGTATATGCGACTTTGATCCAGGGATGTGTGTGAATATCAAACAATAAAAAAACATTACACCAATCCTTGTGAGTGCTGCGGCTGCAGCCAGGCGGGTGAGAGCATGTTGTGTAAAGCCTCTGTAAACATGACTATCAGTAGAGATGTGTGTGTTTTAACTATCCATAAAGCAGGGATACCACATGAGTGTTTCACATACACACACACTTTTTAGAGCTTCAAAGGGAGCTTCCCTCACTTTGTTGACCAGCTGATATGAGAACTGTGTGTGTGCAGGTTTCAAAGTGTTGATTCATTCCTCTGCACTTCAACACACGGCTCCTACCTTGACCTTTGAAGCCAACTATGGGTATCTTTGTGTGCCTTAATATACACATAAAAAGGGACGAAGCAACAGTTGGACCTTATGGAGGAATGTTGCACACAGTCATATTAAAGATTTAAACTTGTAGGTATTAAAAGAGTCTTGCATTTATTTATTTATTTGCTTTAATATTAAGCTATGCACAGTTTGTTTTCTCTGGGCTGTTTAGACGTGTTTTAAAGCCGCACCTTTTAATTTAGTGTTTATTTTAAACTACATCAATTTCACTGCATTATGTGATCTCTCTGTTTCTATCTTTGATTTTTATTTATTTGTATCCTCTCCTTCTACTTTGGATAATACAAAATTCTTGGTGTTGGGAGGAGGGCTGAAGCACCCACCCTACAATGTCGCTTCTGAACTGGTGCAGTTCATTTTGCCATTAAAGATTAAAAGTGTACAAAGAATTTAAAGGAAGAAAAGTCAAGGGAAATCCACAAATGTCTGACTTATTTCATTCTACAGGATATGTTTAAGTGATCAAATTACAGCCTCTGAAAAATTATAATGTCAGTGGCTTAGCAACTGTGCTGTTGGGTTAGAAACTGTAACACTGTGACTGCATCGAGAGGAGGTCTGGAGTGTTTTTGAAGACTGTAAACACAAGGAACAGTGAGGCCGTTGAGTCAGTGTGCACGGCGTGTATTTTGGGTTTCTATTAGAACAAGTTTACATGCTTTAATGTAACAACGGCGATTACGTGTTTCCCTGACGTTAGCATGTAGCTACATGTAGCAGTGTACTTGAAACCAGGGACTGACTGTGTGTTGCAGCACTTTCTCTTGTGGAAAAATCACGGATAAAAGCGTCTAAACACAAATAGAGACGTTCAAGCAGGAATATGATCTGAAATCGCAGAACAAAAATGATGATGTTAGCATGTAGCGACATGTGGCAGTGTACGAAATGTAAACACTTGCAGTAGTGTGTCTGGAGCAGATGACCATATAAAGAAAGGTTATTGCAGAAAGGAATTTTTCTCTGGGTACTCCAGCTTCCTCCCACAGTCCAAAGACATGCAGGTTAACTGGTGACCCCAAATTGCCCGTAGGTGTGAATGTGAGTGTGAATGGTTGTCTGTCTCTATGTGTCAGCCCTGTGATAGTCTGGCGACCTGTCCAGGGTGTACCCTGCCTCTCACCCAATGTCAGCTGGGATAGGCTCCACCCCCCCGCAACCCTCAAGAGGATAAGCAGTTAGGAAAATGGATGGATGGATCACTATTAAATCATTATTTGAAAAAAATGTAATGAATAAAAGATCCCCTTTAAAATGGCATACTCCAATTTAGGTATACTATGCAGGATTGTTGTTTACTGTTTGTAAATATGCTCACCATCCAAAATTAAAGTAAAGTCGTTTAGCATTTCGCTTGACTAAACTTGTGTTTTTTCAGCACTGTGTCTCTTGGGTGCCTGGTGCTTACAACCTGGCACCCAACCTCCCCTGAGTGCTGTGGGAGTACACGCCCATAGACGTCCAGGAGACAGAAAATAAGAATATACAGGCAGAGGGCAGAATCTCTGCAGAAAAATACAATAATTTTAGTGGGTAGTGAGTGATGATTGATAGGGAGTACTTCTGTATGAGTCTGTGCATTGTTTTGGAAAAACTCCTGCATAATATACCTTTAATGGAATAATAGCTTTTACATGACCTCCAAATTACACAATAGCAGTAGAAGTAGCAGTTGCCAAAATAATGGTAAACAGAACAAAATACATAAAGAAAAATACGTATTTCTCCCTTCTAATAATTTTCATACGATCCCTAAAGCAATAAAAAGATGACTGCAGGGAAACTGCAATAACTTCTACAGTTGTTAACACTCGAAAACAAAATTCCGCAATTATAACTTGAAAATCTGTCAATTAATGCAAATCATTCTTCTTTGATGTGATAAAAATGAAGATGCACCATGAACACACAGTCATGCATAAAATATACAAATCAATTATGAACAAAACCATCAATGCCTGAGCTGTATGGGTGTCTACTCCACTGTTGTTGCTCGAGGCTTCATCATTTTACCTACAGCTCCTCTCCTCCTGAGCTGAAATTACATCTTCTGCTTCACAGGCTGAAATCACACTTCACTCCCTCATAAATCTGCTGTTGTTCCTGTGTGTCAGACGCGACCTAATTTGCATTCAGAATTTGAATGTTGTCTGTGTTGTTTGTGCGGCTCAGGCAGCTGAAAGTAAAGCAGGTTACTCTCATGCAGGAGCTGAATTAGATGTGCATCCCAGCATCCATCAATCAGGAAGATGGCTTATGAATTAAATATGGAGGAGATGGATAAAAGCCCCCTCCAACCCTGCGCTGCACAGGGATGATCAGGGCTGTAGCAGCCACACAGAGGTCATGTTCTCTTTATGTTTACCTCATAATCATCACAATGAAAGTTATAACGACTGCAGCCTTGAATTGTAAACCTTCAACTCAAATCGAACTTCCTGGATCGTATTTTATCGCCTGTCTCCACCCTGGTGATGACAACACACATTGTATCTCTTGACGTCTCAGGCAGAAGCTGTGGACAGGTAGCCGTGGGTTACATATACAGACACTGACCCCCCACGTGGTGCTTTCACAGACACCCCTATTGAGCTTTGTCTGTAAGGTTACATAACAGCAACGGGCACAAAAAAAGCAGCTTGCTGTCTCTGTGCACGTCTGCCAGCAGGCTTTTGTTTGAACACGTGCCGAAGAGCCAGCTCAGGTTGACTCTCGCTTTTCAGTCTAATCTCCACTGGAAGATAAACGCCGCACGATAAACACAACTCTTTCTGCTCCGTCATCATGTTCGCATCTACTTTCCTTTAGCCTCACTCCACATGAGACTTTTTTAACAAGCTCAATATCAGCCACTTGACTAATTGAGCCCTATAAATGCAACAATTGCTGCGAGAGAAAAACTCACACCCCTCCTAAGTGGTTTCTTCTGCTCGACTATGTTGTTTTCTTGCTCCTGCCTCCAGTAATGGGAGTGTTACGAGCTAATGTTAGTCCCCAACATGCACGAGCACGCTGCTACCCAGACCAAGCTTTTAGCTGGCTGGCTACTGTGGCAAATACTCAATAAGCCTTTGCACTGTTTGCCAAGTCTTTTGAGCTTTTACCCTGAGTCACCCCTCTTGCTTGCTGGAAAGCTGTACTGCAGTAACCTCTGCTGGAGATGCAGAAAAGAGGGAGGGGACGAGGGGGTGCGGTTGTTTGGAACTCAAACAACATATTGCTCTTCCGCTGGGTTTGTAGTAGCAATGAAGCAAGCAGTTGTGTGTGGATTTACAAGCATGAATTGGGTAATCCAGTGGGTAGAAATTACCCCGCTTTATGGAGAACTTTAAGACTCGGGCGGACTCTGCCAGACCCTGTTAAGCGTCTCCAAGAACACAGTCAATTGCACATGTTTTTTAGGGAAACAGGAAAGCAGCCAGTTTCAGGTCAAAGCAAACACTCTTCTTTTTAGCAGTCTAGTTAGAAACGTTTTTCTATTCCAAGAAGTGGACTGAAAAAAAATGACCAGTTGCAAAACACTCCATCCTTGTTTTGTAAACCTTCTCCTCTCTTTCAAATAGTGGATGTTTGAGTGAATGAGGGAGTTTGTGGGTGAAACTAAGTGATTGGAATCAAAGTGGAGGCTCAGCTGCGGCTTTAAAGCCTCAGTGAATCTGCAGCTCAGTCCTAATGTCCATCCCAGACTGAAGCACTGAAACCTCACAAAATTTAGCTGACGTCATCAAGTGCCGGAGTGCAAGAGGCTGCCAGGGCTGCAAAATTTCAATGAAGGAATGAAACAGCACATTGTGAAATAACAGGCATTTCTGTGGCCAGTAAAGTATGAGGCTCAAATTTGATGTGTGCAGCATAACTGTTTCTTTCTTCTGTCAAATTAACATAGTGGTGGGAGAGGTACAATATTTGCCTCTGAAATAAAGTGATGAGCGAGAAGAAATGTTGCATTTAAGTTCTCCGAGGACGGCCCCATTTCCCTGGGTTGGGAAATTGTTTTTCCAACTCGGGTGTGTTGAGGAGCTTTTAAGTCGTAATGTGGAAACAACATGGACGCTACATAGAAGATGCAATGTATTTTGTTACTCAGAGAAGACGTTGCATTAGACTTTCATGTTGTGCATCACCTGATGGACAGGGTCGTATTTTAGTTTTAATTTTTTAATGACATTAAATTACATTTTAAGACTAATAGCATTTAATTTTCATTAGTTAATGTACAGAGCAGGCTCATAGATTATGCATTCATAAGCAGGGGTGTTGTGCTATTGTGTACCAGAGCACATCTATGATGTGCATGCATGCACGTGTATTGTAAGTAAGTTGTAGCTTGTATCAAAGGTTAAGTACCCACTGTTTCTACAGTGGCAAGTTTCCATACATTAGCAGGGGCGTAACACCAAATTCTAGGCTCTATGCATAAGCAACCTCTGTGGGGCCCCCGACCATATCTTTGTATCTTTGTTTGTTTTTATACAGTTTCCATCTCTCCCTTTCCTTTCTTTATCTTTTTTGGAACCCCAATATTCCCAATATTGGTGCTCCGGCACCACGAATTCTAGCACAGGGGTGGACTAAATGATTTTGTGGCTGTAGGGGGTGAGAGGGTCCTTAGAGAGCTTCTGCTATTTTTTTTTTTTAATTAAAAGGTCAGTCTTTTTACTGATTTATTCTGCTACTTTTAATGTAGTTATCACACAGTTACTTAGAAATAAAAAAAAAACTGAAAACAAAACCAAACTTTTCATGCTGAGCTTTTCAAGGGCCACTTTTTTTCACTTTTCCCCCCACTATGACGCCCATGTACATGAATCAACTAAAACCATAAAATGAAAGGATGATTTGCTTCCTTTTCATCTTAACCCGTTAACAGTTAGCAGCTACAGACTGAGAAAAAATAATTTAATGCACTGTTGCACTCAAAGGGCTACCGGCAACTTTTAAGATGGAATGGTATTGCATGGTATGAATGTATGAGTTAACGTTGTGAATCAATCGACACACCATAAATGTCAGTCTGATAAATCTGACTATTGCATTTGTTTTTATAGTCTCATTTGCATGGTATAAGCTGTTAAGCTGTTAACAAATGTATATGAATTTGTGAATAGTGAACAGTCGTTTTCCTCAATTAAAGAAAAAAAACTGGTGGAGTGTTCCGCTGCGCTCTGGCAGCATCACACCTGGAGACAAAAGATGAAGAGAGACACCAACTGTGTAAAGAAACTTTGTGCACTCAGCTGCCGTGACATTTTTCAATGTCATGTAGCGATATAGCCCTCTAATGTGATGGCTAAAGCCAGTTCAAGATCAAAGACAAGACTACACTAATATGCACCTCTGGCTCAGAGCACTTAAACTACATGCTGACAGCTGTTTCCAGTGTTTGCATGAAAATTAAGGTCCAAGGATATGATAATATTATTAATAATATTGATTTACCTGACTTGTTATCAGCTAACTAACTAATAAATAACGAGGTATTTCTACATAGACAACAACCAAATGTGATATTGCAAATACCATGTGAACGGTACTGATACGTGAATGAAGAGTTTCTTATCATCAACCAAACATTTACGCTCATGTGCCATGTTTGTGTGTATTAAATACTAAGTATAAGAATGATAAACTTAATTTATAAAGCACCTCTCAAGAAACAGTTACAATAAAAGCAGAATACAATGAAAAACATGGAGAGAATAAATAACTGAGAGCCAAACACAAGTCACGCAGTAAAACCAGGGTAACATAAATTAAAATGCCATAAAACATAAGTGAGGTCACCGAATGCAATTCTATAAAAGTGGGTTTTTAAAAGTGATAAATAAAAGATGAGAGCATTTCCTCAGGCAGGTAATTCCAAAGTATAGGTGCTCTGACTGCAAAGGCTATATATGACGTCAATGTCAGTAAGTCAACCAAATTTTTGCTGTTATTCCAACTTGTAAGGTCGTTCACGAGAATTTTCCTAGTTGGAAACTCAATTTTCTAATTATTCTGACACCCCATAAAGGCATCAAACGTTCTTTAACATTGAAACCGTACTTAAGTAAAGGACAAGCACCTCAAAATTACTTTTAAGTGCACTACTTAAGTGAATGCACTTATTTACATTCCACCACTGACTGCAGACAGATGGAAAGTATGCATAAAGGGCTGAATAAGTCTGCGAGAGAGCCTTTAATAACTTATTTTTTCTCACCGTGGGAAAACCCCTAAAGCCATCCTGGACTTGAGTCAGAGTCTGTGAGTCTGCAGACCGGACACTGGGCCTGGGCCAGCGTTTAAAGAACATCTTCCTGTTCAAAACAGCCACTGGAAAAGGAGACGTCACTCAGAAGTTTATAAGTGGGATGTTTGTGTTATCCATTGAAAAGCCTTCGTTTCTTACTGTGTGAATGTGGCATGGATTGTGAGTGTTCCAAGCAGCAATCAGCCGATCCCTGAAAGAAGAGAGAGGAGAGAGGAGCCGCTGATGATTCATAGAGAATTTCTACAATTATGACTCAGCATGAATCTTGAACTCTACAGGAGCTGTTGAAATGAGTGAATCAAGGTAATAGCTGTGAGGTTAAATAAGGATTTTCCTTCTTGTTGTTTCTTGCTGCAGGAGAGATAGTTGGATAGTGTGAGACTGTTTCAGCATGCCTGATCGATTCGTCACTGCAGCAGTAACCCGGAAATGCTTTCACACATAATAAAAAGAAGAATTACAACATGCCTCAGGTGGTAATCTTCAAGATTTATGTGCAGCTCTCCCTCCCTGCACAATCTAATTTCATGTGGGGACTGCAGAGCGAGTTGCTCTGTAGGACTCCATCTGAGGTCTGTTTGATTTATTAACAATGACACACACAGTATGCTTCGTTTAAGGTGGAAGGAAGGCATCACCACAGGATAAAACATCTTGATCTTTACACAGGCATAAAACAAATGAGTGTCTTATCAAATAATGCATAAGTGTAAGTATAATTAATGGAGACTTATTGTGTTTTTCCCTATTTTCTGTCATATATATAATGTTACAGTACTGGATGTTCATATTAAACATGGCCAAAGTTTCAGCTAATGAGGTAAATGTATATAATAATCCCTGTGAGCAAAGTCCTCAGGCTCCAGACTAATCTAAATACTCTGTTTGTGACATTTTTTTCTAAGCTGATAAGCTGAGCTTGTGACAGATTTCTTAGTGTGGTCATCTGCTCCAGGCACATTACTGCAACTGTTTACATGACACACACTGCTGCTATGTAGAGCTATATGATAACATCAGGGAAATGCCAGTGCTGGTTAATTTCTCTCTGATATCCGATCAGATTCGTGTCAGAACATGTCTAGTTGGGTTGTAAAGATTTTGGTTTAGAAGCTTGTGCTGGTGATTTTTCGCTACACTCTGTTCCAGTCATTCCCCGGCTGCAAACTCATTGCTACATGTAGCTGCATGCTAATGTCAGGGAAGCATGTAATCTTGGTTGCTTATATTGTAAATTTCTTGCTGATTTTGGATCATATTCTTACTGGAACTCTAAAGATTTTTGTTGAGATGCTGTGGTTGGCGATTTTTCAAAGTAGAAAGTGTCGCCATACTCTTTGCTAGGGATGGGTACGGAAACCTAGTATTAAATGAGCCCCAGAGCTAAATGATCAAAGACCATAATATTGAGAAGCTCCGACATTATCTGTTCTTTTGTTGGCCCCTTTTAAGATTTCGGTTAATTCATTGTCATCCTGCAGCCTCTCACCTGCACACACATCCACAAACACGCAACACGGTATAAAGTCAGTGAACAGCACAAAGGTGCGGTGGAATCAAAGTGATTTAGAAGGTTTTATTTTATTTTTTTCAAGGATGGAAGTGCCACCATACTCTTTACAGTCATTCCCTGGCTGCAAGTACACTGCTGCATGTAGCTACATGCTAACATAAGAGAAACATGTTATCTCAATCGGTGATTTTTAACTGTAGAAAGTACAGCTACTCTCTGTTACTGTCATCCTCCGACTGCAAGGAGGGTGCAGAGACGCCAAGATATGGAAGACCTGGAAACACTGACCAGTCAGAGCAGACTGAAAGAGACAGGTGCTTAAACGTATTGGACGCACGGTGAATACAGGTGTTCCAGCACAGACAGTATGAGGAAAATAAAGTGTTTTTTGCACATTAAAGCATTTGAAGCATGCTCAGGTACAAACCCAAAACACAGGTATGAAGCTAAAATAACCTTTTTTTTTTAAAATTTACCTCACATCGTTAATTAACTCGTGTTACATCACTCGTGGTTGTGACATTGTGAGTTCGACTCTCGACCTTTGTCGCATGCCTTCCATTCATCCTGTAAAATCAGCACAACTCTCGTCAGAAACAAAGAAAGATTAGATAGGTGATAAATGACTGCTGTGTTAGGATAACTTCCAGTGACTGTTTGAGGGGGAAAAGCCAGAACACAGAAAACTGTGGTGATAACAGAGGCTGATAATGATTTATGTTGCTGCATTATGCAGTTTTAACCTCTCACGTTAGAGGAGAGCCAGGTGGCTGCTGAGGTGTGATAAGGCTGGGTGTTTTTTCTGCCACATAGGCCTTTCCTATTCTCTGCGAACTGTCAGCTCGTGATAGTTGTGTCTCTGAGCCAAGATGCTGCTTTGCACGCTTATCAGAGAAAACCCACTACTCATATTTGGCATGCTAGATTAACAGACGGATGAATGAAACATTTAAACAATATAAATGTTTGTCTATGCTACTAAAAGTCTGTTTTATAACTTTCTTTTAGTCCAAACAATGTCAGGTTTGTTAACAACATAAGAGATTTAAAGATCTTTCTGTACTCCTTTCAGCCTGTAAATGTTACAAATGTTAGTTCTTATCTTCGTCGTCTCAAGAGGTTGAGCAGGAAAAGCAGTAACACACACTGTAGTTACGCAGATAAAACCTGACCTTGTGCTTTCTTTCCACTTAAACACAGGAATGTTTGATTGGTTGAAACAGATGGGTGTGAGTGTGTTTAAAGGGCAGTGGGGCTTTTCAGCTCGCTGACTCACTGGCACCGTGAAGGTTCATGAGTTTGACAAGGACCAAGTTATGCTCAGGGTTCACAGCAGAGTGCACAGATTCATTAGAGTGATGCTCCGACTCTAGTAGAGTTGCCAATAGCCAATTAGTCAAGATGTTTTTGATGATTGTAAGCTGAATATTTTGGGGCTGGGACTGTTAGACTGACAAAAACAAGGGCTTGTTTCACTATTTTTTGGCAATTTATAGACTAAACAATTTGTGGATTCACTGTAAAAAATAATTGTATCCACTTCAAAGTTGGTAAAATACCCAGATTTGTTAAAGGTTCTGTATTTGACATTCAGAACATTAATATAGAAGCCATCCACTGTTTGCTATGTAAGGATATAGTGAAGTAATGGTGTCACATTATCTGTGTGTGTGTGTGTGTGTGTGTGTGTGTGTGTGTGTGTGTGTGTGTGTGTGTGTGTGTGTGTGTGTGTGTGTGTGTGTGTTTTAATCCAAGCATCTTTGTTTGTTGTCTGTTGATGTTACAGCTGCATTAGCATGTGAGTCCCTGTGTGTGTATCAGAAGCATCACAGGCCAACTAATGCCAGTGCTCTGTACTACGCTCATATGGCAGTTACGCTCATGTGGTGTTGTCGCAAAAGCGCGGCGCCCACCCTCCAATTACCCCCCAGGTTAACACCGTTACGTATTTGTCACGGTGGATACTTACACGTTAGTGGGCTGTAGTGTTGCAATGAGATTTTCATGGTACGATAACTGGTATACTGCTGCAACCCTAGTGAGCTGGTGATGTGTTAAATAAAATCATGGGGGTAATAAAGTTTTTGAAGTTGGAATAATTCATCTCAAGATAAAGTTATATGTGGTAATACTCCCAAACAAGGACAGAGGCAGTTCTCCTTTTTACTACTCCTGTAACGTTATCCCACCCCTCGCGGTCACCATTTTTCTTAGCTCAGATACCTATTACACCAGAAGAGACTCACCTCTGATGACGCGTGCTATGCACAACATTCCCTCAGTACAGCATCTCCGTATCAGTTTAATAGAAAGAGGAGCATCTGCATTTTTTACAGTATTGAAAATCATATCCTCTGGATTTCTAAGTACCCTGGTATATCATAATACCTTGATACTGCCCAAGCCTGGTTAGTACTGAAACTAAGTTAATGGAGTGACGCCTGCAGTCACTTTGAGCTGCACTGATCATACCTCACTCTCCGTATATCATCTGTAAAACATACCCTCCCAATCTGGTGGTCTATTTAAGCTGCAGAAATTTCCCAGTTCTCCCTCTGCCTTGTCAATGCCACCACTGTCCACCCCAGCACCCACCCCAGGCTCTGGCTGGGGTTGGAATTTAATCATCACTCCCCAGTATCTCATGTAAACATAACTGTGGGGAGTGATAAGGCCGGTCCACAAACAACCCGACCACAAACCGATGGAAAGGAAGTCTTGAGTGTGGTGATCAAACAATTCGTCATTCCCTGACTCAAATTAAACAAACACTCAGGAAGACTTGTATCTACGTTGTGTTCAGGGACCTGCAAAACCAATTCAGAGAGGGGACACAGAATGATCACAAAGGGACACACACAGAAAAAAAGTTGGCTGATCTGACGCACCTCAAACCCTAAAACTGACCGTGGAGGGGTGCTTAGAGCGTCATAGTTTGACGCATAGGGCCACTGACCAAGCATTGGTATTTGACGAATTGGATGTATTGCAAGAATGGTCCCATATATGGCCTGTAAAAAAATTATGCCTTATTAATTTTAAAGAAAGATTGTGCCTTTTTGAGAGATATTGGAGTGACTCTTTGTTAGTAAGTGGGAACTCAAACTAAGGTATTAAACAAGTTGTTGTTCTAGTGTCTGCATCCAAACTAAGGGCCATCAGCATCTGGATTTCAATGTACATTTTGAGTTTTAGCCCTGAAATAGTTCGGAAATCATGACTTTGTTTCTTAAAATAGTTGAAAGCTAAATTATTAAGGCTTTCATTAAGATCTGGCTTTGAAAAACTTTAGTTGAAACTCAACCCTAGACTGAAGAATTGCTAATTAACACCTCTGACTTACAGTGTAAATTGCTGTTAAAAAAAAAAACAGCACTCCTTCACACATTAACAGTCACATGCAGGCTCATGTGTACACTATATAACACTCACAGTCACTGGTCTATATTTACCCACCTCTCTGCAGATAGATGTGAGACTAAAGCCTCGTTTCTGAAGAACCACTGTTAACGGGTTAAAGCTTTATGTAACGAGGCTGCTCAACACTTCCCATGCTTATCACATCTCAGTCTGACTTCTTGAATACAGTTGTGGTTTTGCCATCTCTCTCCCGCTGGCCCTATAAATCTGCAGCTTTGTCCCTGTAACAATGGGAGCGAGGGCAGCGTGGCCAGTGTAATCTTGTAGCTCTGGTGCAGATTGAAACAGACAATTCTCTGAACTGCAAAACTAAATGCTGAATTTGAAGGACACAGCACCTGCAGAAACAAATATTTTCTAGTCTTTTGTGAAGGCCTCACAATGCTTATTATGTCCCAGTTTTGATTAAATAGAGAGGGTAGGACTCGGTGAAGGCTGAGAGTTTTTTGTCAGCAGGGCTAATTTGATTTTATCTAAGCTTTTTTATTAAATGGGTCATTTTTTTTTACAGCACAGCAGGACATGAGTTTCTTCTTTTATAATTTCGAAGTATCGCCAGAGCTTAATAAAAAACTAATTTTCCGAGCGTTTTTACGATGTTGTGTGGTGTTTTCTGTTTGTTTTGCAGCAGCTCTCCCCTCTGTATCCATCTGCTCTTGCTGTCCTACATTCCTCTTAGCAGGGAGCTTTAGCTGCTCCCTGAGAAAAATGAAAAAGTGAGACATGATGTGGGGCTGATCTGTCCAATATCAGCTCATGAGCCTGTGTGACCTTGTGCGTCCTCTGAAAGAGGTCGAACCTTTAACTCGCCATAAAGTCGAGATCCTGGCAACACTTTGAATTAGATAATGTTGGATGTGACAGGCATTAATCTGCGATAATGCTCCAGACAAGTTAGCACGATATTTTGTGATGATTTAAAATCACTCAAGCGGAACATACGCTCTCATCTAACTGTGAATATGAAGGGTTGAGTTGCACATTTCCTGTCCCCTGCTTGATTTGTCATGGCTGGTGCCATCACGTTATTCTTCACGGTGAGTAGACACACACACACACGCACGCACACAATTCGAGATTCTGACCTGATTGTGTGCTGCACATGTGACATCCTGGGGGCGACAGAAAGAGGGAGGTGTGGAGGCGGGCTGTGGAGCGGCTGGTGAAGGTCAGCAGACGGTCAGTGGCTCGAGGCCCTGACACTGACCGGACAGGAACAAGGAGTGTGAGGCGGCTAATCGGGCAGCAGGAGGTCTTGATGGTCGTCAGTGTATTTGCTGTAAAGTGTGGATTTCTTTGGTGTTTGCTCAGTAGTGCATTTGTGTAACTGAGTAGCACAGAATGAGGAAGGAAAGTAGCTACGGGTACATTAATGGTAAAAGAAATTTGTAGGCCTGTCATGATAATTACGTTATCAACCTATCGAGGATGCAAATATTATCGAGGTCATGTCCATGCCTTTGCGCTTATATGCGTTTAGTTAAGAATGTCACCAACATTTTAGCCAAAATGATGCCAGAATAAACAGCAAGGTTTTCCCGACCATTATTTGCTTGAATGCAGCACATAAGCATTTCTTCACAGAATCTATGACAAACAAACAGAATACAACTACGCTGGGACACTTCGTCAGGCTGCCCAGTTGCCAGGGAAAATGTTGAAATTGTACGGTTCTGCAGGCCTAGCAGAGATACATTACATTTATACGCTTTTATGTAGTGGATTTAGGTTTAGGCACAGTGATTAGGAAAAGAGCATGTTTTGTTTTATGGCACAATCCTGGCAGAAAACACAACAATGTCTCTGTAAAAAAAAAAGTTTTCTTGGCACTCTCCCAGGCAGCGATGTCTCTGTAAAAAGCAACCACTTTTCTTGGCATTATTCCAGATGGAAATACAGTGAAAAAACACCCCGATTTGATGGCTAAAAAGCCGCAGGAAAAGCAACAGGTTGCTTAATCACAACTAGTTTATTGGTTTGTTGGTCTTGAACAGTTGTCTGCAGCTTGGCAGGCGCCTCTGCTAGGTGTCACACCATTCACCGTCCCCTCCACCTCCCAATGACAAAGTCAGCTCATATACTATGTACTTCAAAAATGTTGATGTATGTGTGAAACATACAAATGTAATGTATACCTGGCCACTGTGTAGGCTTTCCTTGAGGGTGGGGCCACCTTCATCAAACAGAAGTTAATTCAAAGATGTAAGCATCAACTTTGCCTCAGGTTTTAACACTGAATCACACTTTGGATGATCTCTACATTCTTGTGACTGCAAAATCATGTCAAAATCAAATTTTGTGCCCTTTTTTTGTTCGTTTTTTGTGCTTTGTTGTATTTTAGGTAGCCTTTCGTAACATTTGGCCAAGGGACTACAGATGAAAAATAGCCTTTTGGCTAATTCTGGCATTTTTATACCATGTGTATTTATTAATTTCCACTGTCCCTTCTTAAGTAAACTAAACTAAACTCATCTAACTACCTGCATTCACAAGTATCAATAATCAGAAAACATAATTTTTAAGTAATAGCAGTATACAGTTATGTTTCTGGATTTACAACACATGCATGTAACCCCATGCTTGAATTGAAGGGTGTATCCTTTTTCCACACAGTGCAGAGTTAGAAATTATTTTTGCTTTTCCACATTTCAGTGCAACTCTTTGATCCCACTCCTCGTCTTTGATGCCAGTGAAATCTCAGAGAGAGAGAAAGCACAAAGCAACACAGAGACAAGCCTGCACTCATTTACATACAGTACAGACACCTACTGTAGCAAGTATCTAGTACAGAGCGATGCAGATGACTTGGGTGTAGCCTGTACAAAATCTACTGATTAAATATTAATGTGGTGCGGTGTATCAGCTCATCGGCGAGGTATGAGGTGTAGGAAGGGGCGAGATACTGACGTCTCGGAGACAAAGCTCTTTGTCACTGTAAAGCTGGGACCCACACAGTCTCAGACAAAGACACTCTTTCATATAAGATGCCTCCGCGGGGAGGTTCACACTGAAAGAGCTGCCGTACTAAAGTATAGTCCTCTCTTCTACATCCCTGCTAATCCTCCTCTCATCATGCACCTTATCTCATTTTGAGATAATTCGCTGGCCTTGTGTCAAATGAAAAAAAAAGTTCCTACTCTGATCCTGGGTAATGAAACTGTCGCTGCAAATGGTCTGGCTAATGTGAGATTTGCACCTTCCTCTGCTTGGATGTAGCCAGTGCAAGACAAGTGTGGTATACCATTAAACAATTCAGCTCTGTACAGATAAAAGGGTGTGTCTGTCACAGTGTAAGCATTCATTTTCATGTCTACCCTCACTGATTTAAATGTGGTGGACAAAATGTACTGTACAACACAATTACAAGTCAGCAGCACCACAATCTACAGCTTCCTTAAAGGTTAAGTTCAGTATTTTTTAACCTGGACCCTATTTTCCTGTGTTGTCAAAGTGACTATTCGAGACAACAGTTTTTGATATTGAGAGAAAGGGCTGCAGCCAGCTGTAATGTAACCACTTTGGGTGTTTGTATGTTGACTTTAAGTGCTTGTTTTTTCCAGTAACAGGCTGAGATTATTAATCCACAAGTCTGTCAACATTATGGAGAGGATCCCTACAGAGGCAGACCCTTTTGGTTTGAGAGCATGATCCTTTTATTTTTTTTTACCAGAAACAGCCCCTAAAATGCCATTGCCAAGCCCACCAGGCTCCATTTGATGGATGCCATGGATTGTGGGTTCACCAAACTATTCCTGCCAACCGTATCACCGCGCAGAAGGAAGCATGCATTTACTCATGGACGAGAGGCTCATGCTCATGACATTGCAAGATGGAAACATCTAAGGTGTCCTCTTCAGCTATGCTGCTGCATTAGTTAGCTAGTGTTGCTAGGTGAGCTAGCAGTGGATGGACGCTTCCCTCTGCACTGTGATACAGTGGCTGGGTGTAATTAGGTAGAAAGAAAATAGTTCCTACATGAAACTGCTCACAACAAGGTCTGTGGATTATCTTGAGTTACCAGGTCATGATTTCTGTAACGAGACATTGCTGTTGAGTTTTTCAAATGTATTTTTTAGTTCCATTATATTAGAGAGAAGGCAGACATCTCTACAGCTGATATCTCAAACACTCTGCAACTCACACCAAAACAATCTAGATCGATTAATAGCACTTCAGGGGTGAGCTGTCCCTTTAAACAGAATGAATAGACATGCAAAAGTGCAGCATTCAAGTGTTGATTTAGAATTCAGATGTCAGTGTTATAAAAAAGAAAAAGCTTCGAACTGTTTGGTACAGCCCGAGTGAGAAATGTGTGGTGAGCTAATGAGAGGTTAGTGTGACAGCCCTCGAGATCCAGTTTTACCCAGCTCGGATGTTGAGCTAACAAACATCAGAATAGAAGTTGTTTTGACATGAACACATGATCCCTTAAATCCCTTTCCACACCCTAAACCCACCTCCCGTCCTGCAGCCAATCGCAGCCGAGCATCTAGTGTGCTGTTTACGAGTCTCACGCTACCATGACCAAGTAACAGACCCCGTTAAACCCCCGGGATGTGAGACGCTGGGACAGGGGACCGTGTGTTTCTCAACATCTAGTGAAAATAAACAACAGCCAGGCTGTGACGCCAGAGGGAAGCTGACATGAGTCCTTCCTGATATCTTACTGAAGGAATTCCCTCTTCTGGATTGTTCTCCAGCTCTGTAACACCAGTAATCAGATTATCATCTCTTGTAGAGGGGGAGTGGTGAGATTATATGTCATGTCTCTGCTGCCCACCCCAGTCTGTGAAGCTTCACAGCTGCACTGCACTGCAGGTTGAGCATTAAACAAACCACAGCGGCCAACAAACATTTGGCGGAGCAATTCTTTCTCTTTAGGCTCATGAAAACATCTGTGGTGCCTGAAAAGTCAGAATATAAAATCTGAATATTTATAGCAGCTTCTGTGGTCGCTGTGATTGCTGTTTGTCTTCTGGCTGTTTGGTTCGGTTAACAACCCTCCTCCTGTTAGGCCGGATACAGAGAGGCGCTTTTTGACTCCATTCATTTTTCACAGAGTGTGAGATGACGATGTCATGAAGCGTGGTACAAGTGGAGCTCTGTAGAATATATCAATGGTTAGCATTTAGGAGTAGTAACCAGTAATTTAGGTGAAAAGAGAAGCCCAAATAATAGTCGTTCAGTCGCTGTACCCCGTCATTAAGCTCAGTGTCAGTTCTCAGCTGCTCATCATATCATTTCTTTGCAGCCTGGTGGCAAATGTTCTCTGACATTGTACCACTGATTTATAGTATACAGTTTGGAGCTATTGATAGCGAGATCAATTATTCTGTGTTCTCTGTAGCTATGGAGCTAATATCTTATCGATCCTAAGCAGGAAATGTCAAAGAGGTCAGAGGTCAGGGTCGGTAATGATTTTTGACCATGGTCAGACCTTCAGTCTAGTGATGAGTGCAAAGGTTAAAAAATGTCATAGTTAAATCCTTGAAATCCCGAGGCAACTAATGAATTGAGTTTTAGAAACTGCCTTCCTCAGGAAACGACCATGGACTGTAAAAAATAATGGACGTAACCACTGTTGTTTGGTTCGTGGACTTCCATTTTGAAGCCTCAAGTTTGGCATTTTGTCACCGCCATCTTGGGTTTTGGAGGCAGAAGTGACCGAAGTTGGACAAGAGGGTGGAGCTGTGGAGGAGTGAGGGGTGAATCTGACAGACACCCTTAATTATGCATAGCTTTAAGCATTAACTCCTGCCACCCTGCGTCATTACATATTGGGTATGCTGCACCTTATGCTTCATTCTGCTTAACTTAGACCTGTTGTCCTCATGCATGGACACTTATTTTATGCAATCTAGTGACAACAAAATGACTATAAATTAATCCATGTAAAAACAAGGTGGCTGCAAACTACAAAATCTGATTAAATTTTATGGTTGAAATTTGCGTATTTATGCGTAATAACATTTGCAGTTTGATATAGCATACATATTTGACCAGTTTACCAACAGTAACAAGCTACAAAGCTGTTAATCAGACAGTACTCGTTTGAGGACATTAGGTATGGCAGACATTCCTAGATCTTTATAATAGAAAAGATGACTTTTTCTCTGAGGTCTAGAGGAGCAATATTCCTCAGAAAATGGAGGAAATGGACTGTCTTTATTTCAGAAGACATGGACGCTTCAGCTTCACCGTGAATGTCTGTGGACAATAAAAGGACATTTAACATGTGACTCATGAATACTCAACTGGTGTGTCCCCACACAGTGTTCTCTATGGTGTTAATGTTTTGTCTAATTATCTAAAAATATTTTAAATACAGAGATAAAAAAAGAACATTCTTTGCTCAGAGTGTGGAGCAAGGAAGATTTATGCAGACTTACAAAACAAACAAATCACAAGGCTTTTAGATATGCTGCATTATTTGCAATGTTGTTCATATTCAGGGCATTAAAATGAACAGTTTTAGACTTGAACAGTGCCCCCTAAAAGTGACAAAACACTCAACAAATGTTGCATTCTTTGCAGTTTGTTTTTTGTATTGTTTTATACGTTAATACACACTTATAATACACACAGTTAAAAATAAACCCGTTGTCCCCTTATGAGGACATAGTTTTTTTCCCCAAAACTACTCACTGTTCAAAGACAATGCTTGGTTTTTTAAACTTATCAGGTCTTACTAATCCCAAATAGCTAGGAGAGATTAAAAATGCATACCAAACAAAAGCTCAGGTCTCAGGAAGCTATGGGTGAGTTATATAAAAAATCACCCCCTGTATAGCTGTAATGAACGATAAATTAGCTATAGAGACCTAAACTGTTTTTCGTACCAGGTTTTAATCATGTTTATACCTGATATGCAGGTGGGCATTTAAACATGCATGTCTATGGGGATCGACTCTTTTGGAGCCAGCCTCGTGGCCATTAGAGGAAGTGCAGTTTTTGGCTGTTTAGAAATGACGCTGATTCTTCAGTAATATTGCATGATACAGGTTTAATAGGAACTGAGGGTTTGGCATCATGGTCATTAGCAATTGACTTACTCACTGCACCACCACTGCTGCTGCATCAAAGTATCAGGAGGTTACATCAGGTCTACCCAGCTGAGGCAGCAATATCCTGTTATGAGTAGTCTTTAGCTCTTTGCCGCTGTTGCATAAACGCTCATGGAGCCCCGGGCTGTCTGTGTCTGCCAGATTATAGACCCAGCCACTGCCTCTTCACTCCACTCTGCTTCCTTTTTTTTTTCTTTCTAATTCTTGGATCTCTGGTGCCACCTCCTCCATCTTGTGGCACATGTCTCATCTCTCTAAGTCCCTCATCCCACAATCCCCTCACTGTCTCCTTCTAATCCATCTCTTCGCTCTTTGCACAAGCTGCTGCTCATCCTGTCGCCCCTCCGCACTCTTCATCATGTTTTAGCTAAACAGTATAGTGAATTATCTTCTGTTTATCCACACTGACGCCTCCTTGTGCATTAAAACACAACTGAATTAGATGGTGTTTGAATAAAACTGAAGCCTCACAGACAGTAGATTCAACTTTTTATTAATGAAGCTGCTGCTGTTGGATCTCTGAATGGATTATATGGAGCTTTTAGCAAATATTATAGTCACAGCAGGGGTGACGTCTAATCATTTAAGATATGCTTTGTTTGTTTTTAGCGAGGGCTCCATAATGCTACTTTGGTTTTACAGCACAGCGTTTACAGGTACAATCAACGGTGAGAGCTAGAGTGAATACTGGACTTGTATTCATCAGATCAAGGACACAAACATGACTCCGAGTGAAAGCTAATGGTGCTCCTTGTCTGGATGTGTAAATAGGCAGGTGTTTGCTAAAAGGTTTACTGCTACACCAAAGTGAAAAAAATAGTTAATGCAGGTCTTATGTCTTTGTAGTTTAACAGCAGTAAATGTGTATTTATTTTTCAACGTGGACCCTGTTTTCCCATGTTTTGTGTCTAAGTAGACAGCAGTTTGAACCAAGTTTAGCTGCAGCAGCAAAACAGGCTGTGATATAAACAATCTGGCATCTGCCACGGTCAATTTACATCCATTAAAATTGCTTGTTTTTGCTACTATCAGGCTCAGATTGTTATTCGGAGTGTCTGACAACATTATGGAAAGGATCCCACAGAGAAATAAAAAGTATTTCTCTACATTAGGCATGATCCTGCAGCCCGTAGGCCAATGGAAGCCCTCGGAAACATTTTATGCATCATTTCCTGTCCATTTTAATACTTCGGCTTTCAGTAGCTTACATTTAATGTACTACATGAAGACTGCATCAGACTGTGTCCTCCAAACAAGTGTCTGTCGGGGCAGGGATAACAGCTTGCAGGAAGGCTACTGGTTATATTGCAACTAGTGGCACCATTTTGTCACCAATGCTAGTTCTGTTCGCTATAGTGTTTCTGTGTGGCCCTCAGTCATATGCTCGCTCTGTGAATTGGCACTTAGTCATCAAAACTTAGCCGATTTCGACAACGCTAAAAGGTCAGCAGAACTTCAGAACAAGACTTCTCCTTGAGGGAGACTCTGTTGGGTCCTTTCAAAACACCTTGTCAAACGCCTGTATTAGCAATCTGAGCCTGTCAGAGGCAAAAAGAAGCACTCTTAGTGGACATAAATTGATGCTGTGCAATTGCCCCATGTGATTACATTACAGCCTGCCGCTGCTGCGACTGCAGCTCTCTCTTTTAATATGGAACCAATTTCAACAAATGTTGTTTCCATCAGTCACTTAGACACAAAAGCATGGGAAAATAGTGTGTCAAACTTAAAAATAACAGAATTTCCCCTTTGAGATTAAACACTTTGCAGCGATAGCAATATTCTTAAGTCATGTGTCTTTGTCCGCCCCCTGCAGGTGAGCCAAGGTAATGTCCCAGGTGTGGAGAGTGCCTCTCTGGCCATGGACACAGAGGAGGGCGTGGAGGTGGTGTGGAACGAAGTCCTCTTCTCGGACAAGAAAGTCTTCAAAGCACAGGAGGTATTGTGGCTCTAAACTCCTACAGCCAAGAGGGGAATTTATTCAAATAAATTGTGGTTTTAGAGAGACAATTTGGTAATTAGGGCTTCGACTAATGGTTAGATTATTTTCTTTCTTAACTTCATTTTAATTGCTGTTTTTAAGTTTGATGATTCAATGAACCATGTCAGTGATTTTCCAGTATTTTATGCACTGTTTATATCCTACTCTTAAGATAAAGGTTAGTTTCTTCATTTATTTTATTTAATTAACAAATGCCATCCAGTTGTATGTTGTTGGTGGGTTTCTCTGCAGTGATTTCTATGACAGCTTTCTTGCTAGCAGCCAAAAGTATCTTTGTGTATTTTTATTGGGGATTTTACCCTGGTTTGTAACAAATGGATGATCAATTTAACTTTTAATTTCATGTCTACAACATTTTTATTTTCATCAGTGCTTGATGTATATCTTAAGACAATGAAAAATGCTCATCACAAGTTCCCAAAGTCCAAGTTAGGACATTAAAGCTGCTTATTTTGTCCAACTAAGAGTCCAAAAGCCTAAAATATATGGCATTTATTGTATTTTGAAGGACCTTACTTGGTCCATGATGTGATGTGAAGATGTGAACAACCTGGGATCTATGTTTTCAGGAGAAGATCAAGGAGATGTTTGAGAACCTGATGCAGGTCGAACACCCCAACATTGTCAAGTTCCACAAGTACTGGCTGGACATGAAAGAGAGCCAGGCGCGGGTACGATTTTTTTATATCCTCTCTGATCTTTCTTTGTCCCTCTGTCCTTTTTTATGCCTCTGCACCGACAATGAGGCATTGAGAGAACTTCTTTAAATTTGACACAATCATCCACTTGGTCTCAGTGATGAACTGATTACATTTTTGGCCATAACTCATGAATCCATGTGCTAATTATGACAAGATTTCACACAAATGTCTAATAAGATAAAATAATGTAACTCTGTGACATCGTAATGTTCTGCAAAAGTACTTTTCTGGTCATTATTCAACGCCATAACTCAGGAACAGAAGGAGAGACATTTGGTCAGATACTGAACTTGTGACAGCCTTGAAGCTGTGATGATTGCATAGATCTTCTCTGAGGTCAGGTTTGGCCAGGTCCTGACATAGTGATATGAAACAGCGGTTACTAAACTAAAAAATGAGTCCAATGAGCACAACAGGGAGACAAATGCTGTTTTCAAGCTGTTGTGAAGCTGTGCTATAGAAACAATGAGTACTAATAACAACAACAGTGTGCGCTACAGACGGGATAGACACTGCCATTGAGGCTGTTCTAAATCGACATGTCTTTAAGTAATGGCGGACATCTTAATTTGTTTTTACTTCGTTCTAAAACAACATTACATTTAGGCGGATGTCAGGTAACTGCCAGGTTGAAGATGTGTGTGAAGCCTCCACATTTTAGAAGTTGTAGTGTCTTTGTAGCAACACCCATATTTAAAGCATTGTCTGCTGTCATGGCTACAACTTTGTGTTCTGTCCTGCTCCTCTGGTAGTCCACCCAAAGCTCATTGGTTATGCTGATGGTGACTGTCTTTGCACTGTGTGACAAAGCTATTTATCATTCCTTCAAAGTCTTGACTACATATAATAAATGAGTCTGGAAAGACAAAGATGTAAACTGCAACTTGACTGGTTCGCAGAGGCATACATTTCCCCACACACACTATTGAATTAACACACCTCCATGTGTGGCCCACAGGTTATATTCATCACAGAATACATGTCGTCGGGCAGCCTCAAGCAGTTTCTGAAGAAAACTAAGAAGAACCACAAGACGATGAATGTGAAGGTCAGTGTTTTCTGGTCACACACTGTATCCTATTGGTGTGCTCGCTCAGTGTGTCCCCTGGTGGTGGCTCAGAGCACTGCAGTCCAATCACTATTCAGATCCATATTTCCTGCAGGTTTCGAGATAATTAACAGGACACCCTGGTGGCTTTGTCTGCTCAGACATATCTCTTGTGTTAAAAACCCACATCTCCTCCTTTCTCTTTTCTCTCTTCTGTACTCTTCATGTGCTGTTTGTCATTCTATAATCAAGCCATAAATTGCAAAAACAGTGTATTGATTGTGTTATAGTTGGTTTTGTTGACATGTATTCCTAAGACTGAGGGAGGTGTTTGTGCCTTTAGAGGATTCATGTTGCTCTGTTACACTCTGTTTTAGGCCTGGAAGAGATGGTGCACCCAGATTCTCTCTGCCCTCAGGTACTGACTGATTTCTACCCCAGGATTTTAACATGCCAAATTTCTATCATCACAGCCATCACAATAATCATGTTTTATTGTTCACTGGCAGTTATTTACACTCTTGTGACCCGCCAATAATCCATGGCAACCTGACGTGTGACACCATCTTCATTCAGCACAACGGCCTCATCAAGATCGGCTCAGGTCTGCTCCCAGAAGGGCTTTTTGTGTTATTACAGTCAGCACCCATACTGTAACCTCAGACTGTGGATTACTGGGCATGAATCTCTGCAGTTTTGCTTAACAGACTAAATATCTAAATTATGCTCAATTTCTTTCCACAGTGTGGCATCGGCTATTTGTTAATGGTAAGATTATTATTTTGTAGTATAGATATACTCACCGGCCACTTTATTAGGTACACCTGTTCCACTGTCTGTTAATAGCTAATCAGCCAGCAAACCGAGCATCAGAATGGGAAAGAAAGGTGATTTGAGTGACTTTGAACGTGGCATGGTTGTTGGTGCCAGACGGGCTGGTCTGAGTATTTCACAAATTGCTGATCTACTGGGATTTTCACACACAACCATCTCTAGGGTTTACAGAGGATGGTCCGAAAAAGAGAAAATATCCAGTGAGCCGGCATTTGTCTTGTTGATGCCAGAGGTCAGAGGAGAGTGGCCAGACTGGTTCAACAGTAACTCAAATAACCACTCGTTACAACCAAGGTATGCAGAGGACCATCTCTGAACCAACAACATGTCGAACCTTGAAGCAGATGGGCTACAGCAGCAGAAGACCACACCAGGTGCCACTCCTGTCAGCTAACAACAGGAAGCTGAGGCTACAATTCACACAGGCTCACCAAAACTGGACAATAGAAGATTGGAAAAACGTTGCCTGGTCTGATGAGTCTGGATTTCTGCTGCCACATTCAGATGGTAGGGTCAGAATTTGGTGTAAACAACATGAAAGCATGGATCCATCCTGCCTTGTATCAACAGGTTCAGGCTGGTGGAATATTGTTGCTGACCATGTCCATCCCTTTATGACCACAGTGTACCCATCTTCTGATGGCTACTTCCAGCAGGATAACGCTCCATGTCACAAAGCTCAAATCATCTCAAACTGGTTTCTTGAACATGACAATGAGTTCACTGTACTCCAATGGCCTCCACAGTCACCAGATCTCAACCCAACAGAGCACATTTGGGATGTGGTAGAACAGGAGATTTGAATCATGGATGTGCAGCCGACAAATCTGCAGCAACTGTGTGATGCTATCATGTCAATATGGACCAAAATCTCTGAGGAATGTTTCCCGCACCTTGTTGAATCTATGCAACAAAGAGAGAAAAGAAAAGGCAGATCTGACCCAGTACTAGTAAGGTGTACCTAATAAAGTGGCCGGTGAGTGTATGTTTTAATTGATGTCATATCTGTCATTTATTTCATCTAATGTATCTAAATTATTTGTGTCTTCTCTAACCAGTATTTCCAGATGCCAACGTCCATAGTAAAGCGAGGCAACTTCGCGATGAGCAGAGGAATCTTCATTTCTTTGCACCAGAATATGGATGTAAGTGTGATGCAGAGTTTGTGTGCAGTTTTCTGGAGCTTGATTTCGATCAAATCTGTGGTCATTCATTGTCAGAGGTTCTGTATGCGTCATTTAGAGCATTGATACTTTCAGAAAATGTTCACAAATATGGACAAAATGAACTCAAGAGTACAGACAGAAGGCTCCATCGGTCTCCATATTTAATGTTGAGCATAAACTATCCCTTAGCTCTGTCAGCATTGTTGCCGTTGTTAGCACTGTTCATGCTGTTAGCACACTAGCTGCTAGCTGCCAGCTCGGACACCTCAATGTTGAGAACCATGTGCAGACAACCTCTGAGTCATAGATACACTCTGAATGTCATTGAGCTTATTTAATTGGATGCTTGAACAACTGTAAACACACAGACTGGTCAGTCATTTGTTTGCAAAAAGGCTACATCTGACTAAATTTTCAGTTTGGTGTAAGCTTGTCCTCAAAGTTATATATTTGTCTGACCTCCTTTATCTTTGTTTCTCTGGTTTCTGTTTCTAGCCAGCGAAGATGATTATGCCATAGACATTTTCTCCTTCGGCATCTGTGCTCTAGAGGTAAGAGAAGTAGACCTTTAAGACTCTCCCTTGTGTGTGTGTTTGTAGGGGGTTACAAGTTTTTCCTGTTGGCCTGAACACATTTGTTGATTCAGGAGTAACATTGTTGCAACAGTTCACAAACAGGACTAAACTGAAAGTTGCTGGAGTGACACACTTTGTTTGCAAAATGCTCTAATGCTTACAAAATCAAATATTTCCTGAGATCAATTTTACTTTACTGTATTTACTTTATTTTATTCATAAGGACAACGCACATTAATCAACATTTCTGTAAATGTGCCAGTGTTAGCCGGATGGATAATTTTCAAATGCAGTCCTTTGGTAAGACGTTTTGAAACCAATAAAAGGATAAAACTCACAGGACAAAGACAGCATAAGACATAAAGACAGCATTAACTATAGCAAGGTAGAACAGAAGCCATGCAAAGCAACAAGCAACAGCAGAGCACCAGTACAACAACAACAAACAGCATGTTAACACAAATAGACATGCAAGTAACACGAAGCACCAACACACAGATTAGCGTTACATTTAGACATGCAGAGCAGCAATATTTCAGTCAATTTTTACACGGTGGACAAGAAAATACAGCTACTGATATAAATCTGTTCAACCTTAATTTGTATGCCTGAGCCATTCGTTAATACTTTACATAGTTATAGTGTATAGTAAGATGATTTTTCTAGAGGTAGCAATCCCTGCTACGCTCTGCACTTTTTACACTTTTTTAGATGCCTTGTAGAAATACGAAAAAATAAACAAGATTTTCTACGAATTTTTTCTACTTTTTTTTACTGTATTACATTTGTTATTCATTTTTAAATGCCTTTGGCCTCTTTAATCCACGCCTGCAAATAGCAACATGGAGGTGGCATCTTTTATAGAAGGATGAGGACTAATTGCTGGTTGAAGAATTGTGCAAATTAGTTTCACAAAGGTGCGTTAGAGATTCATCATTATGCAAATGATGTCTGTCAGCTGTGAATAGCTGTTTTCCCTTTTGTTTAACACAGTTAATCCAGCAGAGTTTTCTATTAGATCTGTGTCAACTGTTCTGAAAAAGGGTGTGAAAAATGTGTGACATGAATGAAAAGACTTCTGCCGTGCTGCGAAGGTGATGATGAAGATCAGGTGGATCCCAGTTAAGCGTGTCCTAGCAATCGAGAACAACTGTAATATGTGACTGTGTTAACAGATTATTTTCACCCCTAGATGGCAGTACTGGAGATCCAGGCCAACGGAGATACTGCTGTGTCCAAGGAGGCCATCGTCAATGCAGGTCAATCCCTGGAAGACCCTCTCATGAGAGTGAGTCTCAAAAATACTTCACGTCCTAAATATGCACCAGTGCAACCAATAAAACACTGAGATGGAGATATACTGTCCCACACTACTCTATTAACACTCGCCTACACACACCACCTTGCTTCTAGGTTTATTTCCTACCACATGCAGAGACTTTGTACAGTTTTAGACTGAATGTTTCAATAAAACACCAGGAAATCCAGAGCGCGGTGTAACGCTCGGTAAAGTGGGTCATACTGTACACTCATGTAGTTATGTGTTGGACTCGTTGCTCTCTGCAGGAGTTCACCCAGTCCTGTTTGCGTCACGAAGCCAAGCTCCGTCCTACGGCTCACGACCTCCTGTTCCACCGAGTCTTGTTCGAGGTCCACTCCCTCAAACTGCTCGCCGCCCACTGCCTCATCAACAACCAGTGTGAGTTTCTCACCTCCACATGCGAGCATGCACAACGCCATATTTACTGACATGCAGCAGATCAACGTGATGACTTCAAAGCAGGTTTTACAACTCAAAAGTCTTAATTCTTAAAGCAGTAATACAACATGATTAATCTGTTGAGGAGCTTTTGTTATTGATCAAAAAACGAGCATGCAGCCTGGTGCAGTTGCTCCTGCTCATTTTCAACAATTCAACAGTGCAAAATATTTTTCAACTAATATTTTTATTCAGTTCTTTCATTTCTTATTATTTTCTTTCTTTTAATTGACTATATTAATATGTATGAGCAACTGTATCCCAATTTCTCCCAGGGGATCAATTAAGTATTTCTGATACTTATCCTAGGTTATACAATATATTTACTCACTTAAGCATATAGTTGAGTAATTTAAGGTCTGAAAAAAGAAAAATTTGTTGTAATTTCAAATATATATTGAAAACAAATAAATGTATTTGTATCAGATCAGTTGACTAATGTCCAGACTTGTCTTGCATCTCCAGATTTGCTCCCAGAAAACTGTGTGGAGGAGAAAACCAAGTCTTTTGACCCCAACGCTGTCATGGCAGAGATCAAACATGAGGACAGACAGGGAGTTCAGCTCAAGTAAAAAAAACACAAGCACCTCATGTCTTTGGCTTCATGTCTTGCATGTCCTAACATGACAGTTGAAGCACTCACTCTGCTCTTCTGTGTGTCTCGTCTTGTCCTGTAGGTATTCCCATGTGTCCCCTCTGGAACTTGACAAGTTTCTGGAGGATGTCAAGTAAGTGGAACGACAGTATCGGACTCATTTTGTGTCGGCGATTACACCGCGACTGCAGCGTGAACTTTAACATTATGTCTCCCTCAGGAATGGGATTTACCCCTTGATGAACTTCGCCTCATCTCGGCCTCACCCCGTCCCTCGGGCTCTCTCCTTGTCTCAGGAGCAGGTTGAGACGGTCAAGACGCCGACTCCTGAACCCCAGGAGACAGAAACGAGGAAGGTTAGACTTTCACACTTCACACAGAAAGTGTTAGACACACAATCTGGTGCCTACAGAGTAAAGTTGTCTGAGGTTATAAAATGTCCATGCAGGAGGAATGTGTTTACAGTCCTCTTTCTGCACTGTGTAAAGAATTAGAAAGAAAATTTGGGAGATATAATAAAGCCCTGAGGTTGATCACTCATGAAAAGACCTGTCATTTGGGTGTCTAAATCATGTAACAGGATGTCTTATTATTGTAATTACATTGTTATTATTATGCCTGTTTATCAGGTCCTAAAAAGTCTTAAAATGTTGTAAATTCAGTTTATAAATATTCATATTTAATTTGAATTTGTGAAGTTTTAATTGCCACAGATATTTTATCTCATTTCATTTATCTAGCTTTTCATTTCTTTTTGTCAAAATGAGTCAAGCTCCTCTACATCAAAGTCCACTTTTCTGATTTTAAAAATCTTTTAACCTACCACTAAAACAAAACTGTCCTCTACTTTATACTTGCACTAACCTAACCTGACTCAGTCTAATCATATTCCTACAAAAAGCCTATCTCTGCATGGGACCACAAATATACTATATATACTACTATATATTTAACCTGCAATGTTGGGTAATAAAAAAGATGATTTGTCTAAAAATCAGTCTTAAATTTGGTCAGAAATGATCTTGCAAGACTTAAAAAGCAGTAAATCTAAATGTGTGATGCCTGTAGACATCCTGCCAAAACACATCAAAGACATTTTCGCTGTGTCCTCATTTTGCTCTCTCTGACTATTTTTGTCCATTGCTGTTGCAGGTTGTTCAGATGCACTGTAATTTGGAGTCAAATGAAGAAGGGACCAAAACTCATGTGAGTCA
The DNA here is from genome assembly GCA_019142605.1 of Cephalopholis sonnerati. Classification (NCBI taxonomy): domain Eukaryota; kingdom Metazoa; phylum Chordata; class Actinopteri; order Perciformes; family Serranidae; genus Cephalopholis; species Cephalopholis sonnerati. Next base: position 15,510,442 of record JAGQAX010000021.1, on the reverse strand, counting down.
CATACAATATTATTACAGGTACTTTGCCCATTTTAGTGTAAACTCTTGTGTTGGGCTCCTTAACAATCAAGTATATATATATTAGTCTTTTTGTTAGCTCTGTACCAGCATTTATGTTGTAAGTTCAGTCAGTTATGGTGGCTAAACAGAAATCTATCTTGATTTAAATCAGACTTTTTGATCTCTCCTCAGCTGTCTTTGTTTCTGAAGATGGATGACAAACTTCACAGGCAGCTTAGCTGTGACATCCTTTCAAGTAAGTTGACCACAACTGTACCTTAAAGAATACTTCAGCCCCAAAAACATTTGTATATAAGTTACTCACTCTGTGTTTCGTTAAATGTGTTAAGAAAACATTGTTTTTCTTGCATGCCTACGTCAAACAAAGACTCCAAAGATGGAAAAAAGGCAGGCATGCGAAAAACAAAGCTTTCTTCACAGATTAAATGTGACACAGGATGAATAATTGATATACAAATATTGATTTGAGGGTGAACTATTCCTTTAAAAAACTACGTACTCTAAAGGTTCATTTTATTGCAGATTTTTGTAACTGATGTATTTAATGTGCATCTTTCAGCTGACACCTCCAAAGACCTTGCCAGTGAACTTGTTCACTACGCCTTCATAAATGAGGTAGATATAAAAGCTTCTTTTGTTTGTTCTTTATAAACAACAATAGATTTTTGCACCTTAAAGCAAAGGAGCTCTACATCTGGTCTTAAACATGTCCTGTGTGCTGTGTAGGAGGACAGTGAGAAGGTAGCAGGGTTCCTGGAGGACGCCATTAGCCGACACCGAGTCAGAGCGCTCGCCTCTGGGAGCACACAGTGAGGAGGGGGATCACGACAGCGGCTGGCCCAGAAAGAGGGGCCTGGGCGTTGGCCACACGGATCAAGAAAGGGAGAGGGCGGCGGACGGGATCACACAGCCGGGAACAGAGCTGACCCAGCTGGGGATAAAAAGGGGACAAATACAGACAGATGCTGGGCCTTGACAGTCAGTAAATTATCCCAGAGAGAACGAAGGATCGCCAGTGCTGAGAAAGGAACCGAAGGCACCTCTGGTTGGAGGGCCAAAGGCATCATGGCTGTGTTCAGCAATCCCACAAAGCAGTGGAAGATTGACAAACTCCCTGCCTAAAAGGGCTATCATGCCTTAAGATATCCTGACAACTTTTCCATAATGCCACTATTCAGAACAGCTATGTTTTACTTACAAATGCAGCAGCTATGTTTTCGGAAGGACATTTTATTGCTCATTAGCCTCCTTTGCACTCCAGTGTCCATTTTGATCGGTGATTCTTTACTTTGAATTGTAATCAGTCATTTTTAAAGCCTCTCTCCCTTACAAGCCACAACGCTAATTTTATTACAATTTTAGGAATTTAATATTCCGTCCAACATGCACTGTTGATACTCATTCAGTTGACTTATTTATTTCTGTTTAACTGTGAACAATAGAAGCTTTGCACAAGCCTGTTTTTTTTTCTTTGCTTTTTATGCCGTGCAGTTAACACACCTCACTGCACTCTTGGGTTGAAGGTGAGATAAAACACACCATGCCTAAATGTAGTGACGAGCAATGAGATGATGCCTCTCTTTTAGCCTGTTGTGCTCTTAAGGGTTTTCCCTGTGAAAGTGTTCTGAAAGCCAAAGACTTGCAAAGTGCCTGATATGGCAATGTACTTTGGACAAATGAAATGGCATCGTATGAAAGCAACTTAGAGACATAAATATTTCAATTCTATCAGCCCCTTAATTCGTAATAATGAAATTTAAACATAGCTGAATTCATAGAATTGAAATATATTGCTTTGAAAACTATGTATCTGAATACATTTGTTCTGAATTCACCTCTTTGAAGTTAAAATATTAAATTATTTGATTTGCAATTTCAGAAGCTGAATTTGAATATATTTTTTTCATTGTTCACAAATTCAGATCCAAAAATACAAGCTTCAAAATTTAAGAAAATAGATTCAGGTTGCTCAAATGTTATTGAGGAAGTTAATATCTGATAATTTAATTAAAAAAAAATAAAGAAAATTGACTGTGATCATCCTGAATCTCTAATTTCTTTTTCCCAACATGAATTATTAGATCTGAAATTACATTCTCAGTGCTATTTTTCTCTCGGAAAATTTTGAATTTCTTGAAAATTTTTTTATTCCGAAACTTGTATTTTTGGATCAGAATGAATATATATAAAAGTGAATTCAAATTTAGCTTTTGAAATTGCCAGTCAAGAAAGTCAGATATACTTCAGATAAACATTCAGATATTAGGTTTCCAAAGTGAAGTATTTTAATTCTATTAAGTCAATGGTGCTTAAATTTCAATTAAATTATTCAATGGCTGTTAAAATTCAAAACCTTATGTCTCTGATTTACTCCATATATGGGACCCAACTTCAAATTTGGAATTTAACTAATTCAGACTGACTTTTAGTTTTAAAACCTGATGTATACTTGTCTCTTATCATAAGTCCACATAGTCAGCCTGTGTGAATGTAAAGACGAGCTTGACAGCCAGTAATGGCAGCTCCATTAAGAGCTGCAGCCTTTGTATATTGAACATATGGATCGGGTCGTAATGCTCTCGCTGCAGCCAGTGTTAGTTTGTAAAGAGCTGCAGCTTGTGTAGAAAAATTGGAATACATCACAGGAAGCTTGTGAAGTAAAATTAGAGTCGTATATAAATGGGAGGATGGGTGATGGTGACGTGATCTTAAGACTTGTTAATAAATTGCCACACTGTTGATAATGTTCCTGCTGTACTTGTTTTTGCCATATATCCCAAACCATTGAAGATTTTTTTACACTGAATTTGTTTTGTCTAGAGGTGTTTTAAAGGAAAAATCTACCCTAAAATCTTAAAGAATGTATGTTTTTAGCATTCTCTCCTTTATTAATAGTGCTAACCTGCGGAGGTTTTTATTGGCTGCAGGTGATAAAACAGAATCTCTGGAAAAAAAAGAGGAATATTTTCCTTTGAAGGCGTTTATTTTACAGTTTCAGATCTACTGTAGTTTTATTTCAGTACAATTTCAGTGTGAACTTTGGAATTGATTGCACTGCGGCCTACACAGACACCAAAATAGAATACACTCCTTCAGCTCTGCCAGATTTTCTTGTCAAGAATCCAAACTTGGCACCGTAAAAGAAGCCTACCATTTGGGTGGATTTTTCCTTTACAAATCCAGACAGCAAAAAAAACAATAGTGAATTGTCTGATCGGTCTTCAGCAGTGTTCTCTTGTTTGTCAGACTCAGTTAGCTCTACTTCATTTGTTTCCCAGGTCTGTAAGGTCACGGTTTCATAACAGTTACACTGCTGTACAGTCATTGCTTACAGTACTTATTCTACTCTGTGTCAAGCCTTCTTATCAGTGTGTCTCTGAGGACAGGAGCCCTGAATTCTCCCAGACAATGAACGACTATGGGCTGTGGTGTAAATATTTGTTTGTGGCTATTAAAGGGGTTTACTGTTAGACAGCATTTCAATGCAAAGCAGTGCCACTGTTGCTCTCATTTGATCTAGTAAGCTGCATGTCTTAATAGCCTGCAACCATTCGAAAACTTTACATTTTGCCTTTGTCAGTCACAGTTCAGTTCCTGACCAAGAAAATGAATGTTTAGACTGTGCAAACATGAAACAAAAAACATCCATATCAGTCTTATTTTATGTCAGACGACTTCTTTTTCCCGTGAATCTGTTGAATGAAACTTGCCTTTGGATGTGTTATACTTAAAACTTTGTTAAATATTGTAGCTACTGCAAAGAAATACATGACAATAAACAATATGTGACATGTTGGTTATGTCTGAAATTATTTGGGTTATTTTGGTTGGGTTATTTATTCCCTGTCCCATCTCTCTTTCAACTAAGGGGTCCTTGGCCTAAACAATGTTGCAGGTCCTCTGATTCATAAGAATAAGAAATTTTTATTGGGAGAAAAATAATGTATTCATTTGTTTGGACCATCTGAGTATAAACATTATATTTGAGTTTTAGTGTGCAACTGTCAAGACTTTTCTAAGCACACTTAAACACACAAAAACTACATAATAAAGACTGCAGGTGCTTGCACATCTGTCAACAAACACACCAACAAAAAAAAATTACAGGAACATAAGTTATACTTTAGATTACGCAACATTTCCCATAAAATTCATGCACTAGGTAGTGTAGCTGAAACCTTGGTTGAGATAGTCTCTATTTTGAAAAACAAACAAACAAACAAAGCATTGTAGGAAATGCCTTATACTTAGTTAACAGCTTCCAAAATGTGTAATTCAAGGTGTAAATACAATGTCATGGAGGCACTGTCGAAGTACAGCGTTTTATTTCAAACAGTGGCTACAGAAATGCAGCTGAAATTCCTGATCCGATTAATCATAACAATGTTTTTGACACTTGTAACCGTGAGAGGTTGTAGGTGAAAAACTGTATTCAAAACACGTCCACCCCTATCCTCGCGATGATTCAAGTATCGCGATACCTTTCATTGAAAATGTGACAATCTCGCGAGCGTTGTGACTAAGTGGGCCTCTCGAAGAAGGTGTGCTTCATGGCGGTTACGGAGACTGCGGTAAATAAATTCCTTGTTAAAAAGAGACGTTTTTATTTTACAGCTACAGAGGCGGGTGCGCAAGTATTTCGCGATGTTTGGTAGAATTGACTCTGAACTGAATATCCTGTTAGTAAACAGTATATCTCGCTGGGGAAGATACAGCTTAATTCACGCGCCATAGTAATGAATGCCTCACATTAGCTAACGTCAGCTAGCTCCTGTGGAGCAACAAAGATAACGTAAGCTAGCTACATAGAAAGCAGGCCTTGCTAATGCTGTAGTGATTTTTTTTGTAACAGTTATGTACTTGTGGTTATAGAGTTGGAAGAAAGATGGGTCGTGGTTAATGTCCAAATCGAATGAGCTAAACATTTTTTCGGATATAATATATTCTGAGCCCGTTGTTGCTGCTTCACCTAGCTAACGTAGAAGAGCCGTCATTAGCATTCATGTGCATCACGCTAACGTTAGCCGACTGAAAGCTAAGGAGGTGAAGACGGGCCGGCTATGTGCAACGTTAGACTGCAATGTAAAAATAATGCTAGCTGCCTGTTTCTGTTATTGTTAGTCTGAAGGCATTTTTTATTTCCTCTAGAATTTGTTGAATTGTTAAAGCTTCCCCGTCAGTCCTCTTCCCCTTGGGGGCTTTCCTGCCTCAGTCTGGTGGACCCAGCGATTAGCGGGTTGCGTAGGTAAGAAGTTCGTCCGGTCCCACCTGGTTTAAATCCGGGTGTATGTCCTGTATATGTTAGCATATTAAATGATAACCTGTGCTGTGTGAGGTTATGTCACTTCTGATTGCAATGCAGGAATTTTCTCACTGAGAAAATGCAGTTATTGGTGTACATACAGGCAGGTGTTATTGCCCCAGACTATGTTTCTGAGTTTGTTTTATTTACTGTATATAAATAAATAGCTATTTATGGTTTGCAGGGAGGTGAAGCTCTGACGATGGAGAATGGACAGGGCACAGGCTCCAAGCTTGGCCTGCCGCCTCTCACCCCAGAGCAGCAGGAGGCACTACAGAGGGTAGGAAACCCATAACATGCAGTATCTGCCTATATGTACCTGTAGTGATCAAAATATTACCACTGTAAGTTTGTGTGATGTAAGCCAATCAATGTGTTTACATGCATTTTGGATTTGGGCCCAAAGAAACCTAATTTCTCTTGCCAACTTTCCTGGCCGTGTAAACATACCACTGGGTGTTTAATCAGCTTTTCACTTGCATGCATGTGCGTGTCAAAAATTGTAGGGAGGTCATCCACACTTACCTGAAGTATTTGTTCTTCTTTTAGCACTTCTATTTTATGTAAATCATGTCCTTGCACAATGAATGAAAGTAGGACATGAATATAAAAAAATTAAATCTTTTGTAAAGTTATTTTTGTTTATTTATTAATTCAATTTGTTCATATTTTAATTGCTATCTTCGTTTGCATATTTTCATTACCTTGTAAATGTCTGCCATATATAAGACAAGGCCTGATTTAAATGTAATCTATGTGCCTTTTTATATTCCTCTTTTTATACTGAATGAGAGCATGTTTGCTTCATTGTTATTGGAAGTTAATTGAAAAGATTCAGCCCTTCAGGCCAAAATGTTTATTAGAATATAAACAAAGATAAACATTTGCAGTTATTGTCCATTTAACAGTATAGTATCATTAAGTTAATACCGATACATATGTAAACTATACGTGACATTCATACTAAGCAGCCAGTGTATTGATTCAGCATGTGGTCTGTTTCCTGGCATGCTAAAACTTGTGTTTTGATTGCAAAATAAACTGTATTTCTAATTCAGGTAATATTTGTAACATGTGTCTTACTCAAAACACTAATACTTCAAGTGTTGATAACAAACAAGTACTTAAAAAAACAGGAGTAGAAGTATGCAAAAAGTGTTATCTTCTAAAAGCACTATTAAGTTTTTTTTGCACATGTACTTCTATAACTTGATATCGACATATCTGGTAACAAGCAGCTTCATTTGGACAAACATCACACAGCAAAACAAAATATAATTTAAGGGTTTATTTCATTTATTTTTTGACTCAGAAATTGCAAGTGTGCTTAACAGGGATGTTTACCCTATTGGAAAAAGTGTGCAGGATACAAAGTAACATGGAAACGTACTGATACTGTGTTTATGACTGTGTTTAGTCTTGATATGAGAAGTGTATGTGAGGTATTGCAATGTGCTGGCTTTTCTCCTCTTCTAGGCAAAGAAGTATGCCATGGAACAAAGCATTAAGAGTGTGTTGGTGAAGCAGACCATCGCCCATCAGCAGCAACAGCTCACCAACCTGCAGGTGAGATGTTTAAAATGTTTTGGTATTCTGCCAAACACAAAGTATGTTATGCGCGTGTCGTCTGTGAGTCTTGATTCTAGACAGGATACCTTAGCCTTTTCCGACTTAAGTAATTCAGACATCTCTTGACTCAGACGTCAGTTTTGTTAGAGCTCTCTTGGAAGTCTTGCTCCCTTCTCCCCCATGCTGTGAAAAAGCCCCCATGTGTAGACCACGTGCGCTTGCTGTTACTTCTGCTCTTTTTCAGATGGAGAAGATCCTCAAGAAGGCATTGATTATCATGTTAATGCTTTGCACTTTAAAGGGGACTTGTTTATGTTTATTGCTGTGTGGTGATTTGTAATTTAGATAGGGGAGGCAACTCCTCGAACTGTATGTTGTTTAGAGGGAGGCTCTGAATATAGTGTTAGCCTAACCACTTTTGTCTATCTAGCAAAGCAATGACATTTTTGAAAAAGCAAAGCTAAGGGATATCTAACCTACTTTTCAGCACTTTTTTCATCTTTACTGTCTTTCAGATGGCAGCAGTGACAATGGGCTTTGGAGATCCTCTCTCACCTTTACAATCGGTCAATAGATTATTAAATTATTTTTCTGTGCGCATTCCCAATGGAAAAGGACTGTTACCCTTCTTTTACTGGTTGCTTTGGCAACATTCCCTGCCGTTTTCTTTTACCAAAGAATGCATATTTTGTAAGAAAACATGGCTTTCTACTGTTAGCGTACCTGCGACCATGTTAGTAATCCTTTTTGAGATCAATGACTGTTGATAATCGTTGAAGCACTTGTTACTTGCTTTTTTGAGTCACAGCGGGATAATTTACATTCGTATTTTTAATTAGAAGATGGCCTAAGCTCTTTGGCTGTTAGTAGACTTTTTAAAGGGTTTTTTAATGTGAGAAAAGTCACTTCTCTTTGAAAAATATGCATTTGCTTCATTTAAAAACAGAAAGTTCTTGGCATGGGACGAAAGAGGGATAGCAATCCCTTTAATGGACCAAAATGAGAGAACTGCTGGAACAGGGATCTTTTTGGCCATCTCAAAGTCAAGTTTTTCTGTCAATGAACAAGTCAACTTTCCATTTTGTCATGAATCAGACACATGTTATATTTTGTTGGTAATAGAATGAAATAAGAGAAGCAGACTGACTTAAAGGCATCAGTTAAGAGCACAGCAACTTTCGGTGGTTAAGCCATCCCTCCCTTTAGACTTGAGAAGAAAGTTTGAAATGCTTTCATCAAGACTTTGTATGGATTTCGTTTGAACTCCACGATTATTTTTGTTACCTTACTTGCATCCCTGGACTACAGGTCAGTTACTGAAGCCAAATATTTGTGAGGGCTGTGCATGTCAATCACTTCAGTGTGTTTTTCTCCATATGTCTGTTCAATAGTAACAGAATAGAGGTCATATTGTAATTACAACTGGTGACATCAGTATTTTATAACTGTTATACATGTTAGTATTTTTTCCCACACTGTTCATTGACTACAGTATCCCATTATTACCCTATTTACCTGTCCAGACCCCCTAACTTGGAATTGGCCTCTTAACTATTTTGGGGGAAAGCAAGCTCAGTAGAAAATACACATTAATTATTAGTGTGTGTGTGTTTGTCTTCCTTTCTTTTACTCTCTAATGCTTATCATGTGTTGTTTTCCTCGGTTGGCAGGTGGCAGCGCAGCGGCAACGTGCCCTAGCCATCATGTGTCGGGTGTATGTGGGCTCCATATACTATGAGCTTGGTGAGGACACCATCAGACAGGCCTTTGCCCCCTTCGGCCCGATCAAGAGCATTGACATGTCGTGGGATTCTGTTACAATGAAACACAAGGTCAGTGTTAAGAATGGTATAAAATCTGTTTTTCTGCCTTGATTGAAATGGGCTGGACCCAAATATTTGGACTTCGGTCATTTATTGTGTAGGTGTTCTGTGAAAAACCCGGTAGAAAAGATTTCCACAGGCTTACATCTATGCTGTGTTTCACTTTATTCTAGAGCTTTGGATCAATTAGACCTTCATCAGAGCATACATTGGTCTATTAGACCGAGAGCTCAAGAATTAGTTGAAACACTACATAGATGTAAGTGTGCGGGAATCTGTTTTTACAGTTGGACTTCTTGATGTTTCCAGCACCTTGCCAAGACTTTAAACAGGGTAGAGCATGAGAAATGACAGTAAAGAAAATATAAATGTAAATCTTGGTGTTTCTCATACATAATTTACTTTTGGTGACCTGCCACAATACAAACATTAAACATTGTCTTTTTTTTTTTTTTTTTTTTTTTTAACCCTTTCAAATAGGTAAATTCTTACTTCATTGTCAACAATTTAATGGGTAGTGTTGGATGTTAGGTGCTGTTGTTTTGTGAGCTGGGTGGACATTTAACTGACCTGCTACTAAAGGAGGGGCATCAGAAACGGTCCTTAAGTGCTGCATCTAATCTGTGTAACATTAACATTAAGTCTAACTTAAAATGATTGAATATTTTGAATACATTTTAAATCTGTAGGAGCTAGTATGCTGTTTCTGTAGTTTTAAGTCACAGCCCTTTTTCAGGTTTTGTCTTGGATTCAGAGCCTATTATTATAAGTATGTAGGTCTAAAATTTAAAAAAGTCACAAGCTCTTGCTATGTTGCAAATAGTACATAGATGGGGCCTTGTCCAACCAAACCCCTTGGGATCTAAAAACATGCATAAATCACACCAAACCAAATGTCTGACTGTGTCCTTCCAAGAGTTGTGCTCAGCCCCCACCTCAATCCCCAGCCAAAGCTTTGCTTATTATTCACCGTTGATTACTACTAAAGCTCTGGAGCCCAAAAAATGGTAGTCGGCACAGCCCTAACAATAACAAACAGAGGCGTCTAATAATTTTTTATTGTTTGTGTATTTTCCGTTTTCATTGCATTTTGTCTGACTGTGCAGGGCTTTGCCTTTGTGGAGTATGATGTGCCAGAGGCTGCTCAGCTGGCTCTGGAGCAGATGAATTCAGTCATGCTCGGGGGACGAAACATTAAGGTAAGCTGTCTGGACATATGAGTACCTCTAAAGAGGTCTTAGGCACACATGGACGAATGGAAACATTTTAATATCTCCCTTTAATGTATTTTTTGTGTAGTTTGATTAACCAGGGATTTGGATTCGTTCCTGGTATTTGGAATACTGAACTAATTTGTTATGAACTGTGACGCTTATTTGATCCGTGAAATTACTCATATGTGACTCATTTCTCTCTCTCTTTGCTTGTCTGTGTCTGTTGATTCCCAGGTGCGTGTGCTGTGTGTATGTGTGGGTGTATGCTCAGTGTACTGTCTGTGTTGTGTGTTATGCTTCAACAATGTCATCAAGGCTATTTAAGTGACCAGTTCCAGTAGGATGCCCAGCGGCGCATGGCGTCGCTCTGTGTCCAAGGTGTGCTGATGATGGGCTGCGCCTGGTTGGTGTTGCTTGGCCGCCCCATCTGTAGTACAGATCCCAGTCGTACTTAGATGCTCGTCTTACATAGGGAGAGGAAGATGTCAGGGTGCGTAGCAGTAGCGTCACGTAATGCGTTCGCCTACCGGTTTGCCATCAGTTCAGCCAGTCAAACTGTGCGTGCACAGAGTGACTGGCTGAACTGGTGGTTGCGAAATTATGCTGCAGTTTCTCGCTCGATAGTTTTCGAGATATTTACAAAATATTGTTGTATTTGCATTGTAGTTGAAGTGATAGTTGACACTATGGAAGGTTGCTTTGTTTTTCACTCATTTAAGTCCATATTATATAACCTGTCAAGAAGCTTTAGTGCTAGTGCAGTGATTAGATTCATGATGCTCACCTGACAGGCAATCCTAAGAGACCCTGTCTGTTTAGCAGTCAGGCTGGTTTTTATTATGTGGTCATTAAAAATGATGGAGTTCTGAAAAGTGAAAGTGATCTATGCAGAGCTTGTCATATTAATGTTTTGAAAAGATGGAATTATAAATGTAGGAGTGTTTTTTACCTGGTGGCCAGTATAAAAATAAAAAAAATGAGATGGGCTAGAGCTGTTGAGGGTTTTTTTTCAGATCTCGTTATCACTTTATCAGATCTTTTTAAGAGTGTAGTAATACTTAATAATCAGAGAATATTTACCAGGATAGCATTGTTTCATAAATGTAGGGGAGTGGCTTTGACTTGGTGCTTGGTGGCTGTCGAAAGTTAGCGCTGCAGGGATTTGGAGTTTTGCGGGAGCACGTTCTCGGTTGTTACTATAAACCCCTTACTCAGTAGCCCTGCTGGTATGATCTGTGCTATAGGTTGGGCGGCCAAGTAACATCGGTCAGGCGCAACCCATCATTGACCAGCTGGCAGAGGAGGCGCGCGCCTTCAATCGGATCTACGTGGCGTCAGTCCACCCCGACCTGTCAGATGATGACATCAAGAGTGTGTTTGAGGCCTTCGGAAGGATCAAGTCTTGCACGTTAGCCAGAGACCCCACCACAGGGCGACACAGAGGCTTTGGCTTCATTGGTGAGCTGGAGGGCCCTCATTCGCTCGTGCTCTTTGTGTTGCCATCGCTCCGCTATTTACTACTATTTTATTCACTTGCAGAGTATGAAAAGCCTCAGTCAGCCCTGGACGCTGTGTCTTCTATGAACCTCTTTGACCTGGGGGGTCAGTACCTACGGGTGGGCAAAGCAGTGACTCCGCCCATGCCCCTACTGACCCCCACGACCCCTGGTGGTCTGCCGCCTGCTGCAGCTGTGGCCGCAGCGGCAGCCACCGCTAAGATAACGGCCCAGGCAAGTATGAATCCCTTCCAAAGGGATTTAATGGCCTTCCAGGTAAATATAACCCAGATCTAGCTAGAATTGACACCAAAAGCACAGATAATATGGGCATAGAATTTTTTAAAGGTGACTGGGAGAAGACCAGTTTTTTAGGGATCACATTAAAACAGTAGTTGCCCTGACACAGTGTCAATTTAACAGCCCTAAAATATAACATCATCTGGGCTTAATTTTTTTTCATTGCAGTTTAATGTATGCAAAACAATCATCAAACTTTTGTTAGTAACTTAAGTGATAAAAGCTCCTCCCATTCACTGACTGGGTGTGTAAGCTAAGAGTCTTCTCTCTTAGTTAGCACAAACACATTAACAGCTATTTTTCCGTCACAGTGATTCACCAGACAGTTGTGTTCATTGTAGAATGTGTCATGATTGTAATTTTTCTTAACATCACTACTGTATGTTTATGACTCGCTAAGAATAGTTAATGAATTTGTTTTGATTTATTGGTGACCTCGTATTTCACTTAAGAGAGGCAAGGCTGAGCTCACTCTGTGCCATGCTGTGTGATCGTTGACTGTGCTGCCTTGTGCTGTGCTCTGTGTGTTTCCCTTACCTAATGTCTTCGGCCCCCCTCTCTTAAGGAGGCTGTAGCCGGCGCATCAGTCCTGGGGGCGTTAGCCGCGCCCCAACTTCTCGGTCAGCAAATGGGAATACCTCAGGCTGTTATGGCTGCCCAGGCACCAGGGGTCATCACAGGTGTGTACCAAGACATGAGTGAGTGCTCATTTTTTAAAAAGTTTAATAATAAAGTTCAGTAATTCTTGATTTTTCTTTACAGTGCTGCTTATAACATAGAGCTTTATATGCAGTGCAACCATTGCTTTAAAACTCATGTCACTTTTATAACTGCTTAGTTTGTTTTGCAATGAACAGCACCTGTGAATGTTATTTATATTTAAATTGTCTTTACATTAATCACTAGGTATGGTCACCAATAGGCCGAGAAAATGACACAAATGTATTTTCTCTCCTATTGTTCATACTGTACCTCTTTCAGTTTTCAACATGGCTACTCATTTGACTATGCCAGGTTTTAGTTTGAGGAATTTAGATTCTTGATTTTCTTAATTTTAGTTAAAATCTTAGTCACTATGCTTACAATGTTTGGACCACTGTAATGACTTACAGTTCTGGCCTACGCTCTATCTGTAATCCAGATGTTACAAAATGTCACTGAAAACTAGACTGAAAGCATTGAGCTATCAGAGTTAAGCTTGGAGGGATAGTTTGGATCTCTTGAAGTGGGGTAGGGGGTGGGGGATGTTACCTGCAGTAGATATTAGTTGTTCTGCCCTCATTTTGGAGAAGCAGACAGGAGTACTGACAGGAAACCTAAGCAACGTACTGCTGTGGAGGGGGGCAGCAGCAAAATGAGTCTTAGTCAGCTAAAGAAAACCAACAGTTTAGGTGCACACTGTGTTAAGAATATTTTCACCACCCTACCTCGCCATCAGACAACCATTTCTGACAGGGAAGCTGTGAAGGACATCAGTTTGATATCCATGCTCTTGTCAAAGCTTAAAGACTCCATTGACAAAAGCGATAACTTAGCTTGCTCAACACGGGAGCTGCTGGTTTACTGCTGCCTTGATCAGTTAGTTCGTTTAGCTTTTGACAACTGTAAGCACCAAAGTCACACAATGACACACACTAACAAACAGATTTGGGCTGCAGTAGACCAGCAATTCCTTTGGTCAGCGATGTTAAATAATTTTTGCCATTGGATCCTGGCTTTGAAGAGAGCGATATAATGGCTTCAGTTCCCCACTTGAAATCGCTGTCTGGTGGGAAAGTAAAGCAGTGAAAATATTCAAAATGTAGTGTTCCATGGTGGCTTGCTTCTCCAAACTGGGGTGTGACTACAGACATCTGCTGTATGTAATACGCTGACTATAGACCTCATACAACCCCACTTTAAAAGATCCAAACTGTACCTTTAATGCAATCCCCTGTTACCTAGACTGAAAGCTACTCCTTTGTTCTGAGGGCATTAAGACGTGAGTAAATTGGTGATATTTGGTGGTTGTTGCAGTCTCTGAAGGAACTGAGTCATTCTGTGGTACAGAGTGCTAAATGAGAAACCACATTTTTTATGTATAACTAATAAAGCATCTGGCTAGTTGATGCAGCCACCCAGATGACTTGATACCGCGTACAATTTTAGTAGTCATTAGCAAATCATTGCCTTGTCCACTGTAATGGTATCAGGTTGGAAGCCATTTTAAACACCTGATTACCAACAGGATCAATATTTAATTTAATTCGACCTATAGCAAGTGTGGTTGATTATCAAGTGAGATCAGCACATGCTCTGTAAGCAATTACTTGACTAAGGTATATTTAGCTTTTTATAAAGGTATACTAAGCAGGAATTGTACTGTTTGTAAACAGTATTGAAAGTGAAAGCCAACCCCAGCTTAGTCCGTTTGGCATTTCGTCTGGCTATATTTGAGTTTTTTCATAGGTTCCTTTTGGATGCATGCTGTGAGGATTGTTCCAAACAGCATATAAGAAAATACAAGTAGGGCTCAAAGTCATCAAAATCAGAAGTGATGACTGAGAAGGATTACTTAGGTATGATTCAGTACATTGTTTTTTAGGGAAAGTCCTGTGTAGTTTACCTTTAAAAAATTTGTGCTTATTTTTACATGTGATGTCACTGACTGCATTTCTGCCTTTCCCTGAAAGGTGTGACTCCAGTGCGTCCTCCCATACCAGTGCTTCCCCAGGTCGGTCTTGTGAACCCTGTGCTCGCTTCACCGCCAGTCCTGTCTAATCAAGCTGGTGGCTCCAACCAGCAGGAGAGGAAAGAAGAGAAAGAGGAGATGCTGCAGGACGGTACAGGGCAGGAGATGTTGAGTGACCAAGAACACATGAGCATCTCAGGCAGCAGTGCCAGACATATGGTGATGCAGAAGCTGCTTAGAAAATCAGAGGTGAGATTTGGGAAAAGCTCTTACCTTGATACCCTTTTTAATTATCAAAACGATGTTTTACTCATTAAATTTTTGCCTGGCTCTTCTTTAGTCTACGGTGATGGTGCTTCGAAATATGGTTGGACCAGAGGACATCGACGACGACCTAGAGGGTGAGGTGACAGAGGAGTGCGGGAAGTTCGGCTCTGTCAACAGAGTCATCATATACCAGGAAAAGCAAGGAGAAGAAGAGGATGCAGATATTATTGTCAAAATCTTTGTAGAGTTTTCCATGGCCTCAGAGATGAACAAAGCCATCCAGGCCCTCAATGACCGCTGGTTTGGAGGTCGCAAAGTTGTCGCAGAGGTGTATGACCAAGATCGATTTAACAGCAGTGACCTCTCTGCGTAAAGTGTCTGAAATGGTTCACCAGCACCCATCCCCCGTACCTGCCCCCAAACTCATTTCAGTCACTGCAGCTAGAGACGCAGGCCTCTGAAAGATGTAATTATGTTTTTATTTCCCTTCCTTTTTTCTTTTTTTTTTTTTTTTAAATTGCTGTTGATATCAATGTTAAACGCCCCATTGGGGGGGACTCATTAAAATATTTACATGTCAGATTTTGCTTTGTGATCTGTGAAGACTCCTTTTTTTTAGTGCAAGTTTCAATTTTTTGTAATCCAATCTTGTAACACTTTTGTTTTCCTGCTTTAGCTCTTTTTTTTTTCTTCCCTTCATGGAATTGCCGGGACATGTAAACACTTTTTCTTTCTACGATTAAAGGTTATTGTTTGTTCACAAAAAGTGTGATGCAATTTTTTATGAATGGTTATGAATAAAGAATCCTTTGGTTTTAATTTGTTTGCAGCTACGCCTTTGTGTTCTGGTTGTAGAGCATAGCATTTGATTCATAGGTCAAAACGTAATTCAAGCATTGATGGTCCGAGATTGTATTGGTTATGCTGAAATACCACTGCTGTAGTTGTTTGTACAGGGAGATGAACTAGTTCTTAGAAATGGCAAGCAACTGTTTTGTTAACATGTTTCACTTGTCACAATGGGTTTGTGTTCTGTGGCAGATGCATTGATGATGATGATGCACTTGGGCAAGAATGTTCACCTTTAAGGGTTTTTTTTTAAGCCCTGCAACTCTGCAGCAGCACCAGTATTTAAGTATATGTTCTCCACATGCAGCCCACAGTTATGGGGGAGTAAGTTGTAGGTGGCTGTTTAACATGTTTATTTTGTGTACTGAATATCACCTTGATGAGAAACATGATTTGTAAATATGTTGATCAGTAAAACAATATTTCAGTAAGTGAAATCAGACTGCTTAGTTGCATGGTTTTCCATTTTTTGCTTAATAACTACTCCACTTCAAAGACATACTGTACTTTTTACACAGCTAAATTTCTTTGATAAGTCAATTTGTAGATTCAGATTAATAATGCCAAATATAATTAACAAGTAAATGAAGTACTGTAGATTGAGACAAGACTCCATTGATCCTGGGGGGTATCCACAATATGCTACATCTCTACCAGCTGCAACACTGAAGTGATGTACACATGAATGCATCACTAACTAAATATATTGACTGTTTAATAAACATGATTCTAAAATGGGCCATTTTGCAAAATGATAACTTTTACTTACAGTGGCCCCACCTTAACCAGCTGCAACATCAAAGTGATGCACATATCCATGCATCGGTAATTATATATCCATAATATACATCAATCTGAAAAACATGCATTGTTCTGGAATGGACCATGCTGCATAATGAGTACTTTTATGTCTTGTAATTTAAGTGGTCTGTCAAAGAGACACAAAATGACTAAAAAGAGATACAAAACAACCACAAGGGACGCTAGATGACTACAAAGTGACATAAAACAACTAAAAAAAGACATAAAATGACCTCCGTAAGACCCAAATGATTACAAACATGCTCAAAACAACCACAAGGAGACACAACGTAACTATAAAGAGACACAATTACTACAAAAAATACCTCAAAGAGACGCAGATGGACTAAAAAAGGGGCGGCAGCAGACCATATTTTAGCCTACTAAAAAAGGTCCCGCCTAAAAAATCAATAAAAGTTTAAGTGTACATTGGGAGTATTTCCACCGCTTTACTTGGCTGTCAGACAGTGATTTTCAATGGGAAAATGAGATTGTTACATCACCCTCTTCAAAGCCAGACTCCTTTGAGAAAAACAATGATTTAACATCGCTGAACACAGGAGCTGCTGGTCTACTGCTGCCTCTAACAGTTATTTTGTTTATGTTATCGTGTGACTTTGGCATTTCAAACTGTTAGTTCGGATTCACCAAAGACACACAATTACACAAGCTAACTTTAAAAGCTTTAGTGCAGTACTTTTACTTGTGACAGAGAATTACTACACTGGAATATTGTTCTTTTACTCAAGTAAAAGATCTGAGTACTTCTTTAAGGACTGCAGCATGACACATGATGGGAAACTGTTGTATCTGGTGACGCAGCAAGAAAAAGTAACAGTTGAAATGACTTCATAAGCAGTGCAAACGTTGCCACAGACAAATGCTTTTAGCATGGTATTTGATTTACAAACATAATTTCTCCCCCCATAAATATCTAATTTGAAATAATCTGCACCTTATGTTAAAAAAATAAGTCCTTATTCAAAAAAAGCTTGTTCAACAATAAGAGAGAGAGAGAAAGACCAGTTTGTTTACCAACCCTTGGCCTGAAGGCAACTTCAGTAGGTGAAATCTGCTTGACTACTACCTTAAGAAATGATAACTGTAACATATGTTTATTATTTCAGAAAGCTGTTATTAGTACTCCTACTGCTCTACCCTATTGCTCTAGATTTGTTGATAATTTGAATTGAAAAATATTTGGAATCTTCCATAAAAATATATCCTTACTAAAAAAGTAAGGAAAGTTTACTTAAAAAAAAATCACATTGTTACTATCCTGCAAACCATTTTCTTTTTAGAGTTAAGAAAACATTTATGTAAAAAATGTCATTTGGTGAAATGTATCCAAAAACAATGCTGCATCTGTTTTGGGAATGTTCATACACTAACCGATTTGTATAGATGTGTCCTGGTATATTGTTGATAACACTTACTTTGAATTTTTTCTTTACTGGGAAAATGTACTGTTTGAATTTTACAAGAACAATAATAGAAAAACATATTATCAATTTGATGATCATTCTAGCAAAGTATCATAATCCTAAATCTAAATGTATCAGTTCTAAACTTTTATTTTTTGTTATTTGAACATGAAACTAAAAAACTGAATAATTCATTAAGACCATTTTTGACTCACAGAATAAGAAAGCTGCAAAAACCATCTATATGTGCTCCTTGTTTATAAATAACAAACAAAACAAAACACTGGCATTGTGTAAAAAAGGGGGGGATTTAATGGTTTAAAATCCTGAAATTGATGATGATGATGGAAGTGTTTTTTATGATCAAGAAAAAAAATGGAATGATACATTCATATAGTATTCATATTCATGTTAAATACACAAAAATATGCATGTGGGTATTGAACAGGATTCATTTAAAAATGTGACAGTGCACAAATAAAATATACCAGACTGATAAACCCTCACAAAAATCCACTTGGCATTTAGTAGAATATTTCTAATTTGCATCTCAGCTTGTTCAATACATTTATTTTATTTGTAAATTGTGCATCTCTAACAATTTTGTATTACTTCTTGTTCAATTTGGCAATCTTTGCTTTTATCTTTTTATTTAAGATTGTTGTTATTCAATAGGGGAGGTATCTTCATAAGCCATTTTTGGCCTCTAATCTCTCATGCACTTTTCTGTGAATGTATATAAATATAATTTACTGTGGCTTTTTTTTTTTTCATTCAAGGCATCTTGTAAAAAAAGAGCATTTAATGGGTTAAAATCCTGAACGTGATGATGGAAGTGTTTTTTTATGATCAAGACTTAAGATGGGAAAAAAAAGAAAAAAAGGGAATGATATATAAAGTATTCATATTAGTGTGAAATACATAAAAATGTGTATATGCAAGTGATGTTAATACTGTTATTTAAAGATTCTCCTTGGCTGTGATGATGTTTTGTCTGTATTAATGATTTCTTTCTTTATTTTCTGTATTTTCAATAAAAAAAATTGATTAAAAACAAAAAATCAGCACAATCTTTGAGTAATTTGCCAAGGAAATGAAACAAATATTAATAATGTATGTCTTTACTGTTTCATTAAAAGTTTCTTGACATGAGAAAATTAAAGTATTTGACTAGTATGGGGTTTGAAGAGGCTTCAGCAGTTGAAGCGGTCTGCTCTGTGCCGCTAGGTGGCGCTACAGTAACACTAACAGCACAGAGGCTCCAGCACCGTGTGGCCTCTGCTCCAGCTCAAAGTTAGCCCAGCCCCCCACACGCCAAACCGGCCTGCCTCGGCTCAACAAGGGGAGGGATGCGCGGCTGTTGCTGAAGCGCCTGCTCTCGCTGCTGGCATTTTACCTACGTCGCATTGAAACCGCACTCACCGGGCAGCTTCTTTGACGTGTTTTGGGATGTTGCTGCTACACAGAATTATCCGGTTAAGAAGGTGTTTACCGTTACGGTCGTTATACTAGTGTTAGCTAACGGCAGCTAGTCACAAAGACGTTCACTCAGCTACTAGCCCGTGTTAGCTAACGGTAACTAGCCTGCTAACAACACCACCGGTGAGGACGAGCACATCCTTGCGCAGCCATACTCGGGTTAATCTCTGCTGCCTCGCTCCGTGTGTTATGCTGGCTGTTTTAAGGTAGTATTTTATCTGTAACCTACGTCGAGAGGCTGTGATATCAGTCCCCACTCATGACTGGGACACTTGAAGCAACGTTTCTGCATAGCTGGGTCGTTGGCTGCATGTTTTTCAGCTAGCCGCGGCGGAGCTTCGCTCTCATTCAGGGATGTGGCGGTAGCAAAACAAGCTAACTCCCGTCTCTGTGAAGAAGTGAGTGCAAGAAGTGAGGAAACACTTCAGCCAAGTGGGAGTTCTCGTTTTTTTCTGTATGCTAGCTGTAAGTGAGGAGCGGATGACACGAGGACGAACGTGACAATCCTTGAAACCCATCTGAACTGAAACTGGGAATATCGCTAACAGATCGAAGGGATTATTTTGTGTCTCTAAGTGGATTTCGGCCTCCTGTTCAGGATCGTCGTGGGGACACACTGAGTGTTTTGACATTGAGTGAGCCCACTCCCACAAAACATCCTCTCTCCCGCCGACCTTCACCCTCCGATGCGGAGATTTCAGTAGCACCGGCAACCCAATCCCCCACGGCGGCCGGACATGCTGAAGTGTATCCCCCTGTGGCGCTGCAACCGCCACGTCGAGTCGGTGGACAAGCGACATTGCAACTTGCAGACAGTCCCCGATGAGGTGTTCCGCTACAGTCGCAGCCTGGAGGAGCTTCTCCTCGATGCCAACCAACTCAAAGAGCTACCAAAGGTATGCTGGGCTCACAGCCCAAGAATGTCTTCAGTGTGTCAATCAGCAGTGTGTATCATTCCCTTCATTGAAGTGGCTCCTGTGTTGATGTTTACCCGGTTTTAACTGTCAAATTCACCCTGCGGCACAACACACACATGCAAACAGCTTTATCAATCCACATATTTGAAAAGCAAAGGTGAGTCAGGGTGAAACAACTTGCATGATATCACCTGCTCAGGTACTTCCTTTTCAGGGAAGGTACCTCCTTCCTTGACTCCTTAGAAATGGGTTTGGCCTGTCTGGCCTGCAGTGCTGTAACAGCATTAGATAGTGATAGCAAAGTTTCAGTCACGCATTACAGGGTGCATTTGTTTTGCACATATGTAAGTGCATAGCAGTATCTCAGAAGTGTCCAGCAATGTCAGTATCATTATCAGGATGTTACTGCTAGGTAATGCAGTTCATCTCTGCTTGGCAGGGCATTTTCCCAAGAACGCTGGAGCCCTAATTAACTTGTGTGAAGGTAAATGCACCAGTGGGATTGGATGTTTTAGTCATTTGCGGAGTGCAAAGGGTTTTCTGGCTGCAGGGTGGATATGCTGCATGTTCAGAGGGACTAACCCTGACCAGAACAGCTGGCACACAACATGCTGCCTGTAGTAAGGCATCACTGGCCAGTTGGATTGGATGCAGTGGGAAGGCATGTGTGGAATGAACTGCAACGCTGTCCCCACCCACACACCCACTATTTGAAATATGACAAAAGTTCTCTTTGCACGGCCAAAGAGTTTATTTTAAGGGAAGCAGAGTTGTTGTTGGTCTGTGTGTTCCCTATAGCTCTCCAGAGCTGTGGAACAAAGCACTTGCTTGGTCGACTTTCTCCTTGTTTTATTCAGTTCAAGGCATTGTTCATTATTAGGACCAGACACTGGCTGTGGTTGTGATGGAGCAGGGGGTTTGTATGAATAGGCTGGTCAGTACTAGTAGACATTGTCAGTCTCTCACATTTCACGACCTCAGCTTAGTGGTGAAAGGGGCAAGTGGCACATTGACTAATGAAGATTGTTAATGAGTCAAGGTCAACGGAGGCCGAAGTGTTGACAGGACAGCCTGTTACCTTCTGGGAATCAAAAAAAGAACTAGTTTTTCCTGCAGTAGATGCATTTGTGTTTTTGAACAACCCGTTTGCTTTGACATGTGTAAGTTTTTACTCATAGGACTACTTGTATTAGATCAGCCCTCCCTGAGTTAGTTTAATAAATTATGGCCTTGTGCATAACTTACTCTAGGGACACAAACTTGGCTCTTGCCCTCACTATTTTGGCACAGATGGACAGAGAGCAACTCATGAAGACAGGCATACAGTAGCTGCTGAATATTTAACCCATCTTCAGTGTAGTTAGGACCTTTTCTTGGCACAAAAACTAAGGCCTGCTTTGCCTGCTGATCTGCAGACAGACAGTGCATTTCCTCCACTTAGTTCATACCTGTCAGATACCCACAGTGTACCTGGTGCATAGCCCCTAAAAACACTGAGTGACAGATACACCCAAATATTCGGGTGCAGACAGCTAACCGACACAGTCTCTCTGTGTGGTGCTGGCTTCAACTGGGAGACATAAATGCGTGGTGACAGAATGTCTCGTGTGGTCGCGGTGAATGCGTAGCGTGCAGACACAAAGCATATGGGCCCTCTCTGGTCCTCAGAGTCAGCGGGGCTTCAGTGAGGGAGCAGAGTGAGAGGTCAGGCCCATACAGGGTTGGGAACAAGGGCACTGAGTGTATGATGAACGGCATTACCATAATGAGCTCATAAGTGAGTAAAAAGCTGAATGCCTTTATGCATTTGTGTGCCCCTTCTCTGTCACTGTGTATTCAAGTCAGAGATGAGTCTGTGTGGACTTGCTTGTCGGTTTATTTTTAGATCTCAGTCTAACATCCCGAGTCATCTTTGCACATCAGTTCATCCCATGTTTGTGTCTGTGAAGGAGCCCAGTATGGACAAATTGAGGCATGCACACTGGCTACACCAGCATGTACAACATATGTTATAGATAGAGAATAATCGGCTCAGAGGTGACACTCACAAACTCACTTCTCTTAAAGCAGGGCTGCGAACTGTCCTGGAACACAGTCACAAGCTTACAGACCAGTCAAGCATGGTTATTTTCATTCAGATGATTTTATGTGTACAGTAACATTTTGCGCAATCAATACAGCCATTAAAATGTATTGAACACAGGAAACTGGTAATGCATTTTAAATTGATAATGGCCAATAAAGCAATTGCGATGTGTAAAAGGTATTTAGCATGGTGCCGCTGGGGGTGGATAGGTCTAGATCGTATTGGTAGGGGTTTAACATAGTGAACAGATGGAGATTTAAACGTCCTGACAGTTTCTTAAGTTTGCTGTGACTCACCCCCACCGCACTGCCCACCAATCTTAGATTATGCTCTCTGCGGTAATGATGTCGCCATTTGCCACATCAAGAACATTTTAGGTTTGTTAAAAAATAAATTTAGAATGACTGTTTCTCTGTTTTTGTCTGATTTTAGGGCAAGATTTTATCCAGGCGATTATAGTGATTATAGTGATTATACTACATGAAATAGTTGCATTAAGTATGACCTATCTGTATGGAATGAGTTTAGAGAAACCCTTTAACTAAGTAGGCAGCTGGTCTGGAATTCCCCTCATGTCCATACATCCTTAGCTCTTAATGCTGCGTTACAGCTCTATTTTCTCATTGCACAAAAGCTAATCTCAGATAGATCACAGCGGGTCCTTTGTTTTGCTTTCAGGTTTATTTGTGAGTTTTAATGTAGGGTTAACTATAAAGGTGCTGTGTTGATCGTTGAAACATCAGAGCTGAAATGGATCACTTCTCGCTTTTTCAGTTTTTATAAAGTGGCAGGCTTCCATTTCTAATGGGTGAAGGTTAAATGTTTTTCTGTCAATTATTGAAGTACTGTTTGTGGTGGTCTGGTTTAAAGTATATACCCCACGACCCATATTTCCCTTCTTGTTAGGTGCTGCCAGCAAGGAAACTATGCACTAAAGTAATCTGAATTTCCCTTTGCTGCTTTGACAAACTAGCCCTGCCTCAAAGATCATGTTGAGGAAGAGGGAATTATCTTTTTAGCCATTCTCAAGTCCCATGACAGGTTACAAAGAAGTCCATTCACAAGTCCGATTGCGCCCCCCCCTACCCTCGTCATATCCAATGTCATGGCTCTTTGTGTTTCCTGTGTGCGCTGCACTGCTCTTGACCAGGCGTACATTAGGTCTGCAAGCATATCATGACTCAAATGATCACTTTTAAGATTTGTTGTAGGTCAGTTACACCTGCTGAAAAGCACAAGGAGTTCCTTTTTTGGAGGAACCAGGTGGGCTGCAGGTGCAGTAGGCAGCAGCCCACAGACTGTCCCTGACACATGGAGACAACTGAGTATATTTACTTGTTCTTGTCTTAGTTTTTCCATTGTTGAAATAGGGAACAAATCCCTGATGGGTGTGTCCCCAGCAGGCTTTGCGAAACAGGTTTTCTGCATGTTGCTCCCAGTATTATTAGCTAATAGGACCTTCCAGGTAAACTTGATATGCTACAGTACCGATTTCCTGCCTCAACACTTGCCACAATCAGACATATGAGAGCTGTTGCATCCAATAACTGGGCTAGGAGGAAATCTATAACTGCTAGCAGTAACTAAGTCTTTGAATGACCAGTTGTTCTTTATAAATTCATAAAGTCCCACTACTAATTGGAGGTCACGTTTCGCCAAACAAAGGAAAACAAGATGTGTAGATATGTTTTGAATAAACAGGAAGTATATATGCACGATAAATAGGAAGGATGACTATGCAATCTTTTTAATCCTCAGCTGTCACCAGCGCCCTCACTGTGTGTGTGCTAACAGATCTGTGGCTAAAGGGCAGATTAGGGCTTCACCCGGCCGTGAAAATGCCCCTCAGCACCTCAGTTGTGACCCTCCTTCATACACGCCAGTGCGTCTCAGTGTACGCTTCCTCTGGGATCAGCTTTTCTGCCATTTGGGTCTCTTTTCGAGCACATAAATGCACTGATAAAAATCTGAGTGCTTTTCTCTCGAGTCCCTTGTGTGTGTTCCGCCTTGGGTCAAGAGAAACCCAAATTAAGCCCCTTCACTCAGCTCTTGCTGAATGCGAATTGGTCTACCATTGTTTACCCATGCTGAGTCAAGTGTTTTGTTTTATGAGTCTTTGTTTTTGTAAGTCTGTATTATTATCTTACGGACGATTGGAAAATGGCTCAGTTTAATTGAGAGTGAATAGTGCACTACCCATCGACCGTATGATACCTAATAAAGGTTAGGGCTACAAAATATATCCTTTTTTTTTTTTTTATCGTCATTGGGATGTAAACATGGAGGGATTTTTTGAGTTAGTTGAAAGAGACTATCGGTAGAAAACTGCACTTAAAAATGAAACTGTCATTCTGTTACCTTTTACGTTCAGTTTAATTTGATCAATAAAAGAATGTTAGAAATAATATTTAATTGTTTTAATATATACCAAGCAACTTGGTGTATTTTACTAGGATGCTAAAAGCAGTAGAAAACTGTATTGTATATCAAATATTTTCCTCATATTGTGCAGCCCTAATGAAGTTGTGAGAAATGCAGCCTGGCTGGACTTTAAAGCCCAAAGTTTGGTGCTCGCTGAGAGAAGTTTGGTTTAGAAATCTAGGGCATATACACTTCACACTGTGTCCTCACAGTGTACTTGTGAGTTCTGTAGTCTGTCTTCTTTCCCTCAGTTTCCAGTTAACTTTACAGGAGAGCCCTGGTTTGTCTCTCCCCAGCGACTGGCTGAACTAGGCTAGGACCAAAGATAAATTACACCTGCCACTGGCCTCTCTGCGGTAAAACCACATCGTTCCTCTGGCGCAGCTCTTTTCTGCTCTCCTCTTTCCTGCTTTGGTAAAGCACGTTGAAGCCAAAGGTGCTATTGTTCACAAAGTGAAAATGCAGTATTATTGTTTTTGAATGTTTTGTTTTCATGTCTCAGACCTAGACTGTAATTTTTACTCAGTTTTGGCTGTAGTTGACCCCACCCCCACCGTGATTGTAGAGAACTACATCCGCGAGAAAAACAGAAGTAGTGGTTTTTAAAAATCTTTTGTAATCAGGCCCTCCCTTTACTGGATTAGGCCGTATCATTTAGTGCCTGAAAAGTGATCCGGAGCTGGCGTGGCCATGAAGAAACAGCAGAGAGAGAGATCTGAGTTTCTTTTTGATGCAAGAGCACATTCAGCAGGTTTCTTTGTCTGAGCTGATGACCAGCTGGTCTCACATCCTGCCTGGCCCCCTCCCCCCAATCTGGTGGGACAGAGGGGTAATGGGAGGTGTGTGTGTGTGTGTGTGTGTGAGAGAGTGAGTATGTAGTGGTAGTGGGGGGTGTATTTCATTCCGGAGATGGATTAACAGGAGAAGGGGGAGCTCTGGCACCTCCACTGGAGGAAGTGATCAGGGAGCTGAGCTGAGCTTCACTGATCCCTGCTCCTCTGGGGCTCTTGGTGTCGGGGCCGTCCATCCATCCATGAACACGGGAGTCTGGGCTGACATGCAGTGTCAGGTGGGAAAGAAGCAGCCAGAGAAGTGGTCACAGAGCAAACAGCCAGTCCCCTGGAGACCTCTGCATGGTGTAGATGGATCTTCTTCTTTGTTCTTTCTGACAGGCACATACACATCCTCCCTCGCCTTTCACTTTGAGAAATCATGCGTTCTTCCTGGGAAATGGCAGAGATATTAACTGGGTTATGTCAAGCTTCCAGTGGAAAACACATAGCTGCTACAAGGCACACATAAAGACAGTCATTGCTATATTTTTTCTTGTGAACCTGCACACTGGTGGTGGCAAGGTACATGTGGACATTTACCCTGCATCTGTTAATATGCCACTGACTTATTTCTCAATGTCAGTGCCCCTGAGGTGTCGCATATTTGTTTTATTTGCCCCCAGTGTTCATTCCCTGCGTGATGCATCTTATCCACAATAAATGAAGAACAATCCTGGTAACTGATTATTTGTCTCAGGTTATGCCTGAAAACAAAATGCTGAGCTTTCTGATTCCAGCTGCTTAAGTACACAGATTTGCTGCTTTTTCATATCACTGTAAGTTGAATGCCTTTGGGATTTTAGACAAAAGAAGCAATTTGAACAGTTCTGGGAACTCGGCTTGAAAGATTGTGGTGGACGTTTTCTCTTTTTTTTTTTAACCTTTTCAAGAAGAAATAAATTGGCAGATTAGCCAATAATGGTAATAATTATTGTTTGTAAGCCTTCTTGAGATAAAGAAACCCCACTCTGTAGCTCACAGTCCCTTTATTATAATGCTTTGGTTCAGCCCTGTGTGGTCCTGTCGACTTTGTGCACAGTAGCATTTCCTATTCATAGGTCACATGACATGAATCCAACAGTTCCCTACTTTTCTTTCAGCAGCATGATTTGGACCCGACGCTGGTCTGCACACTCATGCTTCTGTTGCTCATTCTCCCATGCACTCTGGCCTCGGTCGCCAGCCTCAAAGGTAAACAAGGAGGCAAAGCCCCGGTGAATAATTGATGGCTGTGGTGGTTGTGGCAGCTGTTTGTGATAGGGGTGAGTCTGTGGCTGCGCTGCATGCCCTGCTGGAGCACTGTGATAGGACGGGAGCTCTGTTGGCTGCAGGCATTAAGTACACACAGACAAGATGTGCAAGGTGACGCCATCTTCTCTTTTATTGCCCCACTGTATTTATGTGTTGATTTCATCCTCTCAGCAGCCAGTGTTTAGAAACCGCAGAGGTTATGGCCACAGGCTGGCCTGTACTCAGGAGCAGGGAGCGGTACACTTATATCCTTACTGTAAACACACACAAACTAAAATACAAAGCAAGATGCTAACTTTATTCTGTGTCAGATGGGCAAAGTGACAGGTGACTCCCTTGGGTATTGAGCAGCAAATTCAGCTCCCACCATAGCTGAGCAAAATTTTTCTTAAATTGCATCATTTTAGGGTTATAAATAACATGTTGAGTATGATGTGGATTAGTCAAAATAACACAGTGAAAAGTCTTTTATTCAAAGTCGGAAGTATTGTATGACCAAAAGTCCAAAATATCCAATTTGCTATGCAATAAGACAAATCAGATAGTAATCTTCTCAATAACAAAATAATTTTCTCACTGTTTTGGGATGTTTTGACTAATAAATGAGTATTTAAGACTACAGATTTAACTTTAAATTTAAAAGCCAAATCACAAAACTCCTACACTTCTTTGCACTCACTACTGCAGTTTATTTTCTGAGAAGGAAACGTTTAGAAAACAAATTAGCTGTCAGTAAGGTTTGGTAAACTATAGGGCTGCACCTGACTCAGAATTTGGCAATTGGATTTGGCTGTACAATACAAATCTTCAATTATTCGTTCATTTTTTTCCATATAGAGTCTGACAGTTTGATCAGGGTTCAGCAGGGTGTCCAGGGTGACAGTGAGGTTTATGTAATATATGAAAGGGCCAAGTTAGCCCTCCGAGCTAATGTGGACCAACTATGCTAACGATGGATTGGAAATGTGCAACAATATTTTTTTGCCTACACTAGATATCAAACAAAAGCCAGGCACTGTATGGTATTAAGTTGCTGTGAGCTGTAAATTCAACACCTCTAAGCAGAAGGCAGGAGATAATGTTATCTTGGAGCCTGACCAGGCAAAGCCTCTCTTCCTCCAGGCAGCTGCCTTCGCCTTACTCAGACTCACCCTGGGTCTGGCTCTGGGTCTGCAGCTGCCTGTACCAGAGAGTTAAGTGAAAGTGAGGAGCACTCATTCTGTAGCTAAATCTGGGGACGTTTTAGTCTCCAGAAGTACGCTGATAGAGAAAAAAACAAAAACGTCGGCTCATCTCGAAGAGTCTCAGTTGACTGAGTTGTTCCTGACTGATGATTCAAATCTTTCACTTTGACGGGGCAGCGCTAGTCATCAGACAAATTCATCAGCCCGTTACAAGTGCCTGGTATGAAGTTAAGTTTGTTATTTCCCATCCTTTTAGTACAGTTTAATGTTATCTTTCTTGAGTAAACCGTGTGTTGATTTGCACATTTTCAACAGGTTACGCTTAGGCCACAGGCTCGTAAAGAGACCGCTGCTGTAGATGACCATGTGAAGTTTGGAGTGTTAAAATTCAGCAGTGACATTTCTTCATGATAGGATGCTGTTTCTGAGCCTTTTGATCATACAGGAGCTCAGCAACTACACTCTCCGTCACACAAATGGTCCTTTTGAGGCTAATCTGTCAGGGTGCTGATGTCCCTGTGGGGGAAAAGGTCACCCGGGATGGCATAAAAACCAACCACAAACAAATGCTGCCCTTTATCTGCCGGCTACACGCAGTCATTGAATGCCTCTATCTATCACTCTAAAACCTGATAGCCCTTACATCCTCAGCCTCAGTGTACTGTCTGTAGCTGTGGCACTGGATGGGTCCCACACGTTC
Source organism: Cephalopholis sonnerati (assembly GCA_019142605.1). Taxonomy (NCBI): domain Eukaryota; kingdom Metazoa; phylum Chordata; class Actinopteri; order Perciformes; family Serranidae; genus Cephalopholis; species Cephalopholis sonnerati. The sequence goes on along the minus strand of JAGQAX010000021.1, from coordinate 15,481,834 downwards.
ATCTCTCTTATTTCCATCCAAGATACCTGCTAGATTTACAGGAATAAGCTGTGATTTACCACTTTATACTATGTTGTTTAACATTTAGCAGTAGTAGTGGGAATTGGAATTTAAACAATTATCAATAAATTCATTGATACTACAGCTACTAAAACAGAGCTGCTCAGTGTTTTGAAACATGTGGCCAGCCCAGTATGACTACCCAGTGGCAGAGCTGCTTCAGGACGCATGCATAGCCCTGCTTTGTTTTTTCTGTGGGGCAACTTGGGCACTCAGTCAGCGTCTAGGTTCGGGCCAGTCTGATTTGTTGATGCCTGTGTTTTTCTTGTTGATTCCTTTATGTTGGGAGCGTCTCTGTGAGCAGGAAGTGGGAATAATCAAGTGAGCCGTGGAATGCCCTGTTTTTGTGAGACCATCTCCACTCTGGACCTTGTTTTGCTGAGAGAACTTTAAGTCCAGGCATAAAAAAACAGGAGGTTTGAGAAAAATCGGCTTATGTTTTGTTGTTGTTTACCCGGTTGCCCTCCTCTTAGTACAGCAGTGTTTCTGTTTTGTTCCCTGCCCCTCCCTCTCTCCCATATACACACTCAGAAGCTCTGTGTCTCTGACTGATAGCATTTATGATGAGTAATGTAAAGCACCTTGTTTCTCTGTAATCTTACAAGATGTGACACCAGCCCGTGAAGGAATGTTAAGCCCAAGAGCTCAAGAGTCATGATAAAGGAGCACAGTGATACACTTGTGGCTGCAGCAGTGTTTACCACTATGATGGTAGTGTCTACACCACTTGAACACTCTTCATTTTGACTCACTATCTCACTGCCTGTCATCTCCATGACTCCAGAGTGCAAACATTTGGTTCCATTTGGGGAATATTTTCTACCAACCCAGCCAATTTTGATTGATGATTGCCTCTAAACTACTATGTGGCGCATTTCTGAATAGCAGAAATGTTTTGTCCTCCATTGAGAACTGCTGTCTCTCTGCTTTTAATCTTCAAAACTTCAGTTAAAATTGCTGCAAATGAACAACCCAAAGCATAAATTACTGAATTAAATCTGTCGTTAAATGTAACAGTTGAAACAAAAGCCATAAATTTAGGATCTGAATGTGCATAAAAAAGAAACAGGCCTATATTTAGCCTATATGTTGTGACCATTGACTAATTTAGGAAAACATTTAAAATGTGTAATTAGTGATACTAAAAGCTTTCTTGTGGTTGTGTTGCAAGCTTGCGTGAGACAGCTAAGTGGAGCCAACTAAACTTTTTTCTGCACGCTCACACATACAAACATATACTATGCAGTAACAGGGCAGTATTGCAGAGCTCAGTGTTTTGAGTTTCCTGATCACTGAAGTTATCACTGACAGCAAAATCATTTACGACTTATCTAAATTGCTGTGTTGTCTACTTCTCCTTATTGATCACACTATTGACTCTGTCTGCCATTAGCCAGATTCCCTGAGTATTATAGGAACATGTTTTCTTTGTCTTTTGCCAGGAAACTATCACGTTGTATTTGATTATGATGTCTTTTTGCTGCGTATGCTGGATTCTGTTTAAGGTGTGTCCACTGTTTCAAGGGTTTTATTTAGCTTGATCATATTTTTCTTCATCTTATATCACGACTGTCAAATTACAGCATGTGCTCCTGTCTGTACTGAGGTGCTCTGTGAAAGAGCATTCATGTAATCCCCTTTTTTAGGGAAGAAACTTTTTTTTAAATGGCCGAATAAGTATGGACCTTTTTAATGTTTTAAAGTGGACATCTTAAAGATATTTTAATTTTCAATGTCAATTCTTCGCATGTCTGTCTTGGCTTGATTGTGAGACAATTTGGCAGAGCATTGTGTATATCAATATCAGTTTTAATTTATATTTATCTGTAATAAATTGTGATTATTGTGACAGCTATTGCTATATGAGTCGCAATTGTAGTTAAAATGGTAGTTTTTGCATTTCAGTTTGACTGGAAGAAAAAAAAGAACTAAAAATTATGATGTGAATTTTGCTGGTGTCTGTAACAAACAAGCATGTTTCCTTTACATCTGGAATGTGTGTTGAAGGCCGGGGCATCTCTGTAGCACCACAGCGCTTTATTTATAATGGTATGCGGTGACACATTTTTATCTTCATCCAAAAAGTGCAGCCCCTGTGATTTGGATACTTGCACTGGCTGTATTGTAAGTTTGACAATAATTAGATTAATTGTGCAGCCCAAGTTAACTTTTCTGTCAATAAAAATTAAATTAAGTCAACTGAAATAAAGCAATCCAGCTCCAAAGATTAAAGAGATAAACAAAAGTGATCTCAAGATAATTGAGCCTCTTTGCTGCAGCCATGCGACAACCACAAACTGAAAGATATGTGTGAAATCTGGAACTATTCCCCCTAAGCAACACAGCTGCGTAAAAGTTCAGAGAAAACAGTAGCTGCTTGTGAATATCTGTAAGAGGCAGTCCCCAGGTCAATATATTGTTGCTTTTACTAAAATGTAATGGGGTCACAGCCACCTGTGTGGAAAAAGGCTTTAGTTCTGATTTGGGAGCATCTTTTTGAGAATATAACAACGAAACACAGTCGTGGTTGGGTAATTGGTTATTGAGCAAACACAGTATAAAACCGATTGAATGTGTGCCATATGAAGAGTTTCAGATCTCTAATAGAGGTGCTGATGGGTGAATGTTTGTGTGTATGACTGAGAATAGATGAGAGCGGTCAATAGAAAGCCCAGCAGGGTTCTTTGGAAACAACAAAGCAGCACGCACGCATGTATGTGTCATGCTCATGCCAGCGATGAATAACAAGCAGAGCAGTAACAGGTTAGTAGAAAAGGAGATGGCAGCATGTGCATGTGTGTGCACATCAGTGGGTCTGTTAGACGCCCCCCCGAGCACATCTTTTCATCTCCAGTGCAGCAAGAATGCCCCGATTTTCTACTCACAGTTTTATTTCTGGCTAATATGTTTTGGCCTCAGCATAACCCTTTCCTTTGCTTTTTCTTGTGTTGATGTTTTTGCTTTTAAGTCATTCGACAGGGTCACAACAGAACAGCCGAATCTGATGAGTGATTCAGCATGTGTTGATAGTTGGGGCATTGTTTGTAGTAAAAGGTCAGTTATTTTAACTCGAGGAATTGCAGCATTTCACAATGCAGCTCTTTGTGTTCATTCTCTTTGCTTTATTCTCCCATCAGGCAGCTTTCTAATAATATTTCTTCCATTGCTGTTGTGTAAGAGTTCAGTCAAACGTCACAAAACCATATTTAGACTCCAGGAGCCCAAATACAGAAAATAAAAATATTTTTGTTGTGTGTTGTAGTCTTTAATTAAAAAAATGAATCATTTTACTTCATATTTGATAAACTTAACGTCATCAGTGGCATTTTAAACAACGTTGCCTCACTCTACTCTTAATAATAGTTTTGCTTAAGTTTGAATCATTTAGGTAAAAGTGCGAGTCTTGGTGTGCTCTGTGTAATTAACCCTGCATAGCTGTGTTTGCAGTGCAGCACGTGACATCCGAGGAAATGCAGGCATGCCTGGAATCTCCAGGAGCTTGCCCTGCCCTCTGGAAGCCTCACTCACTCCCCTCTCGCGCTCTCGCACACACTTGAACTTACTCATTTCACATTCCTGTTGGTGAAGCCCACACACAGGCACTATACTTAGACAAACATTGGAGCATGCATGATACACACACACACCTAGCTTCAGTTGAATTCTCAAGCCAGTCAGGCTTAATTTCAGTCTCCCCTTGTTAAATATTAGCTGCTACTCATTCTAACAGTGTTTTAATTAAGATAGCCCGTGAACTTCTGGGACTTACAACACAAATGGGAATACTGAGAAGGAGCTCAGCTGAAAGAATGTAGAGGACATCTCGACAGCGCTGCTCAGTGAACTGCCTGTCTATTCATATTCATATTCATATTCATATTTTGTCAGGTCTCAGTAAGGTAACTAAAGCTCATTTAGCAGACGCAGGCTAAGGCTTATTGATTTTTGGGTGTAAACTGACAGTGTTTTCAGATAGGGGCTCATCTGATACATTGGCTGGGCTGATATACAGGCTGATATCAGCTTATTGCAGATGTATTGGTATCGGTGTATATGCTAGTGAAAAGCATCAGAAAGTTGCAGTACAGGAATGTCAAAGATATGTTTTTGGTAATTTAGCATCAGTGATTCCATATTACAAAGAACAGCTGCCCTGAAACGGTAAAATTTCCCGCCCAGTCAAATTGGTATGTTACCATGACATGCACTGTGTTTTTGGACTTTGTGTCTATAAGCCCTAAAAAGCAAAGTCGGATTTCAGACGTTTCCCGTAACAACATTTATAGATCGTAGTTTTGCTGAAATGTGTGAGTAAAGTTGTTTGTGACCGGGCATTTTTCTGCCTCACTTCCAGTGTTCATTTTGGCAGCTATTTTAGATGTAGTCTTAAGGCCATTGCACAACAAGTCCATAATTGTCACACTTTTAAAAGTAGATTTAAACAAATATTGTGTCGATCACATTTACACACTGACTCCTTTCGCAACCATCAAAATCTTTTAGAGAGTTGTTAAACCAAAAAGCAGTGACGAAAATGTGGCACAATCTGCAGGGCACATACATCCACAACAAGAGAGAGGAACAGGATGCACAGTATCATTTCATAACTGGCATAGCATGCTTTCAACAGGTCAGATAGAGATATTCAGGTGGGTGATGACTATGAGTAGGATGTGGACCCCACACAGACAGTGAGACTGTGTTGAGACACAGAGGGTGGGCAGCTCAGCCCATCAGGTAGCTGTAGTACCAAATGCAAGACATGGGGAGAGAGTGGTGCCAGTCAAGGAGGTTCTGTATTGCGAATTTTGGCAACGAATAGAACAATAAAGGCCTCAGTCTCAGTGTGCAAGGTTTCTGTGTGTTAAGATTTTTGTTGGATGGTGGATTTAAAAAATTGTATGAAAATTTAGACTCCGTGTGTGCAAAGGCCTTTAGTTTCAATCTTAAGACAAAAATGCTTACTAGTGTTAGTCAAATTTAAGTCCTATTCATCCTGCATACTTTTAATCTAATTTTAGTTGACAGCAACTCAAAAAGTTGTAGTCCAGTTTTAGTTGATTAAAAGTCATTACATGTTAGTTACCATCGGGACTTACCATTTAACACCTTTGAGTGTCTTCAGGTTGGTTGTATTCTTCCCTGAGGTCATCTCTCTGTCTCCTGTTACCACGGTGCATTGTGTTTTTCTTTCTGCTGAATTATAAATAAAGTCTGTCCATAGATCTATTCTTTCTTTCCTAAAAAAGAAATCAAAAATTTTTTTTGTGAAGCCATCATGTTGTCATTAACTCGGTGTCTATTTGAGACATCATCACTGGTAAGACTGGGATTCTAGGAATCTGTACCCATCCCTTAACCAATGCAGCCAATGACATTGCTGATTATTTTGATAGACAGATGAGACTCACAATTGGGGGAAACCATGCATTTAGAATGTCTGATTGCCCACCAATAACAATTTAGTCTCGTCAGTGAAAACAAAACAGGCATTTCATCATAGTTGTTATCATCAGAGATCTATTTTAGCTCATTAAGGCCTCATCTTATCATGGATAAAAGGTTGTTGACAAATATTATTCATCTGTTTTGTTACTTCACCTTTTTCTTGATTTATTTCCACTATGTGACTAACAAAAACTGCATGCAAAGCTTTAATAAAACCATTTACATATGAGTTTAAATGTCGTTCAGTGCTGGTGCACAAAGCCCGCCTCTTAGTAATCAGTTATAGCCTGCTAAATCCGTGATCACTGTGTGTATTTTTGTTTAAATGAACTGATTGTTTACCATAGCACCTTGCCTTTGCTTTGCAGGCTGGTCTGGTCTGGTAGCAAGGGGTTTCAGGCTGCAGGAGAAATGCTTTGACAGGCTGCAGAGTATGTACTGTCACAGGCTGGTCTGTGAACAGTGATTGTGTGTGACATTTGCTGCAGCTCAGCAGTCTAACGGCTCTTTTCAGCACAGGAACATGTCAGCCAAGGTCAAGGACGAGTACAGATTGAGCATACATATATGTTTGGTTGGACTCTGTCACTTCACACTTTGTTAGACGAGGAACATGGCATGCTGCTGGCAGAGGTACAAATTGTGCTATCTGTGCTCTCAAGTACAGTGTGATTCTTTTTATGTGCATCATCAGGTTCCCTTGTAGTTTATTTTTAGATCTGCTATCACAAACCAGATTCATGACGTTGTGCATGTAGAAGAACAGTGTTTCAGACAGCCATTGGGGATCAGCATGTGCTTGCTTGTGGGGTTAGGGCTAGTGTTTTGGTTGTTCCTGGCGTTGATCCTCTCTGGAGTCATGTAGGAGGGGTGTGCAGACAACTCTGTAATTATACTGTCTCCATGACATATTAATGGGGTTTGGCATGTAATCCTAAGTAACGTCTTTTTTACTGTATTGTAGACAGAACATGTGCTATGGTGTTGCCAGTGTTCATATACAAAAAAAAAATCACATGATAACAGATATGAAGCCAGATTACACGCATTAATGGCTTACCTGTTTGCGATGATACAGTACAGATGTTCAGATACTGTAATTTATCTTGAAGCAGATAAAGTGTCTGAATCCAGTTAGCTCAGTTTTCATTTCACCGTCAGTCGAGCGTCACTAGGGAGGTTTCTGCTTCCTTGTTCCCCTGGCTTCTTCACTGAACAAATGCTGGTCTCCAAGGTGATGGATCTCCCAGGGCCAGTGGTTTGCCTGTGTTGTCAGGGAGAGACACCAGAGGGGTTGGGGCTTCCCTGTCACTGCAGAGCTACTGTGCCTCCATGTGTGCACAGAGGCTCGATCTGCTTGCAACACCGCAACTCTGGCCTCTGCCCCAGCCAAACGTGTCATACAGACCTGCTCATCTCAAAGCCGCACTTTGTCCTTGGGCTTTGAAAAAGTTGCAGCTGCAAGGCAGAGACACAAAAGAGCAACACCTAAAGTGGAACAGTTATTTTTTCCACAGGGGCTGGGATGCTAGATCAGTGAACTATATAGAGGTGACTCTGCGCTGCTCTTGCGACCGCTTCCTGAACTTTGCTGTGGGCTTATTTCTGATTATCTGTACAAATTAAAAGCTAAGAATTCTAATTATGATATTGTGCAAACATCCCATGCTTTTTTATAAACAACCTTCATGCTGTCGATTAAGTAGGTTACCTGAATTATTTGTATTCTGTTGCCATTTGGTGGTCTACAAGTAGAACATACCCCCTCTAACTTTGACCCTTTTTTTTTTATTAATTTAGTTACTCAAAAACAGTGGGAGTCCTTGTGTAATCCAGATTTGCTGGCTCCAGGCAAAAGTGACAGATGTTTGTCAGCTCATGTCTATGCAGCACAAGGCTGGCTGTTGATGCCACCTGATCGGGTTACTTTCATTCCAGGCTCATGATTGAGTCGTGCAATTGTACGTGGGACTGTTATCTGGAGGAGGTTCAGTTTAAAATGCTTGATCAGGAGTGACTGTGGAACATATTTTGAAGTAAATGGATCATCATGTTCTCTTACAAAATGTTTTAAGCACTGTAATCACTCTCAGTGACCAAGTTTACATTCACAAAATATTCAATTTTTGCCCTTAATTAAAAAAGGAAGACTCCTACAAAACTGTTCACATGGCTAAGGAAAAAAATTCCAGTAATATTCCTGTTTACAAGCTGCTGTGCACACTCTGATTAACGTGCCCAAACATGTTGTTTGTCACGTCAAAATATGGAAAAGTGAAACAGCTGGAGCTGCTAGTGCCATTTTCCTCCTTTGCATCTAAATAAGATTTTTTTGTCCAAGGTTTTCTGCCTGTGGTAGACTTTTTGGACCATGCTAACACAGCCTCCCTCGTTTATTACATCAACCACCTTCTTGAAAAGGTCGGTGTTGCAATATTTGCACACACTACAGTAAAAACAAGCAAGCGAGTTCAAGTAACTCTGGGTCTTGTTCACGAGTGAGGGTAGACTGGAGCGTGAGATGGATTGGCGGTTTGGTGTCCGCAGTGATGTGGACGCTGTCCCACACCGTTGTGGTGAAGAGGGAGCTGAGCTGGAAATCAAAGCTTTGGATTTACTGGCCTATCTACATCCCAACCCTCATCTATGGTCATGAGCTCTGGGTAGTGACCGAAAGAATGAGGCCGCTGATACATTTCCACTGAAATGAGTTTCCTCAGAAGGGTGGCTGGGGTCAGCCTTGGAGATAGGTTGAGGAGCTCGGACATCTGGGGGGAGCTCGGAGTAGAGCCGCTGCTCCTTCACATCGAAAGGGGTGAGTTGAGGTGGTTCGAGCATCTGATCTGGATACCTCCTGGGCGCCTCCCGTTGGAGTTGTTCCGGGCACATCCAACTCATAGGAAGCCCCAGGGCAGATCCAGAACACGTAGGAGGGATTACATAATCTCGTCTGGCCTGGGAACGCCTTGGGGTCCCCCAGGTGTAGCTGGAAAGAGGTGCTGGGGAGAGGGATGATAGAATGATAGATGATGATAGAATACTTTGCTTAGCTGCGGTTGAAAATGGATGGATCTGGTAAAAACCCCAGCTGAGATGCAAATCCTTAATGCACTACATAAAGGATGCTCCCTAAAACCTGAACAATATCAGCATATCTCACACATCTTAATCGGAAAAAGGTCTAATTAGGAATATCTAAACAGAATATGTTGTTTACATGACCCATATACAAATTGATAACAATGCCATTTTCGGAACAATAGTGGAATATTAGTGCGCATGTAAAAGTAGTCCCTGTTGTATAACCAAGTTCCAAACCAACATTCTCATTACAAGTGATTATCAATCCTTGTCATCAGACTCCTCCTTCAGTCTGTCAGCCGAGACTTGAAGGAATGCTGTGATAAATGTTCTGTGAATAATGATCCTTGTACACTGTGTCAGAACTTGGCAGCATTAGATCTTGGTTGTTTGAAGAGTATTTTGCCAGAAACATCTCAGTTTCAAACTAAAAATGCACTTGGCGGGCTGTCAATTTACCTGCCCAGGTCAACCTAATGTTAACATTGTATGGGGCTAAAGAACGTCCACGTCTATAGCTGTTTATTTCCATGTCAGTTTCAAACATTCCTGAGGGAGGAATATAAAGACAGAGACCTGTTTCAAGCCTGCCTCAAGAGAGAAAATGCAGTGACCGTTAGTGGAAAATGATAGACACTGAGCCACATGATCCTGTGAGGGAGGCCACAACCTGGACACATACAATGCATCAATTGTACCAAGGCTGCTTATGCACTCACAACACACACTAGCACTTTCAGTCAGTTTTAAGGTGTAATACTTGACAATGTCCCTGTAGGAAAAGATGTCAAGTAGATTCATGCATATCTGCAGCAGAGTCCATTCAGTGCTCTTCTTTAAATTACGCTGAATCAAGCAGCTACAGAGCAAAACTGTTCCTCTTACCATTGTGTTTTATCATTAACATGTTGATAGTATGTTAACTAGCCAGCAAATTACTTGTATATACAATGCCTGGGCCATGCAGTGCCAGAGGCCTGGTTGCCATGTTGGTCCCCTGCAGTTCAGCCTCACTGTGGGACAAACGGAGAGCTGGCAGGCAGGCAGCACATACCGGATCCAGCCCATCCAGGAAAGAGCCAAACGTCCTCTGTGGACTATAAACAATAGAGCTTCTGGTTTTGTGTCATGTTTGTGGGAACGCAGAAAGAGAATGGGAGAGCATGTGATGAAGTCCGGGAGAGGGGGTGGAGGTGGAGGTGGAGGTGGAGGGCCTCCTCTACAGTTTCTGATCTCCCTGTTTACTCATTCATTCCTGCTGTGTGAGAGCATAGCTGGAGAATCTCAGGGCATTAGTTCAACTGAACACCAAAGTCTGAATTGGGGCAGTGTATGCTTGCTTGTCCATTAGAGTATTCACAAACAAGTGTTACTCACAAAACTTAGGCCCATCCCTTTGTGTTCACTTTGTGGTCATGATTTGCTCAGTGACCCACCTTCAGGACCAGTCATTTACATTTCCAGGCTGTATTGGTGTTGAATTTGCTGCACCCTCTTTTGACAAAGGCCTTTTAGATTTGGTTCATCACTACAGAAACCTCCCAACATGAGTGGTTGTTTCCTCCTCGCAGAGTCTTATTTTGTGTTGTTATATAGTGTCCTGCTTTCTCTAACGTAGAGGTAGGATGTTGGTAATATCAGTCTATTGATTTTCCAGCTTAAGTGTTCTGATTGTTTTAGTCAGGTGGAAGATGAGCTTTATGAAACCTGAAACGGAAGCAAACTGCAGGCAGGTGTTGGAGCTCTGAAAAGATCAAGTTCAAGGCTTTCAGCCTGGCTGCTGCTTTGAATTTGGTTTGGATTGCAAATCTGCACAAGGACTCCCTTTCCCTCTCTTTCTGTGTATTGTTGTTAATCGAGTTGTGGACATGGTGTCCCAGGACTGGTGGCGCAAGCTTTTCCATCACTGTGACGGTTTTAGTAACCAAAGAGGTGATTAGCCCACCAATATGGCAACAGTGGAGGGATTACTCGTCTATTTTTAAAATGCTGACTGAAAATCGCTTTACTGCACCAAGCAATCACCAGTCTTGTTTACAGATAGCATAACCATGAAAAGTGTGACATGCTGCAGTATTTGCCATCGTTATATATTTGTCTTTGAGAAGTAAATATAGTTTATTGCATCTAAAGATCTTCACTGATAGAAAACAGCCTCCACTTTCACATTCATTGTACTTATACTTGGGTATGGGATTGTATGGGTGGGAACTACAACAAAAGTTGTCCTGTTTACTATTTTTCCACTGCTAAAATAGGCGTATAGTAAAAGGTGTGGATTATTCAAATCCCAGTACACGTGCACGTGCCGAGGCAGTACTCTCTAGCCATGTATATTTGTAAGAGGAAGAGCCTCTTAGCCACACAATGCCATGCACACCTGTTCTCTCTCCATCTTAATGTGTCAGCTCTGTGGAGTGTACATCAACAGACACAAGTGGGATATAGGCTTTCTATTTATTTTACAGTGTGTGTTGACATCGTATATACAGCTGTCAAACAGGAATGTATAACCAGACTGCACATTTGGATGTACTGAAACATGATAGTATCGTGTCAACTAAACAAAACTCATCTGCATTCCTAGGAAGCAAAGGGGGAAAAGCCCTTGTTGTCACTGTGGTTGTTTATTAACCATGTTGACTTTGTAAGATGTTCTTTGGCACTCTGTGACTTAGTGGAAACACTATCTGGCTGGACTGTATTTTCAGTGGCTAGTTGTTTAGCATGGCCACAATGACTACATTTACATGCACAAAATACTTTTGCCATTATTCTGAAAAAGACAATATTCCGACTAAGCTGCTTAATGATAATAAAATTCCTGTTTGCATGCAGCTCCAAACTCCGATTAACATCTCCTAACATGTCGTGTATCACACATTTAAATATAGAAAAGTGGAACAGCTAGAGCTGCTTGTCATTTTGCTTCTTTACAGTAAAATAGGATTTTTTCAAAGCTTTGTGTCAATGGCGGACTTGTCAGACACAATGAACACAGCCTCCGTCTTTCATTCTTTCAACCACCTTCTTGAAAAGGTTGGTGTTGTGATAGTTGTGCAAATCCAAAAACCTGCTGATATTCAAGTCTTTCATAAAGTTTAAAAATAGGTGCGTTTGTCCTTGTGACCAGAAATGTGGGCTTCTCTTTTTGGCATCCATCTCTACGCCAGCCTCACAAACTGTTGGCGTGTTGGTTTGTGTACAGCGTATCCATGACAACGCACAGAGCTAGCCATAAACAGAGAAGAGGCCATGTGTTGCAAACAGCAGTAAAAACCCCAACTGATACCCCATATTCTGAATGCACTGTATACATGTCCAAAGAATGCTGTTAAAACCTGAATAATACCAGCGTATAACCCGTCTTAAATCATCGGAAAATGATAAATTTGGAAAAAGTCCTGATTCAGAATATCTAAATGGAATATGCTGTCTATCTGCATCAAATTCGGAATATTGTCATATTTGGAATAACAGTGAAATGTTAGTGTGCATGCAAAAGGAGTCATTGTCGTTGTGTCAGTCAGTTTGACCTGAATAAAGGTTTCCCCCTTTGCCTGAGCTCTTGTTTTCCTCAGTGACCATCTTTCCTGGCTTCCCCCATGTTTATCCAGAGTTCTCTCAAATACACACAACCATAAACACACATACATAAACTGTGTACATACATCCATCCATTGCTCACTGACTCGATCCTGACTCATCCTCATTGAAGAAAACATGGCAGCACGATAAAGCACAGGATGTCCAGAGGGCAGAGAGAACAAGAGAGAGTATTATTTATGCCAGCATATTCATAACTTCTAGTTGCCCCAGGTGCTACAAGTGAGTTGGGATGTAAATTTTAGGCTGTGCCCATACTTGATTATACACAACATTAGAGTTCATTAGGAGCTTGTAAAATATAAAGTGCCTGCTTTTTCTCAGTATGCTTCGTTTAAACAAGTTAAATGAGCTCAGCTGCTGGAAACACAAAGGAACATGCAGACAGACATTATTAACTATAGGTTGAATCAAATGTCTTCTCTTTTTTTAAAAGTGTTGTATTCAAAGTTGACCTAGTCAACCAGGAAATCTCAACCACCTCACATAGTCATTGCATTTTTTCCTCATCATGCAAATTTTCGTCTGTAATGACAAGGGCAAAACTGTTACCACAATGTGTTTATTTTAAGGCTAGCCACAGCTTTTATCTCCCTTCAATGTCTTATTGTCAGAGCTGAATTTGGCTGACTGTAGTTCAAAACGTCTTGTGTGTAGTGGTAGGCTCAGACATCGCTTGGCTTGAGTTTCGGCTGTGTTTGCTCTCCGCTCAGATCAAAGTCACCAGGACAGGTGTAAGTTGATGGGAATTAGCTTGGCTGTCACTCATAGCGGCTTTACCACACCCTTCTCTCTGTGTGGCCCGTCGAGGGACTGGAGCCGGATAAGGGAAGTCATGGCTGAAAGTGCCACTTAAGTGAAACACAAACACTTGCAGACATACGCTCAATGTTTTACAATAGCATACAAACACAATTACATGGCCATACAAAGACATACGCACCCACATGCCCTCTTATGTGAGGCGTAGATGGGTGTTAAAGGTGCAGTTCAGCAGTGTAGCACTGATGTTTTGTGGATTTGTTGCTCTTGCCAGTTTCTGTCTCACATATACACCTGAGTTACAAGCAACAGAGAGAGAGTGTGTGGGAGACAGTGGGTGAGGGCAGAGGAAGTGGGATGTATGTTTACAGTTGAGGGTAGGTGGATGGTTGCATTGTCAGCCCTGATGTGTTTGGGTTTTATGATGAGGCCAATGGGAGCATTGTACTCCACACTGCATATGGGCCACAGTGGACCAGACTAATCACATTAATGACAGTCTGTTGATTTGTTGCATGTTATGATTAATAAATGGCTTTATTCATTGGCCAGAGAGAAGAGCAATGAGTCTTTAGTCCGTTGGGACAATTTGCTGGTCAGTCTTTGTCCCCATTAGTGGTGCAGAGTGTCCAGAGCACTGTGGGAATCCATTGTTTACCCTCCATTCTTCATTAATAATCCACTGTCACTCCCTTTCTCTCAGCTCACTCCTCTCTTCTTCACACACAATCTTCCTTTTCTTCTCCGCGCTGCTCTCCCCACTCACTTTCTCTATCCTTCTTAGTAATTCCTGCCTTTTGTTGTCCTTTGCAACACTCCTCTTTCAAGTCTTCATCCTTCCATTTCTACCCCTCTCTCTCTTCTCTGCGGTGCCCTTTCGGACAATGGAGGAATCCCCTGGCTGTGCTGTGGGGAGGGGGGAGCGAGAGCTGGCCTGTGACTGACAGGCCTGTGTGGGGCTGGCTGCTTGGCCTTTGTCCCTTCTGCCAAGGAAAATGGAGGGAACCCAGAGAGGTGGAGCAGCAGAGAGAGCAGTGGGAAGGAGGGAGGGAAACAGGACCAGTTAGGGTGTCATTCATGTGTAGAAGTATTGGGAACTTTTTAAACAGTGGTCTACAGGAGAGGACGCTTTGGCCAAGCAGCAGAGCAACATCAGCCCATGTTGCTCCATTTACATTGGCCTTGAAATGACTGCGCATGTAGTTTTGCTGGTGCTTTTAGCTTTGCATAACTAAGTACTGAACATATTTAGTTTACTAAGAGGAGGAAGTCCAACTCTTAATGCAGGACGACCCTATGTCTGTGCTCACTCATGTTCTGAGTTTATACAACAACAATAACTGCAGCTATCTATAGAAAAGAGTGTGCAGTAATGAGGCTCGCCATTCCAGTGACCGACCAAGCTACTCAGTCAACCAAATCCTCTCTGCTTTTTATTTCCCTGGACACTGAAAGAGTCCAGGCCAGCACAAAAGCATGTGCTCTCCCCTCCCCTCTCTTTGAGCCCCTCACCCCAGTAGTGTGCGTGCAGTGTGTGTAGTTTGTGTGCATTGTGAGGGAATTGATATTGGGAAGAGTGGGGACATGCAGACTAGGCCGACGGGGCCGATTTGGCACAAGATTAAGAGGCTCGGGAATGTGTGAATAGGACTTCCACTTATAGAGGAAAGGAAGTGTGTTAGGGTAAAACAGAAAAATGGGGGCATTTGGGAAGAATAGACGCGAGAGGCTTAGTGATGGTATGTAATTCCACTTCCTCTTTCTAGCAAAGTTGGAGATGTGTGGTTCCATTGATCAAATGCCTCTGTAGGCAAGCTTAGACCTGAATAAGTTTGTTCAGCTCTTTTTGTTTTGTTTCACTAAATGCCAAGACTGTACAACTTCGTCTCTGCAGAAATTATACTGGTAGTTTTTTTAAACGATGAACCTGGCCTCAGGTTAATGAATTAGGGCAAACATGGAGTTGAGTGTCTGGGGTTTCTCCACGGTCTCCTGCACACTAAATGTGCTCCGTAAGAGGAAGGTTGAATTTAGTGTGTGTGTGTGTGTGTGTGTGTGTGTGTGTGTGTGTGTGTGTGTGTGTGTTCGCAGGGCAGGAGGAGCCTGCTCTGTCTGTAGTCTGATGGCATGATTGGAGGGAAACCGTAAGCTAAATGAAGTCACTTGACTGGAACACTGCAGCCTCTGTGAGCATCAGGCTTCGGCTCACTGCACCTACAGTGAGACGTTACACCAACATAGAACATACAGTTTACTCACATGTGTCATAAACATACACCCTTTGCTTCTTAGATATCTGTAGCCACATTTTAATTAGTTTCTCTGGAGTGATGTGAGGTCTGCAAACATTAACATTCCACCCTGTGAATTCCACTGAACATAAACACACTCATAAACACTCTTAAACACCCACCGCTGCTAATACACGACAGATACGCACATTAACATACTGCTCTTTCCCCCCTGACACACACACACACGCTGAGTCCTACCCCTGTAGCCAGAGTTCCTGGCAACCTTAACCAAAGTAAAACTAAGACTCTGTAAACAGTGGTGCGTGTTGACTTTAAGACCTACAGCACAGGATCCTGTCTCCTCTGACCAAAGGGCGTCTGCAAAATGCACAAGCTTGCATGCACACACAGACAAACACACATCCTGAGGCGCATTAACACTGTCTGAGTGGAATGTAAGCTAAGCAGGGTGATGCAGATAAGACAAAGCAGAGCGTTTTACGATGCTGCGCACACACTCACTGAAGTGCAACGTGTCTTTTTGAGTTGCCACGCTGTGTCTTTCATCACACACACACACTGCTCTCACACAGGTTGCTCATGGGTGACGAGGCTTCATTCACTGTGTAATAATGGGGGATATCTCAAATAAGTACCCACACCGCAGAACTCATTTCACACTGGCTTGAGTTGGTCACATTGTGGATGTTACGCAGACCCAATCCTCCCCTGTGTGAAACCTTATCATAGTCAAACACAATCTGTGCAGCTGTGTCAGTTCTCATAGCTGCCTTAACCACCATTACTGTAATTAACCCCCTCCTTTTTTCTCTGTGATTCAAAGCAGTTTAACATGTAACTTTATATTCAACTCATGATGTACAGTTTATTGTTTTAGATACTGAAGTTTCCTTAAAAAGGGACAAACCTGTCCAAACAAAGACTTTTGACTAGACTTATCAACAGTTATCAGGTGGCTGGTTTTGATTTCCACTTTCCAGTATTGATGCTTGCCTTTCTCTGATTGTTTTAGTTATCAGCAGAAAATATTTGCTTTTGAGTCTGAGCATTGTGGTGCAAAAACTTTGGAATTGATTATCCTCCTTCTTTAGGCATGAGGAAAACTAGTAAATAGTGTTGTGATGGTTGTTTGCAAATGGGCTGTTACACTTGAAGTGCTCCCGAGACCCCACACTGCCCTCTGCTGACATGGCTATCATTTATCTACCTCCCCTCTCACTCCTCTCTGTTCCACTGTACTTTATCCTCCTGTTCACAGCTTCACTCCCTTCCCTAAGCAAACAACTCTCACAAGGCCCTCAGTAAAACATCCCTGTTGCAAAGTTGTAAAGGAAATGTAGCACACAGGTTCTAACCAAGTGCCGCCTCACTCTATAAATGGTTGCACACACACAAGCACGGCCCTGTAAAAACTGCCTGAGTCACTGGGCAGACTGTTGTGGCTCGCTAATACAATGAAGAGACGGTGGCGGTACACTAAATCCCACTGCTCCCGCTTGTTATTCCAGTTGACCCATTGACCCGTATAACACCGCTGGTTCACTGTTGTTTCATGTTAAAGTACATCAGTCAGTGGGAAATGACAGGCACATCAGATCCGGTTTTTCATTCATGGAATTAGAAGTTATTGACTGTTGTAAAACTAATGGGATACATCAAAGAACAGATTAACATGTATGTTAAATGTCATTTATTGTTATGTTATTTAGCATCTTACAGTTTCTCAGAAACATACTTAAGAGATAAACATTAGTTATATCTTGGTTTTATTTATTTAATGCTGGGGTAAAGCTGGTTTGAGAACTGGGCACAACATCACAGTTGTTTCCTAGCAAAACACCAGCGAGCCTGTCGGTGAGCGGCCACTCAGGAGTGAATGGCCATCTTTGTGAGTGTTCATAATTACTTGTTCTCAGGCATGATTGCATTACTGTCTAGTTTTCCCCTCATTACTGTTTGAGCTGCGGACGGTATCAAGAGAGGACAGGAATGCACTGATGCAAAAGCTTTTATTAGGTGATTGGTTTAGCCTGAACGGAAGAATTGGTGATTGTCTATTAGCACTAATATAGCTCATCATACTTTGGTATGAAAGTGCTGCCTCACAAGGGAAGTTAAAGGTATGCTGACTATGCAGGGATGGTTGGCTATTGTTTGTAAACAGTATTGCCAGCAAAAGCGAAAGCCGACCCCAGCTTTGTCCACTTGGTGCTTCACCTGGTTATGTTTGTGGGGTTTTTGGTGCTGTTTGCGTGATTTTCATAGTTTCTGTTGGATGCGTGCTGCTTGTGGTCTGGCACCTGGTCACTACCTTTTTATAAAGTCTCAACCTCACCTGTGCACTGTGCCAAGGAAGGTCCCAAACATAGCAGAACAAGGCTGTCTGTTCATAGTGTTTTTTTTGACAGGAATGCAGTGGCAGGGATGTGGCGAGCACTTCATCCCAGCTTTTTGTATGAAGTGCTGCACGTGGGTGTTGACAACAAAATCTTAATATTAACGTTAGCTAGGTAGCTAACATAAAGTTACATAAACACAGGGTTGACGACACAGCTGTCAACAAGCTTACATGCGACCTACGGTGATGAAAGCACAACCCTCACCAGCAGCATTTAGTGTCAAGCTGATCTGCTCCCACAAATGGGCTTTTCTGTCTTTGCTGTGATAGTTTATTACTGACGTACACAGCTTGAGATGAACAGTAAAGGAGCAACAGTGACGACACCAGCCTCTCTCTGAAAAGTTCAAAATTTTTAACTTGAAGCGCTTGTAGCAGCCGCACAGAAAAGTCTGAGCACTCTGGAAAAAAAAAGCTATGTGGACATTCAGCCCATAAAGAAAATACAGGCAGAGGGCAGTGTCTTTGCAAAAAAATACACCGTCACACACTTGTAGTGGGTCATAAGTGATGATAGAGATGGATTACTCTTGAGTCTATAAGCTCTTATTTTCAGGGAAAATCCTGCATGGTATACTTTTAAAGAATAACCTGAAGCTCTTCATGAGCATTTGTGGAGGGTTAGCAAAGTTTTTCTTTTTAAACTGTGTTCTTGTATCTCAACACACCCTTTCCCTGAGAGGCTTTCATGCTCCGAGTGTCACCTGTTCTGCCAGCCAGGTTGCCTCCCCTCCTGGGGGCCTGTTCCCATCTGGGCTTGGCCCGGTCACATGGTCGTCCTCAGCTCCTGTTTCCTGTTCCTGTCATCTGATACCTGTCACCTGCTACTCAGTGAGCCAACACCCTCTTTGTTTCTCCCTGGCTCCGTCCTTTCCTGTATTTATGTTCTGCCGCCTCTTCCCTGTTTCACTCTCCGTCAGGTGGGGATGGTAGTGTGAGCTTCCAGTCAAGTGCGGGGAAATTTTGATAATTGGCAAAGTACTGACAAGCTCTGTCTTGCTCTTCCAGCAAACCCTAAACAGTTTCTGGAAAAAAAAACATTGCAGCTGTAGCCACCACACTACCCATTCAAACACAATACACACAGCTAGTTAAGAGTAGGAAGTGTCAGTCATCGAGGAACAGTGTGGAGCTGAACTGCAGCATTCTTCTCTTTGTCAGCATGATTGTAGAGCTGTCTTCTTGCATATTGTATTGAGTGTGTGTACATGTGTGTTTTTGCACTTCTGATAAGCAGAAATCTGACAGTACATATCAAACAATCTTTTGTGTTATGATTTACTAAAGGTTTTATGCAGCAGTTTGGAGACAGGGGTGTTACAATGCTACAGTTTAAAAACCTGTGATGAAGGAGGAGTTTAGAAACTTCAATTTAGTGTATTAATCTCTGGTAATTGACACACAAGGGTTGTCTTGCTGAAAGCCTGAGGTTTAATTTGAATTAAGGTTCAGGCTCCAAGATTGCAGACGTCTGAGCACCCTGTGTTCAGAAAGTATCCTTGAATAATGAGTTTATACAAATTCCTACCCCAGAAAGCCCAAGTCGGCAAGTTTCTCAAGAGTCTTCCTCCCTCTCAGCGTCGGAGGAGTCGACTGGCTTTTGACAGGGCAGACAGTGGCTCCTCTGTGGGCTGCAGAACCCGGGACTGATTGAGGGGTTAATCACTGCATAGTTTTGGCCTGTTACTCTTGCTGTTCCCCGCCAGCCTGTCTTGTCTGTCCATCTTAACGGCAGATGACACACACACACACATACACACAGCGCGGCTGGCGCAGGAATGTTTCTGAACGCTTTCCCGTCCAACAACCGGGTTCTTGTGAAAGCACTTGGCATGGCCACAGCCGCAGCACTCTCCTCAGCTCTCTTATCGAAAGCCACTTTGTTTGGTTGGCGTTGCCTTGGTGAGGAGGAGTTTTTGGGAATATGACGATGGAATGTTTTTTTAAAAACCGGTCCTGGAAATGGCCCTCATCTGAATATACAGGATGTTTTGTGTGTTCACTTTACAGCTCTGGTTAAGACAGACTTAAATAATGTACGCAAGATATATAACACTTATAACAGTAATCTTATCATATCGTATTTTAGGGCTGCAGCTACTGATTATTCTCTTAAAAAAATTTCCCACTTATTGGGGAAAAAAAGGTCTTGAATGCTGAAATTATGAACTGACTCATTGATTAGTTGATTGACAGAAAAATAGATGGCAAATTTTAACAGTTAATTTATCATTTAAGTCATTTTTCAAGCAAAATATCAAACATTCTGAGGCTCGACCCTCCCAAATGTGCTGCTCTTGTCTTGTCTTACAGTGTAGTGTGTGCAGTACTTTCAGGTTTGGATGGTTGTCTGCAGAAAAAGCCATTTAAATATGTATATAATACATATATTCTCTGACATTTTACAGACCAGACATTTTATCATTTAAGAATAATCTGCAGATAATTAATAAAATAACTGTTAGTTGCAGCCCTACCAATTAAGCACTTGCAGTTTCTACCACTTGTGTGTAGGGTTTTATAGATTTGATAGTATTGTCTTTAAGTTTTGTGTTCTGTTTTGACTGATATAGTATTCTTTGTCTCCACAGCCTTTTTTCAGACTACTGAACTTACGGAAGCTCGGCCTGAGTGACAATGAGATCCAGAGACTCCCTCCTGAGGTGGCCAACTTCATGCAGCTGGTGGAGCTGGACATCTCCAGAAATGGTACACAAATGCATTCACATGTTCACTGTGGCCTTCTGTCAGTTGCTCTACAATCTCTGCCCTTTAAGACCACCCATTAACACACAATTACTTTAATGGTGTGTTTAAAATAACCTTCCGCTCCTGTCTAGACCACCCCCACAGGGTTTTTCCTGGCTCAAAATGAGACAGAGGTGGCACCATCCTGATCATGTGCACACATATGCATGTGTACCGTGCCTTACACTGGCACAAGCAAAATCTTTTTACAAGCAATACAATTTGGAAGTTTGAATAATTATACTATTGAATAAAATGACCTTTATTAATGAATTGTAGCTAAATTGTCACATGGGCAGTCAGTGGTTGTGTACGTAATATGAATTCCTGGATATTAATGCTTATCTGCAATTTTCTGCAGTGGTCCCAGTAATATTTGTTTGTGCACTGAAGAAGCATATCACATGATGTTTGAGACTTAGAGTATGACCACAAATACTGATAAACTAAATATCTTATAAAACAATTAGATTTTGTTGGCAAAATATTATTTACACAAATACAGATCTTTAAAAAATAATTGTATTTTAAGTTATTCTCTAGAAACGTTTATGAGACCGCCTGTCCTGTTTCTTTTACATAATTTATTTAGATTATTCTACTTCCTACTTAAAGTCATTTGCTTATATATAGTATATTTGTCATATTCTCATGTATTGTAATGAATTAATATCTTGTGTTACATTTGTCTATTTGAACTTTTGTGCTGATAAAGCGGGGAAAAGCTGATAAATGAAGACCTACTATATTGCCTTGCAATTCACAGATGTTAACTTAGTCGCCAGGCAGGACAACGTTCAGGCACACATGCTCAGATGCATGTAGTGGTGTTCACAAGTGCAGACTGAAGTTTGCAACTGCATTTATAAACAACAGCTGCCGATATCAAGCAATATTACACATCAAGCAACAGGTAAAAGGACTCTTGTCTGCTTTAGTGATTTTTTTTTTTTTTTTTTTTCTTTGGTGGCACTTACCAGCAGAAACACTGGCACACTGGGCTGTCCTCATTTTGCTGAGGTCCAGCCAAAAACAGACGGCTCTTTTCTTCTTCTTTCGCAGTTTTGGCAGCACCTCTGCCTGTGCACTGTGCTGATTACGATACAGTGCTACCACACTGGAATAAGGCTGCCATTGCAATTACAAATGACAGAAATTAACCAAGTGCAACACTAGAAAAATAGTGTTTCCCATGAATACACCTGTCGCAGTTTTGTCAAGAGCTGGAGGCAACAAGAAATTCGTCGGCTGTGGCCGCCTCATAATTCTCTATGTAGGGAGAACCCTGTCCTCAAAAACACAAAACAAAAAGGGGGTAAATGAATATCTCCCATGTGGTGTTAAGCAACATGAGCAAAGCCAAATCAGTCAGAGAAACACACTAGCAGGAGCTTTTAGATAAAAATTAGCTGGCTGGCTTTGCCAGATTATCCAGTTTACCCCCGGGCACAACAGACATACTCATACATGAATCACCATGCCCTTCAAATATTTCTATAAGACAAGCAAAGTCTTATTCAGCACCATAATGCTGTCAAAAATAATATTACGTACGTTACTGAGAGGTGAATCTAATTTCATTTGGGGCTGATATTTAACTCATCCGCTGTAACACACACACACACACAAATATCTTCCCCTCTCTGTGTCCTTGCAGGCTGCACACAAATACACTGATACTCAGTGGCAGGAAGGGCCTATATGGTAGATGTGAGACATCTGCTGTGCCTCGCACTGCATCAAGTGCTGTGGGAGCAGTGTGCAGTGGCCTGTAAGGGCCTTTCCCATCTGTCTGCCTGTCTGCTCGCCTGCTCCTACTGCAGGACGACGCTGAGCCAGATAAGCGTCATAGGCTGCTTGGCTCAGTAGGGATTTCTTAACCTGCACCTGCAGGATCCTGTAGGAAATGTTCTTTGGTGGTCAGGCCTATAGGTCAAATTTCACCTTGTGCCTTCTATGTGTGTATCTATGTATAGTCCAGTTCTTAATACAGGGGTAAGATGCAGTGTTGGGAACTTTAGCCCAATTCTTTTGCCCAGTGCAAGCTTTGAATAAATTATATATTTTACACCTACGTAAATCATTGTTTTTATGAGACAAACAATGTGTTTCTTTGCTTTGCCGTACAGTATACTTATTGTCACTTAAATCTCTATTGAACCTTAATACCATCCAGCTCTTAACCTTTACATACTAATCTATTTTATCTGTCTCTTACAAATAGGTTTCCCTCCTTTCTCTTTTTATTTGACCCTTCTTTAATTTCTACATTTTACCATACATGGAACACCATCCTATGAAAACTAAACTAAGAGATTGCTCTGTAAAGTTTATGCGATGTGAGGAAAATGAAGATGTATTAGCGAACTTTCACCACGTCCTCCCTATTTCAACTTCCATCTCTTTCAGTCTCATTTTTCCCTTCTTTTCTCGCACTTTCCTGCTCCTGGCCATCTGGTAGCGATTACAAGGAACTTAAAATGATTCGCCTCATAGAATATGCCCCCCTCTACTTTACATCTGTGTGTCCATGGTGCTGATGCCTGTCTCTCCCCCCCCTACTTCTCTTTTCTCCTGCAGACATTCCTGAGATCCCCGAGAGCATTAAGTTTTGCAGGGCCTTGGAGATCGCAGATTTCAGTGGAAACCCCCTGTCCAGGTAAGTGAGTGGGAACTGCTGGTTACTCTATTCTTCATCACTGTGAGAAAATATGATGTTTGCCCAGATGCAACAGAGAGAAGTGGAGCTGCTTTGAAAAATGAAACAAAGCATGATAAGTGTCATTTGTTTGCTCTAATAACTTTGCTTTCCTGTTGTAAATGTGCAGTGAATTGTGTTGTGTGTTTGAATGAACAGTCTGCTAAGAAATAATTATGCACAGAGCATGAACAAATGGCTGGAGGTGATCATACTTTGTGTGATAGTGTGCTTTCCAACCAAACAGGGTTCTGTATGAAATATAAGTTTACGTTAACCTAACCTGGTCACAGTGCTCTCTGATTGCATTTCTTACTACATCTTACGCAACACATAACATCCTACTATAGAAAAGCAATGGAACGACTGGCTAAAGGTTTGATGCTGAATACTTTAACAGATGGGCGTATGGAGAGGGTTAATAGCTCTGTGTGTGTGAGTCAAGTGATCCCATGCATTGTACAACAAAACCCTATAAGAGTCTCTGCTCCACTGTTTTCCCTCCTGTCTTTCTGCTTCAGATTGCCGGATGGTTTCACTCAACTCCGAGCGCTGGCTCACTTGGCGCTCAACGACGTGTCATTGCAGACGTTGCCCAACGACATTGGAAAGTATGTCCACGTGCACAATGGCTTATAGTAGATATTTAGATAGTCAGAGAAACTGTTGTCATGTCCTCATAAATGATTAAAAATTTCAGATTTTAATTACAGAATTTTTAAAACCAATTTTCACTGCTTGAAAAAATGTTACCACATTGTCTTGGAACTGTCCTTCAAGAGCTCTTCTAAGAGCTGTTGATATATGTAGCAAAGGAGAGAGTTAGCTCGCTTCCTTCTCATCCTCATTGACAGTTGCACATGTGCAGAGCCGATTGGGTAATGCAAGAAAATGGCATTAACAAAGTTTATGAACTTAAGCACAGGCGGGCATTTAGATTATCCTGAAAAAGAGGATTTAAGTTGGGTGCAGGGTTTAGTTTTGTATTTTTTATTAGATTTTATTTTATTCATTTTTTATTTTATTTTTTGTTTTCAATTCAGTTCAGTTTCAGTTTGCTTGTCTCATTTAAAGTTTTATTGTTTTAAATGTTTTGTTTTTGTTTTCTTTTGATTAATTTCAGTTTCAGTATTAGTTTTAGTCTTAAATAATAATATGGGGAATATTTGCCAGGGGCAAGATAGTTGAGAATACTAATTACAGTACAAACACAGCACCATGTGAAGGCAATTGACTCACAGTCACATCCCAGTCTCAACAAACATATGCCAGATGTCTCCTCATGCTTGTTGTGTGTTTGACCAAACTGACAAAGACTAAAACAAAAGGCATTTCCTGTACATTATTTTAGTAGAGTTAGTTTTGTAAATACACAATATTGTTTCAGTCAATTTTAATTTCATTCATTTATAATTTATTTAGTTTTTATTTTATTTCAGTTAATTAAAATGTTTTTCCACACATTTTTTCTGTTTAGTTTTAGTGAACTATAATAACCTTGGTTTGGGTGGTGTTACAGGATGAATATTTGATAACAGCTAATAAATAAAAATTTGTATAGAGGCAAGTAAAAATTGACTTAAAGCAAGTAGATTTTTGACCCGTTTGCCTGACTAGGCAAGTTGAACAACTGAAAAAATAAAGCTTTAGTTGCAGTCCTAATTGTGAACACTGCTACCTGAGAAAATTTTTGCCAAAACTGTAAAATCTCTGTAATCAAGCCATCACACTGGTCCATGTTTCCAGACTGAAGGCCTTCGTCTCAGTTAGATCTTGATACATGAGGAGCAGGTTTTCAGGGAGTGTAATTCTGTTGCCCAGTGGGCTGTGAGGCAGCCGGTCTCTGGGCTCTTGGCCACTGCTGTGCTCAGACAGATGGAGGAGCCCCTCACCATGCCAGGCAGCCCGGTCGAACAGACCTGCCATCTGACTAACCAACCTGCCTCTCCTCTCCCCCTCTCTTACTCCGCCATTCTCTCCTCTCGCCACCTGCCAACTCCTGCCCCTCTTTCTCTTTTACTTGCCTCCTTTTCACTGCCGCTCCTCCTTCTATAGCCTGGCCAACCTGGTGACGCTAGAGCTCAGGGAGAACCTGCTGAAGTCTCTACCTACGTAAGTGTCATCTCCCTCCAGCGGACATATGTAGGGCGTAGTCTCTTATCAAGTTTCCCTCCATATCCATCAAGCACAATAAGCGCCTGTTGACAATACAGTGATCTCACAATGTGAGGAATTGTCACAGCTGTGTCTCCTTTATTACTTTTATTTTATAGATCAGCATTAGACTTATCCTGTGCTATAGTTAGAAGCTCTCTCACCTACAGATACAGTTGTTTTAGGTGAGAGATTTTTGTGTAAGAACATGACAGAAACTACAGGTTACCTGTAGTGACGACAGTTTAAAAACATTCTTTGCATGTGTCAGTACATGCCAAATAATGGTATGTCGTAATACTTTGCAAAGTTCTGCTCTTTGTTCTTTCAGGGCACATGCCTGTGTGACTTACTGCATGTGCTATTTTGTGTGTGTGTATTCAGGTCGCTCTCTTTCCTGGTGAAACTGGAACAGCTGGACCTGGGCAGCAATGAACTGGAAGTTTTGGTAAGTCAACAACTCATCCCCTTTAACCATTTAATGTATTACACAATAGATAATTCACTGTTAAGAACCCAAACAACACCCTCAGCTGTGTCTTGATATAATCTATTTTTAGGTTTGCACTGCGGGAGCAGCACACGCACACACACACACACACACACACACACACACACACACACACACACACACACACACACACAGTGTGTCATGTATCACAAATCCTTCTCACATTTCCCCTACAATAATTATGATCCAACCACATGTTTACTTCACCAAACACAGCAGAACCTGTCTGCTAGACCTGAGGCCCTACATGCTCCATACCTCACACTGAGCCCTGCTTAAAGCTTGGGAACGCCCATCATGTCTCGTGGGATGGTAAACAAATTCTCATGACCCGAAAAGGGCGGAGGCTGAGCAAATACCTGACATCATGATGTAACCTTGCCTGGCATAAGCCACTGCATTACATGCATTCTCCGTAGTTTTACTTATCACTTTAATTTGACGTCATTTTGAGACTTAAGCCCAGTGAGCAAAACAAATACTGAATGGTTTACTGAAACAGTTTAAAAGCTTTAACAGAAGTGTAAAGAATCACAGATCCCAGTGAGAAGAACTGTGTTTAAAGATCATGTTTCTTCAAGTTATTAACATGTTACACAAATAAGAAGATAGAAAATCAGATAAATACATTTCGATTAAGATTTAAGTCAACCTGAACATGTTACTCTGGCAGAAGTCATACTAGTAACAACTGTGAATGAAAGGCTAAAATCTATGCTCTACCACATAGTAACATGAATGAACGCTGCCTTTAATCATCCAACTCATGTACAGTGTGCGTGTCCATTTAGGGCACGTGCTTTCTGTTTGCTGTGGTCTCACCCCCTCTGATGATTTTCAAATGGAGCAGTTTCATTTACTGTTGCGTGTGCTGATTAGAGCATGCAGTCTCTGGCCTTTCACTTCAAACATTAACAAAAATAGTCCAACTGCCCCAATGATCTCTCTCCTCTCTGCTTCGTCCCTACTTAGCCGGACACCCTCGGTGCTCTCCCTAACCTTAGGGAGCTATGGCTGGACCGTAACCAGTTGTCCTCATTACCACCAGTAAGTGCAGTTTCATTTGTTTCTTTTATAGCTGCCCTTTTGTGACAACTATATGTTTTGTTTTCTTTTAAATATTTATAAAAAAAAGGGGTACATATGCACAGCTTACTCCCACTAGCAGATTTCTTCCCTTGTTTGTGCTGTGAAGGTAATGGTTGTATTGTGCCTCTGCGGCTCACTGAAAGTGGTATTTATTGTGTTTGTGAAGGAGCTTGGGAACCTCCGGAGACTGGTGTGTCTGGATGTGTCAGAGAATCGTCTGGAGGAGCTTCCCTCAGAGCTTAACGGCCTCCTGGCTCTCACTGACCTGCTGCTCACACAGAACCTGCTGGAGGTCGTGCCAGACAGCATAGGTGAGAAAACACAAGGGGGACAGAGAGGAACATGAGCCCTTTTTACACAGAGATCCTGCAATACTGCCGCAGCCAAGTTTCTTCATTTCATATGCTTTGCATTTTTACACAGAACCAAACAAAGCCGGCAAAATCTCTTCTGAGTGTGTGATATTTTTTGATAGCATGCAGACATTCCAGACCCAAAAGCGACATGACAGGTGTGACGTGTAACATACGTGTCAGCAGTGTTTTTTGAGCAATAACAATGGCATAACATGGCAATAACAATCATTTGCCGTCCCTGTTATTTGCTTGGAGGGTAAGGAGCTCATGGGCCTCATTGTCTCCTCAGTGTGCAGACATTTTAGGCATGTTGGAGTTAGCTGCTAACTGCTGCTAGCTGCATTTTAAACCTCCCCATGGTGGGTCACACATATATTTTGTCATCAGATATCACACCCTCCTGTCCTGCCAGCTCACACTTTTTACAACAACGTCGATTCGGCTCTGTTACTACTTCTGCTGCTGGCTTAAAGGTGGAACAACTCTGTCCCCCAGTCTGTGTTTGTACCTTCTATACAAAATGGAGAGACAGAATAAGATTCCTGCCTTGAACAGGCACTCTAAAAGTAGCTATTGTCTTAGTCATTTAGACTGAAACTCAGCCATGCGTTTAAACTGCACAGAGAGATGTGCTGGTAGTATGTTGTGTAAGCTACCAGTGAGACACAAAGTACGATCCAGAAGGTCCAGTTTGAGTAACAGATTATGCTTTTAAGGGCGTATTGAACAGCAAAAGCCTGCACAACATTGTGTAATACTCAAAGAAAGGATTTTACAACTTTGGAAAGTAGTTTTTACTGGATGACTCTGTGTTGGCAGCCCTGCTGCATTGTCGAACTGACTACATTCATTTAAAAGTGAGAGAGCTGCAGGTCAGTCTGAATGTGGCCTTAGAAAAGCAGGATCGAAAAGTGAAATTGTGTCAGAAAATTAATCACAAAAGCTAATAAATAAATGTTGAATTAGTAACAGTCATGTCTATTGTGATGCTCCTCATGTATCATAAGGTCAGTCTCTTTAAATGTTCATACAAATGTTGGAATATTGTCAAGTATTTCTCAAACAGAAAGACCAATATAGGGCGACATAACAGAACAGCAGCAGGTTGCTCAGTACTAATTAGTGTAATTTAGTTTTTCTTTTTTTCTGTGTGCCTTCTGTGGAAAGTGTATTTTTTGAGTACTCAGTGAAACTTTGCCATCTAATTAGGCAGCAGCAGATTAAGTAAAGTCTGGGGCAGGCCCACTGTGTGTTGGAGACAGTGCTCTGTCAAATAAGAACAGCACTGCCCTCTACTGGAAAAGCAATGCCAGTGATGAGCTACACAGGCAATACAACAGCTTGTTTTCAATTTTTAAATAGAGTTTATTTGATTTAAGAGCAAGGGCACATATTGTAAAAGATTACAACATGTCACATCTGTTGTTGGTGTCTTATTGCAGCAGTTTATTGATGTTATTTATTTTTTATTGTGTTCCTGTGTCCAGGTTGCCTGAAACAGCTGTCCATCCTAAAGGTGGACCAGAACAGACTGACCCACCTGACTGATTCAATAGGAGAGTGTGAAAACCTCACAGAACTCGTCTTGACAGAGAACCTTTTACAGGTAGGCTGATATGAACCACTTACAGCAGCCCTGCACTGACCCAGTTGGGATTTATGTATGCACATCAATACCCACGTCCAATTAACAGCTATTAAGCTTCATTATCATTCCACTGAATATTAATGGCTTCGTTCTTACTTCCTCAAAGTCACTTCCTCGCTCGCTGGGCAAGCTGAAGAAGCTGACCAACCTGAATGTAGACCGTAACCGTTTGGGCAGCGTGCCCAAAGAGCTGGGCGGCTGTGCCAGCCTCAACGTTCTCTCACTGAGAGACAATCGCCTGGGCAAGCTGCCTGCTGAGCTTGCAGATGCCACTGAGCTGCATGTGCTGGATGTGGCTGGAAACAGGTAAACCACACTTAACACGCTGAACTGTTAAAAAAAAAAAATCACAGCAGCCTTTCATGCTAAGGTCAAAGATTTAATTAGAATGCCTTTGCCAAGATGTTTTTTTGGCGTTACCAGTATCCTGCAGAGACATTGCTCCTCCAATTTTGCCTGTTTAATGTGATAACCTCATGTAGATGTATTTTTAAAGCCGTGGTACTAAATTATGGAAATGATGCAGTGAAAACCTCAAGCAAATGCATCATTGTCAAAGGGTCTTTGGTAATTTCCAAAAAGTTCAAGAGGGTTTAAGCTTTCTGCAGAAGAATAAAGGTTATTCCTGTATTATTTTTATTCTCCCTAAGTTCATTTAACAGCACACGTCCTGACTTGTGAATGAATCAAGTTATAATTTCTTTAAACTCTCAACTTCACATTGTGATGATTTAATTCTGTCAGATCATAAAAGTACCAGGTGGATGATATTTTATTTTTACTTCATCCTTCAATCCCTTCCTTTGTCCAGATTACAAAACCTGCCTTTTGCCCTCACAAACCTCAACCTGAAGGCCATGTGGCTCGCAGAGAACCAGTCACAGCCAATGCTCAAGTTCCAGACAGAGGACGATGAGCGCACAGGAGAGAAGGTGCTGACCTGCTATTTACTACCCCAGCAGCCTTCCCCGAGCCTTGGTGAGTGGCACTTAGCTAATGCAGTGTGAAGTTTTAATTGGCTTGTTTTTCATTAGACATATATTACAGGATAAATCTTGGACTGTCACTCAGATGTGTAAGACATTTAAATCTTCTGTACATGCGTCCTAATGCACCTTTATCACAGTTTAAATCACAACAGTATTACTTTACGTGGTTCTTTGTTGTAATAAGTCATGGCATGTTTCTGAGACATATCTGTTCAACGAATTAATCCTTAAGTCTCCTATTTTTAATCATAATATAGTATGTTATTTGCTGTATTAACTGGTAGGAAATCTGGCTTATATAAGGAGCTACAGTTTGTTTTAGTCAGTTAGATAACTAGTGATAGCTCATAAAACTCAATGTGGTTTGTGAAACTTTGCAGAATCTTGTTCTGGATGCTGTTCACTTTAAAGTATTCTAGCTTTAAGCTCATATTGACATCTTTCTCCACTCAACACTTTACAGAGAACCTGCTGCAGAACAGTGTAGATGACAGCTGGACAGACAGCAACCTGAACCGAGTGTCAGTCATTCAATTCCAGGAAGAGACCAAGGCTGAGGAGGAGGATGATGAGGCTGCTGCAGAACGCAGAGTGAGGAAACACAACAATACAGTGTCACTCAATGTCCTCTTAATGTGTTTTTAGAAGAAGAAGCTTTATTGTCACTGCAATAAATACAGTGAAATTTCGCTGTATTTATTGCAGTGACAATAAAGCTACTTCTTTATGTGTTTTTGCTTAGGTTATTTGTTGTTTTGCTCCTCTTCTCAGCATTGATATTTTACGTCTCAGTTGTCATTTGTTTGAACTAATCCTGTTTAAAAATTGTATTGCTTCAAGTGCGACAGCAAGTCCAAGTAAAAGAGGATTATCTTTTTATTGTCACCAAGTCATCTGACTGTTTTCTGTGCTTGATCAGAGTTATGACTAATAAAGTTTTTTAACAGCTCTATACTAATGCCTCTTTGTTGACTAATTCAGATTTAATCTGTTTTTCTTTGTGTCAGGGCCTTCAGCGCAGAGCCACGCCGCACCCTAGTGAGCTGAAGGTGATGAAGAAGGTGATCGAGGAGAGAAGGAATGAAGCTTACACATCCAGACCTGATGGAGAAGAAGAGTCCCCTGATCCACAGGTACACACATCAAACTGAAAAATGATCATCATGTCAAATCTGTCAGCAGCCAGTTTTCATTTAAAGATCAAATTTTGTTGTAGTAATCTATCAGCTGTAGGAAGTAAACAAAAATCAGTTTTCCCAATCTGTGTTTTCACACTGATAAAAGGCTTCACCATGCACAAAATAAAAACAGAAATGTACCTCCACTTTTTGTGTCACTATTCACTGGTAAACCTGATCCTTAATTAATCAAACTGATGCTTTTGGTTTTAGGAGAAACGGCTCAGTGACCTCTCCAATCAGAGCCATGACTCTCAGGTGTCTAATAGCACGCTGTCGGCCACTTCCCATGAGGACAGACAAAATGTGACGGTGGCCTCGCAAAGGGAGGACCTTGTAGATGGCCACTCCCCTCAGGATGAAGAAGAGCTGGATGAGATGGAGGTGGAGTACATTGAGGTGAATATTTGAAACATCTTATCCGTAACATTGTGAACATCTGTATGTATTTACTTACTGTTCCCCAGTTGACAATCCACCTATCTCAAAGAAAATTCCCTGTGGTCCCCCTTTTTCTCTCGAATTTAATCTCAACCCCTCCTCTCCAGCCCACCGTGCACTTTGCAGAGGAGCCCATCATCCGTGGTTTAGAGGAAGACGATGAGGAGGATGGGGAAGATGGTGAGAGGAGCGACGAGGAAGAGAGGCCGGCTTTCCCCGCAGAGAAGCAGCGTCTGATCAGAAAGGACACGCCACACTACAAGAAGCACTTCAAAATCACCAAGCTGCCCAAGCCTGAGGCGGTGGCTGCGCTGCTGCAGGGCTTCAGTCCTGACGGCCTGAACTCTTCGACACAAGCTGGTGAGGACGAGCAGGACGAGGAGGAAGAGCAAAATATGCGCACCCCTCAGCACCATCACAGAATGGAGGAGCTTGACGACAGCCGGCTCCAGGTCAACTCCAGTCAAGTAAAGGTAAAAGAGAGATCCCACCACTGGTGGGGTGCAGTTCAGGAACGTGGAGGGTAGCTGGGTTGAAACGTATGCGTTTTATGAGTAGAAAATTACCACTTACATTTGCATACTCATTAGAAATCTAGTCTGAAGTCTTATATCGTAGGTACATCACACACTTATATGCTCAGATATTCTATTCATGTCGAGAATATATTTAGATTGAATATATTTTTTGCTTGCTCATTGCATCTATGCAAACACTTAATACTGTATGCATAGAGTGCTCTTACCACCTTGCAAGTTGCATTCAGTTT
This sequence comes from Cephalopholis sonnerati, assembly GCA_019142605.1. Lineage (NCBI taxonomy): Eukaryota > Metazoa > Chordata > Actinopteri > Perciformes > Serranidae > Cephalopholis > Cephalopholis sonnerati. The sequence goes on along the minus strand of JAGQAX010000021.1, from coordinate 15,449,643 downwards.
GGAGTGGGCTGCCAGCATATATTAAGGATGTGGCATTGCATGCAGGGTCACTGTGAAATTAAAGACGTCTGCCCTTGAGCTGTAAATCAAGGTGTTTTTCTCAGGAGCTGATTTTGTGGTTTAACCACAAACTCGACAAGTCTCAGAGCTTCGCTTCGTCTTTGCTCTGTCCCATGCAAAGACGAGATGTCCTTCAACAAACACGTACAAACACTCAGAGGTCATTGCAAACATCATTTAGATTTCTTTGACACATAAACATAAAAAATGTACACACATTGTCTTATACTTGGAGAAGAAGTAGATAAGTTTCACTTTAAACCTTTTTGCTTTCACTGGAGATAGCTTCTTGATCTTTGTTTACGCACAACTAACATACCAGATATGAATTCTTTGATGTTAAATGATAAGTATTCCTTCCACACAAGCAGCTGCAGGCCTTTCTTGCACAACACTGGCCCAGCTCAGTACTAAACTTCTCCTGATTTCATTGAATAATGACATTTTCACACTCTGCTCTTGTAACATTGTGCTTGTGTGCTTGTTAAGTATGAATGGAGTGAGTGAAGTCTGCTCCGGTGCTGCTTATGAAAATGAATCTTATTACTGATCATTAGTATTTGGGGAGACTTGATGAAATATTTTGATTTATCACGCTGATTGTAGAAATCCTCTTTAACACTATGATCAAACATCATCATCTCACCAAATCTGTTTGATGTGTGTGTTTGTGAAAGTGGGTCTGTTTGAGTGGCTGACCCCAGACCAACCAGAGCATGTGCAGGCAGAGCTGGAATATGAGATCCAACGAGCCTTGTTTGTGTCATATGGTAATAACCTCTCATGGGATGTTTAAATTATTGCAGAAAGTAAGATTGTAGGGCTGTACCCAACTCAGAATATGACAGTCAAATCTGATTTGGCTGTTCACCATGAATATTTGATGATTCAGTCCTTTTTTTCCCCAGTATAGAGTTTAATGCTGCATTCAAGTGCCCCTTGGATCGTCCCTTTTCCCAAGTTGGGAAGTCGCTCTTCTGACTTTGTTGTGTTTATGAGCTTTAAGTTGTAACATAGGCACAACATGGACGCTACAAAAATGTGTTGTGTTTTATTGCTCTAAAACAACACGTTAACAGTTTGAAGCTTTATATTACAAAGTGATTTGTTCCAGATATATTGCAACAGCAGTTCATCCTGTCTAATGCTAATAAATAACTTCTCTAACGAATCTAGGTCACTCAGCCTGGACAGCATGCAACAGTTACAACCAAATACTACAAATTACATGTGAGCAAAAAATTGATTCGCAATACATAAATTAAAAAAAAGTTTATTACCATTTAAGGTGGCATTTAAGGGGGCATTTGAATTTATTTTTGCAGTTGGGGACTCATTTTTTCTTTTATTCTGAGACAACATGAATGCAGGGTAAAAGTTTGAATAGGGTTCAGTGGGACATGGGTGACACTGATGTTCATGTAATACAGTGAACAAGCCAAGTTAGCACTCAGAGCTAATTTGTGCTAACTACAGATTGGAAATGTGAAACAACATTTTTTGTGGACACTAGATATTAAACAAAAGCCAGACCTTGTATCGTATTAAGTTGCTGTGAGCTGTAAATTCACCACTTCTAAGCAGAAGGCAGAAGATAACATTATCTGTCAGCCTGACCGGGCAAAGCCTCTCTTCCTCCTGCCTGTGCTCGAGAGCAGTGTGAAAGCGAGGTGCGATCACTCCGCAGCTAAATCTGGGGACTGAATTGTACGCTGCACACTGACACAAAAACATATCAGAAAAATGGCTGCACGACTTGAAGCATCTCAGTTGACTGAAGATTCTCCAACGCATGGTTCGAATCCTTGACTTTCAATGGGCAGCCCTGAGGTGCACAACTGATGATGTGTCGGGGGGTGGCTCTGCTGGGTGGTCACAGCCGAAACACCTATGCTCTGGCATGAAGCGTGCTGAAACTCGGGGGATTGTAACACCAAGTCCTAACTGATGATTTCATTGTTCTTGTAAATCAGATTTAGCTAAATTTATTTTTGGGTGCACTGATTTCTTAAAGCTTTTTGTGGAACTCTCTGTGAATTACTTTTGGAAATTCATCTCAGATATTTTGGCTTTTGCAAGCTGAAAGTGCTCTGTAACCTTGTACAGTTTTTTCTTTTTACGAAAGTAGGCCTGTTGTGTAAATTAAAGTTTGCTCCTGGAGGAATCTTCTTTCTGTGGTGTGGAGGCTGGGCTTATTCTGGTATGGGGGCTTTTGCCTTCTCTTGTCCGCTCTCTCTACACTGTGTGTGTTGCACTGTAGCTCAGCTCCTTGGTCTTGTCTTTTCATCTCTGCCTGTATTTGCTTCTGGTGGCTGGGGAGTGAGTGTGGGATCGCTTCTGCTTCAAGGTGGTTCATCCCAATGGACTTTAAAGTCCCACAACCTGCAAGCAGACAGTGAGTGTTGGTGTGTTTGGTGAAGTTTATGGAAAGTTTGAGAAAGTGTTTTTTGTTTACTTTTCAGTGGGTGTGTGAGCATATTTTTATTTTGGCCTGACTAATCCGCATGCCTCTCGCTGGTTCCTGTCCTAACAGGGGGTGTCATTTGATCAAGTCAATAATCTGCTGATTGAACCTGCTCGAATTGAGGAGGAAGAGGTCTGTACATACTCTTTCCCGTCCAGTATGTCTCTCTATGTCCCCCACTCACCCACTCATTCACCCACCTGTATTCAGAGGTGGAAAAGTTCCAACAGAAATCCACGGTTAATCCAAGCCAATCACTAGGGACCCCCTAACCACAACTCATCTATGAGATGGCCAGTGTGGCAGAACCTGAATGCAGGACAGAAGTAGTCATGTTTTATTTATTACATTGATTGTTTTTTTTTTATGGACAGCAGGAGTTGAAACACTTGCATGGTGAAGTAAACTTGCAGGTTTACAAATGTGCTATGTTTAAGTGCATTTGGTAAAATTAGATGCGCTTCAGATATTGATAAATTGTCGACAGTAATTAATATTTTTCTACCCAGTCTTATACATGTATCTAATCAGCTTCAGTTAGCAAAGTCAAAATTTTCTTTTGGATTTGATTACACTTACTGTAGGTCCCTTAATAATGAACCCAAAGCCAATGAGGTTAATCACCATTGACATTTTGGGAACCTTACATAGAAATCACATTTTTGTTCATATCCTCGTTCAGTAGTCACGGTCGAGTTTGATACAGTGGTAAAAAAAACCAAACACATAAGGATACGCTTCTCTTCATTTATTTTTAACAAACAGTAGTGCCAGTGGCAAAGACAGATGAAATCCTCTTTTAGGTGACTGAGGTCACATTTTGCCCATTGGTGACTTTGGTTAACTATTTTTATTAGAAAAATAAGGAACATTTCAAACACTTCTGTATTATACTGTACGAACACTGAATAATATTTCTCAAAAGGCAACAGGTCAAAACAGGCTATAAAACTCAAAAGCATTGCTTATTATGTGTAATTGAAAATACAAAATGAAGAGGAATAATAAGAAATAAAATTTGGCTGCTTAAGGCTGCTTGAAAGCAGCAGGGAGAAGGAGTCTAGCTCCAATTTGTTTTTAATCTTCGTCCTGGCACATCTGTATGATGCTATCGAATGTTTGTTAGTGTGTTGGACGTCTGTCCATTCACAAAACCTACAATGGTGAAGCAACAATGACAAACAGTCCTCGCTTTATACACATTGCTCTCTCTCTGTTGTTGCTGACCGGAAACCCCTAGGCGGATCTTTCAGCCTTTGGTCTTTCCTTTTGCGTTCATCCTAGTGTGACTGACTCACAATAAGCCCATTGTGCTAACCTTAGCACATGTTGTTGATGGCGTACAGCTAAAACTATCCGTGCGGAACTTCCACTGAAATTTTGTCCTGCATAACATGCATCAGTCTACATGCCATGTATTCCACATGTGGCTGCATGCATTAAGCTGTGCCCTAGCACCGTGACAGTCTGGCACAAATTCACAAACCATTACAGCCTTAATAATGTTGTGACAATAATATCTACCACCAGCATCGCTTTTTAGTGCCAGTAATGGAGCTCTAAATCTAACTGGTTCATCATGATGATGGCTTCTTTAATGGCCCTGCCCTTGCAGCTTTATCCATTGCAAAAGTAATCCACCATATTTTTTTATCCACCAGGGGTTACAGTGAACATTTGACTTTGATTATCAAATAAAATAACTACTAGTAAGATGAGGTCGCAGCAGTCCTCTTTATTTTTCTCCTTGATCATTTGTAGGCTCCATTTCTGTTTTGCTGGTACAGGAAAAGGTTAAGCTTAAAGCCTTACATGTTTAGTCTCTGATGTCCTCCAGTAGAGCATGTAAGTTAAACAGAATTATAATGTTTAATCTTCGAGTTTTGTTTGGCCATCCACTGAATAAACAGTGCTAAGTAAATATGAAGAACAGAACTCTGCATAAGAGCATAGTCTGTAATGCCAGAGGACTTTCAGTAATAAACATATTGCATGTAATGTAGAGTCAACCACCCCTGTGTTTACAGTGAACCGTAGCTTTGCTCATCGCATAGCACAGGAAACAACAAATACTTTTGTTGGTCGCCTTGCAAATATTATTAATTTGTTGGAAACCCTGACCTTCACAAGTAATCATTAGTCCCCTGGATGCCCTCAGTTATGTTGTTTTCCTCAAGTTGATCCACATCTCTAAAATGTTTATACATTTTAGGCTGAACGCGATTGAGTGCCTGTTTGTCATCCTGCCATTTTCTTCCAAAATGGCAGCAATACCCCAAACAGCTAAAACTGTAGACACAGTAGTATGAATCCTAGTCCAGCATCAGGTTCTGTCACACTACGTCTCTGCCACTCTACCTTTCCTCTGCTTCTGCTGCTTCGCTCCTTTTCATCACCTGTCCACTCCATGTTGCCCTGGGATGAATGGGTTGCTTCACCAGCTTCCTCCAGGTGTCTTTGTTTGGTTCATAGCAGGTAGCTCAACTGCCAACCAGAGGAGGAGCTCCACGCTGACGAAGATGGATGAAGTTTGCTTCTCAGTAGCCTAATTTGGATATTGTAAACATTCATAGATTAAATATGACTCAAGTTTTAAAATTGCTGAAATGACAATATTTGAATTGTTAAAGGGATAGTTCGAAACTTTTGAAGTGGGGTTAAGGTGTGTGACCTACAGCAGATGGTGGTCAGCACACAGGAGTGCCACCACAGAAGCTAAGCAATGCACTGCTGTGGGCAGGGGCAGCATATTTTATCCACCAAAAAAGGCCCAACTAAAAAACATCTATCGGTTTAAGTGTATGCTATATTTTGAATGTTTTCACTACTTTACCTTACTGTCAGACAGTAATTTTCTACTGGGAACTGAAGCTGTTATATTGCACCTTCAAAGCCAGACTCCTTTGACAAAAACAGTAATTTTACCTCGCAGAACACGGGAGTTACCAGCCTACACACTGCCTCGATTGGTCAGTTAGTTTGTGTTATTGTATGACTTTGGTGATTCCAAGTAAATCCTTTAAACACCAAAGTCACATAATAACACAAACAAACTAGCTGATCAAGGCAGCAGTAGACCAACAGCTCCTGTGTTCAGCAAGGTAAAATTACTGTTTTCATCAGTGTAGTCCTGCTTTTAAGAGAACGAAACAACAGCTGCATTTTTCCATCTAAAAGGACTGTCTGACAGCAAGGTAAAGCAGTGAATATATTTTAGTGTACACCTAAACTGATATAGTTTATTTGGGGTGGCTAATACGTTTTTTTTCTGACTCTGTCCAAAGCAGCACATTGCTTAGCTTCTGTGTCAGTAGTACTGTCTGCTTCTCCAAACTGTGGGCGTGCCAACTACCATCTATTGTAGGTAACACTGACTATGAATAAGTAACCCATATAACCCCACTTCAAGAAATCTGACCTATCCCTGTAACCTTCTGTAGGATTTTTTGTCTTTTTTTTTAGCATGCTTTTGTTTATAGTCTTGATTTCTCTCCAATGCTGTCCAGTCTTGGTGAAGACAACTTGTACTGAAACTTGTCATTAGAATAGGTACCATTTAATATTGGATGAAAAAATGCCTCTGCCAGTCAAATTTTGTGATCTTAAAGACATTCGTATTCATCTGTTTGTCTGTTTTGTTTGCTTAAGAAATTATTTATGGCATCTCATCACAACAAATACTGGGGTATCTACACTACAAGTCCAAAACCGTCTCCACATCCAGGACACAGCACACTCTTTTCATCTCTTTGTTACTCCTGACATTTCCCCCTTTTCCTTCCACCTGTCCCTCATTTGTCTGCAGTTCCCCTTTTTGCATGGCTTGCAAGTACACAGAATATACACAGACTATTATGCCATATGTAGTGTTTACCTTACATTTTTTAAGTCCCTTGTCCTGTATATACACAAGACACATTGGATGTTTAAGTAAGGATCAAGCCTATGAGTCCAACTGAAGAAGGCTTTTGGCTGTTTATTTATTTTCATTTTACATATGTCTGAAGTCTACTGTCAGTGAAGTGGTAACTGGTAGATGACAATTTTTGGCTATGCTGTTTTTAATATACTTACTTACACTTGCACAAAACGTACTTACCTAAAAGTAACTTATGTATTTTACACTGGATCCTATTTTGCCATGTGTAAGTGTTTAAGTGACTTATGGAGAAGACAGTTTTTAAAACTGGTCTTGTATTAATTGAGAGTTGTGAAACAGGCTGTAATGTAACCACCTAGGGCATGTGTGCACTATCAAATTAAATTTACTGAAAGTGCTTGTTTTGTCAACTGACAGGCTCAGATTATTTTAAGTGTCTGACAACATAATGGAAAAGATCCCTACATAAATAGACCCTATGTCAAAGAGTAAGATCCTTTGTGTTTAACCAGAAACAGCCCTAAAATTGCTTCTGTCAAACTCGCCAGCCTCCATTTAAATAAACAGTAATTTTATCCCCCGAAATACACTTCATTTAAAGTTGACAAAAACAAAACAAAAATCAGAAAAAAACATCTTGGTTAATCTTTCCACATCTTTCCTTAATTCACCCAGTTAAATGTGAAATATGCTGGCTCCATACACGCAAAATTTTTTAGTTTATTTACATGGAGTCTGGTGGATTTGGTAATAGAAATGTCAGGGCTTTTTTTTGGATAAACAAAGGGATCGTACTCTCTAACAAAAATGTCTGTCTCAGATGGGATCCTCTTTATAATGTTGCCAGACACTTCTGCATTCTACAACAGTCTGAGCTTGTCAGTGGCAAAAACAAGCACCTCTAGAGCGTGTAATTTGACAGTGTAAACAAGCCCCTAGACGTTGCATTGGAGCCTGTTTTGCAGTTGCCAGCTGCAGCACTTTTGCTTAATATTGGACCGACTTTAAAAAATCCTTGTTTGCATTAGATACACACAATAACATGGAAAAATTGAAAAAGTTCAGGTTAACAAATACTAAACTTACTCTTAAAATGTCTGGAAAGCTAAATTCAAGGCACAAATCATCCATCTTCCACTTGAAACTGACATTAGGCTCCAGACAAGTCAAGATGTCTCTCTATCCATCTGTTCGCATGATGACAGGATGCTGCTGCTGTAATGTTGACATCACCTTCTGGCAGAAAGAGAGAGGTCACCCATAATTTATATCATGAAACATAAGATGTGAACATAAATGGCAATTAACTTAAAAAAAAAAAAAAACAACTTATGGGCTCACCTCTCTCTCAACCTGTCCTGAGCTGTGTGGTGTTTAGAGGGGTTTCATTTGTAGTTGTGCTGACTCCTCCCTCCTCAACTTGCAGCACACACTGACCATCATGCGACAAACAGGCGGACTGGGTATCAGCATAGCTGGGGGGAAAGGATCTACACCTTACAAGGGAGATGACGAGGTAAGATGTTTACCTGGAGTCTGGATAGGTTCAAGAAATCATATCCTATTTACTATACAAATTAATTTTTCTTGTTGTTTATGTGTTTAGGGAATCTTCATCTCCAGAGTATCTGAGGAGGGTCCTGCAGCCAGAGCAGGAGTTAAAGTGGGAGACAAACTCCTGGAGGTAAAACAGTTTTTGTTACCTTTTCCTTTTGCGACACTCACCTGTTTTACTGCATGATAAGTCAGTCCATTCTCTCCGATTGTCTCAGGTAAACGGAGTGGACCTCCACGAGGCAGAACATCACACAGCAGTTGAAGCTCTACGTAGCTCCGGCGCAACAGTTTCCATGTCGGTGCTACGAGAGCGTATGGTGGAGCCAGAGAACGCCATCACTACAACGCCTCTGAGGCCAGAGGATGACTACTTCCCACGGGAGAGACGGAGCAGTGGCATCGCCTTCAACTCAGAGACGACTCCCAGCGGGCCTCGACAGCGGCTCTCCACCTGCTTGATCCGAAATGACAAGGGGCTGGGATTCAGCATCGCAGGGGGCAAAGGCTCAACACCCTACCGCACAGCAGACACGGTGAGACATGCAAAGACACCACGAAACCACACTCTGACTATAGGCTACATTGTGTATTGGGTATGAAGAGCATCCTCTAATGTATTTGTTTTGAAGAGCAAAGACATCAATTAATATATATTTTTTTGTTGCATGGTCATTACTGAATAAGCAGAAAGTTTACTTTTTGCCACCATACTTGCATATTTAAGTTTCTTGTATACATCGTGGTTTAAGTCAATGACTCAATTAATTGATTGGTCAAAAAATTCATTAACAAAGGGGTTGATAACTAATATTTTATCAGTGCAATCAGTTATTTTATCCAGCAAAAATACCAATTATTTACAGGCTACAGCATGCCAAACTTTAGGGTTTAATTTTTCTTTGTCATACATGTTGTATGACTGAATATATGGTTTATGGACCATTTCAAACAGGCAGTGTGAATGCATTGCTCTGGACTCTAAGAGACTGTGATTGGCATTGTGATAGTGATAATAAATTGATTAATAGGAAAGTAAATGGTAGGTCAACTAATGATGAAAATAATTGTTAGATGCAGCCCAATGCATTAAAATGTCCTGACCAGAGGCAAGTTACAAAATCAAAAAATGTTTAGCTTTCCATAAAAACTACAAATTTGACACTTACATCCAGATAAAGTCTGAAGTCGATGGGCATCATGGGTTTTAGTTAGAAGAGAAGAATATTGAGAGATGATCTGAAGTAGGGCTTTTCACTATCTTGTTCAGGGAGCCACCTTTTCAGATAGCTATGGGCACTGGGGCCAGATATTTCACTGAGCTATTCTTCTCATTATGTATGTACATGTGACACAACACGCCACCACATGCTCAAAACTTTTATTTCACTATATTGCGGTTTACATTTACTGTATATTTTTTACAGCCTCTCTAGTTCTCTTCTCTGTGCAAATAACCTGAAGTTCAGTCAAAGTTTCACTGAGTATTTGTCACGTGATTGGTGTTCTCAGCTGAGTCATTCATGGCTTCCCAGTTGCAATGAGGAGCACAGAATTTAATGGTTTACAGAATGTGGTTTGTGCAGTCAGTTTACTTTGGCAAAAAAGTGGTAAAGTGATAAAATATCTTTTTTTAAGCTTATATTTGGTTATGTTTCCTCTTGGAAGTGTTCGTCACACATGATGCGTTGATAGACTGTCGGAAATGTGAAAAATCAGATTTTAATTTCTGAGTTATCCTGTTTTCTGGTCATGATGAATGGTGTAATCTTTTGCAATTTTTTGTTTGTTGTTTTTAGTTAAACATGCTTTTAAACCTGCTGGTGGGTTGTGAGATTCAGAAGTAGACCAAGTGCACAGGAGCACTCTGCTAGTTTGAAGGATTTTTTTCCCCAAAATGTCTGTTATTTGCATGATTTTGGTCTGGCTTGATCAGCAGACTGGAGTTGGCCCACGGCCGCCAGTTTAATAGGCCTGATCAAAAGCTTAAACCACTATCTACCATACTGTCACTAATAATAAGTGTTGATGTTGGGAATTTCGGTCACAGAGTGTTTGCAGTGACTGTCTCCCTCACAGCAATCTGTCTTTTAACAGCGTCTATTCTAGCCGCAGCGTTTACAGTCATCACCAGGGAGACGGAGATATGAATAGCCAGGCCTGACACCTGATAGTTCCAGTGTAACTGGACGGGCTGAGGTGTATTTATTTGGGCCAGTGCAATACTGCTTTGCAACTCATGCAGCTCAGCGAGCCCACAAAGAGGACAGGACTGATGAACTGATGAATTAGGCGGGTCTGACTGTAAGTCTTGCCTCTTGGATGCAGTGACTTGGTTGGTTATTGGTTGATCTGAGGAGGCGGTGCAGTAGACTTTGCTCCTGCATGTTTTTGTACATTTTGTTTTGATGAGGCAGAGTTCAGCTGTGTTTTTATTTGTTAAACAAAGTGTGTAATTTGTCTGAGAAAAGAGACAACATGTCTCAGGGGTCAGGGTTTTTAATGAGCTGCTTGTGCTGCAGAGTCCTAATGTGTCTCAGTGTTTAAAGACTGCAATGTTAATCAGTTGTAAAGCATGTGTAGGTTTATTTGTTTATGTTTACAACTTTAAATCACAATTTGTGGCATTGCGGGCTGCTGTTATTTTAGAATTCTTTTATTAATTATCATTGGCATGTTTATGAAGGTAGTGCTATTATTGGCTCAGATCCACACTGTGGGATATCACACAGAGACTTACTGGTAACTGAACTTCTAGACCGCTCACAGTTAGCACACTGATTCATCACAGCATTGCAGGCTGTTGCACCAGACCCGTTTACCACCGACCCTGTTTAATTTGATACACAGACAGAAGAGGCCAGCAAAGATTCATGGAATAACTTGGTAACCGCTCCCACTTGTTTAACCATTTTTAGATACCAGGTATCAGCAATGTCTCTGTTTATATGCAGTTCTTAAAGGTATACTATGCATTTTCTTGGAAAATAAACAAAAAGTAGCCCCTCTCAATCATCACTTAAAGCCCACTAGAAGTGTGTGGCGGTGTATTTATCTGCAAAGACTCTGTCCCCTGTCTGTATTTTTCTATTTTCTTCTTATTTTGTTGCCACAGAGCGCAGTTGAGGTCAGGACGTTATAAAAAGGTAGCAATCGGGTGCCAGATCAAAGCATGCATCCTAGTGGAAGCTACAAAAATCAAGGGGCTGAAAAAATGTGTGTTGACAAACAGTAACTGACAATTCTTGCATACTGTAAAAAAAAAAAAATCTTAAAAAGTGCATCACAGTTCTGAGGAATGTATCCAAAAATGTAGATAAAAGCTTAACATTTAACAATTTCTCTCATCTGTTCTCAGGGAATCTATATCTCTCGCATCGCAGAAGGGGGAGCGGCACACAGAGACAACATACTGCATGTAGGCGACAGGGTGATCTCTGTGAGTACTACCCATCACCGCTACACCTCCATCCAGGCATCACAGTATTCAGTCTGATCAGAACAGGGTTTCCTTTACAGTGTTGTGAATATTACAATCAATTTGTTTTTTCCCATTTTTCTCTTCCTGGATTACCTCTAGTAGAGGTTAAAATATGATACAGTATATCCTGAGAAATGGACATGGGTGTTGTTATAGCAGTTATAGTTTCTGCTGTGGTCACACAGCATGACCTGATGATGTAATCTATAGTTAATCTAGATCTGGGTCCTTTGCTCTCAGTTTTGCAGAGGGTGTCCCATCTTGCACAATGTAAAGGAAACCCGTTATGTCACCATTGCTATATGTGTTAATATTTTTACTGTGAATGAGTCCACAACACTGCTTCATCACTCAAGTTTAGTCTTGCCATAACTCAAATAGATCAGACTAATTTGTGTTAGCCTCCATTCTGACCACATGCAGAAAATCTACTCTTCAGACTTCACTCTCACATGTCGGATCAGAAGTTTGCAGCTGAGATAAAATACTAACACAGTCCTCATACTAATTCTAATTCAGAGTCTTTCCCTGAATGCAAATTGTCTCGCTCTTTAAATGAAAAAGTGCAGCATTTCCTTCAAGTTTCACTGCTCTGCATGACCTCTCCAGGCTCTCATGTTTCCTCCACTGATCACAGTCCAAGCTCGGCTTTGCCTCCTTTTTAATGTCAGCATATAAGAAACTTTTTGAGTTGCATGTTTTTATCCACATCACACACTATTACTGTAAACTGACTGAAGGTGGCTGATTTTGATTGGTCCTGCTGTTCCTCTCCAGTGTGCTGGATGTGAGACTGCTCCCTCTCTGTTTCTTTAATACACTCCTCCCTGCTCTCTGGAAATCACAGAAAAGCTACCTGAATTATCCTCTTTGCTTTCTTACGACTTTACTCTCCTCTTTCCTCTGGCAGTTTTCTTTTGTTTATTCGTAGGCTGCTTCTCTTTCTCACGCTCTCTCCATCTGCATGCTCATTAATGTATTAAGTGCATCTCCTTGCCTGTTTGGTGGTGGGTATGGTGGTTGGGATGGAGTGGGCTGAGCCTGTGTGCAGCAGCATATCAGCCGATGGTAAGAGCTGGTACTGTCGGGTCAGTGCTGACCTCTGCTTGTCACTTAGGACCAGAGTGTAATTTTTAAGAGTGTGCATGCCTGAAAGCTACCCCCTAATCTAAAAGCTAATGATTCAGTATTTCTTTAGGACTTCCCTGCTTGCCTTTGTTGACTTAAGATCAAACTTCTTGGAGCAACAGCACTTGTATTTTAAGTAAATAAAGGCAAGAAGGGGTGGGAAAGTGTTGATTACGTTAAAGGAGAACAGCATAAGCTTACTTTAGGGAATTTCCGGACTTTTTGGAAAATGTAGCTTTGCTTGCTAGTAGCTTTTCTCCCTCAGGGAAGCTCTGCCAGCTTACATTGCCAGCAGCAGCCCACTGTTTCCCCCGCTCCCTCTTTTTCTCTGCCTGCTCCTGTTGCTCTGTTTAGGTGTTGGGTTCTTCTCCAAATAACCGTACTCACTTTGGTGCACTCACAAACTCACAATGAAATAAATATTTTTAACGATGGGGTGTATAGTCTGACAAGAGGAGACGAATGGCAGCATGCCGTTTTAAGCATGTATTTGTTTCTTAATGTTCATCGAGCCAATGGTAAATGTGGCTCGTTGTCACTGGGAGCGTCCTGGTGGGCTGACACCCTCCGTGGTTGGTTTTACTGTCGATCCAGATCAATGGTGTAGACATGACAGAGGCCAGGCATGACCAGGCAGTAGCGCTCCTTACCGGCACCTCCCCCACCATCGCCCTCCTAGTGGAGCGAGACCTGAGTGCACCAGGGGGCTCTCCAGGTCAGTCCCGGGCACGAGCCCACTCCCCTCCACCCCCAGAGCCCTCAGATTCACCAGACCAGGAGGAGGACGGCCTCACCCTTCATGGGAACAACCTAAGCCGGATGGAGGACGAGTATCCAATCGAGGTGAGAGCTCTCAGGAGCAACTTCCGTTTTTTTAATTTGCTGAATGGCTTTTTTGTTTTATTAGATGATGCTGTAGAAGCCTCATGAAGGCATCAGCGTTAATGTTTTGTTATTTGGCCCCTGCCTTATCCTTAATGCTGTCCAGTTCCAGAGAAGATGGTGTATGGTATGATGGCTCGGTCTAATTTAAATAATGGTGTACTTTAGAGTGTAGCATTAGCAGTTGTCAATAATTCAAATATGTTTACATAAAGGGATAGTTTGGATTTTTTGAGAGGGGTTGTATGAGGTACTCATCCATAATTAGTACATTACCTACAGTAGATGGCGGTTGGCACGTCCCTTGTTTGGAGAAGCAGGCGGAGTGCCAACACAGAAGCTAAGTAATGTACGGCTGTGGACGGGGAGCAGCAGCAAAAATCCACCAATAAATCCATATCAGTTTAAGTGTAGGCCATATTGAAAGTATTTTAACAGCCTTACCTCAACATCAGACAGCCCTTTAGACAGGGAGGCCATAATGGCTTCAGTTCCACATCTAAACTCATGTCAAAACCACCAGACTCCATTGACAAAAACAGTCATTTTGGCTTGTTGAATACAGCAGTTGCTGTTCTACCTCTGCCTCAGTCAGTAAGTTAGTTTGTGTTATTGTGTGATTTTGGTGAATCTGACTTCACTCTGTAAAAACACCAAAGACAGACAATAACACACTGGATTGAGGCAGTGGTAGACCAGCAGCTCCTGGGTTCAGCGATGTTAAATCACTGTTTTTCTCAATGGAGTCTGGTGGCTTTGAAGAGACTGTTGTAACGGCTTCATTTCCCCAGTGGAAAACGCTGTGTGACTTACAGTAAAGCGGTGAAAATATGCAATATATGGAGTACACTTGAACTGATGGTGGCTAAGATATATTTAGCTGCTGCCTCCATCCACAGCAGCGCATTACTTAGCTTCTGTGTTAGGTTCCTGTCTGCTTCTACAACCTTTGAGCGTGCCAACTAAAATCTACTCAAGGTAATGTACTGACTATCGACTCATACAACCCCCACTTTAAAAAAGCCAAACTATCCCTTTAATGGCGGCTTTTCCTGTAAAGAGACGTATGTGCAAGCTGCAGGTTGGTTTGAGTTAATTAGACAAATTATAGATGTAGACATGACCTGATGTTTAGTAGATTCACTTTTGTTAGATTTAGGCTTGAAATAAAAAAATCTCTTGTTACAACAAGTCTTTTATCTCTAATCCTAACAGGAAGTGACCCTGGTTAAGTCAGGTGGCCCTCTAGGCCTGAGCATCGTGGGAGGCAGCGATCATGCCAGCCATCCATTCGGCATCAATGAACCCGGAGTGTTCATCTCAAAGGTATGACTTTGAAAGAGGTGTGACTTTTGTGTTTTTTTACCTCTTCCAAAATACGTTTTGTGTCTCACTCTCTACGGCCCGTCTCGTCATCAGGTGATTCCTCATGGTCTGGCATGTCAAAGTGGGCTGCGTGTCGGCGACCGAATATTAGAAGTGAACGCCATCGACCTGCGTCACGCCACACACCAGGAGGCTGTGCGAGCCCTGCTAGCCAACAAGCAGGAGATCCGTATGTTAGTGCGGAGGGACCCTTCACCGCCTGGGATGCAGGTGAGGCCATCAACTCAACCAAATATACATATACTAACATAAGCCAATGCAGTTGACCTCATCTGATGAGCCATTTATGTATCATTACAGGAAATAGTGATCCAGAAGCAGCCAGGGGAGAAGCTTGGCATCAGTATTCGTGGAGGGGCCAAGGGTCATGCAGGAAACCCCTTCGATCCCACAGATGAAGGCATCTTCATCTCTAAGGTTCTGATATATTGTCCAATACTGGATAGCGTTACAGTTACGAAGCTTTATCTAAATCCACATCCCATCAAACTGAGAACTATAAGCAGGCTCAGTCTTGACTGCCGTCTACAGAGGAATTAAACAAAGCAAATTTCTGCGGAGAAAAAAAGGTGATATTAAATTTGTTGATGGAGAAAGTAAGGACAAAGTTTTTAGAGTGATGTATACGATGACACTAACAGGAAATTGAAATCCAGGGCCTGAGTTTCATTATTTTGTTAGATACTCACAGGCAGTTACACTCATCAACTAACCTGTATCTATATTTAAAACAGGTGAGTTCGACTGGTGCCGCAGCAAGAGACAGCCGACTGAAGGTTGGCATGCGTATCCTGGAGGTGAACAACCACAGCCTGCTGGGGATGACACACACAGAGGCTGTGCGAGTGCTCCGAGCTGTGGGAGACTCACTGGTCCTGCTGATGTGCGATGGCTTCGACCCACAAAAAGTAGCTGCAGTGGAGGTGAGACACCAGGAGCAGTTGGATTTGGGCAACATCGACCATATTTGTTGTTTTGAGATATTGTGTCATAAATTCAAAATGGTGGACGGAAGAGGGAATAATTGTTTTATCCTTTTATTCTCAGAAAAACAGACATGTAAAAATGTACATTTTCCCCAAATAAGATGTTAAAAGTACTTTTATTCAGATTTTAATTATATTTTTCTTGTACATTTCTCTCTTTGACAAAAAATACATCTGTCCACTCCTGTGGATGTTAATGTGCCAAATTCTACACCTTGTTATGTAGTGTCCACAGCAGCAACATTAAAATAACATTTAGAAACTTTTTAACTCTGTGATTTAATAATTCAATGCTGATGAAAATTTTAAACAAAACTTTCTTTGGGTCCATTTCCAGGCATCTCCTGGCATCATTGCCAACCCATTTGCAACTGGCATCGTCCGTAAGAACAGCATGGAGAGCATCTCCTCTATAGACCGAGACCTGAGCCCAGAGGAGATTGACATCATGCAGAAGGTACGACACATTACACACAGTTTTGTACACTGACCATGTATCTGTACTGATTACATATTGTTAAGCAGTTATAGTGCAGTTATACTGAGGTTGTTGCACTTACTGTGCACTTTTTATGACAAAGCCCAAAAGTCCTGAGTAAAGGGAGTGAGCAGTGTAGGTTAGTGCTCCAGGAAACACGGTGCACCCTATTCATCCACATACCAGGAGTCAGTTTGGCGATTTTGAAATGACAGTGGTCAGGTCAACACGTGAATCAGCTGTTTTGTTCAGCAGCTCTGTGCACTGTGCTCCCACAGCAGTTTGGTGTTAGCAGGTGGAGTTTTCAACCACAGCAGAGTTAAACTCACTCCAAACAGGCACGCCACACATACCCATCTTTTCACCACGGCAGCCAGAAAGCGCCAGCACAGTTGTTTATTTTGTCTAGATGAGCTTTTGGGAGACTGCCCGTACTAAAGGAATGTAGGGGCTTGGTGGTTTATTGAATGCTAGTGTCTGTTGTTTCTCTGCACACGTTGATCAATTTGGAGTTTTTGTCGCACAACCTTTATCAGAGCACACACATGGAAACACATGGAATTGCATCTGTTCAAATTGCTCTCCAACCAAGGTTTATAGGATGAATAATAACTGTTTACTGGGAGTGTAAGGATCTAAAACTTGCTCTTCTTCAGGAGTCTGAGATGGTGAGAGAGACATCACAGTGGGAGCGAGAAGAGATGGAGAAAGTGGTAAGTGAAACTGAAAATCCATGACTGTTTTGGGAAGGCTAGAGGTAAAATTAATGAGCAGATAGACGTCAATAAAGTGAGGCAAGGGAATACAGTTTGTGCTTCATGAAAAATGCAGAACAAGAGTGTGTACGATCTGTAAGGTTGAGCTTTTAGAGGCAGAAGCTCAGGTTTGTCTGTTATTGGGTGAATGAAGCCTCTCCTCTGCACCCTGCGTGGGTAATGTGTTTGAAAGAACTATTCCTGTAATGTCCCACCTTGCATGCTTTTTTCTGCTCCCATAGCTAATGAATAGAGTGCTTTCTAATGTGTGCGGATCTATCCTTTCTTTCCCTTCTGTTTTTTTTCTCTCATCTCTCCTTTACTTTTGGTGTGTTTGGTGTGATAAAAATCATCCAATCATCCCATCTCCATACCACTGCTGTTTTTCTCCACCTCACCCCCCTGTAACACTTCTGTCCTCTTTATAAATCTTCCATCTTCTCATTTCACCTCTCATCGCATCACTGTGTGCCTGTGTGTGGTTGGGTCTCTTCCCTTCTGTACTCTCCTCCTCCTCCCCTTCCTTTCTTGGTGAAGGAGCGTATGCGCTTGGAGCGTGAGGAGGCAACTCGCCTGCTAGAAGAGGAGACTGAGGTGAGACACTCCTCATTGGCAGGTTTGCAGATAACCTTCCTGGAAGTCTGCGCAAACAAAAATACCACAGCACCACCTCCGAAGGATTTTACCATGTTTTTCATCCATTTAAGGGAAAATAAAATCTTCTCTCTTGGTTTTTATAATTAAATGAGTCTTCTACTGCATTAGAACTGGCTTAGCTTTACTGAGGAGTGTCATGTCCAAGTAGAGTGCGATGGGGAACTGAAGCCGTTATCTAGGCCCTCATCAAAGCCACTAGACTCCTTTGACAAAAACAGTAATTTTACCTTGCACAACATGGGAGTTGTTTGTCTACTGCTGCCTCAGTTAGTTAGTTTGTATAACTGTGTGACTTTTAGATCCAAACTGATGTGGCATCCACAGCAGTACATTATTTAGCTTCCGTGCCGGTTAGAGGAATATAGCTTATTTGGAGGATCGAGAACATGAAGAAAGCTTGGCTCAGTCACAAAGAGGCACATTAGCTGGATTAGGGGGTTTATATGTAGCAATTTTTATAACATAGAAACCGAGGACATGTCACATGGGAAAACATTTGTAGATAGACTATGGAAAATAGCATTGTGATGCTAAAGCATACGTTTTTCAACCAAGATTTGAATGTTCGGATTAGAATAAGCGAGAACACTTCTGGGAAGCTAAAGAATTATTTGAAAGCCTCAGAAATAATGTACCCACCTACTTCAGCTCTAATAAAACTCAGCACAATCAGTTGAAAAGTTGGAAATGGAGACATGGCGTAGGCTACTTTCTCCCCAGGCTAACAGGGAGTTACACACATATGAGGTACTGGGAATCACTGAACTGGAGAAAACATCGACTGAGAGGCATTTGCAAAATATTTTATACCCTGACTGTAGATCTGTGAAACTTACTTTTATTAGATGTCAGAAAGCTTCTGTAACTGTTACTATTATCACCAGGAAGTGAGGGAAGAAAATCTACTTTTTACTTAAATACATCTAAATATGTCTTTCTCATTTCTTTATAGAATAAACTATTAATGTCAAGTAATCCCATCAAGGAAAGAAGAAATCACAGAACTTGATGTGTGTCCTCCCAAAACGTCCGTGTGGCTTTATTTAAAAGTCAAAAGAGGGTGCAATCATAGTCTTTCTTTTTTATTATCTACATTAAGGATGCAGCTTCCGGCTTCAAGGTCTAATTGTGAGTTGCGTCCAATTTGTTGTGTAATAAACCTCAGCCTTGTCCTCTTCTCACCTTCTGTTTATCTCTCTTTAGAACATCGGCACTGGACCTCTAAAACTTGACTACAAAACCCTGGCGGCTCTGCCCACCACCAGTCTGCAGAAGCTCAACAGGGTAAGACCCTCTTTATGTTGTAATGTCTCCAGGCAGCAGTAGAAGACACACAGGTCTTTACTCTGAGGCTGCATCCACATTAATACGTTTTCATCTTGTATCTGGTGTTTCTGAACCTCTAAAACGAAGAGCTTTGAAAGGCTTCTGACCCCATTTTAGTTTGAAAACTTCAGGGCTGCCTTTTAATTTGAGCATGCAGCAGTGGAGACTTTTGAAAACAATGACCCAGACAACTACGCACATTCACTCTCTTTCCCAATTGGCTCGTAGAAGTCACTATTATCAAGCCAAAAACATAAGAGCTAGGCCTTTACACCTTTTGTGATTTTATTACTCTTTTGTGGGTAATGTTGCAGTGGCTCTCTCCAGCAAAGGTTAACGATCCTTGTATTGCTCTGATATGTCTCTGTATTTACTTTGCAACAATCTGGTTTCTTTCTTTGCCTTGACTGCCTCATACTCATGTGCTACTTTCAGTAACAGTCCCACCTCGTTTTCACTGCAAGCAAAGAAATCTCTGGTCTTTCTTTTCAACAATCTGTAGTATTTTCTGCAACAAAGCAACAAACCGAAAATGTGCTCTCATTTACACCAGCATGTGTACGTGAACAGTTATGTGATCTTTGTTTTCAGGCGTGTTATTTTGGACAGAGATTATTTCTGAAGCTGTGCTAAAACGTGTGTGGTGATCAATTTTGTTTCGAAACGCCATTTTAAATTTAAAACATATTAGTGTGGATGTTGCCTAACTGTTATGAATCCTGTTCAGCGTGTTTGAAAAAAGAGTCCTCTGAAGCTGTAAACTGCTTGTATTTCTGTGTGAGCTATGCTGGAAGTGGCCTTCAAGCCTCAGAATAGACCTCCTCATGGAATCTCGTGTTTTTATGTCCCGGGAAACTCTTGAGTGACCCAGAGCAGACCAGTTGCCCCACCAGGAGCAGGAATGTTAACCTCTCTCCATGTCAAAACCCCAACTCAACATTACTGATGTGGCTCCAAGGCCAAACCCGTACAACAAATCAAGTCAGAGTGATCTGCCGTAATCATGCCCTACA
The DNA here is from genome assembly GCA_019142605.1 of Cephalopholis sonnerati. Lineage (NCBI taxonomy): Eukaryota > Metazoa > Chordata > Actinopteri > Perciformes > Serranidae > Cephalopholis > Cephalopholis sonnerati. The sequence continues at coordinate 15,429,593 of JAGQAX010000021.1, read as the reverse complement.
TGAATTGACCACCCTGGATTGAAGAAATAACTTGAAGATCAAGAACTGATCAAGAAGTTTGGGAAAAGGAAGTGGAGACCAGGAATCAAGACAAGAAAAGAGTGACAGTGGCTGCGGAAAAATAAAAGAATCTATGAAATACAGAAGGAGGAGGACTTGAAAGGAAGCATGGTCACAGAGAGGGCACTGTCCTGGTTGATAAATAGAGTATGAGTGTGTGAAAGAGGTAGAGAGATGGGGGAAGGGGACAGCTGCCCGCTATCAACCGGCCTTTCCTCTGCGATATTTTAAACCTGCATCTGGCTCTGAATTGGATGGAGTCTCATGGGTGGGTGGGGTGATAGAAAAGGAAGGGAGGGTGTCGTCTAAGAGACACAGACAAGTGTTTCAGTTGGAGTTCCTAAAGTCCTCAGAGGAGTAAGTTTGAGTGGACTGTCCTGTTTCCATCCTGCAGTGAGTACAGATATGTTCAACTGGTGTTTGATCGATTTATCATTTTTCTTTCTTTCTGTCTTCATTCATTCTCTCCACTTTATTTTGATCCAACTGTCTGTGTTAGGTGTCAAACAGAAGATTATCAATTTCACTTTGTTTATGACCTGCAGTGACTTTCTAGAGTTCTTTGAAACCTGAGCACCAAAAGGATTTGATGGCTTGTTCCATTACTCTCTTTAATACACATCTTCGACCTACACCAGGCACTAAAGAAAGAGTTATTGTTCTTCTATTAACATTTAGGTCCCATAACTTTAAATAGGTGGCTATCATGACATTGTTTTTCTGCCCTACTTGTAGATCTCTGGCCTTTTTAGATTGTCCAGGAGAAGCTAACCTACTTTTTACATGCAGCTGTTAATGTGCGGCGCGTTAGAGCTGGATTTGCTGCCCCAGCACACGTGGTCCTGCTCAGACTGTATCACAGTGACCCTTTATTAACTGCCTGCAAGTTGTTATCAGAGGTTTAGCTGAAAAAGCAGAGGTGATTCTTGTTGAAAGTGGAGGTTTAGAAATGTTGAAAAAGCCAAATGGAGTGTGTTTTAAGTAATAGTGTCAAGTTTTTCTGTGATTTTTATAAGAAGGGAGGTGTCAGGCTTGATCAGGCCTGAGCTGCGTTAAGGTCATGTAATGCCACTGGACAGAGGAATCAGAATCCAGTTTGTTGCCTGGGGGTTCGGTCCAACCCGTGGCCCCCCACTGCATGTCACAGTGAAATCAGTAGCATTCCTTTGGGGCCTTTTGTAAGTTATGTTGTTAGAAAAGCAATGTAATTGAATATTTTTCATATCTAAACATCATGATAAATCTATTGCTGTTTTGGGCCCCAAACAGTTGTCTACCTTGCCTATGAACCAAAGTGTATTTCATCGGTGTTTCTGAACAGGCCATGCACTAGTATATATATATATAAAATACAACATATTGTTCCATCCTCAGCACAATAGAGTTCACCCACCTTTATAAAGACAAAGACAGGCATTCAGTTAAACATTTAACATTAAGAAATATAAAATAGGCACTGAAAAACTACGAAGTTGAATTATTAAAAAACAAGCTGGTGAAAGTTTTCTTTTTAACTCTAATATTATCTCTTCTGCCACTTAAATATCCTTCCCAGAAGCAATTACTACACTGTTGTAGAAATAGGGGGTAACACGATTCAGGTCCTGGTTCCCAGCATGGCCGGCAGCTCAGTGTGTCGGCATGCCTGGCGCACCAGCAGCCTCGCTCTCCTCTCTCACACCAAAACCGCAGCTGTCCCTCACAGTTTGTGTCGGAGCCAAAAGGGCACTCGTTCACATTCCAGCCCACTGACCCTCATCACACCACAGACTCTTATAGTCAGCATGTAGGGACACACATTACTGCCTCACAATGCTCGCTGTATTCTTAGTCCGGCTATTTTGATTATCACCAGATATGTCAAGGTCACGTTGAGTTATTTGGGTCAGCTTGAGGGTTTTTAGGAGGTGTTTTTTCATGTGTGGTTTGTTAAAACATGACACTTCTGTGGTGGCAGTTACAGTATCAGGTGTCGTTACATGGGTCGGGTTAAACAGAACATAATTTCTCCCCTCCCACAGTGACATCATCCGTCCTCCATGTTAGGTACAGTAAGAGCTGAAGGAGCCTGAATGTCTCGCTCATCTGATAATATGGTTATTTAAGGCAGAGAGGTTAAGAGGCTGGACTGCAGTAATGTGTCTGGTTGTACACAGCAGCAGTTTACAAGTCGTGTATGATGGGTAACTGAGAGACTTCAGGAAAGATTTAGTGATGTGAGTAACTCTTTTAGCAGCTACAGGCTTGTGTGTCAAGTGTCCGTTTACAGAAGCACGTCATTAGACGAAGAAGAATTACGTGTCATCTCATGTCAGATTAATTTAGAGGTTCGTAACAGGTTATATTTGTTTACTAAATGTTTTCTAGTTTTTGCTGTATTTGTTTCAAGTTGACTGACAGGAGCTTACAACATTAGAGGAAAACAACATCTGCCTTTAGAGATCTGTTTACATTTGCTGCTCACCAAGGAGAACTTATTACGACTTGGATGTTGATGGACTATGTTCAGCTATCAGTATAATAATATTGTACTCACCAAGTTGACTGCTGATGTCTCTAGATGCTAAAAATAAGACAGAAACACAAACAGTCCAAAAAAAAGCTTATTTTGAAGAGAAGACAAAGTAAAATTGTTACACAAACTGTGTTAACGTCCATTATAGTTGTCAGACCAACCTCCTGGTTCAGCTTTGACCTGCTGTATTGAAATATTTGGCATACACACAGTTTTCCTCTTTAAGGAAGGATTAAAGTTAGTGGACCTAACAGGACGTGAGGTTGCCACACACATTTTGCATTCAAGTAAGATGTTGTGTTTTTCTTTTAAATTGCTGCCAGCTCTATTTTGGTGAAGGCTACGCACACTTCCAACCTACTCTCAGAGCAATAGCAAACTGTTAGCTATGCTCGCTCAGTATTAGGATAGGATCGTTCAGGATTGGCTCTCTGAATGTTGTTGTCGCTCGTGGTATATCCAGACACTTTTTTTATGTTCCATCTGCCATCTGCTCACTCGCTGTATGTTAAGAAGAGGTGTTAGTCCAGACGCTCTGGCCATTCAAATCTGATTTCAGAGTGTCTTTTGTGTCACTTGCAAAGCAACACACGATGATGATGTCAAATCTAGAGTGACGTCAGTGCTGAGCAGAATCCTTGCTGCTATTAATAAAGTGCTACTGAGTATGTATAATATGGTGAAAATCACCAGGACATGACACCGCTTGATAGAGCGATTGCTTTAAGGGTGAAGTGATGGAGCTTCATTTCTCATGCTTCTGTTTTGGAAAGCTGCATCACCAGCCTAGCTATATAGTTACTGACATCTCCGTCATTACGACAGTAACCTGTGCAGACAGGTTGGTGCTGCTGGACACACAAATCTGATCTCATCGCTTGCAAATAATAGTGCAGACAGGCTGTCTTAAAGATCTGATTTGAGAAACAAATCTGATTTGACTGCAGTCTGAATGGCGCTATAGTTTTCCCAGATCTCAGCAATTACTGTGGTGAGAACAATGTTATAACTAATTTGAACTAAAAGCCAAACCTGCGAAAATAGAACACAAATTGTAGTTAACTAGGATTATCCTTTAATCTCTCACAAGCTCAATTTCTTGGTTCTTCTTTCTTCTGTTTTACAACTGCTAGCTTTTATTCTTTTAATTTCACCAGCCGTAAGTTACAGTTTGTGTGAGTGTGTGTAACCTCTCCTTTCAGTCCGTATTCCATCACTTTACTGTATCTGTCCTCCCTCTTTCCTTTGCTCCTGTCCAGTTCTCCCCTTCTGTAAGCCTGACTGCTCCCATGGCGGCCCCCGTGCAGGCCCAGTACGCAGCCCCTTCAGAGCCTCTGGGCTTTGGCTTAGTTCACCCCAATAAACCCCTCAGCCACACAGACCCTGAGTCCTCCTCTGGTCTGAACACAGAGCACGATTATCTCCATGGACCCCAGTTCTCCCCTAACGGGACCTCTGCTACTGACAGTGCTGGCTCATCAACAACCATAAATTCATCGACATTTGCACCTGAAGAAGAGGAGTGCCTGGTCGACTCTCAGCCTATCTGCTTCAAAGAGAATCCTTTCTTGGTGGCCAACCGCAAAGGAAAAGGTCGTCCTCCTGGAGAGCAGATCCTGTCGGGGCCTCCTGTGGGCTACGGGAAGCACGGCCAGCTGCAGCCCTGGTTGTTCAGCAAGGCAAGCCGCCTGCCTGAGTGTGGTTTGGAGGCAGCATGGTGTGTTACCGCGCACTGTTTGGTGTTTGGCTCACTTGAAATGGATCATTCATTTGCATCAAGATGTAGAAGTTTTAACTTTTAATAGTTACGTTGATTTGATCTAAAGAAATGGGGCGCTGAGGTGTATCCAAAGTACAGTAACAAGTGTGCACATATCTTTAGGATGGATGTAGAACTGCCACAATCAGTGCTGATAATTCATTGTTTTGAGTCCTTTGTCAAAACCTTTGTGGTTTCAGCTCTTGTGAAATGTGAATATTTGCTGGTTCATTTAATTTTGTTACAATTTCTAAACTGAATTTCTTTAAGACATTTAAGCAGCTGTAATCAATATTTTTATACATCAAATGACAGTGTTACTGTGGCCAAAACTATCAGTTATTGCAGGTTACCAAAATCTTCTTGTGCTCGGGGAGGGTGAGACATTTTTCACCATTTTCGGACATTTTAAAAACATTGATAAAAAATAAAAGTAGAAAAAGAGGTGGACCAATCTGTGCAAAGGTTTGTGAGGAAAGCATTTTTCTCTGAGGAAGTGTGTGTCCAAGTTGTGTGAATTAATCGTGAGTGCAACAACCAGCTGAACTGGTGCATGTTTTTGCTGTGAGCACAGAGCTTGTGGCACCTCGTGAGGTATTTGGGCACATAGTCGCTACATAGTCAAGACCGACGGGAATGTCTGTCCCAACAGCTGCGAGGGAGTCAGAGGTCATCAATGAACACGACCTGCAGAGACGCACAAAAAAGTGCATGTTCATCGGCAAGAGCTTGTTGTTGGTTGAATTGATTGGAAGATCACTTCTCGACAGGACTAACCAGTGAATCTTGTGTTTCTTTACTATGTTGTTTTGTCAGTGCACAGAGTGAGAGTAAGAGCAGCTGTTAAGAGTGATTGTGTTGTTTGATTTGTTTTTCCAGGCGCCTCCTTCTGACTTCACCAGGACGGAGAGTCCAATCAGGGAAGCACCCTATTCTCCCACAATCCAACCGGTGAGCAGCTCCAACACCCAGTGCTCCTCCACCATCCTCCTGCCATCTTTTTACTTTATGTTCTCCTTCTCCATGAGTCATTTCCACCACTACAGGAGAGGTGTTTTACAGTTGACCCTTTTGACCTTTCCTCCCACCCATAGCACAGTGACCACTCTTCCAACAGCTCCCTGTGTGCAGGCAGGGAGACTCGCTTCGTAAGTGGGTCTATTGGCCCTCTGTGCTCTGGCCTGGATTTTTTTTTTAGCATATGCGTCTGCTGTTGTGAGCCCTCCATCTGTTGATAAAACTAGCTCAGCGACATGTCTGCTGCAGTCCGAATAGTCTGAAAAGCATGTCACTGCTTCTCCATGACCAGCTCATTACTGATGCTTTGCCTCATGTAGACTGGATGTAAATTCATTGGAGAAATAGACTTTTGACCTTGATTGTCCTTAAAGGGGACCTATTATGCACATTTTCAGGTTATTCTTATATTTTGGGTTTTCCCTAGAATGTGTTTACATGCTTTAATGGTCATAAAACACTTATTTTTCTTCATACAGTCTGTGCTACAGTCACCCTCTTTCTGAGACACTCCGTTTTGCACCTATCTTTTTAAGCCCCTCTCTACAAAAAACCCAGTCACTGTTTCTGGGTCTTCTGTATCTCAGCATCACTGTAGTCAGAGAATGACTGTAATGAAGAATAATGGCACTTTGTAGGGTGGAGAGAAGCTTCAAAACAAATCTGGGCATGTTCCAGCAGGAATATGATTTTAAAATGGGGAGAATTTAACATCAGTGTCTGTAATGTAAACACTTGCAGTAGCGTGCCTAAAGAAGTTTTCAGAACCTACTGAAGCCTGCTTTTGCTCATGTGAATTACTTTTACATATGTTAACCTCATTATTTTTAATATAAACATCTGATATTGTAACATTACATATACAAGAAATAAGATAACTAAAAGCATAATAGGTCCCCTTTAATGTCTCTACTGACCAGTTGTGGCTTCATATTTTCTCTCAGGACATTAACAAATAAATGTTTAATTTTTCCTTGAGCAAAGTTACCAGTGTAGAACAAATACTATGTTCTTATGTGATTTACAAGACGAATGACGATGGCAGTCAAATTGTGGCTAAGGGCCCTCAGTTGATGATGTAATTAGCTCAAGGTAAACCCTGACGGTGTTGCATTGTTTGATAGCGTCTTTATTTGGCATCATGCTGAAGAAGTGATTGTATGTACTGCTGGTTGAAACTCAAGTAGATGATGCTGATCCATTCATTTCATTTTATTGTCATTGTTATTTTCTTATGTTTTTTACAGGCAAACATTCATTTCACCTCCACTCCTACTGCCAATGACAACACTTCATCATCAGTGAGTGTCTGAGCAGCCTGAAAACAATCAAATAGCTAACGTAGTACTTTAGAGTAAGAGACTCATCACACTGGGTTACCAATATATCAAGCCAATATAACTCACCTTTTTACTACATATTTGTCATGGGTTTCCTTTGTTTGTTAAATTATATTTGTTTGGTGTATTCAAACTTCTGGGCATTTAAATAGTTTGAATGTTAAAATCTCAAAATATAGGTCAACTTGAGATGTGAAATATTGTTTATACTAATGGTGTTTATTAAGAATAATTCAGAAAAGACATTCTGCTAACATAAACCATTTTCGTCATTACTCTTCATCTCCTTTTAAGTACTGAAATATATATCCGCACAAATAAAATAAAAAATTAAAATGGAAAACACTAAACAAAAGTAAAACACACATTCAAAAAAGAAATTAAACAGGCAAACAATACATAAAAACAACAGGGGGAACAAACAATTACAAGCAAAGAAAAAACATAGTTGAGGAGATGTCGGGATGGATTTGGAGAGGGACAGTGTATGCATAGAGCAAAAAACATCACATTTCCTTTAAGTTACAGTGGTGGTGAAATTATATAATTCATTACTTACACCTAAAAAATGAAAAAAAAAATAGCCAGGTTCAATTACACTAAAGTATTTTATGCATTTAACCTAATATGACAGAAATCTGCTCACTTACAGCTTCAAATAAAGGATCAATTTCTCCACTACATAAATGTCCTTCATAATTCCATAAAGGTCTTTTTATACAGCAGATTCTGTCTGCAACCACATTTTTGTTAAACTTTTCTCATTTGTAGCCATTTAAAAAAACAAAACAAATACATCTTACTGAGGTCATGTTTGCAAGTTGTAGTAGCCTAGTAGGGATGCAGGATAATATCGGTACATCATCAGTATCAGCCAATATCGGCCAACATGCCTTTTCTTATTTTGCACAATGAATGAATATTATATACATTAAAAAGTATTGTATTTTGTGTCTCCATTGGCTGGTGGGCCGTCATGATAAGAGTATGCATACAGAATATGATGTTAATGCCACTACAGAAGAGACTTGATGATCGCTGATATATGCAGGGAGGAAAAAATCGGTTGTAGTATTTCAAACCTAAACAAAATCTTCATAGTACACTCTCTGTAGCCTTATGTGTGTCCCCAAAAAACATGACGGCACTCATAATTCACCGAAACCAAGGTTTTTATAGATTTAAAAAGGAAAAAAAAAAAAGGATGATTAGATAATGTAATTCATATCCACCATTAGCTCCATTCATTTTGAGTTCATTCATCTAAAAGTTTGGTGAGTCTGAATGAAAAGTTTTTTTAACCGTATTGTAACTAAGGCTTGTGTGCTGTACAGACTGTGAGGCAGATTTGTGATTTTTAGGCCATACTAACAAATTTACTGTGCTGATTTCTTCCATCAAATATCATCTGTTTTCTCTCCAGACACGACCAGGTGCCATCCAGCCAGTCGGGCGCATGCGGCAGAGTCCTTCCCCCGCCACTCCGGACGGCCACAGTCCTAACCCCTTCCAGCATGGCCCCTCCCCCTTCAACTCCCAGACCTCTGTAAGACCCCTCACCACCACATAGTGCTGTTTTCTGTCCACTCTCAGCTCTGTGCCGTCACCTCTGACCGCACAGCCCCAAAACACTGCGTCCCGCAGCAGTGCAGCAGAGATGCAGAGATGCAGATGATGATTTTTGTTTCTAAAGAGGCTAGAACCAAAGACAGGAAGATTTGTATTTGAACACAGAGAGGAGTCGAGTCTGTGCAGGTGCTGCAGTCTGTGACCTCCAGACCTCCTACACCTGCAGACAGAGCGTCCAGCCCAACGCTGAGCTCCAGAATCAGATTTCTCATAACTGCAGCTTTCTGAAATGTTGCACTTACTTCTTCCTCTGTCAAGCAGCATAGTTTGTAAATAATGAAGGAGCTATGTTCTCATCTCATGTCTTCCTATTTGTTTCACAAAGGTGCTCATACAGAAAAGTCTGTCATGGCTTTGAACTCTCCAAGCCCTACCGTGTGTCTCTGGCATACTCCCCTCCTCTCTCACATGAAACCAGCCGCCATGCTGTTCACCTGTTCTCCTCCACAGTCTTTTTCAACTTTGCTGGTTTTTTTCATAGTCTACCCTCTCCTCCATTTCTCTGTCTGTCCGTCCTTCCCACCTCCTCTTCTTCCCCTTGGCTCCTTTTACCATATGAACCTACCCCACCCTCCATGCCCCCCCTCCTCCCCCAAACCTCCCCCCCTGCAGCCTCGCGCCCCCTCCCCTACCTCGCCCGACGAGTTCCCCATGAATGTCAAGCAGGCATACAAGGCATTTGCCGCCGTGCCTCGCTCACTGGCAGTGCTGGAGCCGCCGCAGGTAGGCCGTGCTGCCCGGACTCCACCGGGTCACAACGACAAAAGCATGCTGTGCTGATTGGTTGGTCTCGCCCCCGCCCCCTCCTGACTGGAGCAGGCTGTCCTGTAATGAGCCTGCGCCGTGTCGGGGGGCCTGTGACGTGCTGTGACGTGTGGAATGCGTTCATCGTTGGTTTTTGTACTCCAGTGCCATCATCTGTCATGCTGGTGTTGAGTTTTGATTCATCCGTCCATCCATGTGTGGCTCGTTTACTAATATTCAATCCCCCCTTTTTTATATGATGTATCCCAGCTGCTAATCAGTCTGCCTGCTTTCTATCTCTGTCTTTGTCCTCACTCTGAGTATACTTCATTTTACTAACATCCTGCTGTGCCCAACAGGACCTGTACGGTGTGAGGAACAATGTCCACCCAAAGCAACCATCACCAGAGGTAAGTGATCATACTGACCAACACTATTAGACGCACAGCCATCTGTTATACAGGGTTGGAATGAAAATAAGACTTTTTTTTTTGTCGAGTGCAAACCTGAAGTCTGACTATTTTCAAGGACTAGAGATTTACATGTCCACAGCAACAGATTTGTAGCTTTAACATTGCGAGGCTAGCAAGTCTTTTTTAAGGTCATTTGTAGGTTGCTTTAGGCCCTGTTTACACCTGGTATTAACACGTATCCTGGGCGACTGGGTCACAAGAGAACAGCTCTTAGTACATGTGTGAATGCATCCAGCGCGTCTTGAGATCCCATTATTCAGACCACATATGAAGATGGTCTGGGCCACGTGTGGCCACATTGTTTCAGTAGTGTGTACATTAATGTGGAGTGGGCCACATGGAAGGACATGGAAGCTGATGTCCTTCCCACCAGATAAGCAAACTTTCTGTTGCTGCAGCGCTGAAGGCCAATCTCCAGAACCGCTCACCTTCCGACAAACAGTCTTCTTAAAGTCTATTTGGTTAGCACCAGCTAACACAATCTGAAAAGTCATGGAATAAGTAAAAGTTTTGGAAAAGTAATGAAATTTTGTTGTGTCTAATGAAATAGAGTAATTATAATAATAATCTGTTACATAACGACAAATTTATTTTCTGAAGCTGATGACGTAATGTTGCTGTAATGTATGTTGATGTGGGACAACGTTTTGTTTACCATTACATACATTTAATTTTCTCCCTGTGTTCCCTCTCTCTCTTCATATGCCAGCTAGCTGAAATTATGATTGAATAGAGTTTGAATCAGTTATTTTGCCATGGAAAAGTTTTGAAATTTTGTCCGTGAAAATATGTGAGGGAACCCTGACCTAACCATTAGGTAACGTTAACCTTGTGATGCTAACAGTTAGCATTGCCACTGAGTGTGTTTGAATATACTTTCACCAACTGTCCGATAATGGTGAATTAAATAATGTAGGCTCTGTGTAAATTTGTATATAGAGGTGGTTACTCCAGACACATGTGGAGACGCACTCTTATGTCAGATGTGAACAGACAGACTAACAGCTGTACACTTGCCCAGGACAGGTGTTAATACCAGGTGTAAACAGGCTCTTATAGTTTGCCCCAGTAGTTTTAGGAAGCCAGGCTCCGCCTACAGGAGTATCTGATGGCTTTAATGTATTTTGCGCCCTGGAGGAGGTAAATTCTTGACAGGTGAAAACAAGTCAAAAGCTTCTCCCACTGTTTAAAAAAAAAAAAAAAGAAAGAAAGAAAAGAAACCTGCCAAAAATAACCAGTGTCACAAAATGTCATGATGAAAACTGTGGACTCTGTCCTCCTTGAGCTTACAGTATATGGGGGAAATTTACCAAGTAGGACTAACCTGAAAGGATTTTGTCCCCTCAGAAAGTCATTCTCCAAAAACAGATGTTGGAGCAGGTGGTGTTGTCTTATAATTGGGCCGGTATGACATAAACAAGTGAATATTAAATCTGCAGCTGCAAGAACAGAATACTTCAGTATGTCTAGATATGCTCTGAGTTTACTGTGGATACTGAAGAATCTGAGGATCTGAGTCTGACAGTCTGGTGACAACATGTGTGGCCTTTTCAGCCTGAGTTGAACAACGACGTGTTTGATGATGACACGGACGGTCAGGAGGGAGCTGGTAAGGGTCTGAGCAGCAAGGTCTCCCCCCGACCCTCCCTCACATCTGACCGTCGGGAGTATATGAACCTGGCAGCAGTGCCTCGTTACTCCAGGCCTTCCTGGGAGCTGCAGGTACCCACTGCCTCCGCCACATCTACAGCAGCCCTGCTCTTTGTCTGGGCTGCGGTGCGCTTGGCTTGATCGGTGGTGGTGTCTCTGCTTCCAGACGCTGGGAGACAGCCATGTTAATTCTGCCAATAATGGGATGGCCAGTTAATTGATGTGAAATCAGCTAAATGGTGCTGGGTTCTTTTAATGGATAATTAATCTTCTTGCTCTGTGATACTTTTCTCCTCTGGCATCTTTTGTCATATCCTCTTGCTTTTTTTCGCAAATGGCTCTGCAATCATGCAAATCAAAAATAAAAATCAACTTTATAACACAAATATCAGCCTTCACTCAGCAGTTTTCTTATTTGTAAATCTTTTGAAAATGAATTCATATAAAAATCTTTTTCTTGTAACCAACAGAGTCCCTCTCCTGGTGGTAAGGACAGCCCAGAGCAGCGCTCTTTCAGGGACAGACAGAAGTATTTTGAGATTGACGTGAAGCAGCAGACACCAGACAAACCCAAACCTCGAGTGTCTCTTGTTGGAGAAGATGACCTCAAGAAAATGAGGGAGGAGGAAGGTTTGTTGCTGTCGTTTCTCCTTGATCATCTCTCACTAATGACCAACTAAAACATCACCTTCTCTCAATATTTACATCCCTGTCTGTTCATCTCGCCCCAGAGAGGAAGTTTGAGCAACGAGCGCGGGAGTACCTGCTGGATGAAGATGATGAGGATGAGGAGGAGGACCTGGCTAAGCAGGTGGCACAGATGAAGGCCACTGGCAAAGTGTTGCTGGATGGAGTGGAGTACAATGTGGAGCCAGCATCCGCCCCATCCAGGCACTGCGCTACACCACCAAGCTACAACGTCACACCACCCAGCTACTGTGGCAGCTCAGGGTAAGATTTATAAATTATTATAATTATTGCTTTAAATTGCTTTTTTAATTTCTCCAGCTAACAGTTTGTTTGGACGTAGGCCTTCGTCTGTTGATGGTAAGGGAGAGTCTCAGAGGAATTCACTGGAGGACAGCTTCAGGCTCGAGCAGAGGCCCAACTCCATGACTGGGTAATTACACTGCACACATCTCTGAGTGTCTCTTTGCTGTTCTGTTTTTTGTCACTTTGGTCATCACTGCTACTTGTGTGTCTCGTCAGTTTGATCCCAGTTTACTCCAGTGACTCGGCGGCTCCCATCCGCACAGCCAAAGCAGAGCGCCGACATCAAGAGAGACTCCGAATGCAGAGCCCTGAGCTGGCTGTGGCCCCCGACAAGGACCTGTCCCCTGCTGAGAAACGAGCTCTGGAGGCTGAGAAGAGAGCCATGTGGAGGGCAGCACGGTAAATACAACACAACACTGAACACACTCTGACGAGGAAGGTAAAACAGATAATCACGTCTTTTTGTGTGTGTTTTGAAGCCTTCGCTTTACTTTGCCTCACTCAGTAATTCTAGTACTAAGATGTTTATGGGGATGTGTGAAAAGAGAAAATAATCAAGTACCAGTAAAGCCATTTTGATGCAGTGTGACAGCAGTTAGTGGTCAGAAGGACTCGGTAAGTATAATTTTAATAGAATTAAAGAATTCCACCATAAATTGATGCAGAAAAGGCACAAAGTGGTGCATCAAAATTCACTTCAGTGCAGGAAATTAAGCGTTTGACACTCAGCATTTCACTTTAATGTTGCAGCTGTAAAGTTGGAGCACTGGTTTTTAACTTGATAAAATATCTGAGTTGCAGACCAAAAAAAATTACTTGCCACAGTGACAGGGAGTGAAAAAAGGTAGCTTCAGACCCTGTGTCTAATTTATTATTCTAGTACATAAACTAGAGACGCTTTTCAAACACACTGTAAAGGCCTTTAGTAACAATTTGAGTGAAGCGCTGGAGTAAACAGGAGCATCGTCTACATCTCATGCAGAAGCTCACATTAGTTATGCCACAGGATCATTTTGATGCTTTGACTCACTTTGCGTCTTTCCGCACTAATATTAAAATTTTCAGCTTTGACCGTTGACACCACAGTGGGCTTACACTGAGTCTGAAGTGGGAAGAGAGGGGGAGGGTTTGTTTTCTTTGAGCATCATGTGACTGTACATGTGATACAAACCTTGACCAGGATGAAGGCAGCACGTGGATGTAGGCAGAGAGGCGAGTGTGTAAATAATACAAAGACCAAAAGTACAAAAGATGATATGGGTTTAAAAACATGTAGTATAATGTTGTTATGTTATTGGTTCCCTATGATGTTGAGCTAAATACCAAACATGCACAATGTTGCTGTTTCAAAGCTCACATAGCGTGGTTTGTTAGTGAGAGAGGGTTGGTGACACCTCTGTCCCAGATTTCCTGATAAACAGTTTGTCCTACTGTTCAGTAACAAGGTTCAGTTTTTTCCTGTGTGCAGTCAACACAGATATAAGTTCACAGTTCATTCTGTGTGGTGTGTGTGTGCTGTTATTCTCCTCTCTTACTGTTTTCATGTCTAAAATTTAGATCTTATTTATTATTCTGGCTCTTCTAAATGTGTCGGTGTTTTACCTTCCATTCTTTGGTTTTCTTCTCTTTTTCTGTCTGTATTCCTTTCTTTCCTTCCTCTCCTCCTCATATTCTTCCTTCATCCTGGTGCACTTCTCGTCCTGTTCCCTCCTCCTGTCTGTCACCCTCTCCCTGGCCTCGCGGGGCCCAGGCCCTGTGGCCTAGAGGAGGATGTTAGGCAGTATGAGCAGGACCTGGCTAAGAGGCTCTACCAGGCCAGAGTGAGGGCATCTCAGGGCACGGCCGAGGCCCCCCAGCCCCCCACCTCTTCCTGTACCTCCTCCTCCGCAGCCTCCCAGCTCAGGTCTGCTCCTCGGCCCCAGCCACCAGGGCCAGACGCACGGCATCGTGGGGGTGTGCTGGGGTGCTTTGGCGTTGGGGTATTTTGCTAGAGGCCAAGTTGGGAAAGGTCCAAGCAAGCACTCGCAGCGACACTGTCAGTGCTTCCACTGCCTTTCTAGTGCTGTCTTGCTTCTGCACGTCTTTGCTGTTCATCTCTAGCTTCCTCTGGTTCCCCCTCTCTCTGTTCTGTGTCTCGTCTCCTCCTCTGCAGCACTCTTTTCATTTGCGCCTTGCTGTTCTCTTGGTTTTCATACTTTTATTTGTACTAACACACATCCCACAGTTTGCAAGCTACTTGTGAGTTAAGGGTCAGCCTACTAGCAGTAGGTAGTCCTTTTCCTGGAATGCCTTCCTTTTTTTATTGTGCAGTTAAATCCAACTGGTTGTTTGTCACAGCAAACCAGGACAAGGAGCACCCAAAATTAGTAGTGATCGGCACCACACCCACCTGTAACGGTGTGTGCCTCCGTCAGTTCTTGTCTGTATTTGTTCTCTTATTTTCTACTGTCATTTATCTGATGGTGGTCGTTCCTCTCGTAGAATGAAGTCTCTGGAGCAGGACGCACTGAAAGCACAGATGGTAATCGCCAAGTCTCGGGACGGGAAGAAGCGTGGCACGCTAGATCAGCTGACGGAGTCGCCCTCCCCCGCCCCTACACCATCTCCCACACCTATGGAAGGTAGGAAGCTGCTGTCCTTAAAGCCACTGAGGCCAGTTTACATGAAAACAATGAATGAAGTCAGTCAGGGTTCCCACAGTCATGAAATGTCTAGAAAAGTTACAAAATTAGAAGAAATGTTTTCCAGACAAGGAAATAGTTTGGAAATAATATAATGTTTTGGAAAAGTTTTAAATAAACATTTTTGTAGCTATTTTTTGAAATACAAAAATCCCAAACTGTTGCACAAAAAATGTTCCTTGTATTACTAACTTAGGGTAGTTTCACACCTGCCCCGTTTGATTTGGTTCAATCGAACTCAAGTTCGTTTGCCCCCTAAGTACCGTTTGTTTGGGCAGGTGTGAACACAGCAATCACACTCAGATGCGCACCAGAACAACCGGACCAAGACCTTCTTTAGGAGATGGTCTTGGTCCGGTTACAATGAACTCTGGTGCGGTTACTTGTTGTGAGAACGTGTTCAGACCTTGATCTGAACCAACCACCATCATGGTTAAACATGAGCATTACAGTCCTGGAGGATTATTAATGTGCGCCTCCTCCTGTACTGCCTTAATATGCACATTCAGCACATCCAATGCATCAAAACATTGTTTTCTAGTTGGAGCCGCGCCTCGTTTTCAAACTGTATGGTTTGACTCAAATGAACAATGACAGCAATATAGTCCACGATGAGCAGCGCTAAAATCAACCTGCGTAGTTGTCCCTCCATTGTGACATTAGAAAGTGTCACAATTATCTTGCAAGTGTACTCTTCAACGTTTTGTTTACTTCCTGGATTTGAACCTCAAGTAAAGGGAGAGTGAGCATTAACTGTCTCTGCCCCTAATTTGTGGAGTATTTACCTCTTACTATTCACCCATACAATTTAATAGAAATTTTTAAGGAACTTCTCAAGACTAACTTATATTTCCTTAATTTCTTTACCTGATGTCTTGCTTTTTTTGTTTGTTTCTGTTTTGATTACCATCCTGCTTCATGTTTTGATGTTGCTTGCCTCTACTTGCCTCTCTTCTAACTTCTGATTTCCTGTTGTCCTCTGACAGAGCTCAGTCCTCGAGGAGTAACCTCTCCGGGCCGGCTGGTAAGCGCTTAACTTTTATTCTTTTTCATTTACCATTTGTTTTTGATGGATTTTTCCACTGGCCTCTGTGTCAGTGTGAACGGACCTGGAGAGCTTCCATCATCAAATATTTGAACAAAGCTGTAACACTGACTGCAGTTTAATCTAAAGGAGCTTGATTTGAGAAAGGCAACAAATAAGATTGTTGGTTAACAAGCTGGAAAAGGGAAAAGAAAAGGTAGCTTGGCTTCAGGTCACATTGGCATTAATCCATCATCTTGCTCATTGTCACACCAGCCAATCAGAGCTGAGGACACACACAGCTCTCCCATCATATGCCACAGCTGGCTGTTTGAATCACCCATTAGCCTCTCTGCCTCCCACCTCTCCTTTTTCTGTTTCCTCATCCCTTTCTCTTATTCCTTCTCCTCTCCTTTAATCTTTGCCTTCTCTCCACGCTGTTCTCCTTTTTATTCTTTGTCCCACCCTCCTCCTGTCCTTGTTTTCCTCTTTTCCCTCGACCTCTGTTCATTCCTGTTTGCTATCCTTCTAGTCCCTGTCGTCAAAGAAGTTTGACTACCGACAGTTTGCTGCCATTCCTTCTTCCAAACCCGTATACGACATCCAGGTATTGGCTGCATGCTGAGCTCCCGGGGCCCCGGCCTCCTCCCTTCCCCCTGGCTTTCCCTGCTGCCTCCCCCCTCTAGTTTCTCTGAGAATCAAGAGGCATCAGTGTGACTGAAGTCTAGGGTTTGGCTCCGTGATTGATCAGCACCTCCTGCTCTGCACTGTTGTGATTGGCTCACTAACTCTCACCTGCACAATGAAGAGATACTACATAAATGACACAACACGTTCCCTGAGTCTCCCTCCATCCTGCCTCCCCCCTTCCCACTCAGCACTCACAGTGTAAGAGCATCTCTAGCAGTAACCCTTCACACCCATCTATCTCTGAGCTGACTAATAATCAGACAGTAACACTCACCAGCTGCAGAGACGCAGACGTGTTTTTGATCCCACTAACCAGAATTGGTTCCGGGGGAAATGGCCACAAACTCTGCATCTCATCCACTCTCACATTCACGTCCATCAGCTGTCTTGTTGCACGCATGGATCACACATCAGGCAGAGGAATAACATCGTTCTCATGCTCCGGCTGAAGGGTCTCCTCCTGCGCTGTCATTAGGGTAGAAGTTTTGTGTAGGTGTATTTGACATAGGTAATTTTCTCTTCTCTGTGCGGAAGAAGAGATGGGAGGGGAAGCAGGGGAACCCTGGAGTGGTGTTGGAGTGAGCTTGTCTCGAAGTGTTCTTGTTTTTTGGAGTCAAGTATCTGTAGATATATGTGTCACTGTCAGTCTGCTGGGATCTGTCTGGTTTAGTTGTTGCACAGTGACCACAGTTTGTTCCTGTTCTCACTTTGGTGGATGTCATTTAATGGACTGTTTGTAAGTGTGCATTATGTTCCTGCATATGAACTGACAAAAGAAGCGTTTAAAGGTGTTCACTTAAAGATTGTGCAGAATAGGAGACTCGAGGGACCACTACAGTCTACAAGGTGAGGGTCACATGACAGCAGGACCTATCACTTAGTCCAAATATAATCAATGCAAACATTTACAATTTACATACTGTTAAATCAGAGTTTCAAGACTTTTTTAAGACCTTAAATGCCACTCAATAAAATTTAAGACCAATTTTACAATATTGAAATTTAAAGAAAAAATAATGATAAAACATGAACTGACATAATTTACTTAGGATAAGGGACAGTTTTGTCCAGATGTTTATTGTTACATAAAACATGACTCTGCATGTGAAATTTCACTGCCTCGGTTCCCATAGTGAGTTGGAAAAACAGACACCGAGTCTTGTCTGCATTGGCTCGTACTGGTTTCAGCCATGCTGCGAAATCTTGGTTAAATAGCCAATCTTTGTTCAGTTTGCACCTTCAAACGTCGTCCAGGTTACAGTGACAACTAGCCAGGCCCCCAGGAAGTGTGCCAGACTTTGGAGCCAATTTTCATAGTGGCTAAAAAGTGGCACTGCAATTTCCAGGATCCATCACGTGATGCCCTGCGGTCCAAAAAGACTTTTTCCCATTGACTTACATAGCAAAAGAGACAGTCTATAAATCTGTGGTTACATTTTATTGAGCGTCACAGCCCCTGTGAAACGACTAATTCCACTATCAGGATTTGATCCATTTGGTCCAGTAACATCTGAAAAGTATAGAAGAGCTGAAAGGTTAGCTGTTCCACCTGCAGAATCTTCCGATTCTTGTCTCCCAAAATAAAATTTAAACCACCATTGTTGAGATTATCTGACAGGAGAAATATCAGACAATAAAGACAACATGGTCAGTCACATGATTTTCAGCTTGCAGGTTGCAGTGGTCCCTTGAGTGTGTCCCTCGGTCTAATAAACAGCTCTTAACACTGATGAAAAAATTTAATTAGCATTGATAGACAAAGCATCAACACTAAGGACACGTAACATGCTGCTTGGTTTTCCGTTGTGCGCTGGTGACTCTTGTTGGTGCTGTACTGTTGCTCTGTTGGCTGTCTCTTTGTGGATGTGCCTACACTACACAACAAACCCCGGAACTGATGACCTAACTTAACCTCCCTTTCCTTTAACATGCCAATCTCTCCTGGGGGAGTAGTCAAGTAGAGGTACTCTGGCTTTTGTGGCTCTGACAGATTGGGAGCTTCAGCGCTGTTTGCTAAACCGGCAGTGAGCGGCTGGCACGCCCTCTCACTGCCAGCTCCACTGCTCACATGGTGATGGCTTCCCCTGGGATACAGGTTACTGAAACACACCTGCCGCTCAGTTATTGACTGTCTCTTCTTCTCTTCCAGTCCCCCGACACAGCCGATGACCTGCAGTTCATCGACGACGGCTCCAGCAACCCAGGTGAGTGACGGAGAGATGCAAGATTTTAACTTGTACTGAAACAGGCTTTGTGAGGGAATAGCTGGTGAAACTGTGTAAACAAGAAGTCATTTATTTATTACCTTCTTTTATCCCCTTTGATCCAGGTGACAACCTGGGATAAGCAGCTCCTATTGGTAGGATCCTGTGTGCATGTGTTTCTGGGTGTGTGTGTGATTGTACGCCTGAGTATTGCAGAACATGTGAGAAGAACGTGTGTTGGTGTGTGCATTTCTACTCTAACCTGCTAGTTGTGTGGCATAACTGTGGGTTCAGCTATCAGACAGGTGTGTTTACCTGGGTGTGCTTTGCCTGCTGCTGCCCACCACATATGAAGCAGCACCTGATTATGAGATGACAGTGAAGGTTATCTGTGTCTGAACTAATGATCTCACACAAACTGATCCAGACTGCATGTTTCAAATATTGACTGAAACTAGTGATGACAGGGAGCTCTAAGGGATTCTGTTAGCATGTCAGTGTCCCTCTGTACGTTTATGTTTACACAGGAAACACGTTTTCTTTATGGCACGCTATACTACGACATTTTTATGAATTTTTATGACATACTATACTGCCACATTTTTTAGTGAGATTTTATGACATACTATGACTTTTTTTTTTAAAGAAATTTTGACTTACCATACTATGACATTTTTTATGAGATTTTATGACAAACTATATTGACATTTTTTGTTTTTATGAAATTTTATGACTTACAATACTGACATTTTTCATGAAATTTTATGACTTACAATGGTATGACATTTTTATGAGATTTTATGACATACAACACTATGCATTTTGTATGAAATTTTGACATACTTTACTATGACATTTATTACATTTTGTGACATACTATACTATGACATTTATTACATTTTGTGACATACTATACTATGACATTTTTAATAAATATTTGACAGTCTATTATGACATTTTTATGTTTATGACGTACTATACTATGACATTTTTAATGAAATTTTATGACATTTTTAATGAAATTGCATACATTACTACGGACGTTTTTCCCTGTCATACTTTACTATGGCCTTTTTTGTAAATTCACATAAACAGAGCAAGACATAACAATAAGCCACTCTTCCAAAATTAAGTCAGGGAAAACCTCTGGCGACTGAACTTCTGTAGTATGTGGGCATGCGTGCTTTTTCTTACAGTGTAAATGGTTCAGCTGTAGAAACAGACTTCTAGACTTCTAGAGGTTACTTTGTATAAATTTCAGTTTTACTCTGACTTAGGATGAAATTATTTTAGACATGAGGATGCATTGCTACATGTCATTTATTTCCTTTTGTCCTGCTCTTTGTCCTGCACATGCGTTACATAAAATGCCAATCAGAAACCCAGTTAAGCGTATACAAGGCCAAGAAATCAGCTTACTGAAGAAGCCAGCCATAACCCAATCACATGAGTGCATGTACACACACTAAGTGGGGGAAAAAATTCAAGAAGAAAACTGAAATTAGTTTTTGAAGCATCTTACATAGTGTCAACTTTTGCTGTGAGAGTGAATTAGAGCCCACTGAGGTGGCTGGTTTAAACATGCAGTCACTTGGTGCTTCAGTCTTCTGCTCAAAACTTTGGCTTGTTTCCAGCTGCTGATCTGAATGTGGGGCTTCTCTCGCAGATTTAAGGGATCCATTAACTCTAATCAGTCAAATGCCTGACAGGGATCTGCTGTCCAGTTGCCTTCATCTCTTCTCTTCCCCACAGCTGCCATTGAGGAGTGATTGTCAAAAAGAAAAACTGCAGCAGCTCGACTGAAGTTGTTCTTTTTCTTTGTTGCCGTTTAGTGCCCACTGCAAGCCCTGAGGCCGAGGTACCCTCCCCGCTGCCTGCCACCTCAGCCCTGGAGGAGATGGCCCTGTACAGCAACAAACGCAAACTGAGGCAGGGCCGCCGCAGCCTGGAAACCGCCGTGCCCACGTAACACCTCGCAGTGAGAGAAGAAAGCTGAAGACATAATGCAAACACACATACATTTACATACGCTGTGGAACACTGGTAACACACGAGTGCATCCGCAGGACGTGCAGAGTCACTAAACACTACACCCAGTGTCAGTAGAGCAGGATTTACTCTCCCATATATAACCACTGCAGAGACTACGGCGCTGATAGTCACCACACGTACACACTCACTTATATCCTGCGTGCCAGTCTTGCCTATACAGTCTGTGGATGAGTTGGCAAGTTGCTCAACAGTCCCTCAACGGCAAGAAAGAGCTAGTGTGGTTAGCTAGGATTGCTACTTACAAACCATTCTTTTTTTTTTGTTATTGTTGGCTCGGTTTACCAAGTAGAAGCTGATCTATTTTAAAAAGCAGGTGACCGAAGTTTTTAGTTTTTTATTTTTTGCACCTCCAATGATTTTGCTGTTTTAAAAAAAACATACTGGAAGAGAGAAGAAATGGGTCATAGTTATACTAACTTCTTGAGATATTTTTAGGCTTTCAGTGAATAGATTGTAAAATGTCAGGGGTTTCTTGAGACTTGGGCGGACAGGAGTGTATATATTAAATGAGGAGGGAACATCCTGCTACCTTCACAGTCACTAACTGTGGAGAGCTTTTAAAAACATTAGTACATATCTTTTTTTTGCACTGCCATTGATCAGCTTTTTAAGAACGTATATCTTAAGTAATTTATTGTTTTTATGTTTTACTCCAATTGAAGGCCTTCTATATTTTACACTGTTTTAACTCCTCCAGTCCTTCTGGGCACAAAAAGCATGACTGATGCTTATCATAATTTATATGTAATAAATCTAAAAGATATTTTCTGGGTCACTAAGTCAAAGCTTTCAAGTTTGAATTTCATCATTTAACCTACTTTATATACACATGAATTCTCCAGGCATTTTTAGAGAGAAGCATGTCTACAAATTAGATTGCTTGGACAAAGTATAGCTGCATATCCATGTGTCAACACCTGTGATTGATGTGTTACATTCCCCTGGAGGCAGCAGCATTGAGCAGGCATTTTTACAAATAGACGGATCACAACATCAAATTTATGGAGACATGCATTTTTAGTCATTTATTAATTAACGGTACTCATCTTGCCCTGTTTAGGGTTTTTATTTCTTACTTTTATCAATGTGAATCCTTCATTTCTATCCTTGAACTACCTGGAGGTATTCCAGAGTGACGTGAAGGTAGCAGGTGTTTTATTTTTCTGTCTATGGTTAATTTAAATCTGACGCCACTGAAAAATCATTAATTATTGTGTGAATAATGTACAAATACTGAAAGGAAAGCAAACTTTGGGTCTGAAACTGAGCCAGTCTTGACCTAGACCAAGCGAGAGTCTGGACTGCTGATGCATCTGGGTTTGGACGGGCTTGGTATCGGGATGCTCTCTGCATGTATATTGGTTTGTTAATGGGAGAGCCGCGAGAGGCAGAACCGATTAGAAATCCCTCTCAAGACATTGTTCTCTTTCAGTTCAATGCTCGACATACTGTCAGTTTCTGTATCTGATGGGTATTTTTGCAGAATCACAGCATAGTAGCATTTGTGTTAATTTAATGTAGGGTCTTCTAATGATAGCTTTCCATGTTGCTCTCACTGACTGAAATTCAGTTTGTTTGATAACATTTGCAATGGCTGATATCTCCTTTTTTAAACTTACAGTAGATAAATCTTTTTTTCAGATGGGTTTCACTACATTATTAATGCAGTGTTTCAAGTTTTGTTTATTCTTTTGTCTTGAGTTCTCTTTGGGGGCTTTTACTTGCAAATAGGTCGGAGGGAAAGGGTCAGAAGTCCTAGGGTCAAGGGTTAGAGCTCATACAAGACTGTAACTAGTGAATTTGTACAACCAAAGAAGTCTATTTTGTGGTTCAGGAATAATAAATTTTACTTTTCATTTAAGAAGCTGATCCACTGTGTTGTGTCTTTTGTGCTTGATTTATGAACTAACTACAATGCACAGGTTACATGATGAAAAATCTAAACAGATGAAGTGAATCACTGAAAAGGAAAATTATACTGTCACATCTGGCACATGTGGACACTGAAGGTCACCAACTTCAGTCTGTGCATTAAACTCACTTATCTAACAGGTAGAACTGGAGGAAGTCTTCTCTGTCCAGATGCTGCAGACACGTTTCTCTGCGCTTGAGTAGAGGACAGCGCCCTGCTGTTCCTCTGCAGAGACAGAAAAATCACAAGATTGAATATGTGCAGATTGTAAATATAAATCTCTACTTAACTCTGGTTTTCCTGGCAATAAATAAGTGATTAGTGAGTTGATGTGACCAAATTACAAATGCAAACCTTTACCAATACTCACTTAGTATTATTTAAAATAAGCAGTTGTTTATGAAGAGTAAAATTTAATTGGACACCCACCCTTTTCAGCACTCTGTTGCGGGCGCTGTAGAAGGACTCTGAGCTGGAGCGGTCAGGAGGAGGCCTGTACTGCAGCTGGTTGTCCTCCCCCTGAGATCAGCAGGGACACAAATAACTCCTTACCAAAATGTAGTCACAACTTTTCCAGTACAATCTAAAATTATTTCCTCTCAAATTCCTGCATGCTGAGTGGGTCTTGGTAGAAAACAATTCCTAAATAAATGACACCTGTTTGCTTCATGTACAGAAGCATTATTTTCAACATGAGACATGCACTGTTGTAAATGTGAGCAGACTAACTTGTTTAAGCATCTCGTCCACAGTTATGTCCAGCTCCTCTTCCTCAGGTACCACGAAAGACTTAGTATACCATTTCTCAAATTCTGGGACACACATGAGCAATTTATTATTTTTCGGAGCTTTTTCAAGGCACCAATAATTCCAGCTATGACAGCTCTGAGCTGTGCAAGAGAAGACATAAATACAAGGTATATGGAGAACTGACCAGCGAGCAGGCGCACCCTGCACTGATCCACAAGATGTTGACAGTAGTTGACCTCTGCCTTGATGTCCCGCAGAACCTCATATCTCTGTCGGTACATGGCCTTTAGCTTTCTGAGCTGCATCAATGACTCGACATCTGGCTCCCCCTCCATGACCAAATACTGATCTTCAGACAAGTACACATTGAAAAAAATGATTAACCTCTGACACCTCACGGACCTTTTCATAGGACCATCAATAAAATTCCACTCTGTGCAGACAACCACTGCTCAACACAAAAACACAACATAAAAAATGTCATAGTATAGTATGTCATAAAATGTAAAAAAAAATGTCATAGTATAGTATGTCATAAAATGTAATAAAAAATGTCATAGTATAGTATGTCATAAAATGTAATAAAAAATGTCATAGTATAGTATGTCATAAAATGTAATGAAAAATGTCATAGTATAGTATGTCAGAAAATGTAATAAAAAATGTCACTGTATAGTATGACATAAAATGTAAAAAAAATGTCACTGTATAGTATGTCATAAAATGTAATAAAAAATGTCATAGTATAGTATGTCATAAAATGTAAAAAAAAATGTCATAGTATAGTATGTCATAAAATGTAATAAAAAATGTCATAGTATAGTATGTCATAAAATGTAATAAAAAATGTCATATTATAGTATGTCATAAAATGTAAAAAAAAATGTCATAGTATAGTATGTCATAAAATGTAATAAAAAATGTCATAGTATAGTATGTCATAAAATGTAATAAAAAATGTCATATTATAGTATGTCATAAAATGTAAAAAAAAATGTCATAGTATAGTATGTCATAAAATGTAATAAAAAATGTCATAGTATAGTATGTCATAAAATGTAATAAAAAATGTCATAGTATAGTATGTCATAAAATGTAAAAAAAAATGTCATAGTATAGTATGTCATAAAATGTCATAAAAAATGTCATAGTATAGTATGTCATAAAATGTCATAAAAAATGTCATAGTATAGTATGTCATAAAATGTCATAAAAAATGTCATAGTATAGTATGTCATAAAATTTAATAAAAAAAAAATGTCAGTATAGTATGTCATAAAATGTAATAAAAAATGTCATAGTATAGTATGTCATAAAATGTAATAAAAAAATGTCATAGTATAGTATGTCATAAAATTTAATAAAAAAAATGTCATAGTATAGTATGTCATAAAATTTAATAAAAATTGTCATAGTATAGTATGTCATAAAATGTAATAAAAAAATGTCATAGTATAGTATGTCATAAAATTTAATAAAAAAAAATGTCATAGTATAGTATGTGATAAAATGTAATAAAAAATATCACAGTATAGTATGTCATAAAATTTAATTAAAAAATGTCATAGTATAGTATGTCATAAAATGTAATAAAAAAATGTCACAATATAGTATGTCATAAAATGTAATAAAAAAAAAAGTCATAGTATAGTATGTCATAAAATGTAATTAAAAAATGTCATAGTATAGTATGTCATAAAATTTAATAAAAAAAATGTCATAGTATAGTATGTGATAAAATGTAATAAAAAATATCACAGTATAGTATGTCATAAAATTTAATTAAAAAATGTCATAGTATAGTATGTCATAAAATTTTATAAAATATGTCATAGTATAGTATGTCATAAAATTTTATAAAATATGTCATAGTATAGTATGTCATAAAATTTAATGAAAAATGTCATAGTATAGTATGTCATAAAATGTAATAAAAAATGTCACAGTATACTATGTCAGAAAATGTAATAAAAAATGTCACTGTATAGTATGACATAAAATGTAAAAAAAATGTCACAGTATAGTATGTCAGAAAATGTAATAAAAAATGTCATAGTATAGTATGTCATAAAATGTAATAAAAAATGTCATAGTATAGTATGTCATAAAATGTAAAAAAAAATGTCATAGTATAGTATGACATAAAATGTAAAAAAAAATGTCATAGTATAGTATGTCATAAAATGTAAAAAAAAATGTCACAGTATATTATGTCATAAAATGTCATAAAAAAATGTCATAGTATAGTATGTCATAAAATGTCATAAAAAAAATGTCATAGTATGTCATAAAATTTTATAAAATATGTCATAGTATAGTATGTCATAAAATTTAATAAAAAAATGTCATAGTATAGTATGTCATAAAATGTAATAAAAGATGTCACAGTATAGTATGTCATAAAATTTTATAAAATATGTCACAGTATAGTATGTCATAAAATGTAATAAAAAATGTCACAGTATAGTATGTCATAAAATGTAATAAAAAATGTCACAGTATAGTATGTCATAAAATGTAATAAAAAATGTCATATTATAGTATGTCATAAAATGTAATAAAAAATGTCATAGTATAGTATGTCATAAAATTTAATGAAAAAAATGTCATATTATAGTATGTCATAAAATTTAATGAAAAAAATGTCATATTATAGTATGTCATAAAATTTAATAAAAATTGTCATAGTATAGTATGTCATAAAATGTAATAAAAAAAATGTCATAGTATAGTATGTCATAAAATGTAATAAAAAAATGTCATAGTATAGTATGTCATAAAATGTAATAAAAAAAATGTCATAGTATAATATGTCATAAAATTTAATAAAAAAAAATGTCATAGTATAGTATGTCATAAAATGTAATAAAAAATATCACAGTATAGTATGTCATAAAATTTAATTAAAAAATGTCATAGTATAGTATGTCATAAAATTTAATGAAAAATGTCACAGTATAGTATGTCATAAAATTTAATAAAAAATGTCATAGTATAGTATGTCATAAAATTTTATAAAATATGTCACAGTATAGTATGTCATAAAATGTAATAAAAAATGTCACAGTATAGTATGTCATAAAATGTAATAAAAAATGTCATAGTATAGTATGTCATAAAATTTAATGAAAAATGTCATAGTATAGTATGTCATAAAATGTAATAAAAAATGTCACAGTATACTATGTCAGAAAATGTAATAAAAAATGTCACTGTATAGTATGACATAAAATGTAAAAAAAATGTCACAGTATAGTATGTCAGAAAATGTAATAAAAAATGTCATAGTATAGTATGTCATAAAATGTAAAAACAAATGTCATAGTATAGTATGACATAAAATGTAAAAAAAAATGTCATAGTATAGTATGTCATAAAATGTAAAAAAAAATGTCACAGTATATTATGTCATAAAATGTCATAAAAAAATGTCATAGTATAGTATGTCATAAAATGTCATAAAAAATGTCATAGTATAGTATGTCATAAAATTTAATAAAAAAAAAAGTCATAGTATAGTATGTCATAAAATGTAATAAAAAATGTCATAGTATAGTATGACATAAAATGTAATAAAAAAATGTCATAGTATAGTATGTCATAAAATTTAATAAAAAAAATGTCATAGTATAGTATGTCATAAAATGTAATAAAAATTGTCATAGTATAGTATGTCATAAAATGTCATAAAAAAAATGTCATAGTATGTCATAAAATTTTATAAAATATGTCATAGTATAGTATGTCATAAAATTTAATAAAAAAATGTCATAGTATAGTATGTCATAAAATGTAATAAAAGATGTCACAGTATAGTATGTCATAAAATTTTATAAAATATGTCATAGTATAGTATGTCATAAAATGTAATAAAAAATGTCATAGTATAGTATGTCATAAAATGTAATAAAAGATGTCACAGTATAGTATGTCATAAAATGTAATAAAAAATGTCACAGTATAGTATGTCATAAAATGTAATAAAAAATGTCATAGTATAGTATGTCATAAAATTTAATGAAAAAAATGTCATAGTATAGTATGTCATAAAATTTAATAAAAATTGTCATAGTATAGTATGTCATAAAATGTAATAAAAAAATGTCATAGTATAGTATGTCATAAAATGTAATAAAAAAATGTCATAGTATAGTATGTCATAAAATGTAATAAAAAAAATGTCATAGTATAATATGTCATAAAATTTAATAAAAAAAAATGTCATAGTATAGTATGTCATAAAATGTAATAAAAAATATCACAGTATAGTATGTCATAAAATTTAATTAAAAAATGTCATAGTATAGTATGTCATAAAATTTAATGAAAAATGTCACAGTATACTATGTCATAAAATTTAATAAAAAAAAATGTCATAGTATAGTATGTCATAAAATTTTATAAAAAAATGTCATAGCATAGTATGTCATAAAATGTAATAAAAAATGTCATAGTATGACATAAAATGTAATAAAAATATCATAGTATAGTATGTCATAAAATGTAATAAAAATGTCATATTATAGTATGTCATAAAATGTAATAAAAAATGTCACAGTATAGTATGTCATAAAATTTAATGAAAAATGTCATAGTATAGTATGTCATAAAATGTAATAAAAAATGTCATAGTATAGTATGTCATAAAATGTAATAAAAAAAATGTCATAGTATAGTATGTCATAAAATTTAATAAAAAAATGTCATAGTATAGTATGTCATAAAATTTAATAAAAAAATGCCATAGTATAGTATGTCATAAAATGTAATAAAAAATGTCACAGTATAGTATGTCATAAAATGTAATAAAAAATGTCATAGTATAGTATGTCATAAAATGTAATAAAAAATGTCATAGTATAGTATGTCATAAAATTTTATAAAATATGTCATAGTTTAGTATGTCATAAAATGTAATAAAAAATGTCATAGTATAGTATGTCATAAAATGTAATGAAAAATGTCATAGTATAGTATGTCATAAAATGTAATAAAAAATGTCATAGTATAGTATGTCATAAAATGTAATGAAAAATGTCATAGTATAGTATGTCATAAAATGTAATAAAAAATGTCAGTATAGTATGTCAGAAAATGTAATAAAAAATGTCACTGTATAGTATGACATAAAATGTAAAAAAAAGTGTCACAGTATAGTATGTCAGAAAATGTAATAAAAAATGTCATACTATAGTATGTCATCAAATGTAATAAAAAATGTCATAGTATAGTATGTCAGAAAATGTAATAAAAAATGTCATAGTATAGTATGTCATAAAATGTAAAAAAAAATGTCATAGTATAGTATGTCAGAAAATGTAATAAAAAATGTCATAGTATAGTATGTCATAAAATGTAATAGTATAGTATGTCATAAAATGTAAAAAAAAATGTCATAGTATAGTATGTCATAAAATGTAAAAAAAAATGTCACAGTATATTATGTCATAAAATGTCATAAAAAAATGTCATAGTATAGTATGTCATAAAATGTCATAAAAAATGTCATAGTATAGTATGTCATAAAATTTAATAAAAAAAAAAGTCATAGTATAGTATGTCATAAAATGTAATAAAAAATGTCATAGTATAGTATGACATAAAATGTAATAAAAAAAATGTCATAGTATAGTATGTCATAAAATTTAATAAAAAAAAAAGTCATAGTATAGTATGTCAGAAAATGTAATAAAAAATGTCAGTATAGTATGACATAAAATGTAATAAAAAAATGTCATAGTATAGTATGTCATAAAATTTAATAAAAAAAATGTCATAGTATAGTATGTCATAAAATTTAATGAAAAATGTCATAGTATAGTATGTCATAAAATGTAATAAAAAATGTCATAGTATAGTATGTCATAAAATGTAATAAAAAAAATGTCATAGTATAGTATGTCATAAAATTTAATAAAAAAATGTCATAGTATAGTATGTCATAAAATTTAATAAAAAAATGCCATAGTATAGTATGTCATAAAATGTAATAAAAAATGTCACAGTATAGTATGTCATAAAATGTAATAAAAAATGTCACAGTATAGTATGTCATAAAATGTAATAAAAAATGTCATAGTATAGTATGTCATAAAATTTTATAAAATATGTCATAGTTTAGTATGTCATAAAATGTAATAAAAAATGTCATAGTATAGTATGTCATAAAATGTAATGAAAAATGTCATAGTATAGTATGTCATAAAATGTAATAAAAAATGTCATAGTATAGTATGTCATAAAATGTAATGAAAAATGTCATAGTATAGTATGTCATAAAATGTAATAAAAAATGTCATAGTATAGTATGTCATAAAATGTAATGAAAAATGTCATAGTATAGTATGTCATAAAATGTAATAAAAAATGTCAGTATAGTATGTCAGAAAATGTAATAAAAAATGTCACTGTATAGTATGACATAAAATGTAAAAAAAAGTGTCACAGTATAGTATGTCAGAAAATGTAATAAAAAATGTCATACTATAGTATGTCATCAAATGTAATAAAAAATGTCATAGTATAGTATGTCAGAAAATGTAATAAAAAATGTCATAGTATAGTATGTCATAAAATGTAAAAAAAAATGTCATAGTATAGTATGTCAGAAAATGTAATAAAAAATGTCATAGTATAGTATGTCATAAAATGTAATAGTATAGTATGTCATAAAATGTAAAAAAAAATGTCATAGTATAGTATGTCATAAAATGTAAAAAAAAATGTCACAGTATATTATGTCATAAAATGTCATAAAAAAATGTCATAGTATAGTATGTCATAAAATGTCATAAAAAATGTCATAGTATAGTATGTCATAAAATTTAATAAAAAAAAAAGTCATAGTATAGTATGTCATAAAATGTAATAAAAAATGTCATAGTATAGTATGACATAAAATGTAATAAAAAAAATGTCATAGTATAGTATGTCATAAAATTTAATAAAAAAAAAAGTCATAGTATAGTATGTCAGAAAATGTAATAAAAAATGTCAGTATAGTATGACATAAAATGTAATAAAAAAATGTCATAGTATAGTATGTCATAAAATTTAATAAAAAAAATGTCATAGTATAGTATGTCATAAAATTTAATAAAAAAAAAGTCATAGTATAGTATGTCATAAAATGTAATAAAAAATGTCATAGTATAGTATGACATAAAATGTAATAAAAAAAATGTCATAGTATAGTATGTCATAAAATTTAATAAAAAAATTGTCATAGTATAGTATGTCATAAAATGTCATAAAAAAAATGTCATAGTATGTCATAAAATGTAATAAAAAATGTCATAGTATAGTATGTCATAAAATTTTATAAAAAATGTTATAGTATAGTATGTCATAAAATTTTATAAAAAAATGTCATGGTATAGTATGTCATAAAATTTTATAAAATATGTCATAGTATAGTATGTCATAAAATGTAATAAAAAAATGTCATAGTATAGTATGTCATAAAATGTAATAAAACATGTCACAGTATAGTATGTCATAAAATGTAATAAAAAATGTCACAGTAGTATGTCATAAAATGTAATAAAAAATGTCATATTATAGTATGTCATAAAATGTAATAAAAAATGTCATAGTATAGTATGTCATAAAATTTAATAAAAAAAAGTCATAGTATAGTATGTCATAAAATTTAATAAAAATTGTCATAGTATAGTATGTCATAAAATGTAATAAAAAAATGTCATAGTATAGTATGTCATAAAATGTAATAAAAAAATGTCATAGTATAGTATGTCATAAAATGTAATAAAAAAAATGTCATAGTATAATATGTCATAAAATTTAATAAAAAAAAATGTCATAGTATAGTATGTCATAAAATGTAATAAAAAATATCACAGTATAGTATGTCATAAAATTTAATTAAAAAATGTCATAGTATAGTATGTCATAAAATTTAATGAAAAATGTCACAGTATAGTATGTCATAAAATTTAATAAAAAAAATGTCATAGTATAGTATGTCATAAAATTTTATAAAAAAATGTCATAGTATAGTATGTCATAAAATGTAATAAAAAATGTCATAGTATGACATAAAATGTAATAAAAATATCATAGTATAGTATGTCATAAAATGTAATAAAAATGTCATATTATAGTATGTCATAAAATGTAATAAAAAATGTCACAGTATAGTATGTCATAAAATTTAATGAAAAATGTCATAGTATAGTATGTCATAAAATGTAATAAAAAATGTCATAGTATAGTATGTCAAAATTTAATAAAAAATGTTATAGTATAGTATGTCATAAAATGTAATAAAAAATGTCATAGTATAGTATGTCATAAAATTTAATAAAAAATGTCATAGTATAGTATGTCATAAAATGTAATAAAAAATGTCATAGTATAGTATGTCATAAAATGTAATAAAAAATGTCACAGTATAGTATGTCATAAAATGTCATAAAAAAATGTCATAGTATAGTATGTCATAAAATTTAATAAAAAAAAAATGTCAGTATAGTATGTCATAAAATGTAATAAAAAAATGTGACAGTATATTATGTCATAAAATTTAATAAAAAATGTCATAGTATAGTATGTCATAAAATTTAATTTAAAAAATGTCATAGTACAGTATGTCATAAAATTTAATAAAAAATGTCATAGTATAGTATGTCATAAAATTTAATAAAAATGTCAGTATAGTATGTCATAAAATGTAATAAAAAAAATGTCATAGTATAGTATGTCATAAAATTTAATGAAAAATGTCATAGTATAGTATGTCATAAAATTAAATAAAAAATGTTATAGTATGTCATAAAATTTAATAAAAAATGTCATAGCATAGTGTGATGACCCCTCCCTTTATTCTGGATGTGTGTTGGCTCGCAGGTTGCTGGTTGGTCTGCTCTGTTTTCCAGGTTCTGCAGAGGAGGGACCGTCATCAACTGATGCGCTGCACCTGGGTCCGGTGTAGCGTTCATGTTCCCACGTCAGCTGCCTCTCGGGCTCTCACTCCATCCACGCCGTCCGTGAGGACACCGCGGCGCGGCTGCACCTCTTCTTTTTCTTTTTGTGTTCGCAAGCCCACACACACACACACACACATGCATCCACACACGCCTACACCACTGATCAATGACACTGATGTGTACTTATCTGTTGATTTATATAAATAAAAGTATTGGTTTTGTTTAAACCTCGTCTTCCCTCCCGTTTTTGTCGCAGCCTTTTGAGCCGGGCTGTAACAATAGTATGTCATAAAATGTAATAAAAAATGTCATAGTATAGTATGTCATAAAATTTAATGAAAAATGTCATAGTATAGTATGTCATAAAATGTAATAAAAAAATGTCATAGTATAGTATGTCATAAAATTTAATTAAAAAATGTCATAGTATAGTATGTCATAAAATGTAATAAAAAATATCACAGTATAGTATGTCATAAAATGTAATAAAAAATATCACAGTATAGTATGTCATAAAATTTAATGAAAAAATGTCATAGTATAGTATGTCATAAAATTTAATGAAAAATGTCACAGTATAGTATGTCATAAAATTTAATAAAAAAAAAATGTCATAGTATAGTATGTCATAAAATTTTATAAAAAAATGTCATAGTATAGTATGTCATAAAATTTTATAAAAATGTCATATTATAGTATGTCATAAAATGTAATAAAAAATGTCACAGTATAGTATGTCATAAAATTTAATGAAAAATGTCATAGTATAGTATGTCATAAAATGTAATAAAAAAATGTCATAATATAGTATGTCATAAAATGTAATAAAAAAATGTCATAGTATAGTATGTCATAAAATGTAATAAAAAAATGTCATAGTATAGTATGTCATAAAATTTTATAAAAAAAATGTCATAGTATAGTATGTCATAAAATGTAATAAAAAATGTCATAGTATGACATAAAATGTAATAAAAATATCATAGTATAGTATGTCATAAAATTTTATAAAAAAAATGTCACAGTATAGTATGTCATAAAATGTAATAAAAAAATGTCATAGTATAGTATGTCATAAAATGTAATAAAAAATGTCATAGTATAGTATGTCATAAAATGTAATAAAAAATGTCATAGTATAGTATGTCATAAAATTTAATGAAAAATGTCATAGTATAGTATGTCATAAAATGTAATAAAAAATGTCAGTATAGTATGTCATAAAATGTAATAAAAAAATGTCATAGTATAGTATGTCATAAAATGTAATAAAAAAAATGTCATAGTATAGTATGTCATAAAATGTCATAAAAAAATGTCATAGTATAGTATGTCATAAAATGTCATAAAAAATGTCATAGTATAGTATGTCATAAAATTTAATTAAAAAAAATGTCATAGTATAGTATGTCATAAAATGTCATAAAAAAATGTCATAGTATGACATAAAATGTAATAAAAAAATGTCATAGTATAGTATGTCATAAAATTTAATAAAAAAAATGTCATAGTATAGTATGTCATAAAATTTAATAAAAATTGTCATAGTATAGTATGTCATAAAATTTAATAAAAAAATGTCATAGTATGCCATAAAATGTAATAAAAAATGTCATAGTATAATATGTCATAAAATTTAATAAAAAAATGTCATAGTATAGTATGTCATAAAATTTAATGAAAAAATGTCATAGTATAGTATGTCATAAAATTTAATGAAAAATGTCACAGTATAGTATGTCATAAAATTTAATAAAAAAAATGTCATAGTATAGTATGTCATAAAATTTTATAAAAAAATGTCATAGTATAGTATGTCATAAAATGTAATAAAAATGTCATATTATAGTATGTCATAAAATGTAATAAAAAATGTCACAGTATAGTATGTCATAAAATTTAATGAAAAATGTCATAGTATAGTATGTCATAAAATGTAATAAAAAATGTCATAGTATAGTATGTCATAAAATGTAATAAAAAAATGTCATAGTATCGTATGTCATAAAATGTAATAAAAAAATGTCATAGTATAGTATGTCATAAAATGTAATAAAAAATGTCATAGTATGACATAAAATGTAATAAAAATATCATAGTATAGTATGTCATAAAATGTAATAAAAAAATGTCACAGTATATTATGTCATAAAATTTAATAAAAAATGTCATAGTATAGTATGTCATAAAATTTAATAAAAAAAAATGTCATAACATAATATGTCATAAGAAATTTTATAAAAAATGTCATAGTATAGTATGTCATAAAATGTAATAAAAAATGTCATAGTATAGTATGTCATAAAATTTAATTAAAAAAATGTTATAGTACAGTATGTCATAAAATTTAATAAAAAATGTCATAGTATAGTATGTCATAAAATTTAATAAAAATGTCAGTATAGTATGTCATAAAATGTAATAAAAAAATGTCATAGTATAGTATGTCATAAAATTTAATGAAAAATGTCATAGTATAGTATGTCATAAAATTTAATAAAAAATGTCATAGTATGACATAAAATGTAATAAAAATATCATAGTATAGTATGTCATAAAATGTAATAAAAAAATGTCACAGTATATTATGTCATAAAATGTAATAAAAAATGTCATAGTATAGTATGTCATAAAATTTAATAAAAAAAAATGTCATAACATAATATGTCATAAGAAATTGTATAAAAAATGTCATAGTATAGTATGTCATAAAATGTAATAAAAAATGTCATAGTATAGTATGTCATAAAATTTAATTAAAAAAATGTTATAGTACAGTATGTCATAAAATTTAATAAAAAATGTCATAGTATAGTATGTCATAAAATTTAATAAAAATGTCAGTATAGTATGTCATAAAATGTAATAAAAAAAATGTCATAGTATAGTATGTCATAAAATTTAATGAAAAATGTCATAGTATAGTATGTCATAAAATTAAATAAAAAATGTTATAGTATGTCATAAAATTTAATAAAAAATGTCATAGCATAGTGTGACGACCCCTCCCTTTATTCTGGATGTGTGTTGGCTCGCAGGTTGCTGGTTGGTCTGCTCTGTTTTCCAGGTTCTGCAGAGGAGGGACCGTCATCAACTGATGCGCTGCACCTGGGCCCGGTGTAGCGTTCATGTTCCCACGTCAGCTGCCTCTCGGGCTCTCACTCCATCCACGCCGTCCGTGAGGACACCGCGGCGCGGCTGCACCTCTTCTTTTTCTTTTTGTGTTCGCAAGCCCACACACACACACACATGCATCCACACACGCCTACACCACTGATCACTGACACTGATGTGTACTTATCTGTTGATTTATATAAATAAAAGTACTGGTTTTGTTTAAACCTCGTCTTCCCTCCCGTTTTTGTCGCAGCCTTTTGAGCCGGGCTGTAACAATAGTATGTCATAAAATGTAATAAAAAATGTCATAGTGTAGTATGTCATAAAATTTAATGAAAAATGTCATAGTATAGTATGTCATAAAATTTAATAAAAATGTCAGTATAGTATGTCATAAAATGTAATAAAAAATGTCATAGTGTAGTATGTCATAAAATGTAATAAAAAAATGTCATAGTATAGTATGTCACAAAAAATTTAATAAAAAATGTCATAGTATAGTACAGGGGTCGGGAACCTTTTTGGCTGAGAGAGCCATGAACACCACATATTTTTAAATGTAATTCCGTGAGAGCCATACAATATGTTTAAAACTAAAAATACAAGTAAATGTCATTGACATGCTTTCTTCCTGCTGTCCCCCGCAGGATATTTCGATGCAAATGTAGTATGGCGTGTGTCGAAGTGCCGCTTTTTATTTGACCGTTTCATAGATGCAATTTTATCATTGCATATTAGACACACTGCAGAACCTGCTCTCTCCACAAAGGCAAATTCCTCTGTCCATTCCTGCTGAAAAGTACGATACTCCTCGTCTTTTTTTCTTTTAGCCATCTTCTCAAAGGGGTTTCTAAAATTAGTTAGCTGGCAACGCGATTAAAACGAGGGAAGTTTACTTCCTGATCTCACGACAAGCCGTTGTGCGGACCCCTTTGCACATGCGCACATCGGCCGCTATTTTCGACAGCAGAATACGGCAACCCCACTTGAACAGTGTCTGCCTCATCTGCGTTGCCTATGTGATTGATAGATAGATAGATAGATAAATAGATAGATAGACACAACGACATGTATGTTTGCCACTTTCCCACTGAAATTACTGCGAACCGGCTTTCTAGTCGCTGGTGACCATCGCCGGTTCACGCATGCGCAAAGGAGTCTAACGAAACTTTTTTTTATAATTAAAAATTTGTCTGCGAGCCAGATGCAGCCATCAAAAGAGCCACATCTGGCTCGCGAGCCATAGGTTCCCAACCCCTGGTATAGTATGTCATAAAATGTAATAAAAATGTCAGTATAGTATGTCATAAAATGTAATAAAAAATGTCATAGTATAGTATGTCATAAAATGTAATAAATAGTCATAGTATAGTATGTCATAAAATGTAATAAAAAAATGTCATAGTATAGTATGTCATAAAATTTAATGAAAAATGTTATAGTATAGTATGTCATAAAATTTAATAAAAAATGTCATAGTATACTATGTCATAAAATTTAATAAAAATGTCAGTATAGTATGTCATAAAATGTAATAAAAAATGTCATAGTATAGTATGTCATAAAATTTAATAAAAAAATGTCATAGCATATTATGTCATAAAAATATTAATTAAAAATGTCATAGTATAGTATGTGATAAAATTTAATAAAAATGTCAGTATAGTATGTCATAAAATGTAATAAAAAATGTCATAGTATAGTATGTCATAAAATGTAATAAAAAATGTCATAGTATAGTATGTCATAAAATGTAATAAAAAAATGTCATAGTATAGTATGTCATAAAATGTAATAAAAAATGTCATACTATAGTATGTCATAAAATGTAATAAAAAATGTCATAGTATAGTATGTCATAAAATGTAATAAAAAATGTCATAGTATAGTATGTCATAAAATTTAATAAAAAAATGTCATAGTATAGTATGTCATAAAATTTTATAAAAAATGTCACAGTATAGTATGTCATAAAATTTAATGAAAAATGTCATAGTATAGTATGTCATAAAATTTAATAAAAAAATGTCATAGTATAGTATGTCATAAAATGTAATAAAAAAATGTCATAGTATAGTATGTCATAAAATGTAATAAAAAATGTCATAGTATAGTATGTCATAAAATTTAATGAAAAATGTCATAGTATAGCATGTCATAAAATTTAATAAAAAAATGTCATAGTATAGTATGTCATAAAATATAATAAAAAATGTCATAGTATAGTATGTCAGAAAATGTAATAAAAAATGTCATAGTATAGTATGTCAATTAAATGTAATAAAAAATGCCATAGTATAGTATGTCATAAAATTTAATAAAAAAATGTCATAGTATAGTATGTCATAAAATGTAATGAAAAATGTCATAGTATAGCATGTCATAAAATTTAATAAAAAAATGTCACAGTATAGTATGTCATAAAATTTAATGAAAAATGTCATAGTATAGTATGTCATAAAATTTAATAAAAAAATGTCATAGTATAGTATGTCATAAAATATAATAAAAAATGTCATAGTATAGTATGTCATAAAATTTAATGAAAAACGTCATAGTATAGTATGTCATAAAATTTAATAAAAAAATGTCATAGTATAGTATGTCATAAAATATAATAAAAAATGTCATAGTATAGTATGTCATAAAATGTAATAAAAAATGTCATAGTATAGTATGCCATAAAATTTAATGAAAAATGTCATAGTATAGTATGTCATAAAATTTAATAAAAATGTCATAGTATAGTATGTCATAAAATTTAATAAAAATGTCAGTATAGTATGTCATAAAATTTAATAGAAAATGTCATAGTATAGTATGTCATAAAATTTAATAGAAAATGTCATAGCATAGTATGTTATAAAATTTAATAAAAAAATGTCATAGTATAGTATGTTATAAAATTTAATAGAAAATGTCATAGTATAGTATGTTATAAAATTTAATAGAAAATGTCATAGTATAGTATGTCATAAAATTTAATAGAAAATGTCATAGCATAGTATGTCATAAAATTTAATAGAAAATGTCATAGCATAGTATGTCATAAAATTTAATAGAAAATGTCATAGTATAGTATGTCATAAAATTTAATAGAAAATGTCATAGCATAGTATGTCATAAAATTTAATAGAAAATGTCATAGCATAGTATGTCATAAAATTTAATAGAAAATGTCATAGTATAGTATGTCATAAAAACATTTAAAAAAATGTCATAGCATAGTATGTTATAAAATTTAATAAAAAAATGTCATAGCATAGTATGTCATAAAATTTTATAGAAAATGTCATAGTATAGTATGTCATAAAATTTAATAGAGAATGTCATGACATAGTATGTCATAAAAACATCATAGAAAATGTCATAGTATAGTATGTCTTAAAAATATAATTGAAAATTAATGATAAAATGTCACAGTATAGTATGCCATAAAATTTTACAGAGAACATCATAGTATGTCTTAAAATGTCAAAAAACGTCATTGCATAGCATGCTACAAATTGAAATTTTCCTGTCATAAAATGAAAATTTTAGTTCTCTCACAAGCTTATACTCATCTTCTTTCATCTTCTTCTTCTTCTATGAAGTGCTTGACATGAAAAACAGACTTGGCTCCATTGAGCACAGCAAAGCACAAATCAAAGCATCTACCGCCTTCCTGAGTATTTCTTAACGATACAAACATTTAAAGTACCTTGGTCCCCGCTTGTTCCCTGACGCTGCTGTATGGAGGCTGTGGTGCAGTCAATCTCTCTCTTGATCGCGTTGACCTCCTCAGTGAGCTGTCGAAGAAGACTGCGGCGTTCCAACAGCACCTCCTTGTTCTCCTTAAAGATGTGGTTGATCTCGCTGCCTTGTCCCAATTTAAAGTCCTCAAAGGCTTCTGCTTTGGATGGAGGAGAGCTGGATAGAGACAGTTAACTTTTCAGTGACAAGGGTATAAAAAACAACACTGTGCACATTTCATCCAT
The DNA here is from genome assembly GCA_019142605.1 of Cephalopholis sonnerati. NCBI lineage: Eukaryota > Metazoa > Chordata > Actinopteri > Perciformes > Serranidae > Cephalopholis > Cephalopholis sonnerati. The sequence goes on along the minus strand of JAGQAX010000021.1, from coordinate 15,390,058 downwards.
AGGACTACTAAAGATGTCTGAGCTGACCATTTACTACGTAAGACTTTTTTCATAAACTCATACTCAGGGTGGCAGGATTCGTTGCCAGGCGGTTGCGATTCCTGTGTGTCCTGGCTCTCCGTGTCTTGTTCTTGTGACTCCTTCTTCCTCTCTGGTGTCTGGACAGAATTCAGCTTTGATTTGGAGGCACTCTCCAAACACTTCCTTAAAACTGGACTCCCCTCTGCCTGTCTCCTGCTTTGGCTGGATGATCACATTGAGTGTGCCGTTAGAAAAACAAACTAGTGCTTTCAGTGCAAGTTAAATTCTGACTCTGACATTCTGAGCCTCATTAATGTAAAAACAATATTTATAACAAAACATAAAAAATGTTGATATTGATGGTTTTATTTATTATTATTATGATTTGTCCTATTTTTATTTACAGGATGAACATGCTGTTAGTTTGAACTACAGCAAAAATAATATTTTGGGGGATGAAAATAACTTCAGTGTTGCCATGGGGTATGTCAGTGAGCTGTAGGGATACAACTTGTAGCTAAATAAAATGTTCACTGTTGACTTACCTCTGATTCTCCCTAGACTTTTTAGTTTTGGTTTTGGTCGAACTTGGGCAATGGGAGTTTTTTGGTGACTGCGCAGACACCTCAAAGCTGCCAGCCTCCACATTGTCAGCGCTGCCTCTGGTATCCCACTTCTAAAAAGAGTTTACAAAGGAACGTCTATGCAAAGCTCAGTCACAATGTCCTGCCTAGACTGTCAGTGGTACAATAGACCAGTGTTAATTTTATTGGTGAAAACTATGACTAAGTAAGTTTGTCACATCAAGTTTTTTTCCGTGACTAAGACAAGACAATGATGAGATAGGAACAACATCATTAAACATTAAAAAAGCTTTACTGAAATCTGTCTTTTTTTGTTAACAAAAAACAAACGGAGGTGAAATATTATAGACAGGTGGATTTTATAATGCTTGCTGTATGTACTGTGTATTTGTTATTATATTGTATCTATTGTTTATTTGTTTACTTGGCTGGGCACTGGGGATGAAAATAAGCCTTTAGCAATATTCCTATATGATACATCGGATTTCAAGTACTAAATTTTATGTTTAACCATTTATATGTGCGTGCATATGCTGGTCAGTGTAGCAAGTGTCTGATATATGCAGGGGGATGCCGACATGAACCTTTAGCAGGGCAAGTAATTATTCGACCTGTGTTTTTTATTAGATAATGATAAAATAAAATCTTACATCATCGGTTGGAGAGAGTCCACCTGGTCTCATACACACAGTGACAGGGCTAACTGTCACAAGGCTAATATTACATTATTTTTAACAGGTTTAAAGACAGAGTCCAGCCCATTTGTTGAGACCATTTTAACGGACTTGTTGGATGTTAGCCTCTCCTGCACTGGATACATTTTGATACAGCTTGGTACTGTGTTATCAGACCAAAGATTAGCGACGAGAGGAGTTGAAACATTCTGCAATGTTCTAAAAACCTGCCCGTTCACACCAGATGAGACGGTGTATTATCTCATCTCAACAACTCTCTGTTCTAAATAAATAAATACACCACAAAGAAGCAGCACCAGTTAATTAGTCAATGAGAATGTGTGTGTGTGTGAGGGGGCATAAGCACATACAGCAGCAGCAGCAGTGACACTGGCACACATAAGGATGAAAACAGAGGGCTTAGCAGGGATGGAGCAGCAAGCAAACACACCATCTGCGCTCATTTTGACTTGACCAGCAGACTTCACTACAAGTCCGTAGTGTTGTGTTGTAGTGTTGAAACAGGTGACGTACTCTACGTTCTAAAGTCAGCCACCGGCGATTTGACCAGCTGAGTTGCAGGAGACACCATCGGCCAGTTTGAGTCAAGCTCAGACAGCCAGTTCACACCGCTGCAACTCTTCTGTGCAACATTCTAAAACAGTTTTGTCTGGTCGCGAAGCTTTGGTCTGAAGTCAGCTTTAAAGGTATCAAGTACTGATACAAAGTCCTCCTATTGGGCTAAACTAGATTGACTGATATGTTCAATATAATCTGATTAAAAATTACTAGAAAAGTTGAGGTTTTCTTGGAATTTGATAAGACTAAAATGACTTATAGTCAGCTAAACTTGACTTATAGCGCAGCATGAGGCTGATTATGTATGATAATAACTAACAAGGGCATCTGACACAGGACTAAGACTGAATAATAATAGCTGACAAAATCAACACTACAGCAGACAAACAGAATAACAACTAATAATTTCCATGAAATGCCTTGAACGGTGAGTCAGATGTTGACTGACCTTGACAGCACTTTGGTCTTTCTCCACCAAGTTGTGGGTCTGACATAGCTGTGCCTTCACCTTCTGCTCCTGCTCCCTGCTCACATACATACATAAACATGCTGAATCACTTACAATTAACAAATAAAACCTTGTTCCATTCTTGTCTAACAAAACACTGACTGCATTTTAAAGTTGCAGATTTTTAAAGGTCGATGATACTTACTGCACGGCGAGCTTGAACTGGGCGAAAACTGCTTGGACCTGCCTGATACTCACGATCTGTAATGAGATGTCATGCAGAGAGAAATTTGAAGCCCTCAAAAGACAATTCTAAGCCAAAACATGGTGTGGCAGGAGGAGTTTTAGCTCTGTTCTTAATGTTCTCACACTGATTTCCTCCAGGCTCCCATCTAAGTACCTCCGAACCTGGCTCTGGATCTCAGCCTGCTGGGCTTCAGACAGCGGCTCGTATGTGATGCTTGGCCGTTTCATCTGGTGAAGGGTGAATAATAGGCATTTGAACTGTAATACGAACCACCTGAAATGTGTTTTGGATTTTTATGTGATAAAAATAAACATTAGAAAGCACTGTCTGGTCCTTAAACATACCATGTGAGTTACATACTTTAACACAGGTTGAAGTACAGTATTTTTACAGTATTTATGTCATAGCAAATTTAGAATTTGTACACATTTAGCCCTAAATAATGGAAGATGAGAATTATGTGCTGATACAAGTTTTGACAGTAAACCAGGACAACAGCATAATGAAATGTGAGCTGTCTCACCATTTTCCTGCTGGCATCACTCACCAACATATTGCAGATGGACAGTTCCTCTTTCAGCATCTGTACATCCCTCTCAAGTTTCTTGATCTGAGCCTTATCACAACAGTAAATTTGATAAGATCACTTTTTTTCTGATAATTGACACAGAGAATGCAGCACAATGCAGACTGTAAACAAAAATAATACACATTTTTACTCCCCTCCCAGAGTCATTTCTGTGTCATACTATCGTGTAAACTCACTGCTGGATCCATGTGTTCATTAACAGCAGGGTTTGTACGGACGCACATCATTCTGCTGGCAAACCGAAGAGTAGAGAGCTGCAAAGAATATTTATTATCACCCAGGGAAGAAATGACACCTCGTGCAATAAGAAAGAGACTGTTTCTGTGTTAAACTACATGTTCCACTCCTTACTGTTTCTTCTATCTGTGCAGCCTCACCGTAGATGTTGGCCACGAGCACAGTGTTGCAGTTCCCGCCTACAGAAAAAGACAAATACACTATTTTTTACAAGTATTACTACAGAAAAAGGGACCCCTTAAACCACAAAATACCAGTTAACAGCATTGTTAAAGCGAAGGCCCTGGCAGTCTCACCCAGTGAGTCTTTAAGGGCATGAGTGAGTTTAGTCTGTCTAAAAGGAACGTGGTCTCTGCGACGGTCTGCCAGGGCCAGGATGGCCTGCTCCAGGAAAGACAGGGACTTGTTGATGTACGCGGCTTCCTTTAACATCTGACCCTCTGACTGGAAGAAGAGGAAGATTGAATGACATGGGGAAAAGCACAGTTACAAACAATCTTGACAAATGACAAATCATAGAAAAATGCATATTATTTATTTATTTTGACAGAAGGATCAAAAAGCAAAGACCTTATATTTATATAAGTGACATCTAACATCCCACCTGAACATTATCATTATTTTCGTGGCTTTTCAACATAGATATAAGTAAAGTCACACATTCTCACCCCAGTCTTTCCCAGCCTCTCTGACCCAGCCAAGTCCACCAGATTCAGCTTGGAGGTGATGTACTTGGCATCAGACAGAGTCCGTGAGTGAGACTGTGGTCAAGAAACACATTTTCACTTATTTAAAATCATATGCAGGAGCAGGCATGTTTGAGCACCAACGACCCAGTAAATAATATAGTATACCCTTACAGGTAAGTGGACTCATACCTCTATATGCACAGTGAAGATACAGTGGGACCTGGAGGAGTTCCTGTTCAAGGCATGGGACCCAATAATACGATTCATCTCACCCTGAGTAAACAAACAGTTTATCAAGATTCAGTTTGCACTATATTTATCTGTAAAATCACTGGAATTACAGTGTTCCCACCCAACCAACCAACAGTGATTATAGAACATGAGAATAACAACTTCATTTTACAATAAAAACTATTAAAAATGGCCAGAAAAGTGACCACACACCTCAAACAGAAGATTGAGGGCTTCCTCCTCACTGTGGACAGCGTGCAGAGACAGACCTCTGATGAACATCCCTCTGCCAGGCTCCTCAGTCACCACCATGCTGCGAGGAGACGGGTGTGGTGAGCCCTGCAGCGATGACAGCAGGTCCACCAGGGTCTCGTTGTAGATCTCCAGGTAGGACAGGTGCACAGAGAAGGCGTGTTCAGCCCTTTTCTCCACCTCCTGAAACACCTGGATACCATGGCAAAGATTTAACAGAGTGTTTGAGAGGAAAATATTTTTATTTGTCAGTTACCTCCTGAAGGGCCCGAGGGATGATGCCTCTCTGCTTGTATGATTCTGTGGATCCTGTCATGGTGTAGGTCTTTCCTGCACCTGTCTGCCCAAAACACATCACAGTACCTAAAAGAAACACACAACAGGAGACATCATGAATATCACAAAAACTACACTGATCATAATAATCAGAGGGATCGGGCCCTTTCCTGATTGAGTCACAAGACAACAGGGAAACAACAAACCCACAGTGAGTTGATATTAAGTTGAGTATGCTTATCTTCTGGGATTAATACTTGAGTATACACTGTTCTTTTTATGTAGACAAACAAATCTACCATTATAGCCATCCAGTGCTCCCAGTACCACCCGCTGGCACACTCTGGCATACAACTCCTCCTGGGATACATCCTGCAGAACACCTTTCAGCCGGAACGACCAGGAGCTCTGCTGACTTTTCCTGAAGTCCCGGGGCTTCTTAGAGTCTCTTCTGTGATAGATGTTCACTGTCTGAAGGGAAAGACACAGAAAAAAGGCCTGAGTGTGGCACTACCACGAATTATTTTCATGCATAACAACTAATGCATTAATTAAATTGATTCCACAAGGTGTCCACTGTACTTAGGTTCCAGGAAACACAACCTCCACCCTCATTTATGAGCTCTAATAAATTAAATTACGAGATAAGTGAGAAGAGGTAAATCTGGCAATAATGTCAATATTTGGGATAAGGTTATCCATTGCAGATATGGATGTGATGCAGTTTGAACAGCTGCTGCATGTGGCAGGGACTTTGATCCCCTGTTTTAGTGTAGGCTTTTACAGTCATCAAAAGGCTTCAGTGTGTTTTCTACTTCGTTTTCAGTGTCACAAAAGTGAGTAAAAAAGAATAGCACTTTGTGAAACATTTTGGAGAGGTCTGGAGACACATGTAACACTACAAAGTAAAAACCCCACAGCTCCAGTGAGGTTAAACCTAGAGGTCTGAAATTTTAAACAGGTGTGTTTGACAAGGTGCAGAAGGGTGAGAACATGGTCTGCCTGACTGTCTGGCATAAGGCATATCCTAGTTAAAGAAAATCTTTTGAGCCCTGTTTGAACTGATGTAGTTTAGGTTGTGTTTTAGCCACATGCCAAATAAATGTTACCTTTCAAATGAAGCCTCATACATGCATTTTTGACCTTACAGTTCTTCTGTTAAAAGATATTTCATTTGGGTATGCCAAAAGATGGATGCTAAAGGTTAATCTAGTCATCTTTATCTTCATAAGATATTAACATACAGGTGATAAATTAAAGCAAAAAGCAACATTAAGTGCCCTAAAAATGAAAATCATAGTCTTTATGAAGGCTAGTTAAACCAATTGTTTACGTTAAGTATACCTGATAAACTGGCCACTGAGCACGTATGTGTTCAGCACGTAGGGCTGCAACCAAGGTTCTCTTCATTATCAATTAATCTATTAGATATTTTATTTGTTCTTTATTCAATTTATTGTTTGGTTTATAAATAGTGAGACAGTTGTTAGCACTGTCCATAACAAATTCCCACAGCCCAAGTTGGTGTCTTCAAATTGTTTGTTTTGCTGTGCCAGGCGGCAAAACTATCAAAGTAGATTTAAAAACATAGTTAATTCATGTTTGAGATACTGAAATTAGATGCATTTCTGCCTAAAAAACAAATGATTCATCGGATATTAAAATTACATTTTTGCAGATTTATTTTCTGTTATTTGACTATTCAAACTAACTCAATGGTCAGCGCTGCTCTAGTGGTAAGCAACAAACAAACTCGGCATAACCTACAACATTTTTTCCTGTAATAACAAGAAAAGCACAGGTCTAAGTAACACCATTAGCGATAGCTCCACTCTGTTTAATTGTCCCAGTGAGCCATGTTAGCAAGCAATCATGCATAAAATCAGGGTGCAATCAGGGAACTAGACACCTTGCTAAATGGAGGGCAGTCATCACTAATGTAATTAATCACACCTGTGCCTTTCTGTTGTGGCATGTCAAAATGTCTGCCATGAAAAAGACTTATTAGGCAACAGTTACAGTGGTTACATGTGTGCAAACTGGAAAAGCATGACTACATAAAGTCACCCTGTAGGCACGGGTTTAATGTGTACAGTGCTGACACAGTTAGGCCTTGGTTAATAAATCCTAGCTGGTAGTCTAAAAAAAATTACATTTCATTGAAACTGAACCAGTATTAAATCATGCTGTTTTGACTTGCTAACTACCAAAACTATTCGTGCTTGAAGGGAAAACATAACTTGAAGTTTGTTTTATGAAAACAAAACTGTGACTGTTTCTAAGTTTAACATTAAGACCTACTCAAAGTTACATAAACTTGTATTTCCGGCTAGCTAACACTGCGGTTAGCTTCCCATTGTGATTTAGCATTAATAATGGATTTAGACAGTAACGCTAGCTAGTTACCTGTCCGTCTGGGAGACATTCAATGAGGTCTTGGCAGAAGTTTGCCGTTGGTCTGATCCGGACAAACACGTCGACCTCACTGCTGTGAGCCTTCATACCACTTCTGTCACAAACACGACGATAACACAACAAAACTTGAACCAACCGCCTCTAAACATGCGTCACGCTGTACACATGTTTTAACTAAATCCACCTGCGCTACCGTAAAGACGTGTTCAGGTGACAATGGGTCATTTCAGCTCACTTTATCCAGTCCATCTCTTCTGTTCACTAAGGTTTTTACTCGGCGTCATGGCAACGGGCGCGAGCGCGCAGTGTGGCACAGTGGCAGAGCACGCGCCCGCACCGTGCCACCTGACCATGACTTTTTTTCAATCATACTCAAGTTTAAAAATAAAATTGACAATAATAATTATTAAAATTAAAAATTTTTGTTATAGCCTCTCTTTCTATGAAGGCTTAATTGTCATATTAATTTTTGTATATGACACAACTCATTTGACATTTCATAGTGCAGTCTTGTATTGTGTAACAAGAGAGGTGAGCCTAATTAATGTATTAATGAAATTATACATTTGAGAATATAGAGTGCTCCAGGGATGATGTTTTTCTGCAGGTCAACACGGAAGTTAACATCGCCCTGGTTCCCTCGTTTAAAAGTCTTTAGGATTTCCCCATTGGATTTTGGATTATTGCAGAAAATAAGCTCTGTGGCAAATACACCTTTATGGTACTTACACGTTTTGTTTAAGATCATCCTCACAAGTGAACACCACTTTCATGATTACTGAAGTCTAAATGAAATCGCCAGAAGTAAAATGCTAACATTAGGCTATAAACAAACTGCACTATAGTGGCATGACTTAATGTCACCCCCAGTTGTGTCACATGTGAAGTCCTGTAGTCATTTACCTACCTTTTTTAAGACACATAAAAGCTCCAAAATTCACAGGTGGAGTATTTTGCTGACAGTATTTTATGTGGTAGAACAAAACGTAAAAGTATCTTAAACTTGTGTTAACCACAGACCTTATTTCAGGCGTCTACCCAAAAACCCATTCAAAAAAACCTGTTAACTTCAAGACCAGGGAAAAATGCCACCTGACTTCTTGGTTTTAGGACAAATTCCTAGGGCACTCTATTATTGATGACTTAAAGGAGCTGTGTTTAAGATTTAGGGGGATATAGTGGCATCTAGATGTGAGGATTGCCGATTGCAACCAGTTAAAACTTCTGGTTAGAATTCCTTCAGTGGTCATTGTTCAGGAGGTTTTACCAGGAGCTGATTTATCCGCAGATGTCTCCTCTGCTTAAAAACAAACAGACCAGGTGATTAAAATCAGTAAAAAACACTGAATAAAGCAGTTTGATATTGAAAATCAATGTTTCTGGGGTGCCCAGTAGCTCACCTGGTAGACTGGGTGCCCCATGTACAAAGGCGATGTCACTGCTGCAGCGGCTGCAGGTTCAATTTCAACCTATGGCCTTCGCTACATGCCATCCCCTCTCAATTTGAAGCTATCCTGTCCAATAAAAGCACAAAAAAAGCCAAAAGCGAAATTGAAAAAAAAAACCCCAACAGTCTGAGTTAGATCCGACCCCCACTCCTCCACAGCTCCAACTTCTAGTCCAAATATGGTCTCTTCTGGCTCCAAATAATCAAGATGGTGACGGCCAAATTGCCGAACTTGAGGCTTCAAAAGGAGGGTCCACGTCACTGTGGCTTCATGCATTTTTTATATATATTCCATGACTACCATCACCTGTTCATTAGTGGATCAGTGTGTATTGCATCACCCACGGGCACATGCATTTGCACCCTCATGAGCATGACTGAGACAAACAAGACAAGGACACAACTGTAAAAAGACAAACAAGCTCTACAGTGCTTTTAGAGGTTAAATACTCAAATAGTCGAGCACTAAATATCACCTGCTAACTAAATAGTTTTACTTCACATGAAGATCTAACAGCCTCTCTGAGTAATATTTAGCCTTACAGCTGTTCACCCATTATGCAGTAACTTACATGTAACATACATCACAGTTGGTCCCCACTAAAACTCCACCCACTGACGTGGACACTATAAAGCAGGTGTATGTTCAGTTAGGAGGCTAATCTATGTTCAAGATGAGGGGGCTTATACTGCTCTGTTTGTTTGGATTAATTCTCACAGTATGGGCTGGAAAAAAGGTTAAACTGGTGAGTTTTCCAGATTTGCTGATCTCAAAAGATATCTAACTTTGATGGGAACAACTTTGTAGTTTTTGCTTATTCTGTATTTTTTTGTAATTTAGTTATGGTTTGCTAGATAAAATTCTTCATTCACTCTGCAAATTGAAACAGGTTATTGATTATGTTGCTGCTGTGTTTGAACTCCAGTGTCAATGTCCTTGCTATCCAAACACCGTTATGTCCTTGGATAAAGGTTTTTAATTCTAATTTCAGTGGCCAAAGGGAGGTAGAACACCGCTCAACAGTGACGACAAGTTTCAGACAACTAAGCCAGTAGTAGTTGTGAGTAGACTTTGTGCAAAAAGTAAAAGTATGGCGCAAATAAAATGTTCTTGGCAAACAAGTTGGACTTTGATGTTACGCAAAACCAGACATGTGCATACAAAAACTATATCAAACTCCACCTACTGACATGGGCACTATAAAGCATGTGTATGCGCAGATAGGAGGCTAATCCACATTCAAGATGAGAGGGCTCACACTGATCTGTTTGTTTGGAATAATTGCCATAGCATCGGCTCTGGTGAGACTGAAAATTTTTTATTTCAATTAATCCTGAAAATTCTGCAACTTTAATTTATTCTAGTACAGCAGGATTGGAGACAATACTGAAAAACAAAGAACTTTACTCAATCAAAAATACTAACAGCTGTACTTTTCATGTCATCGCAATAATTTAAATGTTACTTGAATGTTACTTTGCAGGACTAAAATGTATGGAAGCAAAGAGAGGAAAAAAATTAGGGCTGTCAAGCCTTTTTTTATCACGATAAATTGATTAACTTCAATAGTTAATCCTGATTAATCATATTTTATTGCATGTTTTGTCCATATTACCAAGGTAAAGCAATTTTTGCCAGTGTCTTGATTTGTAATGAATTAATGCAAGGTTAATGCTTTTTAAATAAAGTGGGTTGCCTGTCAGAGTCACACTGACAAATAATTACAAAGTAGAAAGACAATAGGTTTGTCAAATCATAGGCCACAAAACACAGCAAATGATGAAATACATCACCCGACAACCCTTCACAATTTAGTCCCATGTCCAATTTTTATCTGCCAAAAGAAAATACAATTCAAAAGTCCACTCCAGTTTTACCACGGATCTCCACAAAGCAAATCAGAAAATCTAAATACAAAATAGCATCTGTATTTGCAGTGCAATAACAAAAAATTATTTACAATATATAAATCTGGTACTCACAGTACCGCTGATCAGTAAGTCAGTCAATTAGTCAGTCGGGTTTTCAGTGTGGACTTAACACTTTCAAGACTGCAACCCGTAGAGAAACTCTGTCAGGGAGACACTAACAGTTTTTTCTCTGCAGGTGCATAATAATTTGACTTGTCAACTGAGCTGTCCAGGAGCTTTTTAAAGTTAAACGTGCCATTAAAAAGTGCAGAGGTATCTTATTTTCCATCACTGTGGCTACAGGAAGCAGAGCGCCGCTGCAGCCGTTGACCAGGGTGTGCAAAAGGGACAAAAATACTAGCATGCAATAAAGTTGATTTAAAAATATAAGGTCCTGATCAGACCTTAATAGCATAGTGATTAACGTGTTAATGCTGACAGCCCTAAAAAATATTTGAATGTTACAAGCAAACAAATAATTTGTTATATTTAAATTGCTGCTGCGCGGTTAATATTTAAATATGACTCACCTTAATGTTGCAATTTAAATACTACTGAACTTACAACTCTGAAATATTTTACATGAAAGATTGTTTTTTCTTTTACACTAAAATTTAGGTATTCAGTTACATATAAAATTTGAATATAATGGCGTTTCTTTGCTTCCATAGATTTTACTCTGACGTAAAAAAGGTAAACTAGATTAACATTTTTAAAAATGTTTTAGGGATCTAACAAATCAGTGGAGGCCTACAGCATGTATCATACTGCTGTTGTGTACTATTTAGTTGCTTTATCTGAAATCCAATGTCAACGTTCTTTTCAAACAAACTGTCAAATGAATACTGAGCAAATACTATCATGTCCTCGGACTAAACCGTTCTAAAATTTAATTTTCAGTGGCCGAGAGGGAGTCAACTACCGATGGAGGGCGAGTTCAACTCAACTAACACAACCAACACGTCCAGCACAGTAAGGGTGGGTAGACTTTGTGGAAAAAACAGGTTTTTAGCAATCCCCTGATAGAGCAGGCGCTCCATGTACAAAAGGTTGTGTCCTTGCCACAGCGGCAGTGGGTTTGATTCCAACCCACGGCCCTCTCCTGCATGTCATCCCCCACCTCTCTCCCCGCTTCACGCTATATCTGTCCTGTCAAATAAAGGCAAAATGCCCCAAAAAATATCTTTAAAAAAGAAGTCAACGTACGGAGACTGTTGAATGTTCTTGGTAATGATGTCACCTGCTTCGAACTGTTTGATTTGTTTAGCTGGAATTTGATCTCCAATTCAAACAAAAGGTTAGGTGAGGGGTGTTGCAGCGCAGGAAACATACTTAAACCACAACAAATGTCTCTTTACATCTGACGTCATGAGACGAGATTAAGGTTGCTTTTTTCTGATTTTCTCTTGTGATATTTACAGGATCTATTTTCTATAATATCCACCAGTTTCAAAGACGAGTATTGAGTTAGACAACTGTGTTCGATTACAACAAAATAATTTTTTTTTAATTTATTGGACCTGTTAAGCAAAGTTCTTCACTCTCTTTGCAGTGATTTAAACACTTAAATTTTACTTTGCAGGCCTCAGACTTTTATTTTCAATTCTGAATTACACCAAGGGTTGAAAAACGTAATATTCAATAATGCAATACATTGCACTGTTTCTATGTAATAGGTGTGTTTTGTGTGTGTGTATGTGTGTGTGTGTGTGTGTGTGTGTGTGTGTATGACCTACAGAGGCGTGACTAAGTCAAAACGACCCTACATTAGCACCTCAGTGCTTAGTGTACTGCATATTAAAATTTTAGGACTAATTTTCAGGTTTATGTAAGTGTTCAATATAAATTGCAGGACCAGTCTTTGTATCAAAAGTTTATTTTTTTGAGAAGCTCTATGCAGAATTCAGAACATTTGAGTTATGATTTTATGGACACAGTTCTCAAAATAGAGGTGGCTAGTAGCTAACGGTGCTAACTTCATCAACAACACTAAACAACAGCAACAGTCTTGACAGATCTAACGGTGTAGACCAGGGATGACGGAGTACAGCATTATTTGTATCTGTTAGCCAGCTTAATTATCTGTATCTGTATCAGGAACCGGTGGAGTTCTAACCTGAGGTGGGTGTGGTTTACAGCAGAAATGGGTGGAACTCAATCTAAAGTTATTTTAAACCTGAAATTGATATGGTTTGCTCAGTAGTTGCTGTATTTATTATTAGAAAACAGTTTACAGAAAAATATCAGAATTGAGCTTCAGATCATTTTTGATCACGAGACTAAGAGATTGAACACAGCAAATAAGATAAGGTGACTAATTTGACATTTTATCTGAGTATTCAGCTCGACTCCATAGTGTTAACCTTGGGTGAACTGGAGGGTGGGGGCCACGCTTCCGCGAAATGCCATATCAATATCAGCAGTCACCACCATGTAAGAGCTAGCCAGTGAGAAATGCACATGGACACACTGCCGGACTTCAGAGAAGCTCACTATAACAAACACAGAGGTAGCATGACTTCATCCTCTGCTCGGGACACCATTATGCCTCTATATCGTCACGAAGCACATAGTGGTATACTGCTATATTAATGCTCTAAAGGTCGCATACAGAACCTTTAAATACAGGACATTCAAACAGACAAAAGACAAAAAAAAGTCAGATTCATACAAACAGAGAGCAGGATGTTTTGGTTCTTGCACTGTCCAACAACCAAACGCCCACTGTTGTGTCACTGCATCAGGACAAATGTGTGTTTTCTTATTAAAGTGTTATGCCTTTCTATTTCAGGTACCACTGCCGGACAATGCAGGTGCAGTGGTAGGTAGACATTTTTACAGAGTAAACTAAAGATTAAACATCTGAGTGTTTTCTGAGGAGGCGGAGAAATAAGGTGACAGCCTGATATGACATGAGGACAAACTCAGAGATAAAGTGTTAAAATTCAGGAGTGTGAACATCAGATTACTTTAATGAATTAACTAATGATATGTCATACTTACATCACTGTAATGTGTTGCTGATTATCTTCCCCGTCAGTGGGTTGGTACTCGGGAACCAGTTGACAATGATGATGGGTTCCCATCACCTCCTGAAGGAAACGACACCCAGGTAAGAAACTGTTAAGATCTTCTTAAGGGTGCTATTTTGTTCTGAATTTTGTATTTGGTGTCGCAAATAAAATAGCACCTAATCTCAGAAATCCAAATACTAATCTCATTAATACTGTTCAGTATGTACATACACGTGTGTTTCAAAAGAGGTTGGGGCAATTAACTACAAATAACTGAATCTGCTTTTTTGCTGAAACGTTGTTTCTTATCTTTTCCAGGGAAAAACAAGTCAGTGAAAGACGACACGCAGCGGAGGGCTCAACTCAACAGATACAAGCACATTTAAAGTCCTAATGGAAAAGTACTGCCATCAGGATGAGAATCCACCAGGCACATCATTGTTCTGCTACTGCTTCTTTTAATTAAACATTTTATCAAAACTATTTTGTGAAAATGTCATTTTATTTTCTAATTTGGTTATCATAAGGTCACTTAAACTTTCTGGGTCTATTCCAAAGAGATTAATTAATTTATTTAAGTCACCCCCATTTAACAAAATTGACAACTACTCTGATAAACCAAGATAATAACTCATTACCCTGAAAAAACACATTGTGGTTTATTTGTACTCAGTCCCACACACACCATCTTGCTGCTGTAAATACTGAGGCACAAAATATGTATTAATCCATAACAAAAATAATACCTAACAAGTACACTATTTACTATTGTTTAAGTGACATTTAATAAAAATGACAGCGCTTGCTGTTGTAGGATATTTATCTGCTTTCTGACAAATGAAACTAAACATTTTTGAGCCATTTTTAAAGCTTTGCATCTTCAAAAATGGGCTTGGGACTGAGTGCAGAAAGACATGTTGTCTTTTCTGGACTGTGTAAACTAAAACCCACTCTCAAGATTAAAGACTTAGATATGGCGTCATTTTTTTCCATCAAAAACCCAAAACATTCTCTAAATTTAAGCTACTCAAAAATGACAATTTGCTGCTTTACTTTGAATTATGTGATAGTAAACTGAATATCTTTGACTTTTGTCTTGATTTCTGGACAAAACAGGGAATTTGTAGATGTCACCTTGGGACCTGTCAATATTTATTTATTTCACTCTAATAATAATAAGAAGAAGAAGAAGAAGAAGAAGAAGAATACATTGGATTTATATAGTGCTTTTCAGGATACTCAAAAGCGCTTTACAAAGAGCACCAACAGCGAACTAATAATTCACTATTTTCTAACATTTTACAGACAAAACAATTTATCAATTGGGGGAAAAATAATTTATCACTAAATTAAGCTTGACCGATGATAAAAACAATCGTTAGCTGTAACTACCTATATTAGAAATACCTATTCCTACCCAAATTGTTCAAGCAGTGATCAATGCTCCCTGACATCTTTTTTGGAAAGAAAATAAATTAAAACCAGTTCTTCACCATTTTAGACAGTCTCGCAGGCATGAGTATGACTACTTATGAGGAAAACCCCTAATAAAAAATGTCTTCAAACTGGAGTCAAAGTATCACAACAAACTATTAAAGAGGTCAATATGGACAGTCAACCTAAAAAAATCATACATTCAAAGTGGTTTTCTGACATATTTTCTTTCCCAAAAGAATTATTTTAGATAAGGGACAAGCCTCAATTACACTTGGGTAAAATATTTTTATTGTAAATATAATGCCTTATATGTCCAGCGGCCAAATGTGAGCACAATAACACTTAAAAATTGGGAGGCAGCTGTGTTTGAGTAAGCCTCACAAATATACCCTGTTGGACTTTGGTATTAAACTAGAACATTTTGATGCAATACAGAATAGACCCCGCCTGCTGTCATGGACTCTATAAAGCAGTTGTATGAGCAGACAGACGGCTAATTTATGATCAAGATGAGAAGACTGACTCTGCTGTGTTTGGTGGGATTCATTCTGGCAGCCTCGGTAAGACAGTGTGATTAGTAGATTTGACCAGATTTACTAAAAAGGAAACAACTTTAATTGATTAAAAACAAGCAACTATTGCTCTGTAGGGTCTTATTCTGTAATGTATTACTCTGGCTCTACCTGGTAAATAAAGTACTGCACTTTGCTACTTATTCTTGCCTTACCTAGAGCAAAAAATAGTTTATATTAGTGTTGCAGATGTTATTCAGCGTGTTGTGTGTTTAACATTGTACAACTATTGCATTAACTGATAGTGTTAAACACAGATTGCAGACTTCTGATTTAAACTTAACAACTTTGACTTAAATGAGGAATACAGATGTACACGATATACAAGAATTGGTGAATAAGCTGGAGCTTTGATCATACCGCTGTCGCCTCTACGAAACAGGTTTATTGATTATTTTCCTGCATTCGTCTGAAATCTTATGTCAATGACCTCGCAGGAACAGGATAAACAAAAAGGAAAAAGGATATCATGCATACACCCAATGTGATGCCTTTGGTTTAGGGTTTGTAGCCTACATATTTTTTTAATCCAGGTGCTATATATTCCAATTTCAGTGGTCTGAAGGAGGCACGGTGCCGCTTGCAAAAAGGGAAACAAAGGTAAGTGAAAAAAGTAGCACCAGGTAAGCCAAGTCCAAAAGATTGCTGAGAGGACTTCTGTTAGTAGTCACAGCACAAACTGAACAGCCAGGAAATAAAAACAGCATAATTATGATACAGTGTTAACTCCAAATAAACTATAACTGTTGATAAAATATAGGTTGTTGGCACCACTGCAGCAAAACATACACATTTAGAAGTAGTACTGGCCCCATTGTTTTCACTAATAAAAAAGCAAAGCACAACAAATTTCAGGCGGCATAGTTCACTTAGAGCTGTTGTCCGGCTCAGTCTACGCTAACTGATATATATGTCTTTGACCTAGTAACAGAAGCTTCCTCTACTTAAAACACAATACAATAAAACAACACCAGACTACCACTACTTATAGTATACTTAACATTATAACATTAATGAAGATACGATCTATTTAAAGGCTTAGTTGTACTGTGGCTAGACTGACAACTGTGTGTAGATAAACAGACTTTTGATCCTTGCTTGAGTTATGTAATTCATCACAGCTCCTCTTAAAAAAGCATCTTAACATCAATTAGCTTTCATTGACTTCCTCTTGTTGTTTTTAAGTGATAGTTATATGCTAGTTTTCATCTTTCCTTTTCCTACTCTCTTATTGTAAAACACTTTATAACTTGTTTTATTGAGCACTTAATAAATAAAGTTTGACTATGTAACACTGAAAAAGATTTTATTTAACATTAGACCTTTATGTTTGCAGTGAAGGATTACAATATTAGCAAGTCTCATGAGTCTCCTAATCAATTGTTACACCACACAGAAATGAATGGCGTCTTGGCTATGGGTGGAAATTAAATCTAAAAATTTTAGTCACATTACATTCCCTAAAACTGCCTTAGCTGGGAAAATCTTAACAGTAAGTTCCTACCTAGCATTTTCAAGCTATGTCTGTGGCCGAACAGATGTCTACTGTCTGCCTGGAAAGATGGTGGGAGAAACCATCACTGGAATATATAATTTCCAGGAGGTGATGGCAGGTCAAATCTGTGGAAATACTGGTTGCAAATGTAGGTTTCGCTTCAGGAAAGCATGTTATCATTCCAGATAGACAGAAGAGGTTTGTAAGATCATGAAAAATACTTTTCAGGATTCAATCTCTGGGTTGTGGGAAAATATAACCTTTTCATTTTTTGTTAAAGTTTGCATAGGGACTGTTGTGTAACCAAATCATGGAGTAACCTTGACGCACAGATAATGTTAGTGGAGGCAACAAATTGGGCGAACTAGTGATACTGCAGACCTGTATCTTGTTATAGAGCTAAAAAACAAAATAATAACAGTCATAATACAATAATCATTAACAGCTACATGATTGCACTAGCTAACTGTTATTACCTGGTGGTAACAGGTGACTTGATTCAGCCTACAGAGGCGCAGCTGTCACTTGCGAGGCTAACGTTAGCTTAGCTAGCATCAATATCATCAGCTCCATTATAAGTTAAACGTAATTCCAGCTCCTCGCTGTTTTTATCCTCCGACTTGTTCACAAAATCGGTGCTTTTACCGTCTTTCCTGGTGTTTTTGTAGTTGTGAGTGTCTTCAGTTTGTTCTTTTTAGTATAAAAGTGTAGCTAATTTCTAACAACTTGAGTTTGGCTAGCCCGCCATTATAAATCTATTCCGTTAAACCGGACGGGCTCTGTGCGCATTGATACGCTGCAGCACCACCTGGTGGTCGGCGACAGTAATAGCAGAATAAAATGAGACCTGATCGGAAAACAAGGAGCCATCCCACTCAAATATTATGACATATAGCCTACTCAAAGAACTGTCTAACATAAGACCTGTGTTTATATTGTTTTGTTATTATCTGCAATGTTTTGCCATTTAATTGTTTTTTGGCATTAAGGACAGCAGAGCAGGATTGCAAGGTAGCATAGGTGCAGATATCGGGAAAGGTTATTCAGGGAATATTACTGTAACTTTTTTTTAATTCCATGACTTCCAAAACTTTCAATGATTTTTACTAATTCCTTGACTATTCCATGCCTGGAAAATGTGACTGTGATATTCCATGACTTTTCCAGTTTTTCCACTACCGTAGGAACCCCAAATACATTTGTCCCCCCAACCAAAACATGAAATGAGATTTCAGAAGAGCTGCAGGGGACACGTCCCCCTCAATATTTAGAAAATGTACATTTGCCCTCCCTAACAGAAACATGAAATAGGCAGAGAACTTTAACTTTGCCAAAATTAAAGACATCTACACCATAAATGCAGGAAAAGTATAAATTGGTGGGAAATTCTGGAAAAGGTCCCAAACCCTCTGTTTCATGTATGCCCTGCTCAAACCCTGAGAAAATCTACACCCCTGCAAAGCAGCCAATATTAAAGTCCAATTATATAACCACAAAAAGTTCCTCAGACACAAAGTGTTGTCATATGGAATTATTATAGACTTTGAGATACTTCATCAACAAACTTGCACCACAGTATTATTGTGAGCTCCTGAAGTGTTTTCTTTTTCCTTCAGACCACGCCACTTCCGTTCAGTATCTGGAACCCTCTTGAAAGTAAAGATGGCTTCCCCACTGTACCAACAACAGGAAATGCTAACCAAGTAAGAAACTCTTCGACGCCCACCAAGCCGCTTCTGATCGGTTGCTGGAACCCTCTTGAAAGTAAAGATGGCTTCCCCACTGTACCAACAACAGGAAATGCAAACCAAGTAAGAAACTTTTCGGCGCTCACCACCATTAGTGCTTACTATGATTTTAGGACGTATAACTTTCTGTCTTTTCAGGCGGAGCAAACATGAAGACAGAGGAGCTGAACAGATGGCAACGTGTCTCAAATCAGAGACAGAGACGACCGTTGAAGTATCTGCTGGTGTTACTGCCTCCGTCAAATAAACATTTCAAGTCTGTTGTGTGAGAAAAGTTTCTTTTATTCATTAGTATGCTTGGTATTCATTTAAAATGTCTACTTTTTCCAAAAAGGGCTGGGTCTTTTGATAATTGTTTCACTGTTTGTCAAAATGAGACACCAATTAATTGACTTTGAGAGAGACAGCAGGTTAACAAGTCTTGAGTTTACAACTGGACAACACTTTCTCTGGAAAAAGACACCACTTACAGTAAATCCCCATTTTCAACGTTTAAAGATTCACACAAGACTTCAGTAACAAGGAACACTTTATTTTTTTTGTTAGGCTCTTCTCTTTTCATCACAAATATTATCTACGTCCACCCAAAGTGTTCCAGCAGGGCTCAACGCTCCCCGACATCTTTTATGGAAAGGACAGAAACATAGAACATAAATCCAGTTCTTCTTTCTAAACATAACTATGCTTGTAGAAAAAAAAACCCTTTTGAATTTAACTGGATGTACCACTTGTTCTGTAAGTGGGTAGTACTCTGTTGGTTTGGTGACGGTTTGTTTTCACAAAGCGTAGTTGCTGTAACTCTGGAAATAAAGTTATGCACAAGCTTCCTGTTCTACACAACTGCAGTGAGGGCTGACGATACATTTACTTATGAGGAAAAGCCTTGATTTAAAAAAGAAATTGTTAAAACTGGGGCTGGACTGTACCACTTTACACCAAATTATAAAAGTTGTGAACTCAGTATGGCCAAACAACCTCGATGAATATGCTTTTAAAGTGGTTTCCCATCAGTTTACTTGATACTGTAACATCTGTGAGCATCTGGCGTCAAATCACAGTAAAACATTTGTTACCAAAAGAAAGATTTCTGATTAATAACAAGCTTTAATTTCTTTTGATGTCTAAAAAGACCAAATATAAGAGAGGGGCAGCAAAATCAAACAGTGGATATGAAAGACGGTTAGTAGCTGTAATCATCAGGCAAACTACAACAGCACTACATTCTTGAACAAAAAGGATTTTTTTCATTTGTATGTTTTTTTGTCACAAGTGGTGAGATCCAGAGGCAGGCAGCAGCCTGTGAGACAACAAGCAGAGTTCTCTTCAGATGACAAAGCAGTTTCTCTTTCTATCAGTAAGGCCACTTTATATAGAAATTCTAAATGAGGACCACAACCTATCGCTTCTTGTCCATAGATCTTTGCAGAATGTCATCATCGTGATGAAAAAAAAAAAAAAAAACAAAGCTTCAAGTTTCTAAATTAAAGAGCCTGATGGCCGGCTTGTATGTGGGGAGGGGCTGGTGTTTGCCTCGGTCACCACCACAGCACAGAAAAAAAAAAAAAAAAAAAAAAAAAGCTCAGTCCACGTTGTCACCACCAGCTATGCTGCTGAGGTAGTATCCCCCACGCCCGAAGCCCCCACCGCAACTCAAAAACACCCCAAAATACAATGTGCGATTGGGTTATAACGATCTTGCAAAAAAATAGATATTTTCACAGAAGTTTGTAAAATCATCTTGCCTAAAGTTATCCTCTGTGGCTTTATCGAAGCAAGTTGAAGTCCAGAGAAAGGTTGCGCCACACAACTGCTGCTCTGAGTACAATCCACACAGGACAAATCTGTCGTCTGCTGTTGCTGCTGCAGTGTTGTACGTTTGGGTGTATTTTGCCAATTCCTTTTCAATTATTCCCTCTTTCAACAGCCCCTTCAGATGCAGTCCTTCAGTTTTGCCAACCAGTGTTTGTAAAGTGTTGCCATTTATTTAAAGGGAGTGTCATTGTATGTGCTGCAGTTGTATTGCTGTGCATGGATATGGCGCTGTGTGTGTGAGTAACCAGTGTGGCGATGTTGGCATGGTGGGCTCTGTAGGGACTGCAGTCAACACAGCTGGAGTTCAGCTTCCTTCGAGGGGCTGGGCAGGACCGTGCTGAAGGGGCCAGGGGACGGAGGGGAATGGCTCTACTTATCCCCCAGGATGGCATATTGGTTGTCGAGCTGCAAGTGCTGCATAGAGGCGCCACCGCTCTCCTCTCTACCACGGTTCCTGTGTTTCACAACTTCAAAGGTCTTCTCCATCTCCCTGTCCCTGAAACACAGACATGTATCATTTAGGTCAAACAGGCAACAAGACATTAACCTCTCAGGTTAAACCGGGCTTTTCCTGCATAGAGAATTACGAGATGGCGTCTCCAGCTCTCGACAAAACTCTGGCGGATGTCTTCATAGTAAACACGATTTCCTAACAAGCGCTGCTCTTGGTGAATTTCTGTTATTTGTTACTGCAATTGTGGCATTACACCATTGTGGTGGCACTGTATGGTAATCAGCACAGTGCACCAGGAAAGGCACAGCCAAAAGATGAAGAAAGAGCCGTCTGTTTTTGGCTGAACTGCAGCAAAGTGGGCACCAGCCCTATACCTTCCTGGACTCATAAGCAAAACATTGTTGAAACAAAAACCATGCCTCTTTCCAACCATAGTAAAGCAGACAGCATTGCTCTGTATGTGCAGCCTACTGTGAGGCAAGTGTGCAGGGACTGTCTGCTGACTGCAACAACAAAAAGAAATAATATAAAAATATTCGCTATTAGTCACGGTAGTGTCCCCAAAAATCACTTCACACATCAACGTCTCTGTTTATTTATACCACAACAATTTGGTCAAATGTGCTTTTGCATTATTTTGGGGAATTCTTTTTGGAACAAATATTCAGTGTAGTGTCACTAAAATCACCTCACACATATAAGTATTATAACTCATAGAGCACGTTGCTTGTAAAAAATTGTTTGCTTAAGCCAGCTGAAGCCACGGTACATGTAGACGTGTGTGCACATGATCAGGATGGTATCACCTCCGCCTCATTCTGAGCAAGGACAAACCCTGTTAAACAAACTACTGCCATTGGACTCTACTTACTTGCGTGTCTCCGTATGCTTGGCGGTGGACAGTAGGGAGGGAAACTGTGCGTCACTGTAGATCTCAGGAGGCCCCTGGGTGGGAGCGCGCCTGGTGTTGGACAGCCGAGCCCCTGGAGGGCGATATACACCAGCAGGCTTCGACTCAGGCTCCTCTACCTCCTCTGTAATAACAAAAATCACACCAGTTAGACAAAAAATTAATTTGGGGTGTCTACAAGTTTAAACAAGTTAAATGTGAGACTTTTTAAATACCACTTTCAATGAAATTTACGATCAAACTTGCAACAGAAATACACACCAAACGTGAAAATATAGTAAACTTATAACATTAGAATCAAAATGAACACTAAGGTAAGATGACAGTGATGATACTCACTGCGCTTACTGCTCTCAGCACAGAAAAGTAAACGAGGCCTTAGTTTAACAATGCAGACTGCCTGACCTAAATGGGAGCGAAAATAGGGGCATGGCCTGCATACAGGTGTTGTGTCCAAGTCTGTTGCCCCCGTTGAAAAGTAGTTTCCTCCTGTTAAAATGTTATTTCCAGTTGTGACAACACCTGATACTCTGACAATGATGTGACTAAAAAATATTTAAAGGTCCAGTGTGTTGGGTTTAGTGGCATCTAGTGGTGAGGTTGCAGAGCTGAAACTTCTGTGGCTAATGCAAAAATGAGCCGTGGCTACCCTGTAATTTTCTGGGGCAAATGAATTTAATAGTTTTAGCAAAACACGTTAATAACAGTTGTACAACTGGGCGGTGTACATAGTTATTTTATGTTAAGAACAAATTAAAAACATCTCTGGCTTGGAACACACTGGACAAATTAGATCAGTCATGGGCTCCCATAACCCTGTAGTATCCCATAATTAGCAAGAGTGCCTAATAAATATGAGCTTAGTGTAAATGACATAACTAAAAACCAACAAGGGTATTCTTAATAACCAGCGTTATTTTCATCCCCTGTATGTTAAGTCCTGACATTTTAAAACAAATGAATGTTTGGGTTTACTCACGCACGGGTGCAGCAGCGGGAGCCGGGGCGGCACCAGACTTGTTCCAAGGACCAGACACTTTGTCTCCACTGACCAGAAGGATCTCTCCGTCCTCACCAACCTCCTCCTTCTCGTACTCCTCTTCCTCTTTCTCATCACTGCAAACAGAAGACAGTTGAGCTGAAGTGAACCCATGGTAAGCTAAGATTTTTTTTGTTTCTCCAGTTCAGTCTGACAGATCTGCTTGTATAACAGGTAGATTTATTTAAAGCACATATCATTTGTAATTTGCACTAAAATCTATGACACAGACTATTAGATAAAGTAAGGGTGGTTAAAATGACAGTGGCACTGACACATGGTACATTATATGCCTAAAAAGTTATTTGTGAGTATTACACCACAACAATCAATCCAAATAGTAAGGTAGCCTTATCATAGCGTCATTACCAAAAAAAAAAAAATCATGAATATACAGTCTAGGGATAAGTATTCAGCAGCAAGGGCATACATTAAGTTTCAATACTGGGGGGACAGAATTTTGAGTGTCAAATACTTACCTTCCTGTAGTCTGATGAGTTTTTATGCACCAATTTGTGCATTTTCTGCATTAATTCATTGTGTAAATGTGTTTAATTTTGTTTAAAATAAAAGTTCTCTGCTACTCTCATGTTTCTATTGGGGGGTGGGGGTGCACATGTATTAAATATTGAGGGGGGTGTCCCCTTTGTCCCCCCCGAAATATAATTTATCAAAGAACACTGTTTTATGTGCTGTTACAGACACTCTCCAGGGTCTCTGCCACCACTATAGATCTGAAGATACTGATGGTGACCTGAGAGAAAATCTGATCTGGGGTCAGGTTAACGGTGCCATTACACCCAAAGTTTGCCCTAAAACTAATGCACAGAGGCAGCTACATAATAACAGTGGGAAGTTTCAAACATACACATCATCTTCTTTGTATCTGGCAGCAGTATAATTAGTTAAAGGTCCAGTGTGTAAGATTTAGGGGGATTTAGTGTCATCTAGCAGTGAGGACTACAGATTGCAACCCGAAAAAAATGACCTGGTGATTTAAACCGGTAAAAACACCAAATAAAGTAATTTCACATTTTTAAAAAATCTGTGTTTTTCCCTGTAGAAACATGGTGGTGCAACATGGCAATCTCCATGATCAAGGACCTGCTCCCTATGTAAATATTAACAGTTCACCGTAAGGTAACAAAAACACAATGACTCTAATGTTCAGGTGATAATACACTTAAGTAAGCATAGTTATTATATTAATATTCCCCTACATGCTACTCACTAGACCTTAAATGTGTATATGCATGGGGGACCAGTCATAGGGGCCACTGGCATTACTGGCCCCCACTTGATCGCCCCAAGGCTAAGACACAAATGCTGCAAATGACGTCATGAGAGGAATAATGATAACCAGATACATGTGTGACTCTCACCTTATCTGTAAAGCCTGAAGCCGGAGCCCGCTGTAATCCACTTCTTTCTGCTCAAAATCTTTCCATTCCTCGTCCTCCTTGACAGAAGAAAGCATTAATACACAAAGCTTATTACAGTACAAGTACACTGATAATAATGGTAATGCCTAATTCATTCAGGCCCTCCTTTAATAAAACATCTGCACCCTAGTCTTGCCAGGAAATGAATATAGAGGCCACAATAGTTTAGGGTCAACGTTAGCCACCAGTGTGACAAGTTATTAAACCCTTACAAACGATAACGTAGCTACGTCACACAATCATGAGAGTGTTATCTGAAAGCTAAAAAGGCTGTGGACACCGTGAAAACTTGTGACAAATGGCGGCTTGGCCTAGCTGCACAGCCACGATTCAAGAAGGGGATGACAGCTTCTCCATGCACACACAGGGCCTTTAACACTGTATTGGCTAATAGGTGGGCCTCAAACGTCTGCGTGTGACTAATATTTTGACACTAAACTGAAGCTAAGGTTGTACAATAAAGAGTACAACGCGTGCTAAATTTCGTGCCCCGTCACAATGTGTTCCAGGTGAAACCATATGCTAGCTAGCAACCGGCTTTTCCTCCCCTCACATCTCTAGCACACACATGGTTTTCCTGAATGAACGGTGAAACGTTAGAGACGTGTTAGCAAAGCAGGCTAAATATAAGCAGGAAGCAGATTGTGACGAGGGATGCAAAATTTGACACGACACCGGTATCTGGAAAAGACTGAGGCTAAAAAGTTACCAGAGAGTACTTACCTTGTCAATCTGTGTGTCCTGATTCTCGTTTTTCGCAGATTTTTCCTTCTCCTTTTTAGTCTTTTTCGTCACGGCCGACGTTGGCCCAGCGGCGGAGTCCTTGCTCTTTCCTTTCTCTTTCTTCTTCTTTTTATCCCGCTTGGCAAAGAAATCGTCCAGGCTCTTCTCTGGTGGTAGATCCGCCATTTTCAAAGAGCAACGTTAAACTAGTGCGCTAACCGAGCAATGACAAATGTGAAAATCTGCTCCCCGGCGGTGACGACAGCTGCTCAAACGGTCAGGAAAGATGGAGATAGTCCTTCCTCTGACGGTTTAACTTCAGTTACACGCTGATAAAATGTCCACCGTGGTTCTTTGGCCGAATCGATGACTATCCTGACAACCATGCCATGCACGGGCTATTTGACAAATCTGTACCGTCACCCGGAAACACCTCAACCCTGAACCGGAAACAGTATGAGCCACAAAAAAAATAGTCCCAATATTAGTACTTTGTCTCATATTCATCAGTCATATTTAATTTTTTTTTTTTTTTTTGTATGTTAATTGGAAAAAATCCTCCAAAAATTAAATGCAAAAATATTCTAAATTCAATTTTAATCACTAAAAAAAAAAAAAAAAAGTATTACTTTTTTTGTGTTCAAATACTATTACTAGCAGATTCAGGAATAAAATATAATGCATATAAAGAATCGTAAAATAAGAGTGAATGACAATGATGTAGATGAATCTTGTACTCTTAAAAATAGTCACAATATTAGTACTTTTACTCGTATACATCAGTCATATTTAAATTTATTTATTCTGTATTTTAATTGAAAAAAATCATCCAAAAACATTCTACATTCATTTTAAATTCCTATAGATATTTTCTTTTGTTCAAATACTTTTGATAGCAGATTCAGGAATTAAGTATAATGAATATAAAGAATTATAATATAAGAGTGAATGACAATGATATAGAAGAACCTTGTACCCTTAAAGATAGTCACAATATTAGTACATTCTCACATATACATAAGGCATATTTAATTTTATTTTTTCAGTTTTCTAATTTTAAAAAATCCTCTAAAATTAAATGCAAAAACATCCTAAATTCATTTCTTTCCTAAAGTTAAATAAAAACAAAAATACTATTGCTAGCAGATTCAGGAATTAAATAGAAATTAATATGAGGAATTGTAAAATAAGAGAGAATGATAATGATGTAGAAGAGTCTTGTACTTTTATAAACAGTCTGAATATTAGTACATTTTCTCACATACATCAGTCATGTTTATTTTTTTTCTGTATTTTTCTTTAAAAAATCCTCTAGAATTAAATGCAACAATATCCTAGATTTAATTTTAATTCCTAAAGTTAGAAAATGTTTAGTTTTAGTTTTTTTGTTCAAATGCTGTTGCTAGCAGATTCAGGAATTAAAGATAATGAATGTAAAGAATTGTAAAGTAAGAGTGAATGACAATGATGTAGAAGAAACTTGTACTCTTAAAAATAGTCACAATATTAGTACTCTACTAACACTAGTACTATTCATATACATCAGTCATGTTTAATTTGATTATTTTTCTGTATTTAAATCCTCTAAATTCAATTTTAATTCCTAAAATAAAAATATTTTTATTACTTTTGTTGATTCAAATACTATTGCTAGCAGATCCAGGTATGAGACATAATGAATATGAAGAAATATGAAATAAGACAGAATAACTGTGATGTAGAAGTAACTCTTTGTACTCTTTGTCAATCTTTATTTTGATGAATATATAAAATAAACTTGATGAGCCACAGTTGATATTACTTAAATATATGGTTAATACAAATTTAGAAGAATTAGAAGAAGAAGAAGAAGCTTATGAATCTTTGTGGCCCTTCGGAGGAGACGGCTGGAATAGATCTCCTCTAGGCGTGGAAGTGGGGAGCCAATGATCCACTCAGCCATCTTGATGACCCGCTGCAGTTGTTTCTTTTCAGATGCAGTGCAGCTGGCGTACCACACCGTACAGCCATAGGTGAGGACACTCTCTATTGTGCAGTGGTAGAAGTTTCTCAGCAGAGGTGGAGGGAGTTTGTTCCTCCTCAGTGTTCTCAGAAAGAAGAGACGCTGCTGGGCCTTTTTGATGATGTGGGTGGTGTTCACAGTCCAGCCCAGGTCCTCCGAGATGTGCAGGCCAAGAAACTTAAAGCTGGTGACCCGTTCCACTTCCTCCCCATTGATGCTCAGGCCTGAGTGCAGTGTGGTCCTCGACTTCCGGAAGTCAATAATGACTTCTTTTGTCTTCTTGGTGTTGAGGTTGAGGTGGTTGTCACTGCACCAGGCCGCCAGTGCTTGGACCTCCTCCCTGTATGGTGTCTCATAACCATTGTTGATGAGCCCCACAACGGTTGTATCATCCGCAAATTTGATGAGGGTGTTGGAGCCGTGAGTAACGACACAGTCATAAGTGTACAGTGTGTACAAGACTGGACTCAGCACACAGCCCTGAGGAACACCAGTATTGAGGACGATGGTGGAGGATGTGGAGGTACCCATTCTGACATGCTGGGGTATGTTAGTCAGGAAGTCCTTGATCCACAGACAGAGGGAGGTTCCAAGTTGTAGTGTCTGCAGTTTGAATTTGAATTTGAATTTAATCAGAGAAGCTTTTGGCACAGTGCACATGCATGAACAGATATACCAAAACAACATCATAACTTTTGACTTCATAGCTCATAATTTTAAATTAAAAAATCATGACTTAATATATAGCCTACATTTGAATTAGCAGAATTTTTATTTGTCATTTTTAACATTTCATACTTTTTTTTCACCTGGCTGAGTGGGGCCTCAGTAATAACATAGATATTTTCTGAACCTATGTTGTACTTAACTGTAGCCTACAACTTTTTATTTTGCAGTCAATATTTCAATTTTTGTAAGTTTAAATGACAAAAAAAAATTCTTCCAGGATTTAATTTGTCATTTTTTAATATCAATTCTAAGACCAAATTTTCATCATTGAGTTACAGAAAGAAACCCACACCTGAGTGGATTAGTATGTATTTATGTGATTGTTTGCAAAGGAGGTAAATCAGGAACTGTCATCACAATTACACGTAGCAAAGAATATTAGATATTCATTATGATGTGTTATTTAGTGTATTGTGTTGTGTAGTGTGAATGTATGTTTTGTATTGTTGCTGTGGACCTATGCCGCCATGTAAACCTCAGGGAGAATATGTGATGCAATGCAACAGCTAATGGGAATCTTAATAAACAAACAAACAATCTAATTAGAGGGAGTTTAAAACATTACACAGCACTTACACATCTTATTTTGACTGAATATATCCTCCAATCAT
Organism: Cephalopholis sonnerati; assembly: GCA_019142605.1. NCBI lineage: Eukaryota > Metazoa > Chordata > Actinopteri > Perciformes > Serranidae > Cephalopholis > Cephalopholis sonnerati. Next base: position 15,361,470 of record JAGQAX010000021.1, on the reverse strand, counting down.
GTTTTTTTTAATAGGAGAAACTTAAAACTCATGCAATACTCTACCCTCTTTGGAAATATGTTTGGAACATAGTTTCCAAATAGCATGTGGCCTTTCATTTATATAGATTTTAAAATGTGGGTACACAAAAAGCCACTGTCAAAAGTTGAACTGTCATGTTTTGCCAGATTTGAACAGGCCCCCAAATCTGTTAATAACACTCATCAAATTAAGCCTCTCCTCTGCAGTAAAGCAGGCTTGTAAACAGATTATTGGACTGACGTCATATTCCCAGAGCTGGAGGTCACTTGTCCACATGCAGCACTGGTGGACAAAGAGAAAATTCTAGCTCACTGCATCAATGGATGTGCTGTGGTCGGCAAGGCTGTTTACACTGCTTTGTTATGTAGTAAACCTGTAAGTATGATATCTAATTAACACATGCAGTAAACAAGGTCTGACACTTGACAGTTTCTGGGGTGACTTTGTGGCAATGTGAGGAAACATGTTGATTAAATTTAGGATTTCAGAGCATAAATCAGTCAAACAAGACAGTCAGTGTTTTTTTTTCTTTGTTTTATTGCTCAGCAGTAAAAAGTACAGTGTATACTACAGTACAAAAAATACATAATGTTGAACACTGCTCCACCGTGCCACTGAACGTTTTGTAAAATATCCACTTTTGAGCGTGCAAAACAAGAAGCCCAGCTGTGAGCATCCAATGCAGGAAATATCAATATGTTTAACCGTGTCATTCAACATCACCTTTTGAACCAGTGATCTCTGAACAACATCTCACAATGCAGAAAATCTTTAGCGACGATAGAGGCAGGCAGCATTGATTATTGAATAAAACTGCAGCGATGCAAAATAAAAACAGATGATAGAAGGACCACAGGTTCAATAATTAAACAAAATATTCAAACGCTCTTTTTTAAATTGAATTAAACTGCCTCTGTATGTGCTCACAGTAAATATTCAGCATACATTATTTATCTCAGTGTTTTTATTGGTCAAGATTTTTGACAGCCTCTAACACGTATTATGTGGTCCAGCAACTAATTCACAATCATTCAACATTTCAACAAACACGGTTTGCATCGATGGACAAACACATTATTTATGGAGGGAGACATTTACAGTAGCAAGGTTGGTCTAAATGTTTCCTACAGCGCTGAGAAACTCCTTCTCAAACTGGGCTATAACCAGTAGCCACTCCACGATACAGACAAACAGACAGAGAGACAGACACACAGAGAGAAACAGATAAAACTGAGCTGAACGTGATACAAAGTCTTGTTTGACTTAAAGTAACAGTGATATTTGGTTAAGGGGGGGCAGCACATTGAACTCATCTGACCACTCACACAGTATGCTTACATGCACAAACAGGGCATTCACACACATACTGATATATATAGATATATATAAAGGGCCAACATAAGGAATTAAGACATCTATGTGGTCCCTCATAAGAGAAGCTGGTGACACATGAGGGGGGGAGCCATTTTTGAAGTCATTTGATTAACATCACTTTAAACACTGCTAGATGCCGACCCCAAAGCAACCACATATTCTGCTCAAAATAACCTTCAAAACCTGGGCCCACATTTATCAACCTGCTGATTGATGTTTGGCCAAAGTACAAATCCTTCACCCTTCACTTGCAAACTTAGGAATAAAAGCTATTTATCATTTACTGTAACAATGCTCTTAAATTTTAAAAGAACCCCAGAGGTAACAGCAGTGCAATCAACAAGAATAAAGCAGGCATTTTGTTTGCTATCAATTTCCATGCATCTTTATGGTCTGCATTTTTGTTGTCGGTTATGATTCCTCTGCAGCAGAATTTCTTTCCTACTTTTGTCTTCCATTTCATCCAATTTCCTGCTATTTGATGTATATAGTTGTAACCTTTTTAAAACTGCTTCAAACCTGTGGTACTTGTGGTACAATGACTCGATTATAGCCACTTTAAATGCTCGATTTTGTTCAGCTCTATTCTGCTGTTGTATTGTTAACTCACATAATTCATCAAGTAAAGCATTTTTATGGTATCTCCAGAAGCGCTGCACTCTGTCTATTCCAGCTCAGAGCATGCTCTTAAAGGGACAGTTCACCCTAATATTAAAAATACATATTTTTCTTCTTACTTGTAGTGTTATATAATCCACAGATCTTGTTTTGAGCAGTTTCATGTAAAAAACGTTTTTTTGCTCTACCAAACTACACCCGCCGAACGACGGAGCAGGAAGCATACACTTAGTAATGGAGGAGAGGATGGTTCTTGTGACAGTGCAAGATGTAAACATTACTGGCATCCTCTTTGGCTGAGCTGTAATGTCAGCTAGCTCAGTGGGGCTGGTGAGCTAACAGTAGATGCACACTTCTGTCTAAGCTGTGATACAGTTGGCGGGTGTAGTTCGGCAGAGAGAAGATATTTCCTACGTAAAACTGCCTACAACAAGGTCTGTGGATTATCATGAGTAACCGGGTCATGATTTCTGGAAGAGACATTGCTGTTGAGTTTGAGCACCAGAAGCCAAGTGCCATCTAGTTCCAGTATACTGGTGAGAAGGCAGACATCTCAACAGCCAATATCTCAAACACTCAGCAACTCACACCAAAACAACCTAGACTAATAAACAACACTACAGGTAAGAAGACAAATATGTATTTTGGATTTTGGGGTGAACTGTCCCTTTAAGGGCTCATTTATGCTTAATTTTGATATGTATATGAACATGGTTGGAGTCTTCTGTCAGTACTTTGCCCTCATTTTGTCCATATTTGTACATGTGTTCTGAAAGCTTACGGATACGGACAAAATGGAGCAAGACTACAAGGGATCATGAGGGCAGTGTAGCGTAATTCAAACCAGATATGACTCAGGGAACAACAAAGACATTTAAAATAGGGCAGAAGGGAACAAATCTGAAAAGAATTCTCTGTCCACATGTGGTGGTGTATTTAATAGCTTCACAGACCACCACTGTGTACAACCTGCCTCCATTAAAAGGTACATTATAACTCCCTCCTCCACTGTCGCCTCGTTTGTTGTTGTCTGAAACTTTTGACTCTGCCCTCTAGTGCCTTTCATTGGCTGTATTAATGCCAACATAAAGGACACATGGAAGTACGAGGGCAGTGACGTTTGCCAAGTTTGAAACAGACGTATCTATTTTCACACACAAAGGGAGTATCAATAAGCCCTAAAGGTTACTCCTACACTTCACTTTAAGCTGTTTGCTTAATAAATGTGTCTCATTCTTCACGTTCAGAAGACTGTATTTTACTTTTCAGTTTGATAAACATGGGCCCTGATCTCACACACAGTATCTCTGTTTCCCCCCCATGAACATATAGGTGCTATATTCAAGTTCAACAGGCTATAAGTATTTTGGGATTGATTTTAAAGGAAAATAAAATTACAAAGAACAGCTTTAATGTTTTTTTATAGCACGTTTCTCTCTCTATAGCAGATTTCATGTGGCAACATCCACAGTGCACTCACCATCAAGCCACCGTAATGAAACAAAACCACATATACTCTGTATTTTATAAAGACAATAAAAACCTTTTATCACAATTAAGCCTTTTGTAGAAAATGTACATCAGAAAAATATGCAGGTGCATCCTCATAGTAAATAGTGTCTGTTTACATTATCTCTTCTTTCAGGTTGTTTTTTGTCATATACAGTATAAAGTCTCTGAATATTTACCACATTTATAAAATAGACAACAACAGCAGGGGGAGTAGAAGAGGAGAATCAGACAGTGTCTCTTTTTTTTTCCTGTCTCTAGATGGCAGAAGCTTTGTCCCTGTTGATGAAGAGGGTCTCCTGGCAGAAAGGGTTAACCAGGACCACGCTGCTGCCGCTGTAGTCTCCATTAGGGGGTAGACAGGTGTCATGATCCTGCAAATGCACATGCAGGAAAAAAAAAAACAGCGAAAGAAAAGCTGTGATTCATGATTCAGGGCTCACCATTAAGGCGACACGCTGCAGTCTACTGTGTCTAAGTCACTCTACAGGCAATAAGCAGACATACTAATGTGGGAGCGCACAGAATTAAATATGGGTCTGGTGCACCCTGGGGCTTTTAAGAAGATGGTGAACAAAGATATCTGACAAAGCTACATGAGCAGAGATAGAAAAGGAGGCGGAGGGGAAGATGTAAAAGGGAGGGATGATGTAGAAATGCTTGTTGATGGTGAGTCAGCAGTAATAAGGCAGTGCTGGAGGAGGGAGGTGTGAAAATCTAAATGATTTGTATTATGAGGCCATTTTATCAGCGAGATCCGATCAAATCAAACTAACGCTGTCATTTTGGGGTTTGTGATCATTTCGCCTGGAGCACTGTCATTTACCCAGAGCACCAGGAGAAGCTACGAGGCTGCTGATCTATAGAGACAGGTAAAACAGGGAGGGAAACAACACCTGGGTGTCACCAGGGGCATCCTACACATGATCCAACCTCAGCTTCCCTCTCCTGACGCCCCCACAGGCAGAACGCAAATACACCAATGGATGAGGAATAAAAGAAAGGAGACACAGTGAAATAGTCACTGGAGGGAAACTGATAAAAAGAACATGCAAACAGAACAAAACAACAGTCAAACTCAAATGTGGAGGAAGAGGAGGCAGAAGGCACATTTAGTCCTAACTGAACAGTGATACCAGTGTTATACAGTACCAGTTCCACCAGATGGCGCTGTGATGCACTAAAAACTGAGCTGATGCACCTAATCCAAAACTTATCTTGTTATTTTTCTCAGCATAAAAGAGACCAAATATAATTGGAAAATTGGCAGAAATTAACAGGAGCTGCATGAAAAAAAAATCAAATGATTCATGGAAATGAACTGAGGTGGAATACTTACATTCACAAGTACAAAAACAGCCAATTAGCAGCATGACAACTGATGTATATGAGTTTTCAAACTAACATGAAACCAAAGAGCTTCTTTAGGAAGTCTAACTATAGGCTGACAAACACATCCAGACTATGAATATAACGTGCTGGACAGAAGAACATGTGAAAGACAGAAAAGGGAGTCTACGCACTACATAATGCTCCCATAAAAAATACTCTATTTTTCCATCTAACTATAGGTTGAATAATTAAATATGAACTTAGAAATCATAAAAATACAGAGAATGCCAAACACATAAAAGTGTTAGTGTTAACATTACATTCCAAGTGTTCACTGGAATGGGATGTTATTTCTTATATAGCCTCTGTATTTCAAAGCTGTGTCTACATCCTACATCCTGAGCAGAATATTCTTGACTGACTGACTGACTAATAATCTAATAATCTAGTAATCATGTAGTCATCATCAAGTTTCCACTGCAGAACAACCTGCTAAAGTATTTTTTTTACCTGCCACTGACCAAACTCTGTACAGTTTTCTGTGAATCAAATAATTCATTATATAAAAAAAGATCACTTTGTATTCATTAATGTAACTGTTCCATTATATTTTCTGTCATTTCACCTTAAAGTATGCTCTAAATCTTCTTTGAAAGCCATCTCTACACTGCCTGGTATGCAATTCTGGTAGAAAATACTAAATTCTGAAAGATTTTTGCACCAAAAAAGGAAAATTTTAAAATATGTGGTCAAAAAAATCCAATCCAACTGTGTACTATGGGTGTAATCATATAATGTTACCACCTCTTCATATCATAAGACCATTAAAATTCCCTGAAATATTACAGAGGACATTACCTGAGTGACCTAATTGGTAGCTACAGTCCTGTTCAACACTTAAAGCTCTTTTATCAGCTTGTCACAAGGTGTTAACTTGTATGGAAGACTATTTCCACCAATGTGATAAAAGAAAAGTCCCGTAAGTTTTTATAATGAGAAATTTTCTCAAAATCATAACATCTTTGTCTAGAAATAATGATTTAATATCTCAAAATAATCAATTAATATTTCAAAATAATGAAAAACATTCTCAAAATAATGACTTGGTATCTAATAATAACAACTTCTGTATTTCAAAATTATGACTTTGTTTTGTTTCTCATTATTTTGAGATATTAAAGGCGCTGTGTTGAGACAGTTTCCCATTATGTTGTGATACTAATTCATTATTTTAAGATACTAAGTCATTATTTTGAGAAAGTTTCTGATTATTTTGAGACACAAGTCATTATTTTAACATACTAAGTCATTTTGAGAAAGTTTCTCATTATTTTGAGATATTAAGTCATTATTTTAAGATAATAAGTCATATTTTTTAGAAAGTTCCTCATTATTTTCAGATACTAGGTCATTATTTCGAGAAAGTTTCTGATTATTTTGAGATACTAAGTCATTATTTTGAGAAAGGTTCTCATTATTTTGAGATACTAAGTCATTATTTCGAGAAAGGTTCTCATTATTTTCAGATACTAAGTCATTATTTTCAGATACTAAGTCATTTTTTTTAGAAAGTTCCTTATTATTTCAGATACTAGGTCATTATTTTGAGAAAGTTTCTTATTATTTTGAGATACTAAGTCATTTTTTTTTAGAAAGTTCCTCATTATTTCAGATACTAGGTCATTATTTTGAGAAAATTTCTTATTATTTTGAGATACTAAGTCATTATTTTGGGAAAGTTTCTCATTATTTTAAGATACTAAGTCATTATTTTCAGATACTAAGTCATTTTTTTAGAAAGTTCCTTATTATTTCAGATACTAGGTCATTATTTTGAGAAAGTTTCTCATTATTTTGAGTTACTAAGTCTTTTTTTTTTTAGAAAGTTCCTCATTTCAGATACTAAGTCATTATTTAGAGAAAGTTTCTCATTATTTTGAGTTACTAAGTCATTTTTTTTAGAAAGTTCCTCATTATTTCAGATACTAAGTCATTATTTTGAGAAAGTTTCTCATTATTTTGAGTACTAAGTCATTATTTCGAGAAAGTTTCTCATTATAATGGTCTTATTTTATCACATAGACGCAGAAGTTGGCTTCAATATAGTTGGTATAAGGTTTAAAAACTGTACTTGTCAATTAAATTGAATTGTTTTCCCTTACTGTTTTTATTCACCAACAGCACGAATTTGTAATAACAGTACACTGGTGTACTGATTGGACAATACTTTCGAATCCCTTTACTAGATGTGAAAAATGAACTCCTAACAAGTAATTTTAATAGATTCCCTGCAGGGAAATTCTCTCCAAAAAGCATCTCTGTAAATCGTAGTAATACAGTGTCATGCTTCAGCAGGCCTCGGGGCTTGCTGACAGGGGAGATTGAACATGGATCCTCTCGTTGTTTCCATACTCATTAAAACCATTCTGCTGACTGATAGTGAAACATCAAGTAAATGTCCCTCCACTTCTGTGTGCAGTGCTGTGCACTAATAGAGTCAGTGTGCCAGTAGTTTTTACCTCACTCTCCAGAGTGTGTATCTCTCTGGGCAGCTCCACAGCGTGCCTGCTGAAGTAGTCCATGGTGATGGCGTTGTTCCAGTAGCTGAGGTTGTTCTCTTGACTTGACGACTTCTTCTTCCTCCTCATACAGCACACAGTCAAAAGCACAGCTAGAGCGGGCAGAGACAGGAGAGGAAAATGAGGGGTTAGTACAGTGACTGGAAGAGCTGCTGCTTCAAATAGCCTCTGAAAGCACCCACACAAGCTGCTCAGGTAGAGGCTGTCATGTTTCACGACAACATGCCACTGTTACAAGAAAAATACCATCTTAAAACACTGTTTGAGATGGCGACTGATGGTGCGCCTTGTAGTCATTTAAAACAACAAAACTGTCAGTCTCTCAGCAAGAAATCACGCAACAAAATAATTTATGATCAAAGCAAAAGAAATCCATATTTCTCTGTCTCCAACAGAATGAAAAAAAATCGTGTTTTGCTTAAGGTGCAAGTCTGCTACGCAATGAAAATACTCTCCTGTCCTTGCTGTTGTTATGCTACTGCGCTTTCTCCAACTTAATGCAACAAGATGAAGCCCTGAAGGTTGTCTGGAGGCTGTCAAAAGGTATTCGAAGAAATGTGGTAGATCACTTACTGAAGCCAGTGTTAACCAGGAAAGCTGAAGAAAAGTCAATGTGTGAAATAAAGACATGACAGTGTTTTATTACAAAATACCTTGACTGTGACCTGGGGTGAAGTTTCCTGAAAGTTCTGATGTACAGGGTTTAGGGGATATATTGGCAGAAATTTATTATAATATGGTATGGATGTTTTTTTAGCGTATACTCAAATAAAAATAGGAAACAGTGTTTTCGTAACCTCAGATGAGCTGTTTGTATCTACTTAGGGAGCTGGTTCTCATCCAGAGTCTGCCATGCTGCACTGCCATGTTTCTACAGTAGCCCAGAACAGACAAACCTAACACTGGCTCTAGATAGGACCATTAGCATTTGCATTTTTTTTTCTGTCACAATAGTTTGCAGCCCCTGCAGGATGAGTCAAACAGCATCTGAGAAACACTGATTTCTAGTGTGAAGCTGCTTTATTCAATGTTTTTACAAGTTTTAATTAGCTGCTTCATTTGTGTTGGAGAGGAAGAGACCTCTGCGGATAATTCGGCTCCTGGTAAAATCCTCCTGAATAAACAAATCCTAACTGAGGCAATCCTGCTTGGCACATGGGAGAAATTTCAGCTGGCTGCAATCTGCAATCCTCACTGCTACTAAACCCTACACACTGCTCCTTTAAAGGTCTAGTATGTAGGATTTAGTGGCATCTAGTGGTGAGGCTGGAGATTGTAATCAACTTTAAACTTCTCCCGTGTGCCAGTCATGTAGGAAAACTACGGTGGCCAATGTGAAAATGTAAATGGCCCTATCTAGAGCCAATGTTTAGTTTGACCGCTCTGGGCTACTGTAAAACAACATGGCAGACTCCGTGGAAGGGGCCCACTCCATATGTGATATAAACAGCTCATTCTAAAGTAACAAAAACACAACAATTCTTAGTTTCAGGTGATTATACACTAATGAAAGATTGTTGTCTGCATGATCCTGTTTAAATTGTTCTTAAATAAGAACCATAATAGGTAGAAAGCTAAAGCTGCTGTCTTCCAAGTCATCACGTCACTCGTTACCTTACATTACATGTGGTGCAAACATGGTGACAATGTGCATTAATGCCAGTATTTGCTCACATTTCTACATTTACGTTGTGCCGATTTCAGGAATTTGAAGCATTTGAAGATACTCCATTTGAATTACCAGTGTAGGCACTGGTGGTACATTGCTGTTGCAGGTCTCAAAGGGTTTTAAAGGAATCGTTTGACATTTTGGGAAATACTTTGCTTTCTTTCGGAGAGTAACATGAGACGATTAATAACACTCAGACGTCAGAGTGGTATGGATTTTCTCTCTGCACTAAACAAAATGAGCGAGCTCATTAAAATATACAACTATTCCTTAAAATAGATTTTTTTATGATAGTAACATTAATAGGTTTTAACTCAAGGTCAGCGAAACTCATTACATTCATTAATTTCCAGCTGCTCTACAATTACTCACAGCATGACGACACAGGCACACTGATGGCCAGCACGATCCACACTATGTCCATCCTGCTCAAGCAGATGGTCATGCGGGACGGCGGGGGGTCAACGGTGGGGCCTGAGCTGTTGTCGGGTGTCCAGGGGCCATGGGTAGTGGAAGGCACCTGCCGGAAGTTCCCGGTGGCTTCGGAGGCGGGCTCCGAGCTGTTCCCCTGACCAGGTGCATCCTCGACTGAGCTGCTGTTAGAGAGCAGCCCTCCGGGTGCAGTCACATTCCCCAACGTTTGTGCCACAGGGGCATTGTCTGTGCCATTACCTCGAACCACCTGACCAAGAGTTACCCCAGCGGTCTCGTTGGGTGCAGTGTGGTTGTTTGGGATGACTGTTGGATTCTGTGTGTTGAGGCCGAGCACAGTGGACAGCGCTGGAGTGGACGCGGTGGAAGTTAGATTTTCAGGCGGGCTCTGGCCTGGAGTGACAGACCCTGGCTGCGGCTCTAACACCAGCTCACTAGTGGGAGGCTCGCTTACTCCGCGCACCTCCCTCAGGGTGATGGCGTGGTGTGCAGCCAGCCCAGCAGCACCCCGAGCATGCTCCCTGAGTTTCAGGCCTGCTGCAGGATCAGCATTCATCGATGAAGAGGAATAAGAGGGGCGCTCAAGATCTGGAACATGCTTCCAGCCGGGGTCGGCAGATTCCTTCACACTCAGCTTCTGAGGCTCTACGTGATGTGCAGCGAGCGCGTCTCCTCTGTTTGATCCAGAGCTGGACAGAGGAGCCGGGGGGTTTGGAGCTCCTCTGGCAGTAGATTCCACATCTATATTTGGGACCGCTGTGCTGGGAGATTTAGGGCTGCTGTGGCTGCTGGCCTGGTTAGTGCTGACAGTAACTGGGTTATGGACTTGAGGTACCCTGACCAATTTGTGCATGTGGCCTTGGTTTACATTATCAGAGCTCAGCTCCAAGGGCTGATTCACATGAGTGCTCACAGTGTTTGGGGTCACGCCATGGACTGGAGGGTCATCATGAGCCAGGCTGGAAGATTTGGCCGTGTGAAGCAAGGCCAAAGGGTGGAGGGTGACAGTAGGGAGGATGTTTGAGGGCTGAGTGCCTCCTTTGGATGACCATTCTCCGCTGCTGGAGCCTTCCTGATGCCAGTCCGGTGGGGGAGGTTTGAGCGCAGAGAGGGGACTGCTGTGGGCGGCTGCCATGGAGACCTGGGGTGTCTGGCTGAGATACGGCTCCTGTGCTGATGACACCAGTCCTACTGGCAGTGCTAGGAATGCTAGGACACCTGTAGAGAAAGAGATGGAAAGCTTAGCTTTAGCTTCATGATTTATTAGGTTATTCCTCTGTAATTGTGTATTTTCAGCAACTTTAAATCATTGCTCTCAAGGATCCTACTGAGCAAAGCTAGATGAGTGTGCAGCCCTTCAGCTGAAACCGACTGTTCAGGTGTTCAAAAGAGACGCGTAGCCTTGTCTCACATTCATTATGCTTCTCAGCCTTTCATCTACTGAACCGCTGTGTTTAGTTTAACTAGGTGAGTGCTTTATTAACTGCATTATTCACTACTGTCTGTACCCGTCCATGCACCAATGGCTTTGTTACTCTGCAGAAATTCTTTAAGGGCTCACTCTTTACCGAGGTCTTAAAATAACAAGCAATTATTTGATTCCAATCTCCACGTAACACTGAAAAAAAGTACTTTAGTTGCACAGTTCATACATTTCCACTGCAGTTTCACTAGTTTTGATCATTTCCAGTATTTTAAAATAAGATGTCTTGATGGATTGTCTGAATAAGTACTTTTTCTGACTTAAATAATGAAGTAAAAATGCATTTGCAGCCAGTCAAACTGTCACTCGCTTCGTGCTCAACACCAGACAAAATGACATGTATAGATATTTTTACAGTGGACAGATTCATGACAGTCATAGTGTCAAAATAGCCCACTTAACATGCTAAAACCATCTCAGAGAAGCTGACAGATTCACTTTCTCAAGCTCAATCCCATAAGGAGGCTGTGTAGTGACAAGCCATTAGCAGGTGCCTGTGGGGAATATTGGTCCTATTATGTTATCCAGACAGAAAGTCATAGAGGGAGAGACGTGCAAAGGCTTATTAATTTCCCCTTTGCTCCCTCCCTTCCATCCCTTATTGACACTGTTAAACACAGCTAATGTGAAACATTAGTGGAGCTCCCACAGGGCCGTTTCTATGTGTTCAGCTAAGAACAGAACATGCAGTAATACTGAGCTAATATTAAATAAATCCTGGTCTGAATGAGGTTATGTAGCATGATGTTGCAGATGGTGTGAGAATACAACAAGTTTCTGTTATTTTGACATGTATTTGTATTACATTTTTTATTTTGCTAAATCATCACTAGTTTATTGCTTAAAGGGTAAGACTAGCTATATTCTATATCTTTCTGATTGTCAACAAACTCCATGAGAAGTATCCCACAATCCCTTATGTTTTCTAAATACTTTTTAACTTCCAAACCTGTCTGTGGCACTCATGTAGTCATTCCTGCTGACGATGAACATTTAAAAGGCTCATAAATTTCCTAAAACAGACTTTTTAAACACAAAGCTTTCGCAAACTTTACTTAAAGAGCAATAAATAGTGCATTTGTTAGGGACTATTTTCAGATGTGGAGTCAAACATATTTGGTTTGCTACTGATTGTTTATGGCTGCAGGACAGTGTACATGAGAGTGACAGGTAACAGGGTGTCTACAGGTATCGGACACTTACATTCAATGATTTTTAAGACATTTTCAAGATAATTTTAACAAAATTTAAGACTGATTTTTGGACAAATCATAATTTTTTATTCAACTGCAGGTAAGTACAGCCTAAAGGTTAGCAGTTTGTGGTCCTGAGCAGAAGTTGGTTTATGCAAGTATAAAGTAAAAAGACAGCATTACGCTCAGTGGTAGGTTTAAATGGATAGTTTAGATTTTTGTAGGTGGGGTTATATGAGGCTCTTATTCACAGTCAGTATATTACCTACAGTAGATGTCTGTCAGTTTCAAGAAGCAGGCAGGAGTACCACCACAGAAGATAAGCGATGTACTGCTGTGGATGAGGGCAGCAGCAAAATGAATTTTATCCACTTAAAAAACAGTATCAATATCTCAGTATCATATTGAGAGTATTTTTTTTTCTGCTTTACCTTGCCACAGACAGCTCTTTCTGACAGGGAAGCCGTTAAAGACTTCAGTGCCCCATCTATGCTCTCCTCAAAGCCACCAGACTCCACTGACAAGAACAGTAATTTTACCTTGCTTAATACAGTTGCTGCTGGTTTACCGCTGCCTCCACCAATTAGTTTGTTGAATCCAAACTAATTCCTTTAATCGCCAAAGTCACACAATAAGACAAACAAACTGACTGATCGAGGCAGCGGTAGACCAGCAGTAGACCGGCAGTGGTACTGTTTTTCTCAATGCAGTCTGGTTTTGAAGAGAGCGATTTTACAGCTCCAGTTCCTCGTTGGAAATCACCAGTCTGGCAGCAAAATAAAACAGCGACTTTTTTTGGGTGGCTAAAATATGTTTGTTGCTGCTCCCATCCACAGTAGTATATTGCGTCAACTTGGACTGTGCCAAATGACATCTACCGTAGGCTACAGCACGGCTATGGATTAGTCTCTCACGCAACCCCACTTCAAAACATCCAAACCATCCCTTTAAAGATTTGTGACATCAGATGTGGACTTAAATGCAGAAGAGCTTCACTTGTTTTTTTTTAAAAAAGGAATTAAACAATGGACAAATAGATAAAGAGTTTGTGACAATTAAGACCTTACAAATTAATATTTAATACTATTTAATGTCTTTAAAGGCCTAATATTTACAAAATGAACTCCAGACTTCTTGAAGGACCCTACAGACACCCTGCTTAATTTAAACTACAGTGCGTGTGTGATCATGGTAATAAAGGAACATGTCACCCAGTGCAGCAGGTAATGTGTTTTGGACAACAATGGAGGTCTGAGACACAGACAAGGAAGAGCTATCAGGCTTTGGATGCACAGGATTCTTTAGGAGGATCAATTCATTGTTGTTTGGCTCTTTTCATGTGATTTGTTGACAAAAAGAAAAACAGCATTGTTTCATAAAACTCCCCAAAGCAAGAGTGATAGAAAAAACACAGTGTGTAAAGCCACCAATATGACCTAGATGTCGTGGCCATCGTTTAACCATGGTGCTCAGTAACTATGGAAACCAAGTTTCAATTACCAAGAGGGGAAGAAGAGAAGGAGATTGAAGAATAGGTGAGAGAAGAAATCTGTTGAACGTGTTGAAAGAAAAGGGACAGAAGAAGCAGAATATTTTAGAAAATGATGAATTTTAAAAAACCAACAAGCCTGGGCAAGTCAATATCAGCAATCTCAAATTTATTTGACATGGAGAGCTTTTCCATCCTCCGTCCTCTTTGTTCACCGGGGGATTTAAAATACACCACAGCAGAACCCCAAAGCACTGACTACTTAAACTGGGCCTCTGAATCATTAATCATATTCCTCCATACTCAATCACACAGACTACCAGGATAGAGGGTCCAGGCCCTGTCTTCCATTAACCAAGCCTGTCACGTCTCTAATCCACGGAGCCCACTCCAGACTCATATCTGAGGAGATAACACACATGGCCATCCTTGATTTATGACTGCTTGTCTCTCCTAAGATGATCCTTTAGGCAGGGAAATGGAACACAGACAAACCCAGGCTATCAAAGCTTAAGTATTTGGACTATTGCTGATCGTCTGTTATGTGAATGGTGGTCACATTAGGACAAATTCATCTCTTTGAGATGTGCACAAGACATTAGGGACTGCTGGTTATTTATGAGGGGGGAGGGGTGGTGCAACACCAGGTGGCTGTCAAATATTTTGTTAAGCACTGGGGAGGAACTTGTGTTTTTATTTTGGCTCAGGGAGGGACATACAACTTTAAATAGCTGGATTTTGTATTTATTTTAAATACCCTCCTCTGAGCTCCAAATCCCACTGGCAGGTTTGAGAGGCGTCTTTTCTTTAAAAAATCACCAAAATTAGACAATTTATCACAGCGAGAAACTGTAAAAATAGACATCATGTTTGGATTGAGGAAAAATAGAGAGTGCTACACTGGGTTAATGCTCTGTGTAGTCAGTTGTAAAAAAAAGAATCAGGTGCTCTTCAAGGATGGGGCAAAGAGTCACATAAACATAAAAAACAACTGGCCAGCTCACTCAGGGTAAAAGTCCATGGTACAGGCAGGCAGTCCAAAATGCATCCAAGGCACTCTCATTTATTAATACATGGACAAACCAATGCGTTTCTACTAGAGAGTCCTCATCCATCCAGCCATTTTCTAACCGCTCTTGAGGGTCGCGGGGGGGCTGGAGCCTATCCCAGCTGACACTGGGCGAGAGGCAGGGTACACCCTGGACAGGTTGCCAGACTATAACAGGGCTGACACATAGAGACAGACAACCATTCACACCTATGGACAATTTAGAGTCACCAATTAACCTGCATGTCTTTGGACTGTGGGAGGAAGCTGGAGTACCCGGAGAAAACCCACGCTGACATGGGAGAACATTCAAACTCCACACAGAAGGGCTCCTGCACCTGACAGTGCTAACCACCACACCACCATGCTGCCCGAGAGTCTTCATCACGGTGTAAAATGCATTGGAAACAGGTGTGCAATTTAAGAACCTATGTGAGGGTCATGTGACACAGGTCACATGACATCTTGGTATAACCCTACTAGACAAAAATCCACATTGACAAAAATTGCAAATGAAAATGACATAAATGTAAACTATAAATAATGAAAATATTTAGTAACAAGAAAAAAATATTTGATGCCAAATAAATAGAAAGAAAACAACAGTAAGTTGAAACACGTAAGTTATCCTTGTGGCAACAATTGAATCATAGGCAACTGGACTTAGATTTGTCTAGAAGACGTTTCGCCTCTTATCCAAGCGGCTTCATCAGTTCGTAACGCAACCGGTCTGACTAGTCCCCACTAGTCTGACAAACAGTGGAGTAAGACTCAGGTTTTTAACCTCTGTGGAGGTGTACGCCCACCACTCTCAAAGGACAATACTTCGTTAGTGGAGTTTCACTGGACCATTGTTTGGGTCCGGAGAGTCACACTAGTGAACGACAGTCGTCAGGAGTGAGTGGGGCCACTGGTGAACAACAGTCGTTAGGCATGATGTGTGGTTACCAGTGAACGACTGTCATTATGTTTCTTTGAGCCACTTGAGGTTAGTTTCAGGCAGTCTTTGTTATTCAATCTCCTAGGTACCGTAGCAAGAGCTGCATTGTAGATGGGGGATAGGTGATGTCGCAAGCCACCTCCCCTGTTTAGAGACGGTTTCTCTATTCTGACGTAGATGGATTCGACTGTTGTTCACCAGTGGCCCCACTCACTCCTGACGACTGTCGTTCACTAGTGTGACTCTCCGGACCCAAACAATGGTCCAGTGAAACTCCACTAACGAAGTATTGTCCTTTGAGAGTGGTGGGCGTACACCTCCACAGAGGTTAAAAACCTGAGTCTTACTCCACTGTTTGTCAGACTAGTGGGGACTAGTCAGACCGGTTGCGTTACGAACTGATGAAGCCGCTTGGATAAGAGGCGAAACGTCTTCTAGACAAATCTAAGTCCAGTTGCCTATGATTCAATTGTTGCCAGAATGGAATTGACCTGGATAAATGAGAATATCCACAGACGTAAGTTATCCTTGTATCAATAAGGGCTTGCATTTTTGGACTGCCTGCCTGTACTATCATCTTTGGATTTTCAATTCTCTGATGGTCTTCGGCCACATAAAGCACAGTGAAGGCTTCTGTCACTTTATTCCATATGTCTCATTTAAAATTTTGCCAAAAAATAAACCATTTACACTAACCACATCCTGAAAATGATATTAAATTCTGCGCTCATACTTGCACGACATGAGCCATGATGCACATTACTACTTTTATCTTGTGCACTGTATTCTATCATGTGCAGTATTATTCTTCAGAATCTTGATCACTTGTAAATGTAGTGCAACATCATTTTATCAGTCATGTGCAATATTACATCTCGTTGTTATATCAAATTTAATATAACATTGATTATCAGGAGCAGTCTGTTTTTCCATCATTTTGGTTCATTCTTAGTAGCTGTTGTACTTGTCTTACTCATATTGCTACCCTGGCCTGCTGGACACTGGTTTTTGCTTTTTCTCCTAAAAAACACTTCTATCTTGTATATTTGTATACTTTGCCAGATATCTAATACTCTATTGTGCCCAGTGAGTGACCTACTGGTTGTTCTGGTCGGTACTGGTTGTGAATCGTTAACATTTTGGTTTTGGTATAAATAAAGTTCTACTGAACTGAATTTAACTGAATGACAATAGTGAAAAATTAAGCTTTTTTCAACTCAAGGATTTTGTGTTGCGCTTTTAACTTTAAAATATCAAAGGGTAAGTTTTTGAAACTTATCAAACCTTATATTAGCTGTTTGTTTTGGCAATAACTCTCACTCCTGCACTGTTTGCTTGTTGCATGGGCCCCAATACCTACATCTATAGTGAATATTTAAAAAACTATGGCTACTCATGGTGGACAGGAGGGTCATGCAGGGTAATACTATAACAAATTATTCCATATTGAAGTGCATAAACAAAAACACAATACAAAAGAGAGAAAACAAGACAAAATAATAATGAATAAAAGCATTGTAATGACAAATACGACGGTGTAATCTATCAAATACTAACTTTTAATATAGGATAGGTAGAGAGTTACACATGGAGATAGATTCGTCTCAATATTTTTTGTGTGAGATCAACAATCCATGTGTAAATGTTTATCTGTGATTATAAAACAACTTCCACAAATACAAAAAATATTTCTAAACTCAAAAATATATTTTGCAAATATAAAACAGATTCACAGATACACACAAGACTCACACAAGTGTGTGTAAAATGCAAATCAGCAAGTGTTGAGATTCACAAATAAATTGGATTCACAAATATGTTTTCAAAAGTTGTAAATGTTAAGAAGATAGTAAGAAAACTTTTTCATTTACTTGTAAATTATTCAAATGTATTCACAGGCATTTTTAAATTTTTGGAATTTAATCATTTGCAGCTTTGTTTTATATTTGCAGAAGTTTACAAATCTCTTTTCTATTTGTGGAAGGTGTTTTAAATTTTTATTAACACACGGATTGTCGATCTGTTCACACAAATAACAGTGACATAATGATAATTAATTAATTAATAATACTGGGACAAATCTATCTCAGAATTTACCGCTGCAAGCAAGGCAGAGTAATAATTTGTTTTTCAAAAAAAAAAAAGAAGAGGTAAAAGAGATATCAGAGGCTAGTTGAGAGCAAGGATGTTAACAATGTTGTGGTCTGGTTTGGGTCAAACCTTCAATCAGTACCTAAACCTGACTGTCACAACCTGGCAACCCGACACTTTGCCTCTACTGAATAAAACATATCTCTCAGACTCCCTTTACAAAGTTATATCAGAAATGTGCAAACTAAATACTCTGGCACACAAACAGGAACACACTCTTCTGATTTGTCCGGCTGATCAGAAACGCAGCATAAAGATGTTTGGACTCACGCTGATCCGTAACCAACATAAAGATTAATATTCAGTAAGGGACTTTGCAGTTTAGTCAGATCATGTTTTATTTAAGATCACATCTAAAATGTTAAAGGGCTGAATGTGCTTTTAAAGAAAGCTTGTACTCAGACGTCTGACTGCGCATATATTCATTAGTGCGGAGTATGAGTGAGGTTAACACAGGCATTTCTGTATCAAATGCTGTGTTAACTTCTGACATTTATTAGTTTACTTTGTGTGTGAGACTCTTTCTTTAGCTTGAGTATTATTTCTATTATTAAGGGTTATAATAGTTGCATGACTCATATGAGAACGCACATTGATGTAAATGAATTACTGAAGAGTTTACGAGAGGATTAAAGGAACACTTCACCCACAATAACATTATTTGTATATCAATTACTCCGCCATGTTACCTTGAATATGTGAAGAAAACTTTGTTTTCTCACACGTCTCCACAGTGAATGGAGAATCATAAAAAGGCAAACATTCTTTATTAATAGAAGTCGTAGGGGACCACATTTAACAACAACAAACAACAAAACTATATCAACATGTTGACAAACTCTTAGACAACTCCTGAAGTGTAATCCAAGCTCATGCTCAGTACTTCCCAAACGCGTGCATTTTTGCTATAACGTCACCATTTTTATATGTCAGTACAAAAAGTGTCATGCCTGGGTACGTACATGCACCAGAACTATGCTCAAGTGGAACTCATACACACACGTGTGCTTAGGCATACTACTTGTAGACGTAAGTGTTTTATATTGCATGTTTTGGCAAAAATGCATGTGTACTGGGAAACACTGAGCACACGACTGGATAAGTGAGACTTAAATTATACTGCACGAGTTGTGTGAGAGGTTGTTAACAGATGTTTTGATATAGCTTTGCTGTTGTTAAACGCGGTTCCCTTTTACTTCAGTTCATGAAGACTGTTCACCTTTTTTTGGATCCTCACTTCATCTTAAAAGGCATAAAAGAAAAACAACGTTTTACGTTTTAGATCTGCTGCACTGCTGGTGATCCTCAGGGTTTCCCCCCCACACAACGGGATATCGGATCATAACTACTGAACATATTATAGCAGCCACAGTCCTTGTGTTAACCCTTCTATGTGTTTTATGTATGCTGATTAGGATGTGTAGTCCCCTGCACCTGATCGGCTCCACCTGCTTAGGCATCGGCCTTGCCCAGGCTGACAAGGTGGGGATTGTGACTGGGGCAGCACCTGGTCTGGCCTCTCCAATCCAGAGGGTGCAGCTCAGGAGCCAGGATCTACAAACCCCCCGCCAGCTTGATAGTCAGGGTGGTTTGAATTTTTCTGCCCACCTGCGTGCCTCTCATTATTGTACACATTACACGCTATGTTGTTAATTGTTGAATAGTTTTTTGATGGAACTAGTATTGAGGTACTTTTTAAACTGCCTGGCGGACTAGTCATGGAGTAGTTTTAAAAACTAACAATGCAAACATGCAGCATTATTTGCTTTGTTAGAAACACTAGGTGCAGGGGTGCTGTTTTATCTTTTTCTTTTTTTTTTTGCGTCTTTGTTTTCCAGCAAGTAACTAAGGATAGTTAGATTTGTATTTTCACTTTTGGTTTTGTTTAGGTAAGGTTAATAACTCTTGTTTTAAGAGTGTTGTTTTGGTTATATTTCTTTCTCTGAGTTGAACAGCACCCACGAGCTCTTTTTTCATTGTAGTTTGCCTCACATTTTTGTTTGTATCAGGTATCCAAAAATATCAGATTTTATGCAAGCAGCAACCTCTGCAGCTGAAAAATGAAGCCAGTGTCGAAGTGCTAAAACTGCAGTTCACTGAATGGCCAAAAGAGGCTAGCGCCCAACAAAATAAACCCCCTACAGACCCCCATGTTAAAATGCCCAACTTTAAAGCAGAAATAAACATGAGGACAGCCTGGTACAAAAATTGTTTGTGGTCTCTAACGTCTAATTTCAACACTTATGACAACTGTACAGCGGTGAATTTTTTAGAACTCACTGTTTACGTTTCATTAAGGCCCAAAGTCACGCATATTTAAGGGTGTGGCGGCTTGAGCGACAGGCTGTCTGCATGGTGTCGTTATGGTTTCTGAGTCCTGTCCACCCCTCCCTCCCCCACAGCTCCAGTTTCGTGTCCAAATATGGTCACTTCTGGCTCCAAAAACCCAATGCCAAGTCCACACACCAATGGGTGACGTCACGGTAGGTACGTCCATTATTTTTACAGTCTATGATTTTATGTAGCCTCCCTTTCGTTTCAGAAGCTGGGCCGTAACAACTATGTACAATATCGTAGCATACCCTACACCGGAGAAAAATTGGGCAAGATGATCTTAAAAACCATCAACAGAATCTGGGCTTTGCTGACGATTGTCAGGAATCAGGGATCAGGCCCAAAACTGGCCTGATTCTCATGTGGTGTGTGCCCGGCTTTAGCCAGCTAACGTTAGCTAAAGTGAGGAAGCTGTGCTAAAAACTGTGCAGATAACAATACAGCAATGCTGATAGAAAAATGGACAAATCTGCCTTAATGGGCAGATTTAATATGAAAACAATGAATGGTACAGGGAGATGGAGTAGCATGTCCAGTGGCAACAGCTTCTTCATTTTTCAGAACATACTAAAAGCAGGAGTCAGCAAAACCTGACTGAAAGCAAACCAGAGGACACAGAAGAGTCTCTAAATACTAAAAATATCCAAATAGAAGCTATCATGATATTGCAATATGTTTCCCACTGTGATTATTTGTTAACATGAATCTATTTTGACCCAAACAGCATTATATTGTTAAATTTGTGTGTGTGTGTGCAGGGATTACATAAGTATCCGTGTGTTCTTACACATGCACTGTGTTGCACGCTGAGGCAAATGGGTGTAATTTGTCACAACAGCTGTGCGTCTGGCTGATGGAGTGAGAGCGTAAGCAGGGTGAACGCAGACAGAGAGCCCGGCACGGCCCGGCCTCCACAAAGACATGCAGCGGGGGAAGCAGGCACAGCGAGTGAATTAACTAGAGAAATGATTGAAAAGGCCTGAGAAGTGAATTGAGCTTTATGAACATCCATTATTGAGTTGAGGCACTGGGAAGAACATGAGAAAATTGGATGGAAAAGGGAAAGAATAGCAAGGTCGCACAGGGTCTTAAAATGTGCAACAAGGAGGCCAGAGGTGTAGTGGGGAGCGAGAGGGGGAGATGTGTGGGTGTTTCATCAGCGATAAGACATGAACAAAAGCAAAAAGGTTGGATTAGACATATTAGAGCAAGGACCAAAAAAGGACACTCGACACAGGAGAGGGAAATAGGTGTGAGAGATATGAGAATATAGGAAGCACTTTTTCTTTAACATTTGTCTTGCTCAGCAACACTCGTCTACTCAGCACGATTCTTTTCAACATTGTGCCTGTTGGCTGTTTTTCACCGGACATTGAATTTTTACTCATACACACACACACACACACACACAAAAAACCAGCCAAAAGAGTACATTTTCAGTGTTGATGATGAAAAAGAGGAGGTGAACAACAATGCACTGAATCTTTGCTCAGTAGAAGACAAAAAAACAGCAAAAGTGGTGTGTTTAATTCCAGTGGTGGCAGACGTCTGTTTTCCTCTAAATGTGGCACAAATATTAACAGAATTTTCTGAAAATCAGCAAAAGAAAATGCAAATTTATGCACTTTTCCATCAACTACTGTCTCGTAAAGATTAGCAGTAGGTGGTGCTAGCTGTTATCTACCACTGCACAAGAAGGCGCAACGAGATGTTGTAATTAGCAGACCACCAGTCAAACCTCAAATGAAGGAAAACAATGGATATATAATAAGGCAGGGTACACCCTGGACAGGTCGCCAGACTATCACAGGGCTGACACATAGAGACAGGCTACCATTCACGCTTACATTCACACCTACGAACAATTTAGAGTCACCACTTAAAGTAGCCTGCATGTCTTTGGACTGTGGGAGGAAGCTGGAGAAGGCGTAGAAAACCCACGCTGACACGGGGAGAACATGCAAACTCTGCACAGAAGGATGATGGATTACAACCTAGAACCCTCTTACTGTGAAGTAACAGTGTTAACCAGGTGGCACAGTGATGTCAACCAGAATTCTACATTTGTCAAGTACAGTTGAGGTGACAAAGAGGAAGTTAAACCAATGATCAGAATAGTCGCTCTTATGACCAAGGTCATGGTTTTTTTTGGAGCCAACATTTACAGGGAACATGTAATAAGCAGACAGTCTGAGGATTCTCCAGCAAGAAATTTTGAACATCACATACCTCTTTTCCTGCATTCTGGTGATTTTTTTGCCACAATTTGTGCCTTCTGTGCATCATTTTGTGGTGGAAAACTCACGGTACTTTCTGCTTCAACTGCGCTTCAACTCTCTATTTAATATTTGTCTGTGAGCTTCTGTAAACGCCACTGCTTTTCATTATAAAAATTCTCAGTGTTTACAAACAGTACCTGACAATCCCGCATATGATCAAAGGTCCTTCTCCTTGCCTCGACACACAGCTTACACTCTTATCACTCTCACCAACCTGTTGCCCTCACTATCTTTATCACCCAGCCGATCACCTCAGAATAGCACATGCTAATATCCTGAAGACAAACAACGTCCCAGGTGAAATTACTATGAGATTATGTCCCCATTTATTTGACTAATGCCGCCTGTTTTCCATTACCTAAGCTCAGGGTGTATGGAGGGAGTGGCAATTTATGCAGGAAACCTGCTGAATTAGGGCTCTTTTGAATGCATAGGAAGCTGGTGACATTCGTTGAAGTCCTCCATTGATGCCATCGGGGACATCAATAAATCATGTTGCAAAGCAGGATCCTGCGCACTGATCCAATGCAGGCTTTGTCCCACCAATCATTCATTATTAGACTCAATGTCAGGGGACAGGGGCCAGAGCGCCTGTCACTGAATCTAAAGTTACACTTGTGGTGAAATAAAAAAACAAAACATTTACTCCTGCTGATGAAATTCTGCATGAAACTTTTGCCATGGATCCAATCATATGCGGAGACTCCATTCCAGAAGAACCATATTGTTCAGGCGCACTAATCAATCATACTGGAGCACTTAGTGTGTGGTATGCAGGCTATCAGTGCTTATGCACTAGCCTGGCTGCATGATCAATCCTGAGGAGGGGGGGCTACCCGCTGCCGTGGAGGGTAGGGATATTTATCTTTCTTTCCAGGGGTCACCTCATGCTCCATGCGATGGAGAACGATGTGGCTTGAATGCACAGTGACAATCTGCCTATGAAGCAAGTGCTGGAGCCCGGCCGGTTGTGTCGCATCATCAGCGGGCAGCTGGCGGTGGCACTATTCGAATTGGAGGCTCGACAGGAAGCCAAAAATAGGAGCTGCAAAATCATCCATCAATAGGGCTCGTGACGGTTCGTCAGGCTGTACTTCTGAAGTGTTACTGCTCTGTCATCTCCCTGCTCAGGCAGCATGACGGGGAATAAAGGAAGAAATGTGTGTGTATAGGGAACAAAATGCAGACGTCCAGTGAGAATCTGGCCAAGGTCACATGTATAAACGGATGAAAGTGAAACACAATGATAAAAGCTGCAGTGAGATTAAACACCTGACAATATAATGATGTCTGGTATTAAATCTTTACTATCCTTTTTATTATAGCTCTGCATACTTATAAAATATTTACAGAACTGTTTTAATTTTAATCTTATATTCTTGTTGTGCAGGGACCAAAGATAAAAAAGTAGCCTTTTACTTAGTTCAGGCATATGTACAGTTGTCTTATTAATGTTTATTAATGTGCACTGCCCCCGTTAAATCAATGAAATAGTGAATAAATAAGACTTAATGTTTGATTGTATTTGCTTCAGGGGGTAATGTCCAAGCACAGTAACAACCTGGATCATCTGCACTTGAGAGGAAGTAGATAAAATGTGAAATAAATTGAATGATTAATTCACAAAGTGTTCCTTCCATTATAAGACATTTCCATATCAAACACCAGCGAAATGTTGGCATTGTACATTTTTGCTAACAAACAGGTACGTAACATTTGAACATTATTAAGTAGCAGTGCCACGAGAAGCTGTTGTTGAAACTACATGTTTCAATAACACTGTGGCTACCGTGTGCTTAGGTTTAGGCACAAAAAACCCTTGGTTATGATTGGGAAAAGATCATGTTTTGGCTTAAAACATGCAGTCTTAGGGGCACAATCCCCAGCAGTAAAAGCTACAATCTAAGGGTAAAAAACAACAGCTTCTCGTGGCACTACACCCTGCTCGAAAAACAGTGATGAGTCGCTAGATCACCCGTGTTTGGGAGCAGAAAAACCGCTGCAAAATGGGCCATGAGTGACTAAAAAAACACCCAAGTTTGAGGGCTAAAAAAGCTAAACAAAAAACCGCGAAGGCCTCCTGAATAACACCCAGGTTTGATGCTTGACAAAACTGCTGGAAACACAGCAATGACTCGCTAATAAACAACCGGTTTTGTGTTTGTTGTCGTGTCATGGTTTTTGGTTTTCTGAAATGAGCTGCATCTGCTAGCAGGAATCATCACTCCTAATATGTAATCTTAAAGATAGCAGAAATCTTTAATTTCTGATCTGAAACTCCCCACTCAGATGCAAAGCAAGGCTTGAATTATGGACAATTTTGGTAACAGAAATCTGAACTAAAACACATCTAAATGTGTATTTTGGATGTTTTCTGTCCACTAGTCTGAAAGACGACGTGTTCTTGGAGCAAATTTTCCCAAAATTGACCAGTGCATGAAAAGACTGTCTTCACCTGCAGTGTGTCCCCTTAAACTCTCACTGGTTTGCTACAGCCCTCAAATTCTCAGAAAAATACAGAGGATATGACCTCAGTGTCCTCGACAGTCAGGCCAATGAAGACCTCCATGCGATCGAAACATTTCTGTTTAAACAGATTTTAAACTTTTGTCAGTTTTCCAGCACCTGTAAAGTTTTTTGATGGATCTGTCTGACCTATAAAACTAGACTGAAGGTGTCTGAAAAATAATAGAAGCAGTATGTGTCAATCAACAAACATGTCAACTTGTCCTTGAGTTAGGCACAAACCCTCTGCCTACATTCACAGTTAGTTGCTCTGGATAAAATCATAAACTAAATGCCTCAGATGTAAATGTACAAGAACTAAAGGGAATCGCTGTATGTCCTCCTCATTATCTAAAAGGATAAACATGCATTACTGCTAGTTTGGAAGCTCCAGGGCATTGAACCAATAATTAAGGATGTCCTCCTCACCACCAGCCGGCCCTCCATGGATCACATTTAGCCTCGTTTATGTTAATCACAACCACTCCTCAGCAGCGGACAAACCTCCATGGGATTCCCCCTCAAATCCCTCGGGGCAAATGGAGAAGGCTTTATCGCCAGTGCTCATCAGAATACCAATGAGCCTTTATCACATCATACCGGCACACACACCACGGCTCTGCTCCCTAATACAAAATGAATTCATATCTCACTTTCGAGGATAAAGGCTGACAGACCCAAATCAAAGTAATCATAAGCCTTAAATGGGGAGTTTTGTTGAAGGTAGTCCAAACCTTTAATTTTAAGCTTTGACGTGCCGTCAGAGACGAGCCGCAGAAACAGATCAGATCCATCAGCTTCAGGCAGACAAAACCTTTTATCAGCAGCCTGACTGGAGAGCTGTCTGACTAACTGCTGCTAAGATTGGATTATCACGCCTGGACAGAGCGCTATCGGCCTTGACTCACTTCAATGGACCCACTACCAACAGCACTACCACAGTACTATTACAATCTGTACCATTAGGACTACCACTACAAACATTAATACAACTAATGGTACAACTACAGTACTATAACTATAAATACCTGTTCCATTATTACACAACAAACAGCAATACTGCTGCTGCTGCTGCTGCCACTGCTGCATACTAATGCAACTTACTGCAGGTCCAACTGCCAACACTACTATCTACCACCATGACTACTATAGCCATTAGAACAAATATTACTACTACTACCACTTCTGGAGGCCCAATTGCTGGTTAATACTACTGCTACCCCTACAACTGGTGCTGCTAATACTGCTATTACAATAAGTACAATAAGTACTAATATCACTTTACCACTACAAGTCCAACTCCAAACACTACTACTACTTCCACCTACCTCTATTACGACTACAACCATTAGTGCGAATATCACCGACTACAACTTCTGGAAGTCCAATTGCTAGTTAATACTGCTACCACTACAACTGTTGCTGCTACTACTACAATTACTATAAGTGCTAATATCACTTTAACACAAGTCCAAGTCCAACTTCTTAACACTACTACTACTTCCATGAGCAGGCCAACCTCGAGTACAACAACCATTAGCAGCCTACAAATATCACTTCTACTAGAACTACTACAAGTCCAGTTGCTAGCACTACTATTGCTACTTCCATGACTGCTACAACTACCACGACCAGCACAGATAACACTACTGATACCTAGGGATGTCCAATTTTTAACACTACTGCTACCACTAGAACTACCATCACTGCTACTATTAACATATCACTTGAACCACTGCTGCAAGTCACACTGCTAAAACTACTGCTACTTTTATGACTACCTGTACAATTACCCTACTAGAACAAGTAGTACAAATATCACTACTACTACAACCATTAGAACAAATATCACTGCAACTGCTACAAGTCAAACTGCTAACACTACTACTGCTTCTTCCATGACTACAGCTTCTACTACCACTACAACAATTAGTACAAATATGGCTGCTACCACTACTACTACTACAAGAAAAAATGTTTATACTACTACTGCTGCTACATCCATGGCTACCTCTACTACTACAACAATCAGTACAAATATCACTGCTACTATTACTTCAAGTCCAACTGCTAACACTATTACTACAACAATCAGTACAAATAACATTACTACTTTTACAAGTCCAACTGCTAACACTACTACTGCTATTTCCATGATTACCTCTTTTACTACTACTACAACAATTAGTACAAATATGATTGCTACGACTGCTATGTCTACTACTACGACTACAAGTCATACTACAACTACTGCTACTTCCATGGCTACCTCTTCTATATGTCAATCATTAGTACATCAATACTAGGCCTACTACGTACCTCTGGAATTACATATTAAGTACTAATATCACCTTTACTACTACTGCAAGTCCAAGTGTTAACACACTACAACTACTTCCATTATTACCTCTATTACTACTACAACCATTAGTACAAATATCACTACTACTATTACTACCACTACTACTCCTACTCCAAGTTCAATTTCTAACACTACTGCTACAGTAGTAATATCACTTTAACTACTATGGCAAGTCCAACTGTTAACACTACCTCCATTACTACCACTACTTTCATTAGTGATAATAGCACTACTGCTGCTACTACTACAAGTTCTAGCATTACTACTACTACTGGTGGAATTACTTTAGGAGCTTGAGTTAATGCTGCAGACAAGGTTAGACAAGCAGTCACTTTTTTGAATGGGGCACTCTTTAGTTGTACCTCTGGGCTTTGGCCTGTGTAAACCTAAGCGTAGGCACTGTTCTTACTACTACTCATCCTCCTCCTCTTCCTCCTGTCATTGTGACTCACTTGTTGCAGAAAAATAATAAAAAACGACATGTCATTCTCACCGCATCTTTGTGTCTAGTTTGTAACTGCATACGCTTGACTACAAAACATTTTAGTGACAACATTTGTTGTTATTGACAGCTAAGGTTCTTGAGAAGAAAACAAAACAAGGACTCAGTGGAAAGCTATTAAGACTGGATGAGTCAGGTGGTCTCGTCATCCACTTCACCCTCAAAGGAGACAAATGCTTTTCCTTCCTGTTCCTGTTTGCACTCATCTTTCTTCTCGGTTAAAAATCCCATTTTCCTTCATTTAACAGTCCTTTCATGACTAATTTTATGAACACACATCCATCTGGAGTTCATCCTCATGTAGAGGCGTATACATGACATGGGTGTAAAAATAGAGTGCCATCTTTACAGTAGCACAAACAGACAAATTCCTTTGGTTTGCTCCTGGGTGTGTTCGTCTGACATTCTCGGTAGTGTCAGTCTCATGGGGGGAAACAGACAGATAGGGCACATCCTGTGGACCGCTAGAACCGTCCTGGTGAAGGAGGACTGGATGGGCGGACTGGTGGAGAGGTGGAGCGGGGAGGGCACCACAGATGTGAGCCCTGAGATAAGAGGGAAAAGCTTTCGTAACAGGATAATGGCTTCCTGTTTGAATGCTCCGCAAATTGTTTGTCGGGTTACAGCGGCTTTGAACAGAGACGCGTTTATCTAAGAATCAGGAGGACAGAGAATGCGAAAACAAGAACAACAAAGACTCCTTGTGCTGTTTACTGGGATAATGATTTAGCTGCCGCGACTGACAGCGGCAAAGGATCTAACAGGAAGGAGAAATGTTAAACAGGAAGTTGTCTGGAATCTGGGGAGAACACTGACTTGTGGCCTGCAGTTAAACAATGCCATTAAAGTCACAGACACTGCCAATGTTTTCCACAAGATTTCAACATTTTTACTGTTGTTGACAGCTTTATGAAGACCACAATTGTTGCAACAACACACTTTAACCATACGAGACAAGACAAAGTCAGATTGGGAGGATTACTCAAGCTTTGTGTATTCATTTACACTTCACACCAACTGGTCTTTCAAGGAGCTGGCTTCAAAACACAATTTGCAAGCAATTCCCTTACTTGTCAAGCTTTGCTTCCAAGATTGAGCTGCCAGACAAAACCTAATTTGTTAGAAACAAATAAGTTCTCTCCATTGTTTCAGGTGTATTATGTCATCGCAATATGCTCGCAAGTAGGCTACATAGAGAGCGCTGACAGGAGAACAAAAAACAACACAGAGGCAGACCAAAGGAAAACTCTTCCTGCACTGACACCTGTCATGGTGCTAAATCATCCATCTTAGCTCTCTTTTATCTGCAGCATCTCTTCTCTTGCCTGCAGACTAAGGATGTTAAAGGGATAGTGTGGAGTTTTCGAAGTGTGGTTGTATGAGATACTTATCCAAAGTCAGTGTGTTACCTACATTAGACGGCAGTTGGTAAGCTCCTAGTTTGGAGTAGTAGGCAGGAGTAATGCCACAGAAGCTAAGCAATGTCCTGCTGTGTTGGTGGCAGCAACAAAATGTTTTTAGCCACCTAAAAAACCTAAATATTAGGTTAACTGTACGCTATATTTAGAATATTTTCACTGCATTTCCTTGCCATCAGACAGCTCTTTCTGACGGGGGACTGAGTTGAAACTAATGGCCCTGACACACCAAGCTGATGGGTGGCCATCAACTCCCTTGCTCTGCGAGGTAAAAATGCTGTTTTTTAAATAGAGTTTGGTGGTTTTGAGGGGGAAGCTCGAAGTAGAGCCACTGCTCCTTCACGTCGAAAGGGGTCAGCTGAGGTGGTTCAGGGCATCTGATTAAGGATGCTCCCCGGGCACCTCCCATTAGAGGTGTTACGGGCACGTCCCACTGGTAGGCGGCCCCAGGACAGACCCAAAACATGCTGGAGGGATTAGATATCTCATCTAGCCTGGGAACGCCTTGGTGTCCCCCAGGAGGAGCTGGAAAGTGTTGCTGGGGAAAGGGACGTCTGGAGTGTTTTGCTTGGTCTGCTGCCCCCTGGAAATGGATGGACGGAAATGGATAGATGGCTTTGAGAAGGGCATAGTTATGTTTCAGTCCTGTTCCTGTCCGAGGATTATCTTACAGTGAGGTAAAGGTGTGAACATATTCTACATATAGAGTATATTTAAACTGTTACTGATTTTCTTTTTAGGTAGGCATTTTGTAAGCTGGGCATACACTGTATGATTTGAGCTTATTTTAGAAATATTGTTGTTTAATTCCAACTCCCACGGTACAAGAAAACCATCTATGATGTAAAGCCAAACCTCGCAATTAATGTGCTCACACTGTGCGGTCCAATTGTCAAGCCACAACCTGAGTGCTCACACTGTACATGTAAATAGATAATAAAACAGTCTGTTGGCCCCTGCGGACTGCTCTGGCTATTGACAATTGTCAATAAAGATTAGTTTGAAAGCTCCGTGGCAGGTAGAAGTTTGTTTACAGAGGTACGGTTCATAATATTGCAGAGACGGATGTCCCAAAAGGAGCTTAAAAGTCCACGTCTGCAGAATTCTTTGTCTCTCTCTCACACACATGCACATACACACAAGTTAGCATGTTACCAGCACCAATAAATTGGCTGGGTGTACACTGCACGATTGATTGAGTGAGGAGAAAACACACTGACCTTGGGGAATCGACTCGTGGCTCTGCTTCAACTGTGTGAGAGCCTGATGATGGCCAACCATAATGTCAAAAATTCACCTGCATATCCGACAGTCGACCGAATCGGGTCAGAAAGGGGCTAGGACGCCCAGCTTTAGGTGGCAAAAACATGCTTTGCTGCTGCTTACTCCTGCCTGTTACTCCAAACTCTGACTATAATCTACTGCAGGTAATACACTGACTATGGATAAGTACCTCACACAACCTCACTTCCAAAAATCCAATCTATCCCTTTAAGGCACATCTGTCTCCTGCAGATGGCTGGTACAAAGAGAGAAATGAGAAATGTCTCTGTATAGCACAGAGACAGAGATCTCAGGTGGGCTTTTCAGCTTTACACTGTAAAAAGGAAACCCTGATGGAAGCGTAATGTGCCCGAGGAAACTCAGGCCTCGGCTGGATCTCCAACTGAACACAAAAAAGAGCGATATGCTTTCAAGGATCGGATCTATCCGTACAAATTTTTAAAAAAGGCTTTGAAATATGGTCTTAATATAAACTTAATACAAAGCTAGTCTGCAGCTTCAATTCCGACTTTCTCTCTTTAGATTAAACCGCTGCAAAGTGACCTCGCTCCACCTCTGCTATAGCTTAAAGCACTTCGCTCACAACAGTCCAGTCTGAGTTTATCACTTCTGAGGGATTGAGGCAGATTTGTCAGAGACAGCCTTTGGCTCCGCTGCCCTGAGGTGGAGCTTGGGGGTGCATACCAGATATCATCAGTCTGTTTAGCTAACCGTCCGGGAGCTTGGTGGGTCCCAGTCTGACCTCCATGTTCCATATTCATGTGACATTCTGCTCTGGTACCCTGCCAGAGCTGTGTACAGAGCCTTGATCCTGTCCTCTGAATTTAGAGCAGCACAGACTCCAACTAGAACAAGAACTAAGGGGATACAGCACTTATCTGATATCTACAGGTTCCCCTGGAGGCATCATCAGGGTCTCCAGGAATATTTTTTTCATTCACACATCACAAACCACCAAAAGAGTGCAGCAGGACTTGTGGTTAGAAAAGGCATCACCCTGTTTGCACACCCAGGACACCCTGTTGATGCCCTCGTCCCCCCCTTGGGTGTACTCACTCAGCAGCTGGCAGCGCAGGACCTGCAGGCTTGTCTTCATGGTATCATGTGATCCGGTTCCTCCTCCACAGTGCTCATGGTTCTCTAGTAATAAGACAGAGAGGGAGAAAAAGAAAGGCAGGTAAGGTGAAACTCTGTGGTATCAAAATCACATTCAAGTCATGGTCAAGTATCAGAGTGATACACTGTGATTTCGTCTGGGCAGGTTTAAGTAGAGTAGACATGGAAAAGTATGAAGGGATCGCAGATAAGATTGTGTGGCTTAACCTTGACAGTTTAATCCCTCTAATGACTGCCAGAAAACAGTTACACCTCTCACAGCGGATCACATGAATTACAGCCCAACTAACAATTCACAATAAAAGACCAGGTAGGGCTGCAGTGGTGGTCAGCCTCAGCTGCTCGGCTTCAAATCAGCATTGGCATCCTGCAGGCTGTGCTGGTCAGTAAAACCAATTATGGAGCATTAAACATTGACCAGTGAGTCTTGTTCTGAGACAGCCGCTGCGTGTGTGTCAGCCACACAAGTACCCAAGGGTGCTCTTTAGGAGAATGACTCACTGATGGCCTTCTGTTAAATGAAAGACCACACACACACACACACACACACACACACACACACACACACACACACACACACACATCTCCTTTTACCCCCCAAGGAGTGTGTGCATGTGTGTGTTTGCCTCCCTTTGTGGAAGTGCCCTTGAGCAACAAGCGTGCCCACATCACTCACTTGCACAAACCACGTAAACAGACACATGCTTCTAAAGAAGTGTATTCAAACGCACACACACCTAAGCACCCTTCACCCTACCTGCATGAATAATCTGTTGTGAGTGTGACATGCTAAATTGGATTTGCGCCCCCCCAGGATGAGAGGTCCGGTATCAGACAACCTGTGTTTCTGTGGGAGATGAGAGGGACACACAACAAAAGCACAGGGTAGTGGGGTGCTGATCCTTTCATAAGGCTTTATTCCTCATAAATGGAGACCCACTCTGGAGACTGAGGACACACACACTACACCTGAGTCATCCTGTTTATGTTGCTGCCATTACGGGAAACTTTTAATGCTTGTAAACTGTGTGGAGCTATAAATCTGAACAATGCAAGCGTAGACTATATTGACATTCTTTTTGAAAACTGTTGAGTAAGGGTGGAGGTGACGTGTCCAAGCATGCAAAAGAAAATGCTGAGCAACGTAGCTGATATTAAGTGAAACAAGATGTCTATATTCACGTATAACAGTAAGTATGTTGACAACTAGTCACCTACACCTACTTGTGTTTGTCCCCAAGTAGCCAAAATGACCTGGCCCAGCATCATCGGCCAAAACTTGGCACGTCACAAGAAATAAGTCCGGGCGCATCCAGTTGCCTGACTCAGCTGGGACTCAGCATGAATGACATTTAAGAATCGGGCCAAATACACTGGCCCAATTTTGGCTGCCGTCACTGCCATCACTGGGCTGTTGTCAAAAATGATCAGGCCAAGCATCGGCCCAAAATTTGGCAGGCTGAAAGAAATAAGTCAGGCCACGTCCGCTTGCCCAACTCAGCTGATTCTCGGCATGAATGACACCTAAGAACTGGGCAGAATAAACTTGCCAATTCTGGCTGCTGACATTGCTATCACTGGGGCGTTGTCAAAAATGACCTGGCCCAGCACTGGCCCATACTCGGCACACTGGAAGAATGCATGCAGGCTGCATCCGGCTGCCCAACTCAGCTGAGTCTCGACATATATGAATCAAGAATTTGGCTAAATAAACTGGCATGATTCTGCCAATGCTGCCATCATTGGGCTGTTGTCAGAAATGACCTGGTCCAACACTTGCCCACATTCGGCACACTGGAAGTTGGGTTACATGTGGTTGCCTGACTCAGCTGCGATTAAGCATTAATGATGTTTTGCTAGCCGTGTTACCGAAATAGCTTGGTAATTTAAAAAAAAAAACATTTTTGTGTCCATGTGACTCATGGGAACAAAATAGTTTGAAACTGGTCTTGTGCTGAGCAAGAGGGCTGCAGCCAGCGGCGTCGAAACAGGCTATGATGTAACCACAAGGGGCAGGTGTGTCCCATCAATTTACGTCCATTAAAGGCGCTTGTTTTTGCCATTGACAGGTTCAGATTGTTAATATAGGTATGTGACATTATTACAGAAAGGAACCTTCCAAAAAATGAAAAGTTTGTCTGTATCTTTTGCTTGTTTTGTTCTGTTTTGTTTCTAGGTCTCACTAAAGAAGAAGTCACAAAACAAACACTTTTAATGGACATAAATTCACAAGGTGCACCTGCCCCAAGTGGTTACATTGTAGCCTGTTTTGTGGCTGTCGGCTGCAGCCCTCTCACTCAATACTGAACCAGTTTAAAAAATGTTGTTCCCATAAATCCCTTAGACACAAAAACATGAGCAATAGGGTCCAGGTTTAAAAATACTGGTGTGTTTTTAAGAGTACCTACCTACCTATGTCGTGCTAGTTGCACAACACAACATGGCTAGAAATTTGTATGGATTTATGTTGTGTTTGCCTCTTACAGAGGGAAAATCAAACACATAAAAAAATGGCCACAGATTCGTATCAAATAATAGTTTGGAAAACCACTTCTCTATGTCTCCCTCTGGCTCCACTCTTCTATTAGAAATAAAGCATAAAATAAATGAAAACAATAATGTAAAGTAAGCAACTAAATTGGTTATCAAGGCTTTTAGATGACATATGCACACAATTTTGTTCTTGTTCCAAGTGTTTAGAAAATGAAAACAGAGATCCTCGCTGCTCCGCCGCTCTTAACTCACAGCTTTGACTATAATGGCGTGGGCTCAGACGCAATATAGTGCGAGTAATTGCAAAAGAGATGAGGCTGCAAGAATACAGTAGTAGCAGCAGAAAATGAGTTTTCCCAGCTTCACATCTGAAGAAATGACACGGGCTGCAACCGTCCCAAACCCATCATCGCATCCATTCATAGCCACACCATAATGCTGCAGTGATAGCAGCTCCATTGCAGCTTTACCTCTTTCCTTGTGCTTTAATTTTTTGAGCGTCATGTTCCTGGCCTAATGAGCTCAATGGCAGG
Source organism: Cephalopholis sonnerati (assembly GCA_019142605.1). Taxonomy (NCBI): domain Eukaryota; kingdom Metazoa; phylum Chordata; class Actinopteri; order Perciformes; family Serranidae; genus Cephalopholis; species Cephalopholis sonnerati. Next base: position 15,326,806 of record JAGQAX010000021.1, on the reverse strand, counting down.
GTGCGAAGAGAGCAGCTGAGCCTCTCCACGGTGATTACACCTCATCAGCGCTGCCAGGCCAGCTCAGCCTCATAGACACGCTCTTTAATTTGCAGGGCACAAGGGGTGAGGCTAGGGGAAGGTGGGGAGGGGGAGAGTAGAGATAGTGGCAGGGTGTGTTTGAATTATACCTGTTATCACAGGACAGAGCAAGGTTTTTGTTGAGAAAGGAGGACAAGCTGCATGGACAAAAGACAGGCTGCGCAGGCCTCCTGCAGGGAAGCTGAATCATAGTTCAGCTCGGCACACGTGCAGGTAAAAGATAATATGAGATGACAGTCAGGGTCGCAGCACTACCAAACCTCAGACAGGATGAGAGGTTCACTGGCAGCTGCTGACAGTTTTGTTGCTGCAACGCTTAACACTCGCCCACCAACACAGAAACCTCCAGTTCCTTGGACTTGTTAGATGGGCACAAGGGATTCCTGCTGGGTGGACGGAGGCACAGTACGGCTGTTCACACAGACGTTGCTGCTACATTACAAAACGCAGCCCCCTCATTTACTGCAATGAGACCACTGTGTGGGTGCAGCAGGGATGCCGACACACAAAAGGCTCCAAAAGGCTTCTCACGCAAGATAACACATTACCCTGGCTCAATTTCATACTTTTATCAACCTCTCTAGTAAGTTCTCAACCTTAGGGATGTTTTACTCCAACCAGACTTCAAGGATCGCCTCCATGATGTTGCAGGGATGACTTTTTATAGAGTTTCTACAGACAAGGGCAAGTCAAATTCAAATATTTCCAAGTTCTTTTTCAAGCACTTTTATTTCCAATGACAAAAGTGTTTTCTCCACAATCATCTGTTGCAAGAGAATTTTGCATATAATTGTGTACAAAGGGCAGAGTGTGATGCAGCAAACCATTAACCTTCTCAAGGCAGTACAGATCTGATTGGAGTCCTGCAGGGATCAACAGGTAAGAAATCTATCGGCGGCTCGCTCTAGCTGCACGCTGCTGGTGCAATTCAGTGGCTAACAAGCGGAGCTAGCTGATAACAGACATCACTGCAATCTACACATTCCATAAATCCATTTAACAACCACAATCAGACACACACACAGCTGATATTCACTGCTGAATTGATGCTGCTTAAATGTAAGCATTTTGCAGGGTATCCTGCGCCGACTATTTACTTGTTCATATCGCTCATACAGCATTAGAAAATAATGGCAAGCTTCGTAGTTTTGAGAAAAATTCTAATACGATTCAGAAAATAAAATGTTCTGTGTTTTTTTCAAGGACCAAGTTAAACAATGTCTGATTTTTAAGGTTTTCAAAAGTACTTACATTTCTTAGTGCCAGGTTTGAGCACCTCAAGCATCTAGTACAAACCCTGTTTATTTACAGGCCAACCCAGAAGTTAGCATTGCCCTGGTTCACTTGTCAACAATTCAATGGGATTTTTACATAATCCCAAGATGTAAAAAGCTAATGTTAGACTATAAATACACAACATCACGGTCACATGACTTCAACGTCAACCCCACAATGAGGCTATTTAGGTGGTCGTTAGCGTGATTATGTTTAACGTCCCTGACAACATCTGTAGTCTCATTTGTTGGCAACCATCTTTTTTTAAGACATGTAAAAGCTTCAGTTTTAAGTGGAGTATTTACTGATGTATTTCATGTCATAAAAAAATGTGAAAATCTTGTGTAAACTACAGACCTTATTTCAGAGATCTTATTAAAAAATATATTAAATTTAAGAAGAAGGAAGCAGAAATGCAAAAACACTAACTAATTTCTGGGATTTAAGATTAATTCCTACACCACTCTGCAATGTAGCGCTATTTTCAGTCTGAACCTGCCCGACCAGCCACCAACGTTGTTAGACTTTGATATTTGGATGAATTTTGCGATGCCAGGTGACCAGAATTCAATGTCAGGACTTTTAACGGAAATGGCAATTTGATGTAGAATACTGACGACAGATGAAGTTGATATTTTGTTGGTTTTAAGATGTGTCGTTAACAAAACCAAAATCCAGCTGTCTTCCATTCATCTCATGTCAACATCACCTTGACGTAAAATAACTACATCTAGTCATAAGGCGTGGAGAACAAACCCTAACGCCTGCAAAACGTCACAATGTTAACATCCACAAAATATGACATGTTAACATTGTTAGACATTTAATTTAAGGCGCGTCTGACATAAATGTCTTTCGAACATCATATTAATGTCTGGTGCCAGCTGGGTGGAGACCTGAAGGTGAGGAACTTTTTGAACAGCATGTGTCCACACTGAAGAGTTAAAAAAAGTTGTGTATATGCAGATGAATGTCCACTTCCTCTCTGAGCCAACAATAGTGTTAGCAGTGACAAGGAATTGTTTATTTTAAACTGGGAAGAAAATGGGGAAACATTTTAATACACTCCACTCCACTGACTGTAAACACGCTTGCCAGCAAAAGTGAAAGTAAAAGCCAACCACAGATTCACACACATTTTGCCTCACTATAGTCGCCGCTGTGTCTCTTGGATGCCTGCTGTTTACTGACAGGCACCTGGTTGCTACCTGTATATAAAGGCCTCACCTGAGCGCTGTGTGGGTACACACCTATAAACATCCAGTACACAGAAAATAAGAAGAAAATAAAAAAATACTGGCAGAAGGCCACACACCGCCACACACTTCTAGCGGGTCATTAGTGATGATTGAGAGGGATCACTGCTGTATGAGTCAACACATTGTTTTCAGAGGGACCCTGCATAGTGTACCTTGAAAACAAAACCTTTTAGTGTGTCAAAATGCATCACACTGACACAGCTTTTTTTCAGCTTAGCACTTTACACACAGCAGCGTAGCTTCCTACTGGAGAGGGAAAAAAAAGTTGCATGGCAACTGACATGCACACAGACGGCAGCTATCACCATGGCAACCCTAATAGTACATTATATTCAAATTCATTCACAAGGACATTTCGGGGCTCAACCTGAATCAGGGAAAAGAAGAAAAAAAGGGAGATTTGGAATTACAGAAATTCCCTCTGACCATGAGCAGAGTGAGAAATCCAGTAACAATCTGCTTTTCTGCGGGACTCGGTTCAGGCTTTGTGATTGCGGTCCTGCTGACAGGACCTGGTCCCCGAAGGTCCCAAACTGCAGCTCTGAATAGTTTGTCTGGAGGGGGTGCAGACTGGAGGCCAAAGCCAAGGTCACCCGAGACGTCACAATGAAATAAGCCTGTCACTCCGTCTCTCTGTGGCCACCAGCCGCAGGGATAACAATGCTTTTAATTTTGGACTTCCCTCTATTCTGCAGTTCTGTATAGGAGCTGTGGCAGCAGGCTGGCTGCTTGCCCACAGCGGCTGCAGCCTGAGAGCTTTTCCATAACGAGGGAGGAGGAGGAGGAGGGAGGGGAAGTGTGGGAGTCGACAGCAACGGTGTGAACTACAGTGTTGTGCTCACACAGTCAACTGATAACTGGACCTCCAATCACAACTGTTCTAACTGATGCTTTTCTTCCTCTGATGCTCTCACGCCTTGGTTTATCTCTCTAATAAACTGGAGGAAGCTTCTGTCTGAGGACGGAGGTACAAAATAAAGAGAGGTGTGAAAGCTGTGGCTTGGATGTAATTGGACAGATACATGCAGCAAAATACAGTGATGTGCAAGAAAATCATCTTAACATTGTTACAAAAACGCTGAATTCACTGCATCAAGCTCAGGCTCGATGTGATCTCAGCTCCATATCAAGTTGTGTGAAACCAACTTTCCTCGACCCTGCCCTTCCACATCGACCCAGGGGACATGCTCAGACAGAGGGCGCCCATTTTTTCTTTCATGTTGTTTCACCCTTTGATGGAAATCAGCAAGCAGTCCCTGATAGCTCTGTTTCTGCAGACTTGCTCGGACAATGTGCTTCTTCGCAAACTGGCAGGGATTGTGGCTGTAACTCAGGAGCAAAGCTCTACCTCTGGGGAGGTGGTCATGCATTCTTGGTGACCTTGCAAAACAACCAAATGCTTGGCACCAATCTTGAGAGACTGTGGCTTATTGTGCAAACGGGGAAGCTGATTACTGATTACAGCTGTGAACAATTCTGTTATGAAACCATTATTCGTCAGTGGGAGGCTTAAAAACCAGTGGCGGTGACTCAGGAGGGACTCTGGGGCTTTGATAACTTAATTGTCCGGCCAGGATACACACAACAACTGAATGATTACGAGTATTGATTCCATGCAGCAACAGGACTAAATTAAATGCAAGCAGCAAGAGCTACAATGCAGGAAAATGTTTTCAGGGAGCTTTCGAATCCTTCCATCTCAGAAAGGCGGCCATGTTGCTGAGTCACCATGGTGAGCTGTATGCGTGAGCGCTGTCAGTCGTGGCCCTGGATGGTAAACCTGGCAGGATGAGTTAGTTGCTAGGTGCTGCGTCATGAAGGCTGGCAGAGGATGTGCAGGTTATCAATCAGCACCATCACTCCCCTCCAGGCTCTGCCCGCGGTACAGCTACACACCGGCCATTAAAAGAACATTAGGCTCCCAGCATGCCGCACACTCTGAAGAGGCACCAGAGGAGACACATCAGCCTTCATGTCCCAGACAGTCACTAGTATACCTCGCACTGTTACATAAAAACAGGAAACTTGTAAAACTCGGTCACACTGTGTCTGCGAGTCAACATATGAGCTTAATAATATTGTTTCTTTTAAAAAACAGTGACGAGTAAAAAGTGTACACATGGATCAGGGGGACCAAAGTTAGGCATACGGCCACCATAGTTTCTCTATTATCGTATCATTGCTAGAACTTTGTTAAGATTTATGGACTTTATTTTTTCTATGAACCTGGGTCACTGACAATATTTACAAACACACTGATATTCCACTTTTATTCCAAATATGACAATATCCTGAATTCTAAAGGGGGCATATAAACAGTCCTGTTTGAATATCCGAAATTATGCCTTATTCCGAATGTGGCATTGAAATGTTGGATATGTTGATATTATTCAGGTTTTGGGAGGATTCTTTGGACATGTATACAGTGCATTCAGAATATTGACTCAGCTGGGGTTTTTACAGCAGTTTGCATCACAATTGCTTGTTTACCATCAGCTCTATGCATTGTCATGGACATGTGTGTGTCATACATGCTGATAAACTGATTGCTTTGGATTTCTGGACTGATGGCATACTTGCCAACCTTGAGATCTCTAAAATACAGAGAATTCCAAAACCAAAGCGGGGGTTTGAGTTTTCTCCCACAGAAAAATGTTAATTTCAGAGACTTTCTTCCCTGCATTCTGGTGACATTTAAAGAATGACAATAACGAAATAATGATTTAACAAAATCCCCTTTCCTTTAAAACTTCCTGTAAGAAACAGGGATTCTTCTTTCCACAACGTCTGAAATTTGCTTGACTCTTTCTCTTAGTGTTCTTCATTTCTCACTCATTCTTTCACACACTGAGGAGGTCAAGGTGTGAGCAGCTCTCTTCAGCATTTTGCGCATGCTAGGTAACATAATTTGGTGTAGCTGTAGCTGTTGTCTGGTTGAAAACAGTAGACCCCAAGAGTCGTGGTGCTTATACACGTACAGCGCCAGAAACAGCTTGTGATAACAAAAAGGGAAAAAAAGGTGTGAAAATTTGTCATAAATTGGGAGATATATGAGAGAATTGTGATCCCAGGAGGAAACCGTGAAGGGGCAAGGAAAAACAGGAGTCTCCTGGGAAAATTGAGAGGGTTGGCAAGCGTGACTGCTTTGATTACGATACTTAATTATGTGTTGTTGTTTTTTTTTTCTTTCCCATCCATTCCAAGGGATAAAGAAACTACAAAAATCGCAAAAGAAATTGAAGAAATCACCTACTAGGAAAAATGATAATGAATAGTAACAAACCTTTTTTTCAACAAAACACATGCAATTATTTAATTTTTTATGAATGGTTTACTCATCAGTGAATAAAGTAATGTTTTAAAACACATTACATATATACATTTTGTATTATATTTGTTATCATGATCCAAAATATCCTTAATTTCTGAATTATTTCCAGAAAACAGCATGTTGAAAACCTCCTGAGATTAATATTTTCTGTACATAATCAATAAAATGCATTGTATGATGACTGTATCATTAGAAAATCAAATCTGAACAGTATTTCCACAATTCATTTTCCAGTAACACGGATATTTTTAAAAAAAAACCCAGTGTTAGAGATATAGATCTTTCATAAGATTTTGACATGTATAAATAATATAACATCTCATGTTTTCTTTAAACACAGTTTGAATGCAAATTATGTATTTAATAATATAATTTATAAAGTAAAACATCCTACATCCTAGAAAAGTTATGTTCATTGGAATGTAGAGGGGATCTGTACGGGTTAAAGTCCGCACCCTGAGCTCTGGGAAAATACACAAAGCATGTTTCACTATCCTCTGACATTTTATTGACAAAACAACCAATTGATTCATCTAAAAAATATTGGGCAAATCAGTCTATAGAACATAAATGTTAGTTGCAACGCTATGTGTCACTTGCTCCTGACCCATTAGGTCAAAACAACAATCTCTTCCAAACAGAAAACCTGAACATGATGTTAGAATAAACAGCTAAATATCAAAAGTTGGTATAAGGCAACAAAAAACTGAGTAAAAATCTGCTGTGAGCACACAGAGCATCTACTAACAAATCTCCAGGTATGAAACAGTTAACTTCAACAGTAAAAAACGCCTCCAGGTTTATCTTCAATGTCTCACAATGCCAGCATCATGACTATACAGATAGATTTGCGCTCTGTGAGCAAGCTGTCAGCTCATATCCATGTCTTGGCTACAGTCCCCAAGTTAACATATTTCATATGTCAGTAGTGAAAAAGCAGGACAGTGTAGCAGTTAAGATGATGCGCCTGTCAATATTCATTAATGTCGAAGCCATGGAGAGCAGCACAGCAGCAGGAACATACTTTTCTTAGTGTGTTAGTCACTGTATTAGTGGGATTCTATTTGTTCTCTGAGCGTACTTTGAAGCCCTCTATCCTCCTCCGTCATACATGCCAAAAAAAGTGAATCTCAGCTTCACTCTCACATCACATTGACAATGAAGAAACCTGCTGCAGCCCTCGCAGGATGAATGAATCTCTAACTCGTTCAGTGGAGAACTCCCACTCAGGAAGAGCACAGCACCTGTGCTCAGGGGCAACCGAGGAGGAGTAGAACAGCATCGCCAGCCTCTTCATTACTCAGCGCACTCACACACAGCCAGGACCAATGACTAAAGCAATTCATCAGAGGACTCATGGCCGAAGCCCTATCTGTGGGTGTGTGAACACATGTGAGACACAGACAGAGAGATAAATGGTAGTCAGCACGAATTCCTGCCCATTTGTACAGCTGCAACATTTAGCTCATTTAAAATAAGAACGTTTACAGCAAGAGCTTCCTGTGCACTTCAGAGCTGTTTTATATCTGATGGAGGAGGTCCAAGTCAAGTGTCAGCTCTGTCAGAGCAGCTCTAAAGTCAGGTCGTCATGAGCAAAGTGGATGTCAAAGTCAGAATCGGAGGCTTTTGCTGTCAATTTTCAAGGCAAGTCTATACGCAGTCAAGTCTCAAGTAAGCCACGTCTCACAGCTGTCAAGTTCAAGTCAAGTTTCAAGTCTCAACTTTGTGATTTAAGTTCAAATAATGTTGAAATTTAAAGGTAAGTCGTCAGGCTGTTCTCATGCACATAAATATGAGAAGTACTGCACCACAATTTCTATATAACACATGAAATCATGAGGCTGTAATTCGTATATAATTATTATTATTATCGTATTTAATGAGTCAAGTCTTGAGTTAGTCAAATCTCACGGAAGTCGGGTCCAAGTTGGGGTTGAAGTCTTTTTAGTGTGACTTAAATCCAGCCTGAGTCCAAATGTAAAGTCTTACAGGTAAGTCTTGAAGGAGTTAAGTCTCCTTGAATTCTCACTTTGTTGACTTTACTGATTGTCAACCAGGTCTGTGGCACTGCAGTGGGAAGTGTGTGCAGATGAACGGTGTTTGGCTGTTCTGGCAGTAACAGAAACTCCCCACCTGTGCCGTGAGCAAAAATCCCCTAGGTGATGTGAAACGTGTCATTTTGCTTCATCCTGCAGATTCTGGCTGGCAGACGGACGGATGGCTCTGTAAACTGGCGCCTTTACACAGCTCATCTGTACACACTCCCCACAGACCTGGTTGAAAATTGGCAAAATATCCCTCTAAGTCCAACAAAGGTCTCACTGCCAGTCCTCAGGCAGTCAAGTCTTCCAGGAGTCGGGTCCAACCCAAGTCTTCTGTCTCTAGTCTAAAGTCGAGTCTTTAGAAAGTCAAGTCAAGCCGGCACTGGTATGTTTTTTGCACTGTGAGACAAGGTGTCGGACTCAGCTTCACTGTATCACACTGGGCAGTCATTAAAACCAAGGGAAGGCCAGACTGTCTGACAGATTCAGCAGGGGATTGAATCAGTGGAACAAAGAGTGAGACAGGTAACAGAGCCCCAGGGGAAAGAGCTTGTGACAGACTTTGTTATATCACTGGAAAGACGACACCGCCGGCTGAATATCAAGCACCTGGAATGATTGAAGGAGGAGCGCTGTGAGCGGATGCATTTGATTAGCGCTGAAGTCAGACCTGACAGGCCAACAGCACACGGGGAAAACTTTATCAGTGATGTTTCAACAATCGCCCACATTGAAATCCGGTGCAGAGGATACAAATTTGCCACCTAACAAAAGCCTCATTTGACAGTTTTTAAGAAAGGGTGTGGGCGGTTATGGCAAGAGTACAAAATCAGCTAAAACAAAAATAGAAGATTGAAAGAAAGTGAGCGCAGCAAAAAAAGTTAAATTACAGTGCTTCATCACAAAGTACCTCAATATACTGAACATCACAGATGTTAGAGGATGTCCAACTCTGAGTCCGATTTGATGGATTTTTCCTGTAAGGCCTCCCAGGTGGATGATATTTGGCTTTTTTTCTTGTTACAGACGGTGCACACAGACCTGTATTACCTGCAAAAGCTCTGCACAAGCTTATTCCATTTCTCCTGAGAGAGTTCTTGAGCCAGGCAGTAAAGGAGCAGACATTGGGATGCAGCTCACCCTCGCCACTGTCTGAGTCGTAAATATCCTCCCCTCTGTCTCCTTCTCTCCTTCTCTCTGTCCTTATGTGACCCCTGACTGAGCGAGTGACTGACTGCTACTGTGAGTGATGAAGAGTAACGTGAGACTACAGCGTGTCACGTCCCCGCTACGCTTGTCACAACCACTAACACAATCAAAAAATAACATCGCTGCAAAATAGGTGAAAGGGGCTTAGGGTGACAGTTAAATTCACCACACTTACTGGATGATAATGACACCCGCCAGAGTGGTTCGTTTTTTTGGTGCACTGGTCTGAACACAATCCAGACACGCATGGAAATGCTTGTTTTAATGCATCTCAGCTCTGCAAAGTCATGTTAGTAGGCCGAGACCCAGATCCATCCCTCAGGGTGTTTCCTGCTACCTTTACTTCCCTATTATTTCCTGTTAGTCTACACCTTGGGCCATTACAGGTTGATAACAAGCACCCCCAACTCTGGGCTGTTAGGTCTCAGAGGGCCCAAAACTCCCTTTTTGGGGCATGTTTTTGCTGAAATGATGTAAATGCAATGTCCTACAATTGCATAAGTAGTCATTCAAGTATGAATTCTGACAGGGAGTATCCTGAAACAAAAGGGTGAGTAGCAAAATAAGATTATGGGGCTTGCTGCCATCCTATTTTAAAATATCACCCACAACATCCTCAAAAAGACAAAAAAATTACTGTCTCATCAGTAAAACAATTATTTATGAGCACTTTATGGTGAATATCACTGCCTCTCATGTATATAAAAAAACCTCCCACATTCATAAGCTCCAAGATGACATTTCTGTCTTAAAAATTACTCTTGCTGTGGCCTAAATTCTTCCCTGTACCTTAAATCAGAGAAACTAAATTTTCAGTCTAGGGATGTCACTTTCGCTTTCAATAGGCTGACTCCCATTAGCTTGTGACAAACTGTTGCATTTACAAAATAATAAAGCAAAATGATGTGACATAAAAGAGGCCCATTCAAGTGCTGTCCTTTTAGAGGTGGTGAAAATTTTATGTTTTGTGATGTCTTGCCTTTGATTTTACTGACAGAAAAACAGCTAGCCACGTTAACATGCTGGAACATTGCCAAGTGCCCACCCTCCAGTCTCTACTGGTTAGCTAACGTTAGCCATGGCAACGCATTCGCCGGTAACACCGTCCCAGTGGTTGGACAACGTTGTTGCGAAAACATGGCGGCCAACCTCGGCCATAAGTATAGTGTACGTGACCTGACATAAACGTATTACCATGACGTGACTTCAGCTAAATGATCTGGCATTGATCCAGGCAAAATTTGGTTATGTGAGGAGAAGCAATTGTTCTCGGAGCTGGTTTTCTGAATTGCAGGTCTCTTAATAAATTCATGGAAACGCCAATTAACCACTGACAATCGTACTTCAGTCACTAGCCTTTCAGATAGTCTACTTCGCAGCAATGTGAACCTCAAAATGCTGAGTAAAGCAACATCTACAACATGTATACCATAAGAAATAATACTGATGTAGTGTTTTCAATCCTAAAACACCTCCTTGAATGTAAATATTTGATCACACAGGAGATTATGTGACTGATCAGGCTGATATGTGTGCAGGATTACATAAATGTGGATCTGAATAGAAGTGCTTTCTAGCAGCATTTGGTCGATAACAGATTGCCTTGTTTAAGACAGTGCTGTTTTCAGAGAGGATTTGTTTTCTTTCCCTTTGTGATTCGGCACTAATGAAGTGAAAATGAGGTACTGTGTGGACAAAGCACTGCTTAGTTAGTTTTGTTCGGCAGAAAAAGAACAGTACGGGAGACAGAACGGGTCAGAAGGCAGGATGAATAATGTAAAAAAATGACCTTTTACATAGTTTCTGATCAGCAGCTTTGAGAGTAAGTGAATAATTCGACTGCATATAGAGCTATAAAATCTGTTTGCTAAAATGAAAGCGACCCTTTCTTTGCCCTCCTTCTCTTTCATATCTAAAACACCCGGAGAAAAACATTTTATCAAAGCCTCATCTTTGGCTTCTGTCTCACAGCCAGATCTCCAGACCGTTACATCTCACAGTGCGGCTGGAAACTGTCAGGCCGACAAACAGATTGATATGTAAAGTCTGCCTCTCTAGCTTGGCCGCATTGATTATTGGACCAGCACCGCTCAATGAGGCCACAGTAACGGATAACAAGCACATAATCCTCCACGTAATGGCTGTCAAAGATCTAAATTTACACCAGGAAAATAGGCTGGGAGACCTTTGATGAAGTATTTGACCTCATCCATCAAAGATTTTATCACCGCTGCATAGATACGCCTCTGTGGACTCTCCTTCTTTCTCAAACTTCGAAAGCACTAGTTTTCCTTCAGAAAGACTATTTTCAGAATTGATTTAGCCTCAACTAATGTGGTTTTGACTACGGCTCCTGATTTAGTTTCCCAGAGGCTGAGACAACCGGTTTATTGAGTGTCAGCTCAGTGATAACTTTCATTGCTGTGTGTTCTCCAGGCATAGATCCTTGGCAGGATGGGGATGATAGACTAACTTTACATAAGTGCACGGCTGTCTGACTCCCAGAAGCCGGCAGACGACAGAGCGAGAGGCTGTTACCGCTCTGTAAAGTGATCTCCAACAGCGGTTCTATCACAGGGCTTGATGTTGTAGAAAACCCCTGAGCTGCAGGGCCTCTCTTCTCCTTCATCTCCCATCTCTCTTTGCTCCCCATTTCTTTAATGTCACGTCAAGCTTTCATCCGAATAATATCCTCCTCTTCCCCCTTCTCTCATCTTTATTTCAGGCTCGGTCTTCATGCTCTGAGTCCCTTGAACCAAGAAGGGCATGTTAAAGCTGCCAACGTCTAGAAGCTGGCAAAGGGGAATTAAAAATAATAACAAGAAGACACAACCAAATGTCATGTTTTTACATTCAAAGCATCTGTGGAGGTTTTCAAATGAAGCTTCGTATGTCTGTTGTCGTAGTTTTGACATCAAACTGAGAACAAAACTTTCAAACAAAATCCTCATTTTTAATAGTGATTTGTCAGATAACAAGTTTTTGTTTTTTCGATTGAATTAACTTTCTTTAGGAATAAATGTTATTCATGGTGCTGCTCGTCATATTTTGTAGCTTGGGCAAAGGCAAGTTGCTTGAGTCAACTCACGTGATTGAGATTAAGTTGGCGGTTAGGTTTAGGCAACAAAATCACTTGGTAAGGGTTAGTAAAAGATTGTTAGTCAGGAGTCGGCTCACTTGACAAAAATGACTCATGGTTTCTCATGGGACACAAACACCTGTTTCCTGGGTCAAAGTCCTCTGCTTGTGGAGTCATCTATCTTCCTTCCTAACCGCCCTAAGTGAGCCTGGGAGTGAGACCAGGATGGGTGTTGTTTGCTGTACAAAACTGTGTCACAGATGCTGATTTTGAAAGGTTAAAGGTCAACAAAAATGAAATGAATTCTGAAAAATGATTAAACTAATCTTTTGTGAATAAATTTTGACTTTTGGACTTTCAAACAGTCTGGAGTTATTGGAAATGTTTGGATCACATGAGTCTGAAACAATCCTACACAGCCACCACTAGAATCGAATTCTACAAATAGTATATTCTAAAAATATATAATATCAGAATTATTAGCTATATAGATAAAAAAAGGTGTACAGAAGTCGAATGTGGATTTTTAGAATTCAAATAAAGCTTCAAAACTTCAAACTGTTTGATACAGCCTGAGAACCAACAAGCAAACAAGTAATCTTAAATACACCTTAAACCTTAAATTGCTTTGTTTATTACTGTGCACAAAGATGACACTTTGGCAGTATACGAGATACTGATTCTACTATTTTGTTTCTTACCAACAGGAAATTATACAAAGGTGTGAGTAGCACCTCCATCTCTATTACATCTTACATCACAGGGTCAACCCACAAAAAACACATTTTATTATAAATTAAAGCATTTAAAGCTGCACTAATCAATATTTTTGTGTTAAAACTGGTTCAAATTTCTATTTGAAATTTGACTGGGGCTGCTCATTTTGACAAACCCACAGAGAAATATCACCCAGCTCTACAGCTTCCCTCAGATCTGTAGAGCGTTCCGTGTTTTTCAGCTTATTGTTTTGGTTTTGTGGCCCCAAACTTTGCGGTTTGGGTTCATTAATCAGCAGCAGCAGACAGATGTTTTCAGTAAATAAAGGTCTGAAAACTCACCACTGAAAACAGCAAATAAAATAAGCAGCTAGTTAGACAACTTTATATGGTGACAGTAAGTCAGTATTATATTTTCATCTTTTTCTGCTAAAAGTGGCTAAAAAATCCTGAAACACACGACAAAATAAAACAAGTAATGAACCTTAAAAAATATACTTCCATTTTCTGTTTCTCCAGTGTGAATAAACTTGTAACACAGTGAGAGTAAGGATATAGTGAACAATTCTGACACAATTTAAGGTCTCAGTTTTTGCCAGGTAATACTTAACTGTCATCATGTAAATGTCAGCTCACAAAAGAAAAAGGCAAGTTATAATTATGACTTAAGAGTGACATTTTTATAATTGAGAAATTGCTAAATGTACCCGAGCACTGGAAAAAAAAAACTGACGAGAAAGATTTGCAGAACTACAGAAGATTGACAACAGAGTCAGAATAACATTCAGGGTCACATGTTTGCTTTACACAAGGCTGACAGCACGGTAGAATGAGTCAATATAAGAAAGCGTCCACTTTCCCCTGTTGGCCCCTGAAAAGCCCTGTGAGGCCACTCTGACATTAGATGGATAAAAACCTTATCTGAGGACACACCTGCCCCCTGCTTCACCCACCTGCTACATTCAGCCCAGCAAGCATGTTTCAAAGAATTTCCAGGCATTGCGTTTTTTAAAAGAGTGATCCATACTCCAGCAAAAGAAAAATATAAAAGAAGGATTTAGCTAGAGGTCAAACATTTTCTTAATTTACTCATAAATATTCCTTATTATTATCTAATTTTAGGGTATAATTTTTAACAAAACCAAAAAAAAAAAAGCTAAAATATATGATGTCCAAACATCTGAGTGGCAGATATATCTGGTAGTGTGTACAGGAGTGTTGCTACATCAGATTTGCAGTGAAGCTGGTGACGTGGGTGTCTCCATCTGACAGCCTGTCTGCAGCAGGTCGAACACCTGTCACACTTCACTTTCTGCCAATGAAGGTGATGGCCGACCTGCTGGTGGCAAAAGGTGACCTGGTTTGAGAGCAGCCAGTGGCCGAAACAGAGTGACTCAGTGGGAGAAGCTTTTTAAAATGCTCAATATGAGTCAACCTACATTCCTTTTTTTTTTTCTTCTTTTTTTTTCCAAATGTTGAATGACTAATTTGTTGAATTTTGGTACAACATCCGAGGGGGCATTAATATGAATTTATTCAAATTGTCTCAGGGGAATTTTCTGTGTGAGTGTACTTTTAAAAATCACAGATTGGAGCTGTAAGAGAAAAAAGTCAACCTCCTGAATAAGATGCTGCAGATTTGCCTCATTTTGATCAAATTATTCTCAAACTGTGGTCAGATTTGTAAAATAATTTCAGCACAGATCATTAGATAACTCTATTATCGGCTCTGAAAAAACGATGTGTTTAATTCAGAATGTTATTAATTAAGTGTTAATAATGTCATGAATTAATGACGAGGTAGGCATTTTGGTGTCATTGGGCAAAACTCCCAAAATAACTTTTAATTCTATTGTAATTTAAGTGGTCTGAGAGAACACTACCCTTCTGCACCTCCCCTTGGCTCCATTTTAGGTTCTAGTAAATCTAGACAATCACAGGTCATTGTAGAGAGATGGCGTTCTTATTCGCTGTTCTACGAATGCAGATGCGCGTAGCTTGTGTCGATAGCTGATTTAATGGTTGAGAATCCTGCAGAGAAAGTTGCTATTTCGACATTGGCAACACTGCAAAGTAAAATAAGGAGGATGGTCTGAAAGAGAGTCATAAATAAAACAAAACACGTGTCAATATCGTCAAAGCATTTCAGAGCTGGACAGAAAATGTTGCTAAGAGTTTAGCCTTCTGTTAACTTGAGCCAAAGGCTCATGGCTATGGCCTCAAATTCACGTTTATGTAGCTCACGTTAGCTAAGGCATCAAACCGCAGTGCGTCCTTCGCCTCACTCCCCGCCACTAAAGACAAGAGAAACCATCTGCAGCGAGGAGCGAGGCAGAGGGACCTTGGGGTGGCTAGCTGGCTAATTCATGTCTCGTTTGTGGTCTAATAGACAAAGAGAGAAGGAGCGCAGGATGAGGAGTGGCTGAGCAAATGAGTGGTGCACAACTCTACAATGAAATAAGAAACTTAAGTTAACGTATGAAACGCATGCAGAACGAGGGTGTATTTTCAGATTCTGCCGTGTTTTTTTGCCTTTTCAGATTTCTGCCTACTGCCAGCTTTGATGTCATTGTCTACTTCTCAGAGGAACAATTCTATGCATGTCTATCCCATAACAAACTTGTGTCTGTCTCACACATACACGCTTAATTTTTGCATGCAGATGCTTGTGTGTTTATAGATGCCTAAAAGTAGTTATACTCACTCAATACCTCAACAGACTGCACAAGACTTTAGAACTTGTTTTTAAATTATTTCTAACATTCTGCTAGAAATTATTCTTTTGATAAAAACAGTTTTATTCCTCTAGAAGTGTTTCACTGCTTATTAAAAAGAAATGAATGCTTTTAGAAATTGATTTGTCTATTCAGGTGAAATTAAAATTGTTAACTCATGACCTTGATGTTTTGGTATATGGCCTTTGTGCTCTCAAAAGAAATTGGAGGCCGAGTGACTTTGTGCCTACAATTTAAAAAATCCATTCCTGACACAGAATGAATCTTGTAAGCAAACGCAAAGAAGTGTATGACTGCATCGTTAAAAGGAAGATGGACAAGATGTAAGATGTTTATGCATCTCCACCAGCTACAAAGAGGGAGAAATATGCAGAATGATCTCTGAATGTGCATTAAAAAATAATCTGTGAAATAGAGCTGCACAAAAGTGTGAATTTGCCTGCTGCAACTTTAAATTCAAATTGTTAATGCATGACTATGCTTTGTTTTCCTGTTTAAGATTGCTCTTTTATGTTCGTCAAGATTGGGAAAACAGCAACATCCATGGGACATCCCATCCAATCACTTCTCACTCTTCAATCTGTTCTCTTCTCTGATTGGTGAAGCAGAGGGTATTTTTAGCTCCAGATATTCAATAAAAGCAGACACTTCTCCAGAGGTTTTAAATTGAGACAAACAGACAAGCCAACACCACAGCAAAATAGCATGACACAGCAGTAGCACTGCAACGCCAAGGGTGCTGTCAGCCATCATCTATCCTCCAGCCTCCCAGCGGGCATCACAGTTAACACAAGACCTCCCTGAACGCACCTTAGCCTCTTATACCGAGCAGGTGACTCGTTAAAGAAAGCCAGCCATACTTCATCACAGAGAGCGAGAGCACAAGGGCTGGCTTTGATACACTGAGTCAAAACTTCAGGGCCCAGTGAGAGCGGAAGCACTATTAGTGCACTGCAGCACAACTGCTGCAACATTAAACTGTGAAGGACCATTTGTCAAAGTGCTTCCCACCAGAAGTCCCCTATGTGAGGCTGTTTCTGAAGGGAGGCGAGTTAGTGGTCTTAAGACTCGTCCAATGGCCCCAGAAGAAACGGTGACTCATATATTGATGAAGATTAATTTAACTACCCCTTACATCCAGAAGATCTCTGATGAACGTACGGATACTCACACATGAAAGAGGGACGCAGCTGAGCTGCATGTCTAAATGATTCACGTCATCTAACAACGTATCATGCATGAACATGAAAGCAATTTTATTTGCCTTGAGGGCAAGAGATTAAAAATGTAGTGGTGTAAGATGACAAACCAAGAGGTCGTACCCTGTGGGCATGAACCTACTTCTACTCTTCTAGGTTATACTCTATGCAAAAATCAGATGCTCGCCAACACTGAGGGCCAAAATACCATAAACAAGCTTAATCCTTTTAAATCAACATAACAGACTTAACAGGGCGGGACATTGTGCTTATTTCAACATGCCGGGGGTTTTAGACAAAAACAAACTCTGGGCTGTTGGAGCTGTGTCAGAGCGGTTTGCAGCCTGACTTAAGGTGTCAGTATTATTAAAGGGATGGTTCGGATTTTTTGAAGTGTTTTTGTTTTAGGTACTTATCCATAGTCCAGTATATTACTTACAGTAGATGGCAGTCGGCACGCCCCGAGTTTGGAGAAGCAGACAAACAGAAGTACCAACACAGAAGCTAAGAAACGTTTTTTAGCCACTTAAAAAATCTATATAACTTTAGGTGTACGCTATATTTAGAATATTTCGACTGCTTTATCTTGCTGTTTTTTTCTATCGCTCTCTTCAAAGCTACCAGACTCCACTGACAAAAGCGTTAATTTTTACCTTGCTGAACAGGGGAGACTGCTGTTCTACTGCTGCATCGATTGGTCATAGACTAATGCTACGGATTGGGACCCCTGTGGTATCATGAATGTCTCTGCTGGAAACAAGACCACTAGCAAGGAGAACAAGATCACTGCCACAAATGACAGGGGTTCTCTCAGTAAGGGGGACATTGAACACATGGTCTTAGAAGCTGAGAAGTACAAGGCTGGAGACAACGTCCAGCATGACAAGATGTCTTCTAAGAACGGCCTGGAGTCGTACGCTTTCAACATGGAGTCAGCTGTGGAGGATGAAAAGCTTGTTGGCGAGATCAGTGATGATGGCAAGCATCAGATAAAGCATCAGATAACGCAGAGGGGCCATGAGATGATTCAAAAATTGGACATAAGATAAAAATCTGACTCTATTTGTTGCTTTGGATACTAGACCAAATAATCCTGACTCAGTTTTACTGTCTTAATAGTTTATGAGGGCCAAAAAGAAAGCTAGTGGGTTTTGAGATCCTTCTTTTTATCCCAAGGCCAAGCATGAACTTCTCTGCTCAAACACTGGATATTTCACCTCCTCAGGCCTCTAAAAACATTTAAAATGAAACAAAGTGAGATGAGAACATCACTCTTTGGATCAACCGCAACCCATGAAAAGTAGTCCAAAGCCCCTTTCCCACTGAAAAAGAAAACCCACTAACATCTGGCTTTTGCATTTAATGGGACAGGTTGCAATGGGCATTTATTCCCTGGACAAATAACTCTGCAGCAGTCACCAGTATTTATCAGCCCCAGCTCTGATGGACAGGGATGTAAACCTGAAACCTAGTTGAACACGCTTGTTTTCACCCCTTTGTGGCGTGATGCAATGATGCGCCACTAAAAAGTCTGTCTGTCTCTGTCCAAGCAGTGCTCAAAAATTGTTCCAAATTAGTCGGCAACAACTGTAAAAGAGGGACTAAAAAACAAATATAACAAATATGTCACTGACCTCATGCTGCTATCTACTGTTCACTATCCTGTTTTCAGGCCATCTGTAACATTGAGGTGGACACAAAACAGAAAGGCATGCCTCTCTACTGCTGACATGGCTATTTTTAGCAGGTTTCCAGGTTTAAAAACCTGCATTTATGTGCTAATTTTGGTGGAAAACGGGTATATGTAGACTTTGTTGGTCTTTCAAGGATAACCATCCAAAAATGTTGGGAAAAACAATATGCTTAATCTCCATAACAATCGAGACTCACACACAACGAAGAAAACTAAAGAAACTGTGGTAACCATAAAAGGAGATAACAAACTCAGGAAATCCTTTTGTTCAAGAACAATACTGTTATACAGATTTCAAGATGTAAGAGAACAAAAATGTGACAGTATGCAGTGGAATTTACTCTTTCCTGTGGACATATGATCTGATAATCTTACTAAGAGTGTCTATGAACCACTCAGGAGCTATGTCCGGAGCATGACAGGAAACAAGGCCCTTTGGTATATTCAGGAATGTCCATGAGGTAGACACAGCAATTCTGTGCTGTACACAAGAGTTTGCATTGCGAAGGAGGAAATACATATTGTTTCTACTGTCTCTCTACACTTCCTGTCATAGTTCACAGGCTGCAAACACACTTTCTGCAGAAACAGTAAAGCACACACCTCGGGAAGTTCTGAACTCTACACGCACATTCCTAATTTTACCTCTTGACGCAGCCTCTTGTCTGGTGACAATGGCAGGAACGAACAGCACTGAAGAAGGATGTTTTTTGGAGGGGGGGAATGTATTGTACCTCGTTTCCTTGAGCGGCGCAGCAGAGACCGCTAAGAGCCAGATGGGACGAGTGAACCAGAGGAGCAACATCCGCAGAGAACGTCCAAAGTCCAGATATTTCCCGCCGGGCGATGACCACGTGTCCGGAGACTGAGGGAGAGATTTTGTATTGTTCTCCTCTCTCCTCCTCCTTCTCCTCCTCCTCCTCCTCCTCCCCTCAGCTCCATCCCCCACTATTACTGAGACGGATTAACTCCAAGAGCTGCTAGAACTGAGTGTGTCTGGCTTGCTGTATGCAGACACACACACACACACATCTCATCAATTAGGCCTTCTCCATGTGATTCAGACTGACAGATGAAGGCAGATGCACTCTACAAAAACATGACAAGGACAATTGGCTTGAAACTGGAGAATTTACTCATGGATGAGCCGCCCAGTTGCTCAGTTCTCTAAACAGACTAAAGGCCTAATGAGCCAATTACACCAAACCCAAATTGCATGTGGTACAACACACACACATACACAACCACGCATGCAACTTCGTGATCGGCACACTGACTCCAGAGGTGACTCAGTTTCAGAGCGATGGAGCCTGGAGTCTTCTATCTGGACAGGGGTGACCTTTCTTCTTCTGCCACTACAGGAGAGTGCAGTGATTACAGAAATGTTCTTGGTTTGGAGCTGGAAGTGTAAAACCTGCTGGAAAGGGAGCAGTGGCAGCCGCAGCTGTAATGACTTGAGCCGGTGCTCCCTGCGGCTCTGGGAGTGATGTTTACCTGGAGATGACAGAGGATATGACGGCGTGGGGACCTGACAGGGTTGACATTTTAAAGTGAGACCCTACTGCGGCCAGTCCAGCGGGAGTCCAGTTACAGTGGGGGAGTGACAGAGGGGAAGAGTTGTGACACATTATTTGGATTAATATCACGCAGCAGACAGCACCCTGTGGTGCAAGGACTGTTATTAGAAAGGCAGCAAATCATGAATAGGATATATTAGAATCGGCACAGTCGGAACAATCTTATGCGTCTGTAGACTGGAATGACAAAGACTGAAGCAGATAAGCACTCCTAAAGACATTTCACTGAAAGAACCAAAAATGTATGTATTAACAATAAATGAGAACAAGTGATGAACAGTCTATAGGTTTTTTGTTATTTATGAGACGTTCTGAGGTGCAAGGACTTTGACATAAAATAAATATCTTTGAAAGAGCAATAAAACCTCACAGAGAAAATTCACTTTCCCAAACTCACAGTTTATCAAAGTGATTAAATATGGATGCAACTTATGATCATTCACAGCACTGATTAACCTATCTAGTATAAACAATGGAGCTCCCCAGGGCTGCGTTTTGAGTCCCCTGCTGTACTCCCCGTACATATATGACTGTGTACTCCAACATCATCATCAAGTTTGCTGATGACACAGCAGTGGTGGACCTGATCACAGATAATAACGAAAAGTCAGGACAACTCCTGATCATCAGCAAAACTAAGGAGCTGATAGTGGACTTTGGGAAGAAGGAGCCAAGGAACTACACTTCAATTAACATACTTCAATAACCACACCTGGGCGCTTCATACTGACTCAGTGATGAGGAAGGGTATACCATGAAATACTGAGAAATTCCTACTCCTGCACCACATAGTGTCCTTATGGGGAACATCACTGCCTGGTATGGAAACAACACTGAACAGGACTGCAAGGCCCTGCAGAGTGGTTCATTCAGCTGAACACACTATAGGTGTTATTCTACCCTCAGTAAATGATGTTTATACCAGGCACTGCAAGAATAAGGCCAGGAAAATCATTAAAGATCCCAACCACCTGGAAAATGGCCTTTCCTTCCTGTTGAGGTCAGGAAGGAGGTATCGCTTCAACCAGGTCAGCACTGAGAGGCTCAGGAGAGCTTCTATCCTCAGGCCACAAGTATACAAGGATACTTAATGATGACCCTGCCTGAGACTGCATGTCATACACATATATTAATTTTTAGTCTTTTTTTTAATGCATAATTGAAGGAAGTAGCAGGATTACATTTCACTGAAATTTGACACATATCTTGACTGAATGATCAACAATTTCGTGATTATTGAATTATTTATTCAGAAAATAGTAAAAAAAAAAAAAAAAAAAAAAGGCCATCACTTTTCTGAAAGCACAAGGTTGGAGGCTTGTTTTGTTTGACCAACAGTCCAACATCAAATGCAGTATCAATTTTGTTGATGAAAATTTGTCATCAACGACCTTTTTCCATGTTAGTTGTGAGCTGTAATCCAGCAATTAAAAAGCAGCCATGTGGATGGTGGAGCTGCTGAATGGATTGGTGGAGTTTGTTAGTTTCAGCGGTGGCTGTTACCAGTTAGCTCTGCTTGTTAGCCGCAGAACGGCAGCAGAGCAAGCAGCCACCAGCAGCTGGACACAGCTGAAGGGTAGCGGCAATGTTTGGCTCAAAGACTGTATAAAACTAATGGACGTAGGCGCTGTGACAGCCCCAGTCGGTTTGTGGACTCCCACTCTGAGGCCTCAAGTTCAGCAATTTGGTTGTTGCAACCTTTGATTTTGGGAGCCGGAAGTGACCATGTTTGAACAAGAGGTTGAAGCTGTGGAGGAGCGAGGGATGGATCCGACCGAGAACCAGAGGACATCATCCACACCACCCTTAAATATTCGTAACTTTAAGCTTTAATAATATGAAAATGGTTGAATTATACAAAAATGTAGTCCCTGCACAGTTGTCATCAATGTTGAAATTAGCTATAGAGACCAGAACCATTTTTGTACCAGGCTGCAAACATGTTTATTTCTGCTGTAAAGCTGGGCATTTTAACATGGGGGTCCATGGGGATTGACTAGCTTCTGGAGCCAGCCTCAAGTTTCCATTCAAGGGCCTGCAGTTTTTGGCACTTCCACGTTGGCTTCATTTTGCATTTTGCTTGGTTTCACTGTACTTATATACAGTGGTGCTTTAAGCTAAATGCTAATAGCATACTATTACTAGCCTACTGCTCATGATGACAATGCTGTAGAGCAGGTATAATATTTACCATGTTCACCATCTTAGTTAGGCTAACTCAGCATGCTGCTTAGAAGCATGTTAACATGCAAGCCACGTTGCCAGTGTGGCTAAAAGTGACTCATAAATAACACATGATCATAGAATCATTACTGCGTTTTTGACACACAATAAATCAATCTGAATGAGCGGCATGAAGTTTACTTTTCTCTCCTTTGAAATTTCCAATCCCAGTTTCAAAGACTTTGATTAATCATTGTTGTCAATGACTGAAGCCTTCAATGAGAAGCAGCCATCAATATCTCGTTGCATACAAAAATAATCCTCGTCTGTGAAACTGGGACACGCAGTTGATAATTGCTGTCCTGCTCACAGCGTCGTGCTGAACCGCTGTGAGCAAAACAAGCCAATTATCCTGAATCAGTTTGGAAGTCTTCCTGTGATGTGGCTACATTTAGAAACCTCTCTTTCACAACTCTAACACTCCTCAACAGGAACACACGAGCTATAAGGAGGATTCATGTGTTTATGTTGAGTGACTGCAGGATGGCAGTTAATTGCATTGAGCTTTGGTGTCACATTGTGCAAGTCTGCTGCAAGAGGATCACGACAGATGAGGGTGTAACTTCAAAACATGCATTTAGTAAATAATGTTATTGCTATAGGTGTGAGCCTTTAAGTTTGTGGAGTATGATGATCACATAAGGAGCATAAGCATGGATTACTTTTCAACATGTTACATCCATCAAGTATCTCTCACAGATGCCTATCGGAGAAATAATGAAGCAATCAGTGCAACCACTCAGCACGCTAATTACCGACGCTCGCCCGGGACGCCCACCGGCAGCATCTCAGAGCATGTGTATGTGTGTGTGTCTGTTTTTAAAAATGGTTTCCAGGAGAAAAATGTCTCACCAACAGACGTTTAATTACCAGAGGATGGAGAGCTTTGGTTTTACCCGTGCCATCACTCACGGCTGAATTAATGAATAGGTAAACAGCAGAGGAACAAGCCAGACTCAGCATGGTTTGGATGAGATCTGTGACACCACACACACTCGCACACGCACACAAAGTCAGCAGTGTTTAACATTACGGATGAAGTGGTGGCTCAATGTTATGGTAAGGTGGAGCTGAGAGCTGGTGGGTGATTTGTTTGGTAAGCTCCACAGAGTCTGTGATTAAGCGATAAGCCACAGATGATACACGCCCTTTTGTTCCGACATCAAGCAGGTAAAATAATGAACACGGAGAAGATGATTACTGTGTTTTATCAGGAAGGTTCATGGTGTGTTTGGTTTCCACCCACTGGGGGACAAATCAAAGGAAAAACAAACAGAAAGTGTCACATAGTGAGGGCAGAAGACGTCTCTAAATTGCTTGGTGTGTGTGACCAACAGTCTAAAACCTAAATTCTAATAATTTTGACAATGATATTCAACAGAGAAAAGCAGCAAATTGTCACATTTGAGAAGCTGGAACCAGCAAACACTGGGTATTTTTCATTTCAGCACTAGATTAAATGATTTATTGATTGCTGCCAACAGCTTTAGGCTAAACAGACTGCATTGTGGGATCCAGTCCTGGGTTTAAACCACCACCTGAGTTGCAGAGAGACAAAACCCACCCAGTGAAAAAACTGTCCCAGACAAATGAATGTCAATGGCATTCCAGTGGCCTGTTTACGGCTATCGTAGTTAAATGTCAAATGCTTGGCCCCGCGGGGAGACAGAGCTGGCTGAGAGAGACTTTGCAGGTGTCGCTCCCTCCATCACTCTGCTGCCTCTCTCTTCTGTGTGATGTCGGCCATGGGACAATACATCGGGGATGAGCAGCAGGAGCTATTATTAGTGGAGGAGTGAAGAATGGAGCAAATGCCCAGGGGAAAGCAGAGGAGCGGGCCAAACCTCACTGACATTATTTTAAGAGTTGCTGTGATGACAGTTTCTGCAAAAGATGACTTCTGCACCGCATCACGATTTAAAGGACCATTCCACTGGTTCTGCGCATTGTAGCTTATTTACTATAAATCACTTACAGCCAACCATTCTGCAAACCATGCAACTATGTTTTAAAACTTTTGGTGTATATTGTCTGCTGTTAAGGCATTCATTGGTTTCTCTTTATTGTATAAAATTCAGCACCTCCTTAAAACCATTTACATGTACCTTCTGGACATTTTAGAAATCAGAGGTCCAGTGTGAAGGATTTAGGGGGATATACTGACAAAAAATGAAATATGATATAATAAGTATGTTGTCTTTAGTGTTGAATCACTTGACTATAAGAATCGTTGTGTTTTCGTTACCTTAGAATGGGCAATTTGTAACTACACAGGAGATCGCCATGTTGCATCCCCATGTTTCTACAGTTGCCCAGATCGACAAACCCAACACTTGCATTGAATAGGGCTTTTCGCTTTATTCTGTGTTTTTATAGGTTCTTCCGTGAAGGAGGCAGAGCCTGAAGACTTGGGGGAACTCTCTTTCATATCCCTGGCAGAGGTCACTGAGCTCCCCAGTGGCAAAGCGCCACACGTGGATGAGATTCGCCCTGAGACGCTGAAGGCTCTGGACATTGTTGGGCTGTCTTGGCTGACACGCCTTTTCAGTGTCGTATGGAGGTCGAGTACGGTGCCTGTGGAGTGGCAGACCGGGGTGTTGGTTCCCATTTTTTTTAAAAATGGGACCAGAGGGCGTGTTCCAATTACAGGGGTATCACACTGCTCGGCCTCCCTGGAAAGTGTATTCCAGGGTGCTAGAGGGTAGGCTCTGACCGATTGCCTGAACCTCGGATTCAGGAGGAGCAATGTGGATTCCTCCTGGTCATGGAACGGTAGAACAGTTTAAATTCAGCTCCCAGTAAAAACCTCCTAAACAACGAATACTGAAGGTTCTCTTACCAGGAGAAGTTTCAGCTGTTTGCAATCTGCAACCTTACCACTAGATGCCACTAAATCTCCCAAAATCTTACACAGTGGACCTTTAAACCTCCCAACCTCCACTTCTAATTGTTTTACATAAACATTACATTTTACTTATTTTTATTTATCTTTAAATTGTCTCCCCTAATTATAAAATTTTAGGACCTTTTTACATACGTTCTTTTATTTTACATTTTAATTAATCCAAAATATCTATCAAATTATTTTCCCTAATCAGAAAGTTTTAATGACTTCTTATGTTAATGTATAATGGTATTGACTTTTCTCTGTTTATACTTTTTTTTATTCCTTTTCTTTGTTTTTGTAATTGACGAAACATCATTGTAAATGAGGGTCACTCCTAAATGATACAGCACAGAGTATAAATAAAGGTTAAATTAATGATTGAAAATCACAAATTAAAATTTGGTAAAGTTTTCTCTCTCTATGATGTAATCCAATGGTTCTCAAATGGTGTGCCCTGGGATTTTGTGATGTCCACACATTATTGTTGCAATATTCAACTTGGCCTTGACAAAAAGTTTGAATGAATTTCTATTTGACTGTATCAGTATGTTGTGCGCACCCATTGCCTAATAAAGAAGCAAACTCTAGCTAGAAAATTTAATTTAATTTAATTAAAAAACCTTCAAAGAGAACCTGTTTGTCACCGTTCGCGCGTGGGAATTCTAATTATGTGACACATCAAAAGTCCTGATTGGCAGCCAGTGTGAGGGATGATAACATTTAAAAGGAGAAAGCTGTGAGTGGGACAATGGATCGCTTTATTGTATGTAGCAAATTACAACAAAGCACCAGCGAAGACAACCTACCACCAAAAGAAAAGAGAATAAGAAAACCTGTCAGTAGACAGTATCACGAAAGTTACCTGTCTTATTGTTTCTTACTTTTATTGTCCTCCGTCGTGATAGGAGTGATAACACATGTCATAAAAGCTACTGTTCAGGTGAGTCTTAAGATTTCGGCTTGCCCTTTGCTGTGCCTTGGGCACTAAAGTTTGAAAACCACTAATGTAATCCACAATCAACAATAAAGTCTGTCTTAATTTTTATCAAAATTAAATTATTGTTGTTGTAAGAACTAACCCAGTAGGGGCCCGTAGGCAAAAATGTGCTGTTGGCTCCCATTTGTTTCTCAAGCTCTATGTACACTGTGTAAACACACATTTCAGCCCGTTCTCATTCCCAGGTCGTCAAATACTGACACTTTGTCACGCCCCTCGGTGTGTGATATCGACACCAAAGGCACACTTTAGCATCTTTATGAGACACACCAGGATTTTGACGAACATGGATGTAAACTCAACAGCGTTAACACTTCAAGCTGAGAACAACTGCTGTAGTGTAAAGAGTGAGAAAGTTCGCATAGGTGGATTGGTCAAACAAAACCAGAATTTCACCTAGGAGAATGCAGTTTGTGTCCCATGTGACACCAAAAGTCAGTGTTGTTTTAATGTGATGTTACTTAACTTAAGAACCCACATCACATGTGAAACCAAATGTCAACATTGTTCGACATATGTAATTCACAATTCAATCTTTTTTCCAAACCTAATCAAATTGTTTTGTTACCTGAAGTTAACTGTCACTGTTTTCTAACATTACCACATGTTACAATTTGCTACAGGTGTGCGTCGCATAGAAACACCACAGGGTGCCCTGTGCATCACTATTAGATGCTGAGAGGCATGAAAAGCAGTATTTGGCAACCTGGGAATGAGAATGTGTTGCTAGGCACAATTTATGCCAAAATAATAAAGGCTGTATGACTAGATTTTTAACAAATTGCCCCTGGTTAGTATATAATGTGCTCTAGTGGTCCCCGCTTTATTAAAAACTTTTTCTAATACATTGAACTACCACACACTGAACGCCACATGGTGAACCTGATGCCCTCAGACCACCTGTGGGTCCTTGGCAGTCATCATTTTGTGCAGCCTTTTTAGTTGTGATGTAATCTTGACAAAGAAATAATGCAGACATAATGTTCATTGTGACACATTACGAAGCTTCAAAACCTGCTAACTGATGTATTTAACAAACAGATCTGTAAAAAAGACAAGCTGTGGCCATGTGCTTTAAGCACTCCTGTGAACAGCAGCCAGACTTGTCTTTAAACTCTGGACAAGGCCAGGCTAGCTGCCTCCCTGTGCTTCCAGTCCTTATGCTAAGCTAAGCTAAGCTAAGCTAATTGCCTCCGTGCTGTAGCTCAGAAATGAACACAAAGAGATGAGAGTATCAATCCTCGCATTTAACTCTCAGCAGAAAGCAAACAAGCGTGTCTTCAAAGATTATACCTTTAAAGTGGTGACATTTGCAAACACTCTGGTATGGTCCTTTAAGTATGCGACTGTGTGTGCAAAGGAAACAAGAAAGACATGGAATAAATCCTACAGCACCAGCTGCATAAACTCTCATTACAGTGTTGAGAGGGAGAGAAAATCATTGCAGTTACTACAGCATGTTTGACATATCGTATACCACGGAGAGCTGCAGTGTTTTTACAGCACCAACAGCCTGAGCTGCGACCAGTGTGTTCAATTTATTTGCAGCTTCTGACAAACCCAAAACGTCAAGTCATCTCTTTCCCCCAAAGGACACTCTCCTCTTCAGGGAGGGAGGAGGAGGAGGAGGAGGAGGAGGAGGAGGAGGGGAGTCATTCCAGCAGCTTCAGCAGCAGTTTGATTTGGCTTGTGCTGCCTGTCGTTCACAGCAGCGCCCTTCTCAGTATATGTGGGATAATCTGGGTGTGAACGTGGATCTTGTGGTTCAGTGGATCAGGGCAGAGCCATGTGA
The DNA here is from genome assembly GCA_019142605.1 of Cephalopholis sonnerati. Taxonomy (NCBI): domain Eukaryota; kingdom Metazoa; phylum Chordata; class Actinopteri; order Perciformes; family Serranidae; genus Cephalopholis; species Cephalopholis sonnerati. The sequence goes on along the minus strand of JAGQAX010000021.1, from coordinate 15,298,711 downwards.
AAGTGTAACTATGAAGTTAGCAGCGGAACACAGTGAAAGACACTTTAAAGAGGAAATATGTCCAAGTTTCTCGTTTGAGATGAAGCCAGACGTCGGCCCAGTGGCTGTCCACTCGCATTCTGTTGTTGCCATGTTGCTCCTTTCTGCTGCCAGTGCTGCACTCACTCCAGCATCCCTACACGATAATGCCACTGTCTCCATGGTGATGTAGCTGCCACAAACCACTACTACCAGCACCACAAACACAGATGCACACATACCAGGCGAAATCCCACTGTGTCATTTTGCAGGTTTTTTTTAAACGCCGCTCTGTGTATGGAAATTAATTTGCGGGGCCAACGCCTCGCTCTATCTTATTCAGTATTAATGCTGTCTCAGATTACTAGACAGCTTTCCAGCCCCCCGGGGCCACGAATCTCTTAGACTGGAGAGCGAAACGGGAGGAGGAGGAGGAGGAGGAGGAGGAGGAGGAGGAGGAGGAGGAGAATGGGAGCGAAACCACATAAACTGCTCTCTAATTGAGGATGACAAACGTCAATAGTTTCATATTTGAGGAGTTCTCCCTAAGGTGCTTAATGTGATGATTACAATGAAATGTCAGCTCCCGTGACACCTTTAGCCAGGAAAACATCAGAGACATCCTGTAACACCATTGTGGCAACATGCTAGCTGTCATGTAGCCAAAGAGTTCGTAGGAAAACCACCTTTCCTGTGCTTTTGTTATGAGAAGATTTTTGGCACACTCTGCACAATCTTCCATCTCCTATACTTTTACCTCATGCGACCTCGCCGAGGACTTGGCTCTCGCCTTGCCAAGAACTGTACATGAGGAACATCAGCCCCGCTGCTCTTCAGCCCATAAATCAGCCTCTCCAGCAGCCATGAAATGAGCCATATGCGGCATGGGCCGGGCACAGAGAGAAAACAATGGTTTTATATTCTCAAGAACTCTAGATTTCCCTTCCTGCCATTCAGGCAACTTGGACTCAAACAACCTGAAAAGGGGTGGTGTAAGTCACAAAAATCAAATCCTGGCTTCGGCAAGGTGATTACAAATGCAGATGGTGTGTATTTGGAAAAGGAAATGCTTTGATTAAGGTGGCAGGGAGCGAAGTAGAGATGACCAAGCATTTAAGACAAGATAGGGGAGTTGTTCCCCCTCGTCACCTCAATCCTCCACAACAATTAGCTGCTGACAGTGACATAGAGCGCAATAATAGGCTCGACTATGGGGAGGGATCTCCTCAGTCCCCAGCATATGGTGCCACTTTAATCTGCAGCCTCCATCAGATGAGTCTGGACAGCAGACAAGGTTTGATTTTAACTGACTGCACGCTCAAAAGCTCGGGAGCTGGATAAAAACAAAGCAATACAAGCTGCTGTATTCAAAAAGCAGGACTGTCAAGTATTCACAAATTATAAATGAAATGCTTTTTGGTGTAAGAAGAAGTTCAGCTCTGAAAGAACAAACATCCAAATTGAAGAAGTTGCCAGGGAAACCGGAGACTAGAAGCTCTCTAGTTTTTTTTTATTTGACATAATAGCACTTTTCTGGGTGAGAGGGTGGCGATTTGCTTCCTTGCTAGCCGGGGTCATAACCTGCCCTCCATTAGAGGCTCTGAGTAATCCTCATAGGTGAGCCCAGCCTTAGACCCCATAATCATCAGGCTGACACCTGCTAGTATAGTCTCCCTCCATCACATGACCCCCCCCCCAGGGGCTGACCGAGACTTGGTTTGCAGGGGTAACATGCTCCCACCCCCGGATTCCTTCTCCTCCCACCAGGCCTTCCATAATCCTATTAGACCCAGTCATCTGCACTGCATTCAAGAAATGTGATGATTGATCCTTAAACACAAACCCCATGTCCCGTGGCCGCCTACAGAGGAGTCCCTGTGTTTCATTTTCCACATGTGGGTATCAAACACCTCTCACATCACAAAAATAAGACTAATCTATCTTTGTAAAGTGTTTCTGTGACAAGACAATTAGATTAAAGCAGCACAAACACTCCTCAATCAGACTAGAGAAAGAAAATGGCTGTTGTGATTGTAATTGATAAACTTAAATGTCTTGCATGTAGAAAAAAAAAGTTTCATAATGTGAAGGGATAAAGACTTGCGTTAAGTCCGGCCTCATGACTTCCTTATACAACTGAGACCAGGGATTTTTTAAGCATTTGCACTTCAGAGCATTTAAACCCTTTTAATATATCCAAGTATTTAGTTTGAATTGTTGCCTGATAATATAATATTACTGCAACGGACTACATATGGCCTCTAGCTTTTCTGCCTTTCTGCATATATTTGCAGACTGGTTTGTGAGCTATGTAACCATTAAAATATTGAAAAATCCACTGGGAGTTATGGTGCAGCCCTGAGGGATCATCCTGTAGTTTGACATAAGCAGGTCAGATATTTCAGATTATAATACCTCTGAACAACTCTTTGTCTTATATCTATAGTCCAACAAGATTTGTGTGCAGTCATGATAGCAGCTCCATGAGGCTACACTTGGGTACAGCATTGCTAATGCTAATGTCAGCAAACTAATAGTGACAGTGCTAACATGTTGATGTTTAGCAGTTGCAATGTTTGCCCTGTTCAGCGTTCATGTGAACTTCATGATGGCACAATAAGAAAAGTCAGAGGGTCACTAATTCATTAGGATGCATCATCTGGGATCCATGATTGTACCAGTGCTCGAAGTGCTGGCAGTACAGCACCTCTACATTTTACTCTCTGGTGTACTATGACCTTTTCTTGTGCACCAGCACTTCTCGCAAGCTACTTTTTTTTTGCTGTCTCAATCTCAGGTTGCCTGTGCCTAAAAAACTGCATTACCCAGGGGGCACTGGGGGCACTATTATATGCTTATGTTGGCCTGTTCTTTTCACATGCCTTCTTTTCTCTGTCTGCGACTATTAAGTAACATCACATCAAAATAATGTAGGGGTGGCTCCATAAGGGCAACACAAAGAGCAGTCTGGCTCACAGGAAGTAGACTGTGGTTATAGAGCCTCTCACTGGCCGCCTATCTTGGATGGTAACACATTTTCAATCCTTATTGCTACGTGACACTCGTGTCACACGGCCAGTCCTATAATCACACTTAGTTTTAGTGCTGTGCGAGAAACGATAACAGCTTTCGAGCTAGCAAACTACACGCTGAAATGTCTTTTAATATTTTATGTGGCATTTTATTCTGCGGGGGCCCCTTGTTCCTTGTCGACAACATTTGTTAAGGGCATTGTCGCCACATCCTGGGCTTAGTGCTGCCCAGGACAACTGTAATTGGTTTAAAGAAATACAAACAACCCAGAGCATTTTTTCGCCTACTGCGGAATTATCATGGGTTCAACCACACTTTTTTCCAGTGCTTGACCTGCTGATGGCTTTAGAGGAAATGCCCGGGGATCACTAAGTTATTAGGGTTCATCCTCTGGGCACCAAGAAGCCTATACAAAATGTAATGGCAATCCATCCAATAATCGTTGAGATTTTTCAGTCTACACCAAAGTGGTGGACCAGCAGACAGACTTGCCATCCCTGGAGCCAGGCTGCTAGCATGGCGGACGATGACACCTTTCCCGTGGCCAATGATGCTCAACACACACGGCTATAAAGACATGTTCTTCACATTTGTTGCATCACACCTGCCAATGACGTCTTATTTTAGTACTTCAGTAACACATTTGTTATAATAATACCAACAACATCTGAAAGTGAAACGTATGCTAAAAGCTCCATCATTTTGCGTCAGATTCCAGCTTTAACTCAAAATCTCTTTTTTCACTTAAAGCTAGAAACAAGCCTTTGTGTGAATCTTAACTCTGTGGGGATCTACTGCACGTGTTCCTCAGCCTGCTGTATTAGCTCTATCAAATACTCCCAAAAATCTCTAAAGCCACACTCAAAAATCGCCTTACATAACACATTAACAGCGGCTATTTCCTGAGGAGGAACCTATTGGGCCCTTTTGCCCCTTGGGTCCCTCTTGGCACAGAGGGTGACCATCAGTGGGTGGAGGTGCAGATTGGAGTGGCATGGCTGCAGCTGAGGAATGTGAGGAATTCCCCTTGTAAACACCTCATGCTCCGACGGTCACCACACTCTTATCTCACCGTGCCCATCGCCCCCTTTCATCATCATAATGGTAAGTTATTCATCACCGACTATCTGCTTCCTGTGACTGGTCAGGGCAGGTGGGGTCACTGCTACTTAGGTCCTTTGTTTACCTGAGGTGCCACATGGTTTATCATTAACTCTGATATCCCCCAGTGGACAAACAAAGCCTGCTCTGATACCAGAGGTGGGATCACGTCATTGCTTTTCAAGTTACAAGTAAGTAAGTCTCAAGTCCCAAGTTCCAAATCCTAAACTTTGAGTTGGGAGTCCTGAACAAGTCATAATACGCTCCTCACCAGATGTAGTCTCACATAGCCAGACATATCTCCACAGCGCTGTGTCAGCGCTATAGAAAGGTTGCGGTATGGGGGAAAACGCTCTGCTTTGTTTGTATTTCTTTAAACCAATCCCACTCATCTTGGGCTGCAGTAAACCCAGGATATAGTCACTGTGCCCATGCAAAATAGTGTCAGGGGAACTTGTTTCAGTGAAACATTTGCAAGTGGGGAGGCAAGCACTGTCATTAAAATGGCTAAATCTCCACCAGTGAAAACACCACTAAAAAACAGTAAGACTGTGCGATTCAACTTTCAATGATAAGAAAGGGCATAATTTGATCATCAGTGCCCTAAAGGGTGAAGCCTGACTATACTTCAGCTCTGGAAGAACTCGCTGGACCAATTTGCTGGCTGTATGTGGCTTTTGCAGAGCTTTATTACGATATCACACAAGCTTCTGTGAAGGTAAACAGACTGATGCGTTGGTAAAATCAATGTAACTGGCCCATGCCACTATCAGGTAAAAAGATGTGGCAAATCAACTCAAACTGGCTATGTCAGAAAACGGATCAACATTGTTTTAGTCGTTGTAGATCTTTACAACAATTCACTGTGAAAGCAAAGTAGGCGTGCCAAAATTGCACAGTCCAAATCTTTGCCAAAATTTGCCATTTTCAGCATGTTGGTCGCTAGCGTGAAAGTTGTTGTTGCCGTTTCCCGCAGCAAAGGGGATTTTGGAAAATATGCAGACAACAATAGGGAAGGAAAATGCCGGCCTGACAGCTGGCAACTGGCAGACTTATAGCCACAGTCTACATCTGGTAAGTCAGACTACACTAAATGTAATGCATTTTTAACAACAGACTAATAACATATTACATTTTCTAGAATCATGAATGCTTTGTAAAATGTGCATTTATTTGTTAAAACAAGTTTGTTGGAAGTCTCAAACATTCTTTGGTGTCATTTTTTTCCCCAAGTGGTGCTCAGTAAAGTAACGTTTGTTCTTTGTGGATCTCTTCTGCTATTTGATCGGTCGGACTGGTTCAAACAAAGTGGATGTGGGGAATTAATGCTGAGTTCATGTGATCCTCAGATTGACCCATTTCCTGAGTTGGGTAGTCACTCTTCTGACTTCAGTGTGTTCATGAGCTTTACGTGGTAATGTGGAAACAACATACATGCTAAAATGCGATATCTTGCATTTTATTGTTCAGGAGCATTTAAACATGTTGATAGCAGCTTACAGCTTTATATTACAAAGTAATTTTGTCCCAGACTTGTTGCTGCACCAGCACATCTTTTCAACGACTAAATACATGTTTTACCTGACTAATGCTAAACTTTTCTTATTAACTGAGGTGACCCTACATGGACAGCAACTGATGATTACAACCTAACACCATATAAAAAATTACACAAGAGCAAAACATTGACATGCAGTAATGAGGAGTTTATTACCATCAACCAAACATTCATTTCCTCTGCCATGTTTCTGCATATATGACACCAGCTCAGCAACTCGTGTACCAAAGTTTTTCGCAGACCCTTCAAGTTGTTGTTCCAGTTTGAGGGGGTGTTCAATTTTCCCAGTCAGGAACTCATTTTCTGATTATTCCAACTACACGTGAAGGCAGGGTATGTGTTGACTTGCTGGGAATTAATAGCATTAACATTTGTTGATTCAGGAAATTAACTGATTTGTGGCACTGTTTTAAATACACTTTGGGCTCAGAGGAAGGTGTCAAGTGTTTTTAAGTCAGAAGGCTCAAGTCAAACTGAAGTCACGAGTCATTGGTTTTAAAGTTCAAGGAGAGCTGGAAGTCTTTTGATTTTGTTGAGTCTTAAGTCATCAAATTTGTGATTTAAATCTGACTGTGAGTCCAAGTCATGTGACTCGGGTCCACCCCTCTGTCTGACTCTACTGTACAGTATAATGGCTTTAAAGCTTTGAAAGAGAGAGTTTTTTTCTGTCTGACCAGCCGAGGCTCCCTCTGGTCCTATGGGACTGCTCTTTAGCTGATACGATCATAAGTGGCTGAGGGGCAAGAATTTATTTTTCTTCTTGGGTGAATACAGGAGCTTTTGCTTGCTTTTCAGCATGGCACCTCCCCCTGTGGTTCCTGTGTACGAGCCCCCCTCTCAGCTTAAATGAAAGTCATTTGGAAAGCAGCTGAGGGCCTTTGTTAATACTGCGTGGCATTTAGATTATAAAACACAGGAAAAGAAACGGCGCAGGCACAGGCCGGCTTTTTCCTCCCTTTGCTTTGGTGAAATTCCTGTTTTGGCCACTTGCTGTTTTGTCAGGCTGGAGGAAGGTGCGAAGTCCATCCTGAGCACATACTCTGCAGCATGAGGGGCCCGTGGGGGCTGCATTCCACCTCATGGTGTACCACTCTCCACCAGTCATGAGGGGACGCTTACTCACAAGCATGAAACCCGCTCACACTGACATAGCCACATTCCCCAACAGTTTCCCATCAGCTCGCAGTTTCTGCTGCAAGAGTCGGAAACCAGATTTTCCCTTTTCCTGGAGCTCCCCTGATACGTTTGTTTAAGGGAGGTCTGTGTCTTTGGATGGGAAAGCTGATAGTTTCCGGGTGTTTTTCAGCGTTAATGTAGACTTTTCCTGACTTTGCTGATAAGAGAGCAGCTGTGGAGATTGTTCACCCGCTGCCCTTTAAAAATTCTTCCACATGTTGACAGAAGATATCACACCAAATACGAAGGCGATGATTTAACTGACGCACACCTCCATCATACAGGACCAAATCAGACAGAATCAGCAGGATTTGTCAGTGATAACCTTTTAGCAATATCCTCTAAATAAATAAAACAACCTGTTCACCTGATGTCAGTCATCCAGTCTTGACTCCATAACTTTAATGATGTGTTTTGGGAGTTTTCCGTAATCAAATCAAGGTTCAAATCATCAAGGACTGTAAAGTCCATTGGGACAAAGTTGTGATTCAGATGTTTTTTCAATTCATTAACTGATTGAGTCTATAAAGTGAAAGGAAATATTGAAAAACACCCATCACATATTCTCAGAGCCCAATGTGACATCTTCAAATTCCTTGTTTTGCTGATTAACATATAAAAACCTAAAATATTTTCAATTTAAAATGACACATAGCAGCTAATTCTCACATTTGAGAAGCTGAAAACCAGAAAATCTTTGTTTTTTTATGCTAGCAGCACACCAGGTCCGCTACCAGTATCTCAACAAAAATTACATGGATTTTCCTGAAACTTTGTGCAGACATTTATAGTCCCTTGAGGATGAACCCTAGTTAATTTGAAATCTTGCCTTTTCCTTGGGTGCCACCATGAGGTTTATAATTGTGGTTTTACATAAAATGTTTTTACAACTAGTCTACATGATGGATTGCAATGAAATTGTGTAAAGACGTTCATGTTTCGCAGAGGATGAATTGACACTTCGGTTAGCCCCGCCCCTTTGTAATGGCCCAACAAGCTGTCGGAGCTAGCACTAAGCCCACTGTCACTAACTACACTCCCTAAAGAAACATCATATGATTTTTGTAAAAGCAAAAAAAGCAATGTCAGAGAGAAGCAGACAGAAGGGTCTGCAATAAGGCTGAAAATTATATCACAATATTTTTAGGCTATATCGCGATACACCATACATATCTCAGTATTTTTAAATCTCCTCAAAAGCACTTCATTGACGCTGGGACTGGGAGACAGAATTGAACACATATATCTTTGACCAAATACCCTCTGATTGCAACAAAGTTGTAGGAATGACTGTTGTTTTGTTTCAGAAATAATCAATAATCATCAATAATGTGGATTAAACGAATAAGTGGGTTGAGGCAAGTGTTAAAACAAATAGAAAAGTCCGGTAAGTTGCTACATTTACATAATGTTACTGAAATGCAGCCATTTAAAACCAGGAAAAAAACATTTATGCCATATCACGATACAATAAAGACGATATAAAGTTTCATATCTCGATAACAATATATTTTCATATTGCCCAACCCTCGTCTGCATTATGCGTTTGCAGAAGATACCCACTCTCGACCACGTCAAACTGACTCAGCAGCGACAACAGGCTATAAAGTTAAAGACAGAAGCCACATCAACTAGCAATCGCGTCAGATGACTTTGAAATGAAGAAGCAACCAATGATGGTGGAAGCAACACTGTTCCTGTAAAGCAGGGTAGATCTTTACTCACACACAGAAAAAGCTAGTAGCTAGTGCAGTGTGGAAGTGCCAACTTATAACTTAGCCTATAACATTCCAACCTCTCTGGGTCAACAGTAATACACTTAAACATCCCCTAGACATAACTTTAACTGTGACTAGCTCAAAATCCACAAAACCAGCCTGAAAATGAAGAAAATCTGAGCAAACGATTTAATGAGAGTCTTTGGAGCACAGCCGAAAAGTTGTTGGACCCTGCATTAGAGTTGGCCATTGCTACGCTATGATTCGCCAGTCTGTTTTCAAGGGTGAGACACTGCAAAGGGTCAATTCTCACAACTTTCAGATCCCCTACCTTTACCTCTGTATTGTCACTGTGAGCCAGTTAGCATGCTGTACAGAGCCCGTGTAGCATGACTGTAGACTCTAATTCTTGTTACTTGATAAATAATTTTAACATCTAATCGATTAGCAAAATAGTCTGGGATTTATTTTCTAATAATCAACTAATCGACAACTTGTTTCTGCACTAGATCTGGGACTGTAAACAAACTTGATTGAAGATCAACTGCAAACTATGTCAAAGCATTTTAATGCAGCGAAAAAGTTGCTGATAAATGACAGGATTAGGAGGATTTAGTTTTCATGAAGCCTTTCCTTCAATCTATGACACAAATCGTCTTTATGTATCAAGTTCTGTTTAGTAAATGTTGACACAGTTTGCAGCCCTGCATGTCATCCGACTGTTCCCCGAGCATCGTGCACAAGGAATAAATGTCCTCATTACTGTTAAGTGCTGCTCATATGTTCCCTAATACCCATTCATGGTATCACAGCATGTCAGTTCGCCCCGAGGAAGCTGTCAGCTACAGATGTCAATCCCCCGGCTGACCCCTCTCCCTCCCCCCACCCCTGCACACACATGGCACTGGAGGATTGTCCCCCCAGAACAAAGGAATGGGGGGTTTCTGTGGAGAACAGGCAACCAAACATTCCTGGCACAATGGAGAGAGTGGCTGGCAGGTTCAATTAGTACACACTTTACTCTGCGCTCTATACGATCCCACTGTGCTTGAAAACAAAGCTGGAGATCCAGACTCCAATGGGGGTATTTGGTGATGCCGGCTTGTTCATGGTGGTCTTAACGTTTTAAGAGAGTTTCTCCTATTATCTGCTTTGTTGCTGCCATGTTGCCAGAGAAATAAACCACTTGAAGGGCACTCAGGGCAGAGATCCTCAAGTCGCAAGATTGATGGCTCTCCAAAAACTTTCAAATCCTTGGTTTTGGAGTAAACAAGACAACCAGTGTAGTAAATAAACAGCCCCTGCAAGGAATATTTGGCAGAATTAAGTGCCACCCAAAGTCTAATGAAGCATTTCAAGGCACATTTTCTTAATTGGCCATGATACTCCTTTTTCACAGGATTGCCAGGAGAGTTGAGCATAAATCCATCGAACAAAAAATGTAATTATTTCACCCCTTTCAGTGAAATTAGGGTTTTCCAGGAAGCTACCAGAGATCTCAGCAGCAGCAGCTCAACTTCTATATCATGCAATGCATTAAATGACAACCAACAGGACACCATATATGTTTCAGTGATAGTTGGATGCAGCACTGACAGTGATTTGATGCTCCTGTCACTGCTGCTCATAACTGCCTGGAAACCTTCATCCAAGATTCAGCAAATCAGATGCTCAACACAATCAATACGTAAAGGTGTTGTACAGGCAGCCAATAAAACACACACCAGCGCTCCAGGGCAGAGGGAGAGCTGTCTGATCTCAAGTACAGAGATAAACTGATGTACTCACCTATTATACACAAGGTGCGCCGTAACGTCGGGTACTTGGCGTATCCGAGAGCAATGAAACCCCCAAAGCCGCTGTGTCACACTTCACACCATCCAGGCGCACATGTTGCCAGCTCCCACCGAGAAATGTCACAATCACGAGCCGCAACAAGAAGCCAAGTGAAGCCCTCTGCAGGAGCGGACCGTGTCGCCGTGGGTCGCCGCACAGCGTGTCCAGCCGCCGGATAAGATGCGTAGGGCGCCACCCTTTGCTGGACCTCTGGGACTCTGCGCCCACCTTTCCCTCTCTCTCTCTTTCAGCCTTGACGCTGTAGATCGCGGGACATGAAGCCTCAAACTCTCTCCGCCTCAAGGCAGCGTGATCCTGCGCGGTCACTGCTGATGGAACCGTGATCGCTCGTTAATGCGTGGTGCGCAATTAAAGAGGCGCGCAGGACGCCGGTGCCACCCACTAAAGGAGGTTTTCGTGGTGAGTGTACGGACAGGGAATTTTAATGAGGGACTGCTGCTGCTGCTGCTGCTGCTGCAGAGTTTCCCTCCCTGTTCGGGGAGTCGTGCTCTCCCTGTGCTCAAACCAAACTGTCCCGACAAGGAAACCTTTAAGTTACCTTACAGGAGCGGAGGGGGCGGGATGACGAAATAAAGCGTCAATGAAACTGTTGGCCACCAGCCAGTCAGCAGAGTGGGAGATTAGCCCGTGGGACACCTGTTGACTGGAAACAGCTCAGATACAGTGACTCAGTGGACGAAGCAAGCAAAGCCAACTGTGCAATGAGACTGATATTTCATCATCTCTACAAAGCCTCTCCACTGTGTGTCTCTGCTGGTGCACTGCTGCAGAAACTGTAGGCTCACATTAAAGCTGCAGGATCTGTAACAGGCACTCTCACAGCTGCTGGACACCAGAAAGGGTTAATCGATTAATCAGCAGTCCTTTAAGTCAAGTAAAACTATTGCTTCTCTTAATATTCATGTATTTTCTGACATGTTTTGGCTCTGGATAAGTAATCCTCACACATAATTTAAGCTCCAGAATCTATAATAATAAATAAATAATAATAATCACCTGCCACTTTACTTTTATTTATTTGCAATTAGTCTCACACAAATGTAGATTATTGTATTTATATGTTACATTTCATCCCTATATTTTAACTTTGCACCACTTTGTCTCAGATCCCCCTTTTCTTTTCACTTGCATGGTTTTCTTTACATACATATTTAATGGGCATTGTTGAAGGGAGCCCTCAGATTGTTATTGCCAACAACTGCTTCTCTGTAATTGTCGTGCAGATGACAATAAATAACTTGAAACTTAAAGAGTCCCTGAGTAAACATAGCTGAAGATAGTGAGGAATGCACACTCATCCACATATCCTATGAGTCATATTATGAGATGGTTCATGAGTAGGAGAAACAAACACTTGGAAATATTTTGTTCCATGAGCATTAATGAAAAATAAATGATACTGCAGATAATACATGTCCTGTAGGCTTCAGTAGGCTTCTTCTTCTTCTTTTTTAAATCCAATTGAATCAGGGTTTTTACTAAAATAGACTCACATTAGAGCATTTCATAGAGTTTTGATCAGTTTAGTGTAGCATGATGCAGCTCAGTGGTTCTCGACCTGCGGGCTGGGAGCCATTAAAGGCGTCACAAGATAAATCTAACAGGTCTCGAGAAGATAAACAGTAGGAAAGGTGACAAAAACATGAAATGTTTTATAGCTTTACATCTTCAGGTCCTAGTGCTCTGACACACCAGGCTGACTGTCAACCAACAGCGAGCGTCAGTTGCCCTCGTTTTTGCGGTATGTTCCACACCGTTGCAGCTAGTCGGCCCTTGTCGGAGGCTTTTCGGCTGATTCAGCATGCTGAATCGGAGCCGGAGAGCCCGTTAGTGAGAGAAATCCCTCTGACTGATAGCTCAGCTCAGTGCACGAGCAAACAACTTAAGTCAAGAGGGTGTGAGATCAAAACAAACTTGTTGTATTACATGAGATTATTTTTTATCAGTCGTTGAGCTCTTTAGCAGAAACAGCTCCTAACTGTGTGTTATTGTTCGCTAGTGCACAGTAAATATTATTTATTCTTTCAGCAGCTGGTTGTGTCGATAACTGGCTAACTAGCATCATGAATCCATCCCGTCAGTCTTCAAGTTTTTTGAATGAGGAATACAAACTGCAGCTGCCTGCTGGTATAGAGAGTTATTTCCTCTCACACAGGGGCAAATGTATGTGCTAGTTGGCCATTGACTGTACATTTTGCAGTGTTGTCAAGTGCAACATTTTGGCTGAGACAAAGGTGATGTAAGGCGATGCAACAGTCAATCTACGTCGACACTAGTTCTTTGATGTTGGTTTGGTTTGTCTGGGCCTTTACATGTAAATATATGAAAACAACTGATGGAAAAGCTCTGAACATATTGCTATATTCAACGTGTGACCAGGTGGCACAAGCAATTCATTCATTTTAATGGCCCATAGTTGAAAAGGCTGGGAGCCACTGCTACAACTGAATAGCTAATAGTATTGTTGGTAGTAAGGTGTGAAATGCTGCATGGTCTTTTTGTGCCAAACCTCTACAAGTGACCTTAAGCTACTCATACTTTGTTGGAAGCGCCCAGACCCAGCAGCCCGGGTCTGTTCATCTGTCAGTGCAGCTCTTCCCTCTAATCCCACACCTCTCAAACAGCAGCTCAACACTGAATCTGTAGGGAGGCTGTCAGCTGGTCCATCTATTACGAGGTTAAACCACTTATCCTTCCATATGGGAGGGAACAGGGGCATCTAACCTCAGCTGGCACCCTGGTATGAAACAGCACATCGCTCTACCAAAAGCCTAAACCTACACTGGGTAAACAAAATCTGGTGTTTACTGCATGGGGAGATCAACGGCAGATACAAGTGGCCCATAATCACATGGGTGGGGAGGAGCACGCCTGGTTGATTTAGAGTTTTGAGTGTGCTTCGATTGCTTTTATCAGCCACTGGATGTCTCTTTGACTTCTTGTTACCAAGTGAACAAGAGCAGAGACACAAGAGCTGCTGTCTCATAGTATAACACTGTATGTACAGATGCAGAGGCAGGTTTTATTTTGAAAAGAGTGGTCAATTGTTTAGACTTTTGGCGAGGAAAGTGCTGCTGGAAACAGCCACAGTGAGAGTAGCTTTGGTTTGAATATAAAGTACATATGAGTCAATAAAAAAAATAACATTATTAAATATAGCTGGTACTAGTAGTTTAGTAAGAAATGAAACAGCACTGTTAAAAACTCACTTTCTCATGCTGTTGCTGAGAAATCACTCCTAAGGCAGCCTCGACTCGTACAGTGAAGATACACTGCCCCCTACAGGCCAGAGAATACAATTGCACCCAATTACAAAACGTGACTCAACATTTTCCTCAGACCATCATTGAGTCATCCATCACAGTTACAGTGTCCCGGCGCACAGCTCCAACTGCAGTACAACTTGATTTAAGATGCCACAGTGACGAAACAGGTGCTACATTTATTTTATTTTTAATTTAAAAGAGAGAAAATCTTATTTACAATCATTTTCACAGATATGGGAATTTTCTTAACAATATTAAGTAGTGACATTTTCAGGTCAGACGTGTCTTTTTCAGCCTGGAGTTGTCTGCGGCTGCTTTGCGCTTACGTGACGGAGTGTCTGGAGTTTCTTCAGGGGGAGCTTCAGTAAGGTAGTACAGCTCAATGGGTGGGGTCGGCTCCTGGAGGAAAGAAAAACAGGGAAGTGTCAATGCAAAGAGCACACCTTCAACATTCAATCAACTAAGTGACTTAATTTTAATTTACAATAATAAGTGATCTTATTTCTCTTAAGATAAGGTCATTTAACATCCTGAGACATGTTAAGCTGTCTATAAAAGTGAGATTTCACTCTGTTGGCAAGTAAATATTCCTAAAAACATTGTTTTTTCACAAAGTCAGTGATAATTCGTATCAAAGGCTCCACTTGCCTGCATGAGGTAGTCTGCGATGTACTCTGGTTTTAGGCATGTGACTCCATGGGAGGTAGCCTCAGACACATCGACTCTGAAGTCTCCAGGCTTTAGCCGACTGAAGTCTGCAAACAGGTGAGTGGCCTCCTTGTACAAGGCCGGGGAGGGACTCGGCAGGACCTGAAGAGACAGAAATTACCTGTAAGAGGTATGTCTTCACTATGTTTATGTATCTATTTATCTTGTTGTGATAAGTCATGACATCCTTTGGGATTTGTGTTCCAGCATATTGTGAATTCATTTAATCTAAAAGGAAATCTTTTTTGCTAAGCTCCCATTTCATTTCTTTGTCAGCACTTTGCTCTTACATGACTGCACTCTGAAGTCAATACAGGAAGTTCTCAAAGTCTTCATGCTACAGTAGTTGATTCAGGGTTTCCTACAGTGTTTAATAAGAGATGTGAGTCACTTCGTCTGAAACAAAGACCAGCAAAATGTCATATTTAATGACTGTGACTGTTGTTAAGGAGACATCTCCGAATTTAACTGATCACAAGGCAAGATCTGGGTGTCTAACCACAGAGGCTAAACCGCTGCAGAGGCCGCTGTTTAAGCGATTTAAATGTCTATAAATGTCTAAAAATGACTAGACCTATGTTATAATTTTTGTTGAGTTGTGTATTTACATTACTCAAAATGTTTCAAACAATATTCAAACCAAAAGAATGCTGCATTCAAACGGGGTCTTGTGTATCGTATTAATGACCATATGAATGCCCCCCTGATGTGGTATTCATGACCTTTGTAGGTGAAAATTTTCTGAGCTCCAAGTAACTTTATAGTGAACACAACCTCCCATGTCATAAACAAGAGTTTACAAGTTCCATTTGAATGCAGCATATCTTTCGTGGAATCACAGGAAACACCAGATGATACGTCAGAGAGGGGAAAGAATCATACAGTGTCGCACAATTTTACTCAGTAACAGTAATACAGCATTTTTTACTGCCAAGCAGCATATTTTGTATTAACTGCATGCCATTTTGCGACACAGTGATCCAGTAGAGACCTAATATATTAATATATTTCAGTATCGATCCAGCTTACTACATTGTGCTTCTATGACAAGTGGCTCATACCAGACATACAAGACATATCAGCCACCAAGCTCAAGTGTTCAGTAAGCTTATACGTACGTACAGTATCGTTCGAACATTACATCAACGCTTAACATGATCATAAAGTTAGCGCTGGACTACCCCATGATTGAATTCGACCACATAATGTTAGCTACAGTAGCTGTTTTGGTGGTCGATTAATCTAATGCTAATGGTGAGCTAGCAAGAAAAAGCTACTGTCATTACAGTGAAACGAATTAATGTGACTAAACATAACCTGAGTAAAACTTTAACAAATTAACTCGTCCTTGAAAATGACTTTTGCCCGAGTCACGTCAGATAGATTTTCATCAGTGGCTGTTAAACAATTAAGACAACAACTCCCCATATCCCACGCTACTTTACGATAACATCAGAGTCCGTTTTTTGTTATTGTTTTAGATAAAGAGACCCCCTCAGGGCAGAAATTACATACTGCTGCATATAAGGGGCTGTCTAAAAAATCTTTCTTTTTGATACACAGGTAGTTGTTTGTCTGATTTGAAAACTGCAACAGTGGATAAATAAATAAACAAGCATCAACCTTCGCCCTGCCAGACTGCAGTAACCGCCGGAAGCCTGATTCTCTGCTCTGGTCGATGTTCAGCATGACAGTCCACCCACTGAAGGCTCCCTGAAAAAGAATGAAGACAAATAATACATAGTGCACTTTAACCACTCAACTAGCACCTAATACAATACAGATGACAGTAATTAGGACTGTTAACTATGTGTATCTGTGTCTGTAAGTACCCCTTGCTCAGAGCGCCCCTGCAGTGCTTTTCTCCAGCGCATGGCAGCTAACGCCAGCCTCCTCTGCTGGGAGGTGATGGAGGGCAACGCGTCCAGAATAGAGCTACTGCCCCACTCATAGTCTTCCTCCTGGAGCACACACAGAGAAAGATAGGTTAAATATTTTTGAGCATAAAAATAACACTTGCCACTGACCATTTTGTTTTAGTTACAAAGGTAAGTGAACTTTGGAAAACTTAAAAATGCTATGAGGAAACTAAAAAATACATGATACACGATCATTTTGGAGATAAAGTTTTCATCCTCTTGATGCTCTATTCTATAAGATAAATGTGTAGTTGGTTAGTAAAAGAGACCTTAACTAGCCAAGGGGGATTGTTTGCTTTGTTTTTATATTTAAAACAATGGATAATATTTTTTTGTTGCAGCTTATTAGCAGTTTTTAGAAAACCAAACCTTAATAAAATTGCAAAATTCAAACAGTATTTTTATGTGAACATAGCAAATGAAAACCCTGGTGGTCAGTATATGGGACAACAGGAGTTTAACTGACACACTACACATTAAACCAACCATAACAATACTGTAATTGAAGGGTGAATAAATCTTCACATTCTTACCGGGATAAAGCGTTCAACAGAGCGGCAGGCCTCCAGGTAGGAGCGGTGCAGGATCCATTTGCCCGCCGCCATCGCTGCCAGGTACTTCTCGTTGCGCAGAGGAGTCCCTACGATGATGTGGGAACAGCTGGGGTCGAAAGACTGCTTGTCCAGGACAACACCACCTACAAAACCAGAAATAGACAGGAAGGAAAAGAATAAGTATGGACAAGATTTCTATGAACTGAAACAGGACTTACAGACATGATAATAAAAGACTGTAGAGCGTTATATGAATGTATGAACAGCTGTACGCCCATATGAGTTTCTCTTTTTAAATGCAGTAATTTGGTTGATAGTGCAGTATAAGTTTCAATAATTGTTTATCTCTGTTTAGCAGTGGTTTATTTGAAAATACTGAGCTCACAACAGGAAACATCTGCAGCAGGAAGTATCCCTGGACCCTGGAGGTGCATCCTCCTTTTTACTCATCAGGGATTAGCTTCTCTGACTTCAGGCCTGTGACATGTTGGATTTTTTTCCTGTAGCATGATGAAATATTATAAGAGCCCTAATTAGGTGGAGGACTCACCAAGCTCCTCTATGAGGTGACTGTAATCAATGCGTTCCTGAGGGCTGAGGGAGGACAGCTGAAATCTGGGTGGCTGCTTTTCTTCCTCACGCTCCTCCTGAGGGAAACCAAGAACCTTTTAGCACCAGTAGCTTGAAAGAGACTCCACAGGGTGCATATTACAGATGATGTACTGTACACTAAAAGCCATACTTTACACATATCAATAAACACATTAGCATGTTAACGCAGATATTTTTATTTGTTTAATGTAAATATGACTCTTCACCTGTGGCTCCGGTGCTACTGCAGGTTTAGCGAGAGGGAAGGCAATGCTCGGGGCTTCAGGAGTGAGGATGTCATTTTCTCGCCTCTCTGTCTGAGGCGGTGTCCTTCTCTGACCCATATGCTGGTCAATGACTTCACAAGCAGCTGGGAGAGGATACAGTCATTCATCAAAGTAATAACTGAATTTACAGGGTGTCAGACGCCATGTCTGCCATTGTATGTTTACGGGAAAGTGCAGATAAATGAACAAATCTCAAGAGACTAGACTAACTTGAGACTAGATTGCACCAGCTATTAGTAAATCCATTGCCAAGTTCTTGATAGCTACTGGCCAGTTTCAAAGAAGTGATTTACTGAGGGTGCTTTCACACCTAATCTGTTTGGTTCGGATAAAACAAACTCAGGTATGGGTCATTTGGGCTGGTGTGAAAGCTGTCAATGGTGTTATCAGTGTTAACTGGCCATTTATTCTAACATTTTCGGTGTAAGATTTTGTAATTCCGGGTATTTATTTGTTAAATGTAATAATACATCTTCCCTTTGGATCATTATTAAACCTCATTTTGACAAAGTGTCATGTCACCCATATTCCATGTAATTCTTTTACTCATATGTTAGCAAGATAATGTTATGTTTGTCAGTTGTTCCAGTTAGCAAGGCAACAGCTACACCTCGCAGTCAGTAGGTGTACAACAACTATTCTCAGTGTAAAACCTAGTTTATGCAGTGAGACTTGTTTTAATTTATGTGTAAATCTCCATAAAGCAAACACTTAGGTTATAACTAGGCTAAGTTTGATTTCTCACCCATCTCCACCAGCTCAGAGTCCGTCATGGAGTCCCTGAACTGAGGGCCGTTTTCTGCAGTGGGAGGAGGTGGAGGTGCGAGGGGCTCCGAGTGTTGTGAGGGACTCCCAGGCCACTGTAAGTTATCAGCCAGCTTGGCCCTCTCCTCTCTGGCTGTAGGGTCGTCCCAAACGATCTGTTCACTCTGAGATGGCTCTGTGTTAAAGTCCATGGCTGCTTCTCTGGTAACCCTGAAATCAGGACAGAATGAGGTCAATTTATTTGGAAGAGGACGTGTGGGAATCCCACAAAATATTATTTTTGGTAACCAGTAGGTCAGTTTTGGCTATGCTGAGCCAAACCATGATGTATTAATTTGCGTTGCCATTACCAGTTTAAACACGCCAAGTTGAGTAGCACTGAGTTGTATCCAAGATGGACCATCTCTGGAGTCAGGCCAGAGCATGCCCTGCCACCTTCAAGTGGGTCGCGGCAACATCAGATGGACTTTGTCATAATTACTCATTGTCATCATTCAGTGACTGCTAATGCCAGAAATAGCAGATACTTCACCAGTTTCAAGTGCGTCTCATAAATAACCAAGAGAAAAGAGAATGGCAAGTGCTTGATCTGCAGATGAAACACAAGCCCTGCTTGCTGTTTGGAGCAAGAAGACCGTGCAATCTGGAGATGGGCATCCAGCATACATTTGTACAGTGCAAAGAGAAATGTAAAAAAAACAAACAAAAAAAAAAAACGGAAACAGTACAAGAAAGCTGTTCGCCACAGTAACGCCAGCAGGGCAGTCTGGGAAAAAAAAAACGTTCTGTCGCGTTATCAGTTAAAGACACATCTTCAAGAGGGCGGCCCTGTTGTATGGAGATGCAATCCTTGCTGCTCTGGGCAGACACAGCGAGCAGAACAGAGTCAAGCCAGCACGTGTGTATGGAAAAGGACTACAGGAGCTACTGAAGCAGAGCTGAATCCTTTGAGACGCTTTGAATTGTTATCATTTGAACATAAACATTTCTCTCTCCATGGCGTCTTTACCTGAGAGCTTCCAGAGTACGTCTGCTCCCGCAGCGTCCGACCCGGCTCCCATCAGGTGTGTTGGGACCGGAGTCGGCCCCTCCTGATCCCATCCTGCTGAGTCTGACCTGAGGTACGCCTCCCTGTCGTCAGCTTGGTGGCGGACATGATCTCCTGGAGCTGTCTCTGTAGGTTCTCTCTCATTTCTAGAGTCTCTGAAATATCTGGACACAAGAGAGAGTCACCCACATGAGTAAAATTATTGGCTCTAGCAAGTAGGTGCAGAAGTTGTAAAAAGACACCCACCACTTTTATCTGCAGTATCATTCATCTCCTCTTGATCGGCGCTTCCATCACTTACACGACGTAAAGTTGTGGCTTCTTCTGTGGCAACGTGTTCACTCTGAGAGGCAGATCATTAAACAGATAATTACACAGGGAAACATAAAGACAATTAAATGAGACACCGCCTGCATTAATGGACGTTACTAGTAACATAAATAATTAATTCCTGCAGAGCAGCATCCAATTTTTCACTAATTCTTGAACTTACTGACACAATATACAGGGTGAATTTACAAATAGACCCACCTTGTCGCCCTTTGCGTCAGTGGCATCTTTGCGTTGGGTTCGTGTTAAAGGTGGAGACCTCTGAGAGCTGTTGGGCACCTGGCTGAGGTTCAGGCTCATTTTGGGGTTGTAGGTGAAAGGATACAGAGACTCTGGGACATGTCTCTGCTCGTCAGCACACTGCACAAGACGACACAGCACATTAACGTACACAGAAGTTTATTAGAGCTGCCACGAGAATTAATTGAATGAAACAATTATGAGAGGGAACGATAGCTGGAATTCCCATCTGTCTGCAACATTAGCATATCAAAGCTGTGTTTGATTAAATATTCTGCTTTTGTTGATGGGATGATTATCATTCGCCCCAGGTGAAATGCGCTAAATGAATACTGAATGGTAATGGGAGGTACAAAGCAGCGCCTACCACCACGAAAATAAGATCACAAATCAAATCAAGTGAATCTTAATATCACTTTGTGTATCTTCTTGAAGACATAATTTCTTTACAGGCTTGTACAAGTGATGTAATGTCAACAAAATGTTTTCCTTAATCTTTGTGAGAGCAGCATCTGGGTTAGTTTTGCCCTAATCCCTTTCTCCATGTTTCACAGATGGGTTTATGTTCTGTTTGAAGGAAAGCATCTCCAGTGAACTGAAGTGTGAACTGCTTCTACATGTGACTTTGGTTTTCTGTATGTTACCAGCACATAACTTTCCTTATCCATATAAGGACACAGGGTGTATTCTGTAAGGTTTGTTAAGGCCCTTGCAGCAATTTTTTAATTTGTAATTTCTTTTGTAATTAATTTAATCACTTAATTCTTCAAGCAAAAATGGCAAACACTTTTGATTACAGCTTTTCAAAATGAGGATTTGCTCAATCAATATAAACGGAATAATTTGGGGGTTGAAACTGTTGGTCGCACAAACAAAACTTAAAATGCCACCTAAGGCTCTGAAAAAACTGACGGCATTTTTTACAATTGTCTGTCACATTCTAGAACACATGATTACCTGATTTGTTCAGAAATTAACTTATATGATAATTATATATATATATTATATATGATCATTAGTTTCCCTCAATACATTTCAAAGTGTGAATGCATTACCTGCTCTACAAAGATTTATTAACATCTTCCTGTGGAGTGCACTTTAACTTTTCAACCAGGTCTGTGTCACCGTAGTCTGGGCAGTGTGTGAATGGTGATTGTTTTCTGTCCTGTCCCTCAAGTTTCTGTCATTGGCAGCACAAGGGTAGATCAGGCGCCATTATCTGCACACACTGCTCACACTGCGGTGACACAGATCTGGTTGAAAAGTTAAAGTTTCCCTTTAAGAGATAACCCCCCCCCCCACCCCAAAAAACATGTTGAGTAGTAAAGCAGAGCTTAGGTTCTATTTATATTTGCTACTGAGAAACGTACAGCCTGCAGCCAGTACTGGGAGACGACATGCAGCCCTCTCTCTTTCACTCCTCTGTACTCCCGGGTGTTGTCCCCGACACGGCCCTGGTAGATGTAGTGTGTCACTGTGTCGTCACAAGCCCACCTAAAAGCAAGTTGACAAAGAAATGTTTGTACTATCTGCATCTATATTTACTAAAATAAAAATAAGAGGATAGGTTCACGTTTTTTTTTATTTACATCATTCTTAAGACAATCCTGATGCGCCCATGAGAAGATTAACGCGTGGTTTATTCTCACCATTATGTACCTGGTGTGAGTCTCACGTGCCAGATAATTACATAATCATCCCTTTTGTGTCGAGAGCAAAGGCTCTGAAAGTGATCAAGATGCCACAGCATGCACAGTGCTTTTCCGTTTAACACGGAGGACTGACAGAGCAGGTTCACCTGTACAGACATCTCTATGACTCTTCATTGAGAGACCACAGGAAAGGTTAAATTGTCTAAAATTATTGTAGAGAAATAGCCCCCACACTGGGATAAGAACAGGGTTTTGTTGCAGGGGGTGGAAGAATATGACAGATTGCTGTAAAAGTTAAAAAAACAGCCTCATGAAAAAAGTGGAGATCCGGTGGAAAACAAAGCGGTATGAAAACATTTCTACTTGAAGGTAAGCGACAGTAATAATTACAGTACAAAAATGCAGTGTTTGACAGTACGTCTGTAAACTCACTCGTTGACTGCTTGTTTATCCACAAAATATTTTCTTTGTACACTCCCTGGTGTCTTGGAGTATACTGTAATGACTAACAGGTTGAGCACAAACGCCTCTATGCATGCTTGGAGCTAATGCGCCACCTACTGAGGCCTGTACCACAGTGGTTTACAAGTCAGGATGTTTTTTTAAACTTAAATATGAACCTATCCTTTTACTGATGTTTACAAAAATGTGTCAAATACCTGAAGTCAGCTCCAAGCGAGGCAGCGATGGCGTTGAGTTCACTCTGCATTTTGCTCAGCTTCTTCCCCACACAGATCACGACACCAGTCAGAGGGCCGGCTTCTTTTTCTGGGACCTTACAAACAAATTTGATTTTTGATGATATTTTCATTCATATGTCAAGTGATACAGATGATACAGGCGACACAGGCGTTTCCTGGTTTCTGTAATTATACGACATCCTTTAGTGAGGGCACCTGTCTACTGTACTTGACAAACGAAGTGATTCTGAGATTAAACCACCGATGTCATGAATGCAAACTGGCCATACTGTAATTTTTACGTATTTCAGTTTACCTCCTTCTCAGTCGTCTTGGCAAACTGGGGGCTAGCAGAGATGGCTTGCATATCTGAGGTGGAATTTCGAGAGCTGTTGGCGAGAGCGACCCTCAGGTTCCTGTTGATGACATCAGTCAGTGGAGTCTCTACCCTCTCGCCTGGTTTGGCTCTTCCCCCTGGAGTCTCCAGATCTCCAAGTGCATCCTTACCAAAGACACATACATTTACAGGATTATTTCTGAAATATCCATGCACAATTTACTGCCTCAAGCCTGTGACATGACACAAAAATTGTAATCATAGCACTAGATTCTGTTTCTGCTCAGTGGGTCCCTACCTTGACGTTGAAGGAGGGCCTGAACAGCTGGTCTCTGCTGAGGAAACGAGAGGGAGTGTCCAGCTGAAGGGAGGCCTCTTTCTGAAGGGGGTTCTTTCTGCCGCCCCCCTGGTTTTGTTTGGGGGTGCTGATATCCTCTTTTGGTTTCTTCTCGTCCAACACAGAGCGGAACACTTTGCTCTGGAAGCGCCCTAAATCCAGTGGGGTAACAGCCTTACCACTCTGGAGACCCAGCAGAGGGATCTCTGGAGACGAACGTGCTGGTGGGGGCATGGCTTGCCTCTGGGAGCCACCAACAAAACTCTCGTCATCTCTCTCTGTAGAAGAAGAAAATAAACTCATGATGCCAATGCAAAAAAACATGCTTCTACATCCACATATAGGCTTTAGTCAAGACACTTTTCTAACCTGGTGAGGGTGGCAGGTCAACTAGAAAACGCCCCTCCTCCACCCGCTGGCCTGTCCGAGCAGACTCTAGTATCCAGTGCATGGTGACTGCTGGCAGCCCCCATTTCTTTGCTGCCTGGTACTTTGTGCCTTCGGGGCTCTGCAGCACCAGATGAGTGCTGGCCAGCATCGCTTTCTTATGGTTGGCTAGGCGCACAAAGTAGTCCTGGACACTGCAGGAGGGAGAGAAGATGAGAAGATGTAAGACAGGTAGGTCACAGGCAGGCAGGACACATGAGGGTAGGAAAGAGAACACAAATTAACTGTGTTACAACAATGTGAACAGACCAGGACCTCTATATTTATTTAGCTGTGGTATAACCCTACAGCCCAGGAGCTCCTACCGCTTGAAAAATGTACAGTGAAAACTGTTCTTTTGACCCTCTCGTTCTGAGCACAGAAACAACTGTTATTACAAAACAAGTAAAATATTTCTAAAACAACTAATATTGTTACTATTTTAACAGTATAGGGAATGTTATACTTCATTTTGTGCATCATGTTATTATAGAGCACACAAAAAAAACAAACAATACAACTGAAAAAATAAAATAAAACAATGAAAGCAAATCAAAAAAAGGAAAAAATTAAACAAGGCTGGACTGTAATGACTAAAACAGCTTATGAATCCAGATTTAATGTATTCTGGGTCATATTTCCTCACCACATGCTATGGAGCTTTTACTGATGAAGGGTTGTCTCCGTCCACATCACTTTTTCATTTGTGTCATTGCATTTGAGCGGAAGCTAGCTTGATAAGAGTGGCAAACACGTTTGTCACCATCTACTGACACGTGTGACGTGGTGATATTTAAACTAACTGGTTATTGAAATTATGTATTTTAATTTGACATTTTTGTTTATGTGAAGCATTGAGCACATTTAGATGCAACGATTACTTGCTTTCTCACTTTAATTTAATCCAACTATTTGTCAGTATCCCTGCAGCCCATTAGATGGTGCTCTGCCTCCCACCAGAGGGCCTTGCTGATCACGTCCCTCTGGTTGGGAATCACTAATGTGAAGCACTATGAAACTGCCTTAAGTCTGTAAAAATGGTATGTAAATAAAAGCGCCTTCTGCCTTTGACTAGCAAAAGTAAACACTCCTGCTTAACAGTGAAACACTACGTGTGGTCAGACTGTAGTGTAACCATACTTGGCTCCAATGTGCTTGGCCAGCTCCACCAAAGACTCCCTCTCTGCTCCGGTGAACTGACTGACAGACAGAACACAATCTTTGAGAGGAAAATGTCCGTCCATCACAGGAACAGGGGTGAACAAAGGGTTGGAGGACAGCTGCAGAACACACTCCTTCTCCACACACATGGCCTGAAAATTAACAAGAGCAAAACATGTCTACTAAGTACCGAACTTACAAAGCACTTTCATACGATACAAAACTGACAGCAAATATGTACTTCATAATATGTAATGTGGGAACTAACAATAATTTTCATTATCAACTGGTCTGACAATATTTTTTTGACTAATAAATTGTTTAGTCTATAAAAAATGTTAATAAAATTGGTGTCAAATGCCTTGTTTTGTCCAAATAATAGCTCAAAATTCAAAGAAAATCAATTCAACAAAAATGAAACAAAGGAAAGCAGCAAAATTTCACATTTGAGATGCTTGAGCCAGAAAATGTTAAGCATTTTTGCCTGATAACTGACCCTAAACGATTAATGGATTATCAACATTTGTTGATTTTCTGTCAATACATTAATTGACTAATTGTTTTCAGCTCAAAAAGTAAGAGTGTTGCCCCAAAAATGAAAGAAACAACACAAAGAAACCCTTTATTAAAAGAAAGTTACTAAAAAAATAAATATCCATCTGTGTTTTTTGAATGAATTGACAAATCAGATGGCACTAAAATCACCACTCACGCCACTTTCTCCTCCCCTCACAGACACATTTGAAGCAGTATGACTTTAATCTTACCAGCCAGGTATCTGTGACCACCTCGTCCACTGTTGCCTCTACTGAACAGCCCAACAGCGGGACCACAGCGTAGTCAGCCACAACACGTGTGCGACCCATCAGCACCCTGCCTCCATTTTCTGTCACCAGTAGAGAAAGCTGGGCCTCAGCCTCAGTGCCAAAGCCCACAAGAAGGAAACGTTTCTTGAAAAACAGGCCTGCAGCGCTGGCTTCCTGCAGGGTGGAGTCTGCCTCTGGTCCTCTGGTGTGGTTTGGTGCCCAGGACTCAGGCTGAGGCCCTGCAGGTGTACTCATGGACTTCCTGCTGTTGCTCTCTGCTGGTGGGGGCATGTCCACTGGGTGATAAAGAGAGCGTAAGATTAGCTGCGATAAACAAAACTATATCCTGTAAAATCCCTTAAAATGTGTCATTTTTAACTAAGCAACAACAGACACCTACCTACTGTAGGGTCATCATCCATGTACTGTGAGAGCAGGTCTTCATCTGCTCTCGTTTGCCTGGGAGTACTGGGACTGGCTGCAGGGGGACCAGCTGAGACCCGGGAATTGGGAGTGTGATGGGCAGGCACCGATACAGCAGCTGGAGCTGGCGGGAGACAGTCCGGGTGGAGGTAATCTGCTTCTGGGAGTAGACTGCCTCTGTTGAAACTGTCTAGCAGCCACTGTACTGTCACTGCATGTGGTCTGAAACGTAACATCCAGACATAACATCATCTCAGTGATTTAACATACTATAAATCCGCTGAACTGCAACAGTACTCTTTAAGCAATGTTCTTTTGTTTTTCTTTGTAACTACATGATGTTGCAAAACTGATTTCAGATTAAGGATAAGGAAAGTATATGTGCTCAACTTCGACAGGACCTAATTCAATAGAGGCTATCAATTTGACCTCTTTTAATAAGATAATTTGCATGTTGTCTTTATTTGATAGTGTTAAAGTAACTAAAAACATAAATAACACAGAGGGAGGTGATAAAATGACATCTAATATTTCTAAATTACCCTTAAATTTCTCATTTCTTGTAGGTGACAGCCAAACATGTCTCACGTATAAAGCCTTTCTCTACTTGCTTCACACTTTCATTACATTGGATGGAATAGTTAAATGCAAGATGATTTTTTTAATGACATGAAACCGAAATTCTAGCTGCACTATTCTTCATATTATACTCTTTTATTTTTTAATGGGGATGTGTGAAATTAATCAATTAGTCGATTAGACGCTGCTACTGTTGCTAGTCGTCACCAGAAATGCAAGACGACTAAACTTATTGTTAAAATAATTATTTCATGCGATTTCATTCAACCAATGAAATGCCTAAAGATTGATTTTTTACAAGAATATTGTTTTTAACAAATGTTTTTGTCATGTTTTGTTGAATAACATGCAACGTTCATAATGCACAGTGCAAAGTGCAACACATTTCTGTGGCATTTGAAATACGATTTGTTTAAATGTGATTAACAATGTGGAAAGGCTCTCATCATATAGGCTTTATTTTTCAGGTAATGTTTAAACAATATCGATTTAATGTGCACAATTTCGACTGTTTTCTTACGTTTAGATTTTTCAACTAGTCTAAGTTTCAACTTCCATTATACATCAGGAAAATTAGTCATTAGAAACATCCGTAATGTTTAGAGACCATATGATTCAGAACTTTTCCCAGTTTTGTGAGTTGCAACGGTCAAAACAGACAAGAGCTAAAAACCGAGGAGGCAATAGATACTATGTTAAGTAATAATTTTTGGTGCTCTGACCTATGCGTTGCTTTGGAGAGAAAATTCTTGAGGTCCTGGTCCAGTTCTCCCATGACCACATGTGTGAGTTCCTCACTGGGCTGGTTGAAGCGCAGACCTCCTGCTGTATTCACTAGACGCTTCAGCTTCTCCAGTTTCTTCGCTGGCAGGCCGCACAGATACAGCTGCACAACATTTAACAAGTGTCACAAAAAAGCCTAAACTTTGTCTTTTACATCATCAAGATCTCACAACAACAAAACTGAGGAAAAGAAAACTGCACTCTCTATGAAAGGGAATATTCTCTTGTTTACCTTACAGCCATCCAGTATATCATCAGCTGGGCAGACGGTGAGATCTAGAGTGTCTATGGGATCTGGAGTTTCCAGGCGACTGATGCTGCCGTTGGTGAGGGCTGTGTCATTTATTGTCATGCTAGCATTGACAGAGATGTGGCTCAAGCCCAACAGAGATGGACCCTCTGGAGCTAAAAAAAACATGATTCTTCATTATAATATATCACAGAGAAACTCACTGAGGTACTAAATGTTGTGTTTCAACCCTATCACACCATGAGGATGACAAGGTAAACATTTTAAATACAGTAAACAACAAACAAGCACACTATCAGTTTGCAGCTCACCCTCCTTCTTATTGGCGCCGGTGGGGGTGGAGGTGTGCGGTCGAGTAGTCTTTGATGCATTTCGCTCCACAGTGTACCTGCTCGCGTCTTGACAAAAGCCCTTCTCTATGCTGTCAAACAGCCAGTGCAGAGACACACAATACACATTCCACTTCTTTGCACACTCGTACTTCTGACCTGCAAGCAAATACAAGTACTTTCAGTAATGCTAGTAGCAATAACAGTAGCACACCCAGGAAAAGAGCTAAGTTGATTCTTGTAAATTTCCTCCAATGACAAGATACAGCATGCTGTTCCACTTACTGAATTTGTTTTTAATTGTAAAAAATGGAAGATACTGGTGACTTACCTGACGGCTCACTAACGATGAGGTGTGTACATTCATTCATTTTGAGTTGGCCGCTGTAGTTGGCTCCATGCTGTTCACAGAGCCGCTGCACCTCTTTGCGCTCTGTGCTGGAGAGGCCTGTCACACAAAGAGTGCAGCCACGCAGCACAGGGCACAGATAGTCCTCTATGGGCAGATCAGTATACCTGAAAAGACTGAAGGAGGCAGAAAGAGGTGTTCACAACTGTCACAATGTTATAAAACGATTGTATCACTAGATGCACTAATTTTGGATTTTATAAACAAAAAGTCCATGAAAGAGTTTATAAGACCGAAAAAAAACATCACAAAAATCATTATGTATCTCTCTATAGTAAATGTTAAAACAGAGAGGTGATTTTTAATAAGATTACACACCTGTCCTGAGATTTCTCCCAGCAGGCTTTGATCCATGAGGGCAGCAGGATGGGTTTACCCAGGCTGGCAGCTACCAGATATTTCTTGCTGCCCACTTCTCCTGCTATCAGGTGTGTGACAGATAAATTTAAGTCAAGATAGACCCGTCCACCCATGAGTTGCACCAGATCCATCACCTCTGTCTGTAGAGAGAGAAACATTCAGACAGACACAAAAAGATAGAACACATTGAAGGACACTGCTGACTCCTGTTTTCTAATAGCTCTGTTTGGTGTTCTCGATGATGTAATACATGCATTAATTATGTATGTTTCAATCACTTACAACAAGCAGCTGAGAGCAATATCTAAGAGATTTCCTAGCAATCTGCCAAGCATCAGATGCAGTGAACTAACCCGTGTTGCTTTTTCCAGACTGGTGCAAGAAATAGTGATGTCAGCCATGGCCATGTTATAGACAGGCTTCTCTGCTCTGGGAACACAATGCTGCTGCTGCAGGCAGTACAACACCACCAGTGGACTCACCACCCGGCAGCCAAGCTGCATGACAAATAACAAAAGAGTGAGAAAGATTAGAATCAGTCTCTATAATAACCGAGTCACAGATTCTTGTGAAAGTCAGAATACAAGCTATGATGTATAAAATACTGAGTTAGACCTTTTTGCAGTGCAGAAAGGCCGGGCTGGTGAAGCTGCTGAAGACAAACAGTGACTTGTCCTTCTGGTCCATCTGTAATACTGCATCTTCATCGATGGTCTTCAAGTACTTGTCAGACTGGAGCTCTGAAATGGCCTGTGTAAACAAAGACAAACATCATCATCATCATCCACTGCAAACCAGGAGACAATAGAGCACTGGCAAAAACGTATTCGTACACAACAAGGTTGGCAATGAAGTTTACCTCATAAGCCTTGGCAGCATATTCTGTTCTTTGTCCTTCACTTTCCACAAACTTGACAATAAAGCCTTCCTTGTCTCCTTTGGACATGGTCAACCTGTAACTGGATAAGGACCAGCAAAACGAGTTAATGTTTGTTACAGTGGCCTTAGCAGTAGCTTGAGCCGACAGCAGCTATCACTCACAGAGAGTATGTTATGACTCAACATCTTTTAAGTACTCATCTGGATGTATATCGGTACGTTATGTTTATGTATATCAAATTAGCCTGCTAAGGTTAGCTACTAGCCTATGTACACTGACTGCCACTTACCTCTTGAAGGGCTGTCAGAAAAATAGAGGCAGTGTCAATACTCGACATGAACGCAAACTAGTCGTGAAGGACTAGCTTAACGTCAATATGGCTTTTTCCTCGAGAAACTCCTCTAAATATAAGTTTATCTAACGCTGTCCGTTTCAGACAGAGCCTGCTGCGCTAACTTACTTGAACCTGGTTAGCTAACATTCAAACGTTAAAAAATACTTCAAAAACACGAGTATTCATTTTATCATAAACTACCGACTACTAGTCTCCGCAGCGCTGAAGAGTACACGTACATCTTGTAATAATTTAATGTTAACAGTTATGAGAAATTAAAATAGCAGCTTTGTTATTATTCGCGCCAACGGCGTAGTTTCTGGTGTAACCTGCTAATTCGACCGTGTGGAGTCGGACAGTGTTTGGAAAGTTCCGCAGCGTCAAAATATTCAGCGTATGACGGATGTGGTATTGTATAAAAAGTAAGTTGTTTTGCAAAATGTAAACAATTAAACATTAATTGAAAAATACAATTTAGTGAAGGCCTATTGTTACTAATTCATAATTAGGTCTAATTTGCGTCGGACCCTACATTTCTGATCCACCCCAAAAAATTAAAAAAATAAAATAGAATAAAAAAAAAGTGCCAACAAAAACACGTCTAGAAAAAAACTATATTGATGTGGTCAAAATAGTAATAGCAATAATAATAATCATCATCATAATCATAATGAAATTTTGAAAATTTTGTAGATTGTCAGGATCATCCGTTTTTTTTTACATAAACCTGATAAAAGCTTATCAATACGACTATTTGAAATATGGTAAATGTGTATATTGATAAATATGTACTGTCAGCCTTTCTTCCTTTGCATTCTATAATTTCACATAATAATATAAAATGTAACAGGCCGAGCATGTTTAAGATTCAGTTTTAAGACAATTCGTCTTGTAGTGGATAACTTTTCTAACCATTACATTTCTTTATTGTCTTAAAGAAAACATAATGAAACCTACAAACTCCTGATAGATTCCATGGAATCTATAATTATGTTAATTATCAAGCAAAAAGCCTGTGAAAAGTAATTATTGTAAATTCTAGTAGAGAAATAGTTAATTTATGGATTTATTTATTTATTCATTTTTGGCTTTAAAGTGGTGAAAATTTAAATAAACTTTAAATTTCATACATTAAAAAAGTACTAGAATTGTCCTTTTCAATGTCAACAAAATGCTACAAGTGTAAGAATTCACAAATTTCTACAAGTAATTACCACTGACAGGACCTCAGTGTCAGTGTAACTTTTGGCCATATGAATTTAGAAGTCTTTTCACTTGCAAGTAAAATCAAATTATGATGTCATAATTTGGAGTCCCGTGGAAAATTCAGACCCATAGTTTTGATTATTTCACTCTGAGGAAATACATCTATTAACTTTTCATCTTTGACAAACTTCTTTTCAAACAAAAGAAAAGGTGAAACTGCTCATTCCATTAAAATCTGTAACTTCAACAAACACAAATGTAAATACAAAAGAACAACACTGTGGGTTCCCTTTTATTCTTAAAATTTTATGTACAAGTGCGACTGATTTATTTTTTTAATGTACATTCAATATAGAAAGTTTATATACGTAATATTACATTGAACATTTCACAAATTGCACTAGTCTTTCACATAGATTCATAATCATTCGTCATGTCTTAGCAGAAGCTCGGTTCCGGTGGTTATTATTCACTCATAAATATTCTAGTGCTTTTTGCATTCTGGGGGAAGGAGAATTACTTTAAAAAAATGTGAGGCAGAAAGGGTCGCCTTCAAAGAGAGTGCAGAATGAACTATGATTTAAGATCAGAGGAATAAGAGGCTGGACATTTGGAGAGCAGATCTGTGAGTGGATCGAACTAGACCTGACCAAACCAGACATGAGGTCAGCATCCCTCCGAGGGTTCAAGGGACATTTTCTTGTGGAGAAAGAGGGCAGAGAAATCAAACACATATATTTTCTGATTTCCAATTTTAACATTTTTTCCTTTTCCATATGAGCATCCGTTATATAGACTAGTAAATGACACGTTTATGTAAGAGGTGGATAGGTCCTGTGCACAAATGTGTCACAAACAAGGCCAAGTATCTTTTGTTCAGGATTTAGGGCAGCCAATCAGGATATGACAAAGAGGAATAAGATAACAGAGAAGAGACAGTTCATCCAAAATTACGCCTCAGTCTTCCAATGCCTTTCTCATGAAAAACAAAATCTAGAGTAAAAAATATATTCATACAAAAAGTAAACTCTTCTGTGTGTCATTGGAAGATACAAGAAAAGTAGCACAGAAACAAAACAAACATGGTCATCCGTTAAAACAATTTCAAAGTGTTTATGAAGACTTGAGTGCCATTTGTAAGGGGAGAGGAGAGTGATACTGGAGGAGGTGTTGCAGAGATTTTGGTGACGGTCAATGACGGCCCGCTCTCCTCCGTCTTTCTCTCTCTCTCCATCCCCTCGTGTGGGAGCTGAACAGTCCCTCTGAGCTGCAGCCGTGAAGCTGCAGGGCAGTCTGGGTGCCTGAGCGTGACTGTGTGTGTGTCCATCAGCCTTGGTCTCCAATGTCGTTGTCCACGGGGGGTGGGACGTTGGGCATTACTGTGGTGCCAGTTCCTGCTGTAAGGTAACCTGCTACTCCTGGACCTACAGGTGACAGGAAGTAAGATTCAGTACAGGTGTGACTGGGTGGGACAGATGGAGCACTAGTGGTGAGCTACAATGATGTACTAAACTACAAGGAATCAACTACGCTGTGTCTGAGGAGTGATCACTACAATCACTACATTCAATCTTTAAGGACATTTTTCTTTGTTCCTTAAAGCTGGTGGTGAATGGAGATGACAATGGTATGACATTAATTTCAGCACTGTGAAGATGGAGAGGTGGGAATGGAAAATTAAGTGTGGGTCAAAGATGGAGGTAGAGAGGCAAGGAATGGCAGTAGGAGCAAGCTCAAGGTCTACCTGCGTCAGAGCAAGAGAGAGGCGGGCTGTGAGGGCCCAGCTTAGGAGTCTAGAGCCCACCTCGCAGTGGGCTACTGGCGGCCAGGAGAGAAGGAGTGGATACCCCTGAGGAGGAGATGTGGAGGACAAAGAGGAAGGGAAAGGCAGAGCCAGGAAGTTATAGGACGTGGAGACAGAACGGGTCTTTGGGTTTAAGCATAAGTGAGGAGTCAGCCACAAGGTAGTTTTTAGGATAAAGCAAAGCATTAAAGGAATACTTCACCCCCCAAATGACCATGTGTATATCGGAAAACAGATAAGATTCTTGATGGATTGAAGTAATTAGCGTCTGTGTTTAATAACAGCAAAATATCTGTTTACAAACTCTCACACAACTCGTGCAGTTTGATCCAAGTCTCATTTACCTAGTTGAATGCTCAGTTTCCAACGGAGAACTGAACTGACAGTAAAACTATCTATCTATCAAACCACCAGTAAAGGAAGCAGCAGACCAGCAGCTCTCGTGTTCAACAAGGTAAAAGGACGAGTTGATCTTGGATTAGACTGCACAACTTGTGTGAGAGCTGTGATTGGATGTCTTGATGCTGTTTAACATGAACGCCCTATGACTTCACTCATCAAGAATTTCCTGTTTTTTTGATTCGTCACCAGAGGCAAACAAGTTCTTACCCATGAATTCAACATAACACTGGGTGAGTATTTGATATACAAACGGTCCATGAGAGGGTGAGGTATTCCTTATGATTCAACAACAGCTCAGTGAAAGGCACTCCAGACTTACCTTTTAAAGACTGACAGAAATTAAAGAGAGGCATTTAAACCTCTTTGCTTGTTGAGAAAATGTCAAGTGCTGTGATGCTGGGTGTTCAATAGCAGGTTAGGTTTATAGAAAACAGAAATACTTTACCAGTCAGGTAGCCTGCGGTCTGAGACTCTGAGATGAAAAGATCATGTTTCTGGTCTTTGAAGGCACTCCACACTGAGGACTTCGCTAGAATCTCATTCACCTGCAAAGCAGTAATTGGCAAAGAGTTTTGAATAAGATAAACAACCAGTAAGATGATTCAGTGGTTTTAACTGACAATCTGCTGGTCTCGTATTCTTATCATACCTGCTCTCCATACTGCAGACTGCGAGTCATGGACTTGAGAGCCTTTACTATCTGGGCCTTGGTAGCTGAAGGGTTTTCTAATGTCTCCAAGCCAATTCCTTCCAGTAACTTCAGGAGGTATGGGACCAGGTCCACTCTTAGAGCCTATTCAGTTCATTAATAAAATAAATTATTATTAATTTTACAGGGACATCAAACATGATCAACAGAACAAAATCAAATAAACAGAGATGATGGGAGTTTACCTGGGCCACAAGTTCTGTTTGTTCCTTCTGAAACATGCGGTTGAGCGCTTCACAAGCTAATCCGGCCATGTCTGTCCGAGCTTTCATCCCAGTCATGAGGGGGCCGATAGTCTCCAGAGAAGCCATGGAGCGTACACACAGCTACACAACACAACAATTTTAGTGTCATAATGCAGAAATGAGACAAACTTGTCAATAAAGTGTTTGTTGGCAAATCTTAACAAGCAGAATGCTGTGAGCGGTGTGAATTCTTAAAGCAGCACTCAAGGATTTGGTACTGCACTTCAACAATGTAAGGGGAATGACACAAAAAAGTCCAAAATCGATCTAGGA
Source organism: Cephalopholis sonnerati (assembly GCA_019142605.1). Classification (NCBI taxonomy): domain Eukaryota; kingdom Metazoa; phylum Chordata; class Actinopteri; order Perciformes; family Serranidae; genus Cephalopholis; species Cephalopholis sonnerati. The sequence continues at coordinate 15,264,157 of JAGQAX010000021.1, read as the reverse complement.
GAGGCTGAAAACATCCTGACTTGTATTCCCCACTATGGCTCTCAATAAACTGAGTCCTACAATTCCCATAATGCATCTAGGCATCTTTCATCAGATCCTCCCTGTCTGGTAAATTACAACATCTTTCAAACTTCTCTACCCCAGTTTGTAAGTCTTGCTGTTACAAATGTGCAGACTTCAAGTCTAATCTGTGCCTTTTTAATGAATATAAATTATTTAATGAGTTCTAAAACAAAACAAAAAAAAAGAGTCAATTATATAATACGCATGTTTGGCTTCTCACCTCATTGTCTGATAGCACGTGAATGAGGCGGATGGAGCTCTTGGGCACCGCGTTGTTCCTGTGGTTAAGTGCTGCCAGAACACGAGGCAAGTGACCCAGAGGAGGGACCTGGTCAGCCAGCTGTCCCTGTGTGCCGAACAGACACACTGCTGCCGTGGTAACTGTCTCCAGGGCCTCACCCTGCAGGAGTCCAGAGATATCAGAATGTGAGAATGCTAGTGTATATAGAATAAGAAAAATGATCAAATACTGTGTGTTTGTCATGAAGGAGGCTGCTCACATTGGGGTTGTTTTTCTCCAGCAGCTCAGTCAGGGTCTCCAGGAGGGAAACCAGGAACTCTCGGGGCTTGCGTAGCACCCAGCCTGGCTGAGCGATGAAGATACGCAGGAAGACTCCGCCAACTTCCAGCTCGCCCTGTCCTGCTCCATAAGCCACTGTGAAGTCCTCCGGCAACTGAGCACACAAACCAAGAATGTGTTGTCACATTAAATCATACACAACATATCACTGTTTTATTTTAAACAACACATTATTGCACTTACTTTCCAGTTCACATCAGGATTATCCTTCTGCTGTTTGAAGTGCCTGGAAACATTGGAGAAGTAAAGAACATGATATTAGACACTTCGGGGGTGCTGAAATATTTCAAACTCTCTCCACTACTCATATCGAATTGGGCTTATGTCATACTCAAGCATCATCTCCCGGACAGTGGTGGACACTTTCTCCCTTGAGCTGTCATTCCAGATGAGCTCAGGGTTCTCATGCGTTCCCTCGAATATGTGCACTGCTGCCTCGGCGTTGTCTCGCATGGCGTCCATGAACACACCAGGAAGGAAACGGATCAGCGTGAGGCGCACCTGACAGAGATGGTGATATAGTATGATGCACAACAACGCAAGAAAGACAGGAATTACTTGATCTGTTTAGGTTTTCTATTTATATCCTCCCAGACTGACCTTTGGTCCGACCAGCTTGTCTGAGGTCATCTTGGAGAAGAGCTCTGCAGTCTGTGTGCGGACCTGAGGATGTGTGCAGTTACAGAAGAGGTCTAGCAAGTAGATCAGAGCACCTGGAGAACAAACAGATTAACATGAGCATCTGTGCGCTCCATTTTCACATAAATATGGAGAAGTAAAATGTAAAATTACACTGACCTTTGGCCATAGCCTCTTTGACTATCTTTGTGTTAGAAGTCAGTGCATGCAGGGTTTCCAGCACCATTTGTCTGCCTAAATAATGCAAAAAAACATGTTTTAGTCAAAAGGTAACACTACAATATGTAAGAAAAGGCAGCAAAGAAAACAAAGCCAGTGATTTATTTTCTATTCTACAGTGTCTTCTTACTGGAGGGGAGCGAGTGCAGCAGCAGCAGAAGGTTGGACAACACCAGCGACTCAGCAATGTTGCTGACGCATTCTTGGTTTGACGTCACTGTATTCACAACCTACAGAGAAAACGGATATGAGTAAAATGCATGGACAAAGGTAACCACAGTAATTAGATATCAGGACCAGGAACCTCTACCTCCAAAACCAGCTGCTGTACTCTGCCAGCTCCATGAACCCGCAACAAAGAGAAGAGCAGTTTGAAATGGCCGATGCACTCTGACTCTGAACCTGAAATTATACAAAAACAAATACTTAGAAAGGAAGCTAAAAAAATTAAGACTTCTAAATAAAACCCAGGTTAGGCTCTTCAGACAAAGCAGAGCTGGAGCAAGTGTCCTAGCTTACCGGGGTTGTTCTTGATGACATTGCGAAGAGCCTCTAAAGCCATCTCAGCGAAGCGAAGCCTCTCAGCGTGCTGTTGGGACTCTACTTTGTTACTCTGACTCATGGCCAGCAGAGTGTGGAGGTACTGGGCCTGGGAACCTACATAGTCCAGAAGACTGGCAGCAAATGCTTTTGGGTACTAAAAACAGAGTTGATAAAAAAACATCATACCATTACAAAAGTTCATTTTATACTGCAAATAAACCAATCACACTATGACATGAGAAAAAGTACTGTAATTAAAGTGGGTTATAGTTAATAGCCTTTTTCACTTATTGATCCAGCGACAGGGCCACAACAAAGTCCCTTTATCTCACCAGCTTTGCTTCGATAGAAAGCCAGTATTCAAGAAGCAAAAGAGGCACAACGTGTGACACAACAGCACTGGCCTCTAGTGTGACATATAACATACGCGTCCGCAGCGCTTTCTGAACAATACCAATGGCATGACATAGGCAAAAACAATCATATACCAGCTTTGTTATATGGCTGTTAATCTCGTCCTATGCTTGGAGGGTAAGGAGCCCCCGGACCTCATTCTCTCCCCAATGTGCGGACATTTTGTTTACTGTTCTTCTTCTCTAAGTTACTTGCTAACTGCTGCTAGCTGCTTTTTAAATCTCCTGATGGTGGGTTGCACATGTGACGCATCGTCAAAACATTACTCCTGTCCCGTCCTGCCGCCTCACACTTTTTACACAGATGTTGATCTGGCTCTGTGACTACCGTCCGCTAGCAGCCTAAAGACTGAACAACTCCGTCAGTCCTGTTCCATGTCCTTTAACACAGAAAGGCAAGGCAGAGTAACGCACAAAATTCCCGCCTTGAACAGGCTGTATAAAAGGGACTGATGCTACTGTCAATATTAACAACTATAATGAACAGACTGTTACAGAATGGAGTTTCAAGATGCCATGACTTAATCAGACTGATGAGAAAGGACAAACGATGGAAAAGCAGACTGAATGCAGTTGTAATACTATCTTGTTATTTACTCACCTCAAGAGGGAAAGTGGGCTGCTCATTGTAGACTCGCACAAAGATCTCGCCAACTATCAGCTCTTTGCTGTGATCAGAGAACACAAACTCGGCACCAAAGCTTTTATCGTTTTCTCCCTACAGAGAGACATCAGAGAGAATGCAGGAATAACTCAAATGTTTTTCACTCAACATATTTTATCTATAATATTTATAAACTAGTATGCATTTCTGATATTATACATGTTGTTCATACCCTCTTGATGTTTCCCTCCTGCTGAGCCTCCAGGAACTCCAGCAGCTCGGCTCGTGTCCCATTGTTCCAGATCAAGTACGGGTTCTCTGAGTTGCTATTCAGCAGCTTCAAAACCTAAACAGAGCATGTAGGGCTCAGCTTGGTGTTGGTGTTTATGTATGTAGAAACTTGACCCAACCCTCTCTATCCACCTGCATAACATACCTCAGCAGGAGACCCTGTTCCCAACTTCCTTGAGATGTACGGTGTCAGCATGGCTGCTAAGCTCTTGCGGATGGTGGGGTTCTCTGGAGGTGCGGCCTCGATCCCGTTGGTCTCTGAAACAGGATTGTTTCCATCCGGTGTGTGTGGCGCCTGGCTGTAGCCTCCCAGACGGCTGAGAGCCACCAGGCTGAGCTTAGCTAGGCTGTTGGCAACCTCCTGTTGGTTTGTTTCCTGGCTAGTCTGCACACCACTCTCCTCCAGAGTGTAGTCGTAGTTGAAGAGGTGGACCTAGCAGGTGCCAGAGAACACCAGCGTGGTACAGATGGGTCTGTAGGAAGAAATCCACTGCGAAAGAGCTCACGCACTGGACTGCCAGAGCAGCAGTTTTTGGGAGACCCTGAGAAGAGGTGATGGAGGGAACATGAATCAAGGTTAAGAGAAATACATGTAGCAGTTTTAGCAGATGACAAGACCACAAACAAGCAAGATAACAGCCAAGAGTAATGGTGGTAACCTGAATGTTTTTACATTTCAATCTTGAAATACATGACTTAATGTCAACAAGGAGCCATTTGTTACAAACTGTGTTTACATTTTTTTATTTTTTATTTTGTTACTTAAAATTAAAGTTGTTGGAGGAAGAGGATGTCTTGCGAAGACGGTACAGGAAATATTAAATAGATAACTGCAGGTTCATTGACATTCCTTGTTTCTATATCGTTTAAGATCTCACGTTTCCTATCGTTTAAGAAAAATCATACATGGTTCTCACCTTTCCATAGAACAAGATGTGACAGAGGTCCCTGATGATGATGGGCAGTTCGATAATCTTTTCCCTGCATTCCTCAAACTGAGCTGCTACACTGTAGCATTTACAGATGTGCCCGCACACCTGCAGTGTCAAAAAAGGGTTAAAGACATCATTACAAGCGGCACAGCAATCATTTCTGGAGGAAAAGATGACTACTGGTAACTTAAGAATCAGGAGCAAATTCACAAAAGGACAGTGTGGAGTTTGCAGCCGCTAAACCTGCACAAATAAGACAGAAATGAACTGTGTAATCTTAAAAACTCCTGTAAAGGGTGAAATGTGCCTCTAACTGTGTTGCCCAACATATAGCGTCCCGGTGCACCTGTGCTATTTGCACTTATTTATATTAGTACATATATTTGGTGCAAAATTGGCCCCTTTCTATGCAAATCAGCCTCATCACAAATAATGTCTAATTCACAAAGATCAACCACGTGCAGTTACAGTGAAATTATCAGCATCTTCAGAGAGTTGGTGGGCAACATTTATACTTGCTCTATTGTCATCAGTCAATATCTGTCAATCAGAAGTTGAGAGGAGGCAGATAGCAGTTGCCAGTGACATGTATTTCATGGTGCTACCTCTTTGTGAATTCACCCCCCAGCGTTTCGCCATCACTTTACCTGTACAGCCATGTCATCAGGCTTGCTGGATGCAGTTAACACAGCGACGCACCGAGACAGAGCCTCCAACAACACCTGATTTAATAAAAATAAATAAATAAATAAAAATTGATGATTCGTTCAGTCACAGTTCCAACACACCACAGTACACTGATCCACATGTGAATGGACACATTCTTTTAGACTGGCTGATATTTCAGGATTTGTCACAGTGTGTTTACCTCTATGCCGTTGTCGCGGCGCAGCTCCTCTGCATTAAGAGCCGAGCAGTTAACGGTGTGGAATGCCAATTCAGCAGCAGCTGGGAGGAGAGGGGAGGTTTTGGAGAACAGCAGCTCATCCTCCGTTTCCATTGTGATTGTTTTGATGAGCATAGGGTAACCGGCGTATTTGTAAGGTTCCAGTTCTGTTTATACACAATAAAGAGGAAGAGTAGCAGTATTAGTTAAACATCTCTATCAACGACCAATGCACTCTCACTCAAATTCACTTTTTCAGAAAAATGAGCCAGAACTGAACTTTGTTTCTCTCAAAATGTTTAGGTAGAAAGAACAATAGCAAAAATGAAAGACAGAAAGTTGATCTATCTGCATACCTTGTTTGTGTCTGTTGAACAGGATGCTCTGAGCTTTGAGGATGAGGATGATGTTTTCTGGGTCGGGGCCGTCAAGGATTCGGGCAGACTTTGTGCAAAGGAACTCGTAGGCTTTGTTGACTTTCTCAAACATTTCCTGAAAGATAGAAGTTGAAATGAAATGTGTGGATGAAGCTAGGTAAGCCCCAACATACATACAATGACAGTAATTATTGTGACACATACCCTGCCCTCAGGGTTCTTGTCTGGATGGTACTTCTGCGCCAGTCTGAAGTAAGCTTTCCTGATTTTACTCTCCTCGTGCCTGAGGACAAAAATATTTCTTGAGTCCAATGATCTAAATCCACATTATCATACAACAACATCATTTATTACCAATAATCAATAAAGATGATTCAGGATACAAGACAAATAGGAACAAGTGATAACAAATCAAAGGCCACTCACTGCCCCTGTCCTTTGGGGAGGTTGAGGACCTCATATGCATCATCTACAGACATAGAGGGAGGCTTCTTCTCCACCTCTCTCTTCCAGGCTTCAAGCGTGTCTTTTAGCAGCTTCACCTGTAGGCATAATGGTGGTGGATCACAATGTTAAAGAACTCTGTCTTAGCAAACACAAGCAGGACACTGATAAGGAAGAACAAGCTTGGATAAAGGTGGAAAAAAGATACATACGGCATCTCGAATGGGCCAGTTGGGGAAGCGGATGGTGTCACAGAGATGTCTGAGGTAGTAGATGTTGCAGAAAAGCTCGTTGTCCAGCTGAGGGAAGCTGACCACAGGGATGGGGCAGTACTGGTAGAGGGCCCGTGTGTTGCTCTGCAGCCTGGGGCTGAAGTCAGCTATGTGGGCAGCTATCTTCTCAATCATCATCCGCCTAAAGCAGAGAGTTCAAACACAATCTATTCACATTTCTATAAAGCACATGTTGATTTTCACTGCGGCACTTCTAAACATCTCTACATTTTCTTTTAAAACACACCAATTAGACATGACAGAGACCTACCTCATCTCGCTGCTCCAAATGGCCTCAGGTGTGTCAAACTCTCCGAGGAATATCTCTGAGAAGCGCTCAGCCTCGTAGTTCTCCAGATAACACACCATGGCTTCAGGTAGCACTGGCCCCAGAACACTGCGCTGCACTATGTCCTGACCCTTAGACTGGGTAAAGGGAGGCAGAGCAGACAATTAAAAAATAAATCATAAGATACAGTCTGTCATAATTCAAATGGTATGAAATCAAAAACTTTACCTCCTCTGACTTGAAGGCTTGTTTCAGATGTGTGTACTTCAGGAACCTTAAGAAACCACAGGAATGTTACAGAGGTCAATATCAACAGTGCATGTTACCAGTGTGAATGTGTGATGTTTTATTTCTAATTTTCAATCACATCCACATTAGGGTCAAGATCAAAACATTTAAAAAATGCAAGACTGAAATGTCTGAAGTAAAATGGTATAGTATGCAGGATTTTCCTAAAAACAATGTATAGACCAGTGGTTCTCAAACTTCTTTTGTCATAACCCCCTTTGAAGGAAGAACATTCGTCATGTCTGTACATTTCTTATGAACTAACAACTTTACTGCCAATTTATCAACTGCTCCAACTGCCAACGGCTGTCTGCTCTGAGCACATCCATCATCACAGTCTCTCCCACTTTGTGTGTTCTGCAGCATTTGTTCAGTTTGTTGTCACATCTCTCAACCCCATACTTGAGGAAAAACAGACATCTGAAGTGAATGCTCTGTCACAAAACTACGTTGTTATGTATCCTTGCTTATTTATAAAAGGGTATACAGAAATCCTGGAGCTTTCATAGTGGGTATATCGCATATTGACTACACTATTGGAGCAACTCTATCAAATATATGTCCATTCTGTAAACCTACAGACTGTTTGTCTCCCCAGTCATGTGCCACACAGTTTAAGAGACACTGATGTAGACTCATAAAAAAGTAATCCCTCTCAGTCATCACCAATTGCCACTAGAAGTATGTGGCAGTGAATTTATCTGCAGAGAGTCTGCCCTCTGCCTGCAATTTCTTATTTTCTTCTTATTTTGCTGTGTTCAGGACATTAATCAGGACAGCACACAGGTGAGGTTGGGACTTTGTAAAAAGGTAGTGACCAGGTGCCTGATCGTAAGCAGCACGGATCCAAGACGAGGTTACAAAACTTTTGGTCACAGTGCCGAAAAACTGCAAATATAGCGAGGCGTTTCAAAACAAGAGTGAATCTGGGGTTGTATCTCACTTTTGCTGACAACATTGTTTACCATTAGTAACGGTCAGTTCCTGTATAGTATACTATTTAAGTGTCAGTCATCATGAGTTTATGATAATCAAAAAACTAAATATCTCTTTAAAAATATCTCGGGATGACTTTCACCTTGCTACAGGAAGCACGTTGGAGCCTGTGTACATCATGATGAAGAAGAAGATGCCAGTTAAATAGAGGCGTTGCAGATTCGGGTTGTCCTGCATCACCAGGTACAGGACGTTAGCTACCTTTTCCACCAGGATGGGGTCAAAGGTCAACAGCAGCTGGAGTGGACAAAGAAAATGTGATGGGAAACCGTCAGCATGTCATTTTGTTTAATTCAGCTATTCACCAAAGTGGACATGACATACTGTAAAGGGCAAGAAAAGAATACCTGGACAATGTGAGGCAGACATGCATTGTCACTGATCATCCTCTTGATCTTAGGTAAAGGACGGATAATGGCGTTATCTTGGTCCCTGAGTAAAATTTAAACAGATATGTATGTTACAATCATGGACTAATGGTTTTATGATTCAAACAAAAATCTTTTTTTCTTTGATTGATATTTTAATGCCATATAAAAACGCATTTCCAAAAAGGGAGGCATGTTCTGCTTTACCCACCTGCTGGGGTAGTAGGAGCACATGGTGATGAGCATGTTAAGGATTAGCGTAGCCAGGTCGGACTCGTTCATCACTGCCTGTCCAGTGGCCAGGAGGCACCATTTCAGTTGGGGGATGGCCTGCAGGGGGCGCCAACCATCCATGCCCTGAGCCCAGCAGCGTGTCTTTGCTGTCAGGACGCCTGTGTTCCAAAACTCCTGCATCTGGAGAAGGAAAGAAAAACATAATACAACACAAAGTATGAGGTGGCTGCTGAAAACAAAAGTGAAAAGCAACAACAAACTGCCACCCATGGCAAATGGGCTGCAACATTACCACCTGGGGCATGTTTGCACCATCAGTTTATGTCCACTAAAAGTGCTTGTTTTTAATCACTGACAGGCTCAGTTTCTAACACTGTCATGGAAAGGAACCCTACTATGACAGACCTTTTTGTTATAGTTTTGTTTAACCAGAAACAACCCTGAAATCACAATTGGCAAACCCACCAGACTCCATTTAAATAAACATTAATTTTAGCACGTGTAGATTCAGCATATTTTCACATCTATCTGGGTGAATTAAGTTTTTTTTTTTTCAACCAAACCAGAGCTGGTGATTGTTGGAACAGTGAAAAGACAAACCAAGATGGTTTTTGTGAGTTTTGTTTTGTTTCTGTTACCTTTGATAAAGTGTGAAAAAATTACTGTTTATTTAAAATGAGTCTGGTGGGGCTGGCGATGGCGATTTTCGGGCCGTTTCTGTTAAAAATGAAAGGATCTTACTTTTAAACAAAAGTCTGTTTCAGTAGCGATACTTAACAAAACACTGTCAAAAGCTTATCCTAACCATTTGAGCCTGTCAGTGGAGCACTTTTAGTGGACACACATTGACAATGCACAAATGCACCCAGTAGTTACATGACAGCCAGAGTTGCATTGTATCGCTCTGGAAATATTTCAGAGATTGTTGTCTGCATTCGTCATTTAGACACAAAAACATGGGAAAATATGGTTCAGGTCGAAAAATAGCAAAGTCACCCTTTGAATGGCCATTTTTACTCTATCATACAAATATAAATTATACATGATAAAAATAGGTAATCAGCTTAACATATTTTCATTTCCATTTAGTTTTATTGTTTTTACATTTAATTCTGTTAAACTGTAACTATTTTGTTCAATTGATAAATTAATTTTACGTTGAAATCCCAGTGTTTAACATTTTAAAAAGATCCTATACCTCCTCAAAGCTGAAAGGTCCTCTTCTCTCCTTGTCTGCGTTACCAAAATACCACTCCTTCTCACTCTCTCTCTTCATGTCAGGTGATGCTTCCAGCACGTTGCTCTGTGAAAATGAAGAAGACCCTCTTTAACACTCCAGACTGATTAACATTTTCCACACATAGTTCAACATTAAATTAAATCTAATCTTTGGCTCGTGGAGAATTGTAACATCTAGTGTCATGTGTATTTCATCAAATTAAAAGACACACTCTTTTCATATACTCTAACTCAAGAGCTATAGCCATGTTTGTACCTGTAGGGGCACAGTAGCTCTGCTGGTGTGCAGATGGGCCAAAGTGAGCAGATCCACCAAGATACGCACTCCATTTGAGTCCATTACCTCCTTCACATTTTTCTGCAGAACAACATAACGCATTACTCAAGACACTGAATTAAAAATATGCATTACATGAGCAGGCAGTCATAAGAGGCACTGCTGCTTTTAATAGCTTACCTTGTTGAGGATGAGTTTGTTGAGGAAGAGGATGAGCCTGTCTCTTTCCAGTTTGTCTGTACACTGTAGACAGAGGAGCATTTTGGATTTCAGGATTAATTAAAAGACACAAAATCATCACAAATATATGACTTCCTGCAGCGACAGTTTGCACTCACTCGGTCCAACATGCCCACAATGTATTTTGTGTCTGTGAAGGAGCCAATCTCCTCATAACACTTCCCATAGACTATAGCGAGCGCCTGCAGGCACAGGCACTTCATCGTAACTTTGGGTGTCAGCAGAAAGCGATGGTAGAGTTCATTGAAGAACTCGTATCTAAGAGCAAAGAGAGGGCGAAGCATGAGTCATCACTTTGGATTCAGTGCAGAATGATAACATTAGTGCAGCTGGATGAGTTCTTTGCAGTCTTACGATCTCTTGATGGCATTTGATTCTTCATTTTCATCCTCTTCAAGCAGCAGGCGCAGGTAATAATCCCCAATCTTTATCTCATCTGAAAGGCACTCATATTTCACCTGCAAATGAGAACATATACAGACACAGCACGTGTATTAGTTCAAGGGATAATCCTGTATTTCTATGTGGGATTTAAGTATCATCACATACTTGTCTGGCCTAAAATTCCAGTGCATTAAAGATATTGATGGTTAAAATCAAATGAGAGCTCATGAGATCCAGACAGCAGTGAGTGGAACATACTCTAACTGAGCACAGACCTCAAACTCCTGGTGGTTCCAAGAGATGACGGTGGCACTGCCAAGCTCACGGTCCACGCTGAAGGCGCGCATCTCCCCCTCCAGAGCATCCCGCAGCTCCTCTCTTGTCTTCAGGTTCCAGATGAGGTTGGACCGTGCATGGTCGAGCTGGAATCTTGAGAGGACAGAAAAGCAGGTCAGGATTATAAAGTAAAAAATAACTGGTTTAACACATTGCTCCAATGGTGGGTTTCATTCTTGCAAAAACAAATATCTCTAAGCCAGACAGATGTATTGTAAAAATTCAGAAAATGCAGCAGCTTTGTGGTTTCACTGTAGGCTCTAAAGCAGGACGCAGAGGCAAATCTATAAAGAGCAGGAGCGGACTCTGCACTCTGAGTATAATAAAATCTGAATGAGCACAACAAATGTGCAAACTAAGGCATCTGTATAGCTAGAAATCTAATTCTCTGTGGGAGCCATGTTGTACCTGTAGTAGAAAAGCTCCCAGTTGACTTCAATCTTTATCCTCTGGCGTCTCTTCCTCAGGATGACGGGCTTTTGGTTAGGGTTCTGAAATCAAAGGAAAAACCCAAACTTTAGGGAACCGCTTCAAGTCAGTTTATCATTCTTCAAAGCATTCAATATTTCTCCTTCACAGCTTATGGCATAAAGAGAGCTGGCAAAATGGCAACAACACGAGAAACATTTCCACAAGGACGACAGAAATGAAAAAAATGGCATGAGTATGGAGAAAAATAAAACAGGAATGTTTTTGAGAATGGAGAAAGTCAGATATTAGGGACAAAAAAACAAAACACCCAAAAAACACTGTCACCAGTGCACCAACATAAAAAACAAGGTTATGAAACACAAATACCAAAGTGGGATCCCAAAATTGAGTGTGTTCTGTAATTCTTGCTGGGCGAGACAGACTTATGATGACAATTGTCATGAATCTGTTACTTCTCAAGAAGATGTTGCTACTCAGGCCTTATAACCTTCAAGGAATACTTAATCCCCCAAAACCACCATTTGTATGTCAATGAATCGCCCAGTGTAACATTGAATTTGTGTCTTCCATATGCCTCCACAGTGAATGAAGAATCTAAAAACAGAGAAAATTCATGACAAACTCAAGTAAAATAAAGTCTGCATTGAACAACAGCAAAACAATATCAAAACATCAGTTTACAAACTGTCACAAAACTCCTGGAGCATAATCCAAGTCTCATTTATCCAGTCATATGCAAACACACATTTTCACTGAAACCTTGCTATGTAAAACAGTTGTGTATAAACAGTCTCAGGCATGGATGAGTACAATGCCTGCGCAAGCACGTGTGTTTGAACTCTGCTTAATGGAACCAGCAGAGGAACAAAACTCAATTGCAGAGATGGGGAGATTGGCTTTCTATAATTGGTCCCTCCACTCTCTACTCCCCTCACAAATGGGCCAATTTAGCAACACTCCCAAACTGATGCATAACCCTGCAGCTAATTGCTGCAACACCTGATTTGGTGTGAATGAAGCTTTACTGCAACTACATGCAATTACGACATTCAAACTAGTCATTAAATTCACCTCCTAACAGAGGTTATCTTTTATGAAAAGGTGAACTTTGAGTTTAAATAACACTTTAGTCACATTAACACACACCTATGCGGTTTAAGTGTTTCAAAATGTTTAAGGGTTTTTTGAACACTTCCAAATATGAGTAGAGCACCTGGGCAAACACGTCTATTTAAACTCCATTAAGAGTTAAAATGCAAACGCTTGCCCAATCATCCGAAGTCTTTGAAATAGTAGTTTTTGTAAAAATGTGTGTTTGGGAAGTACTGAGCATACGCCTAAATAAATGAGACCAGGGTTATACTGCACAAGTTGTGTGAGAGTTTGTAAACAGAAGTTTTGATATAGCTTTGCTGCTGTTTACCACTGACCCTGTTTACTTTAATCTATCAAGAATTTTCTTTGGATTTTTGTTCTCTGTGTGGGAAAAACACACTTTACTTCACCAATTGAACATAACACAGGGTGAATAACTGATAAACAAATCATCAATTTCTGGGTAAAGTATTCCTTTAATATGCTTTTTTTCTCATTACTTGCCTGGTAAGCATTTTTCTCTTTAGTGCCATAAAGCAATACAGCAAATTACCTGCATAATCAAAACTGATGTGAGTGATGTAAAATGTGGTTCCAGAGGCCTTGCAGTCTACTTGGCAGAGATCCCTCTGTTTATAGTAATTATACTCTCAGACTAAATGTGGTCATTATTTACTGATGACAAAACACTACAGATACACTGAACATGTGTTCTACTGACAGTAGGACAAGAAGAGACATGTTCACATCTTTGTATTTATTGCCTAGTGCATGATGCATGCCTGACTTCTTCTTTTCTTGTATCTATTTGAAGACACATGTGACAATCCCCTGTAGATGATAACAGGTCATCGCCTGGCTGAATTTAAAAAACATACCCAATACGTCACATGAAGATGGAAAGAATGTGTTGGTGAAGAGAAAGAAGATGGAAAGAAGACAGCACGGATCCCATTGGTCAGGCCTACTTACCAGGTTATTTCTGTCCTGCTGCATTGTTTGACAGCAGAGAAACCAAACAAGACAAGGGGAGGGTGGGGCAGATACAACACAGAGAGATTATTGTTCCTCGGATCAAACAGAGATGAATCGAAACAAAAAGGGTCACAGATCACTAGAGAACATCATACTAAGAGACTGACGTACAAAACTAACTAAATCCTGCAGGTGTTATTAGCTGATAATCTACTGGATTACTATGTTTTAAAAGACTACCAAATAAATTGCTAACAACAAATGTACATAGAGCATGGGATGCAAAATGTGATTAGGGAACATTCAGTGAGAGCAAGCCAATCAAAGTATGTGGCTGATCCGCCAGATTGAGTCATTCAAAACAAAAGTGTAGAAAAGGAAAAGGAAGCCAGGTGACCTTCAGGTGAAGTAAGTAGACCTGTCATGTTTACTCCTCATATTGGAGGATATATTGTCACAGAAACATTTGCAATAAACGATTTAATTGTAATTTTCAGAGCATTTTATGCCACTGATATAAAGTACACACTTTGAAATGGCAAATAACCTTTAATTCTTAAAATTATTCAGACACTGGAATTAGAATATGAAAAAAGGAATTAAAATATTAAAAAAAAAGTAATTAACACAAGAAAGCATATTTAAATTATAGGAGTAGCACAAAATTACTCAGTTTAAGACCTTACAAAATTTGGCCAACAAAAACAAAACCAAGTGATGCCACTTGCTACTAATAACCAAGTTTAGCTAAGGTCCGGCAACACCCACAGTTGCCTCCATAATTTTGCCAGTGTGCTGCTAGAAATGGACATCCTGGGAGCTAGGTGGTTTGCTGGTGGATTTATGGAGTGGAAGATGAAGTTGTTGGAGGGTAAAACTACAAAAAACAGACTTTTTAGCTCAATGCCAGGGGTTGGCAAGCTAACAACTATCTGGACTGTGTCTTGCACTCCAAAAGTACAGCTGCAGGCTATTGGTAAGCTACACTGTGTCGTCTTTGGAGTGTTATATTTTTCTTTGTACTTGCGCAAGTAGTTTGGAGTGGAGAGATTAAAAAAGGAGAATTAATGCACCATAGTCTTATAAAAGTCTGGAAAACCCTGCTGTTTATTCTGGCATACAGCTGGCTAAAATGTTGGCAACATTCTGCCATTACACAAACACGTCTGTAAACATCAAAATCAGCAAAATAATCGAGGACATGTCTATATATTGTATGACAGTTGAAATAATTATCGTGAAGGCCTAGAGCTAAGTTCAAGAGACGTTATAGATTTATTTGAAATAAGAGTTAATTTCAGTTTTGTAGAAATAATGACAATTATAATATTCAAACTTGTAATCAGATTGTCTTACTAACAGAGGTACCCTTCAAAAGACAGGTGACCTTTAAAGAGTTTTTTGGCTTTTAACATGAAGGCAGAGAGAGTGGAGGGGGTGACATGCAGCAGAGGGGCACAGGCCAGAATTGAACCCACAGCCGCTACAAGGACAATGCCTTTATACACAGGACCTCCACTCTACCCACTGAGCTACTTTGCACCCCAGAAAGGTGATCATTAAATTCATATAAATCTTTGGTCATATTCAGACACACCTTCGATGGAAGAAGCCTTAGCCACAGAGAACATATATGAAGATGTAGACAAGCAGCTTGAACAGCAGATATGCAAGGGTGCAGAAAAATCAATCGTGATTGTATTTTGGCATGTACTGCTTCCCCAAGGTCAGGCAACATCGGAGCTGGCACCGCTTCACATGCAAAACAACAGCAGTAGCTGAAAAGTGTGTTATTGAGTTTGGATTGTGCAGTACTGTTCAGCATCAGCAGGAGGAGCAGCAGCAGTCAGAGACACCTGAGCAGACAAAGTCAGCAGCAGCTTGTCTGCTAGATAACAGGGAAATCAGCCCCTCAGCATCTTTGCAAAGGCAAAAGCATCCTCACCTCCTTCTGGGCTATGCCCATTTTATCTCTCCAGTGCATCAACACTAGATCGGCCTTCTCCTTGGCAAACTTCTCCACCTCTTTGGCTGCTTTGCCGGCTATCCGCTGCCACTCTGGAACCTTGTTTCGATTTAGCTGGTCCTGTGGGCAACAAATATAAAACAACAATTATAGATGGCAAATACTCTCATTGAGCTGCTTGTTCAATCTGCAGAAAAGTACAGCTGTGTGTTTGTCCAGATACCGTGGCGATTTTCAAGTTGTCACGGACGTGCATTCTGTCCATATCTTTCTCCGGCACAGGGTCAGGGACTGTCCAGGTAAGCCAGCAGGCCTGTTGGCTGAGAGCGCACGAGACACAGTGAAATGGGTCAAGACTTAAACAACGCGCCTCAGCTGCCAGAGAAAAGTATTGGCTTACATCCTAGAGTACTTGTCTGTATCACATTATACTAATAGCTTCTGCCAAGAGTATTGGACAGGCATCAAATATTTTAAAGTCTTAAATGGGCCGATCTGTAGCCTTACCAGTATCCTTTTCAGGAGGTTCATGGCAATGGGGTTTTCTGCCGTCCAAAGTCCCACCAGGTGACGACTCAACTGCCTGAAAGAGAAAAATCTCACTTAAGTAGCTGAGCCATTTTGTTATCTGTTTCTCAGAGAGCTCATCTTGATTTTCATCTACTGCAGCAACTGAAGCTTTGTCTACCATTACATGAGATGAGTGTTTCTCTGGTTATTAATGTAGAACGAATAAACTAGCTGCTGAAACCAATAAATTCAAATAACAGCATCATTGTGTGTGAATGTAAATTTATCAAGGTTAGACCTGTTGGTAAGCATCCGCTGGTCAGAGCTGATGGTGAACAAAGAAGTGTGCAGATGCCGTGGAAGAGCCCCTTCACTCAGTGCCAGCTCCTGCATCTTGGTGGCTATTTCCTTGTCCCCCTCCTACATGTAAACAAACACAGGTTGGTTATCAGATTTTAAATCAACAATTGAGGCGATGATCAACGATTGTTTTTTCCTACATCGGCATTAAAGGGGACTTTAACTAACTTACTATAGAAACTAAGATGCTATAAAAATAATCTGAGTCTGCGCCCTACTGTGCACTTAGAGGTGTTTTTGGTGCAGCAGCATGTCCGCCCGCTGAGCTCCATTAATCAGCATGAGTAATGAGTGAATATGACATCCTTAATTGCAAACCAGTTTGCCGTCTCTTTTACACCCCACATCTCCGTTCTCCATATGCCTGCTCACCAAACTTTGTTCTCAACTCCAGAGCAGTTAATGTGATGGATATGATTTAGACTGTTATTAAAGATAAAATTCTAACACTAAACGGAACATGATACCTGGATATTGTTCACTAGATTTTTCATTTCTAAAAATTTTAATTAAAATGTTTAAACCCTTTTATAAACACTTATTCACATATTTTTAACTGTATTGCTTGGAGAAAGCAAAAAGGTTTAATTTTTTAAAGCTCTATCAGATGCTGAGCCACGCTCAAAATTATAATTTAAAATGTTTAATCCAAATTAAATTAAATCGTCAAAAATATTTAAAAAAAAAAAAAAGCTAAACAGAGAATATATTACAATATAAAAACAAATATATATGCTTCAGCAACTACTAATGGTCGCTATTCAGAATGATATTGAGGTAATATACATATTTTAACAGTAAAAATGTGTTTATTCACCTGTTAACAGTTCCCAGTAATAAAATTCGGATAACAAGTAACTTAATTTGTTGTTCTCATAAATGAAAAACATACTTAAAATTTGTGATTCTTCGACACTAAAACTAAGTTCGTCCATGCTCGCATTTCCCTGGTGATCAAGTAACCGTGACTGGACAATATGAAAATAGAGATGATCACCCAACCCTAGTATGTCATAAAGCATGAATACTAAAGAAAATGCAGTCATGAAAATATTCACACTGTAAACCACCTGACCTACAGAAAGACTTACCTCAATGATGGCCTTCATCACCAGGCCTGCTCCCTTTACTATCGCCATAGACGGATGCTGGAGATAAAGACAACATAATTTAACACATGAGCATCTTCTGTATTTGTATCAGTCACATTGCTGTCATAGATTCGGTGGAAAGGTTAATTCACACAGGTCACCTACCTGGAAGAGTTTGAACAAGGTGCGTCCGTTGGAGGCAACCATTTCAAGCAGCATGTCAAACTGCTGCCCCTCTGTGGTCTCACTGTAGGGGGCGCAGAGGGCAAACGTTAAGAAGTCCAGTAAGGAGCTGATGACCAACGCTCCAGTTCCATGGTCCTGAAAACAAAGAAAAAGGGAATGAGAGCTGAGATTTTGGATTTAAAAAAGAAAAAAAAAGACTTTTGTTTTACAACCTCTAAATTTCATTAATACTGCATCAAGCTTGCAGACAATAAAAAGAAATGTACCACATTAGTGATGAATTTTTCAAGGAGGTTTTCGAGGAACTTCTTGGAGGACAGCAGAGAGGCCTTGTTCAGCTGCTCCTGCCTCAGATCATAGTCATCGTGCATCGGCTGTAAAGAAACATGAAACAAAAGGTCTCAGTCAAACAGCAATACAAAAGACAAATGTTTTAGAAGACAGCGTTTAACATCAATTTTTTACACTTGCCCAATCAGGCTAGTGGGTTAGGAAAAACTCAGTTTTTACTTGCCCCATACAAATGTTTTTTTTTTTGGCAGTTAATAAAATAACAATGACTCAAGTTAACTGTGATATGTAACCTTTATTTAGGTAAATCAGTGTTTTATTTTTTTTTTCATGTTAGCTGCAGTAATCAGTTTGTGATTAACTGACATAACATGTTTCATAGATGCACAGGTAAAGCCCCTCAGGAAGAGTTGTTGGCAGCACTCTTGGTTGCCATGCAAGCAAGTTGCTGTTAGCTCTTGTTATGGCACTCCTGCAACGATTTTCAGAAAATTGGCATAGCTTTGGAGAAACAACCCCAATTTATCCACCTGGCTCTCAAACTTGGGGTAAACAAGCGCTGTTGGAGGACGTTTGCCTTCAGGGCTCTCTGCCAGAAAGGGATGTCTTGGTTAAGGTTAGGTAAAAAAATCAGGGTGTGGCTCAAAATTAATCATTTTCCGCCAGAAGACTTTCTGACACAGGCGCGTTAATATGGCTGCTGTGTGTGTTTAAGCATGTATGTACTATGACTCTCCTATCCTCCTCTCTCAGAAACTTCCTCTGCCTAACTCTACCCCGTCAGCACTTTTATTCCCTTGACTCATAATTGACACAAAAATTATGCATTTGAATATACGGAGCATTCTGCCAAAAACTTCAATAGAGTATGGGTTACTCAGTACAAACCTGATGTACTAAACTACTCAGAAAAATGGTTGCACAGTAAAATATGTGACGATGACATCAAGCTTCAAAATTCTTCTTATACAGAGCAGACAGAAGTACGAGAGAAGGGGCGTGGCTATATATGTTTCTTCACACTTTGTTTCTGAAACTGTCATTCCTGATGTAATCCCATCATTTTTTAATACCTTTATGTTAAATCTTCATGAAAAATAAGCATCTTCTTATTGATAATATTTACAGACCTCCACCTATAATGAATTACCAGTTATTTCTTACAAACGAGCTCCCACTATAAAAGACAAACTGGTAACAGTTATTTACCAGCATGCAGTTAAAGAAACCCTCTGGTACTTTCAAGTGTCTCATAACACATGTAAGCACTGTCCAAATGTGACTCAAACAAGGACTTGCACTGATTTCAAGACAGGAAGGACACATGACCAAAGGGGTTTCATGAACTGTAACACAACTTCTGTTGTATACTGTCTAACATGCCCGTGTTTTTATGTAGGATGCACGAAAAGACACCTTAAAGATAGACTTTAAGAACATAAATACACGATTAGGACACAATGAGGACTACCCCATGGCCAAACACTTCACAGGTTCACAATAGTAATGATTCCTTATTGAGGATAGAAGGTTACGAATCAGTACAGGCATCCATTAGAGGTGGGGATGGTTTAGACAGACTTCCCCAAAAGGGAAACTTTTTGGATTTCCACACTTGATGCAATGGTATGTCCTGGTTTCAATGAGGAAATTGATTACACACTCTTCCTTTAAATGTAAAGTATCATTATATGACCACTGATCTATTATTGTTATTATTATTTTTTCTTTTTCTTTTTAAATCCTAGATCCTTAACAGATCGGTGCACCTGGACCAGATGGCATTAAGATTAAATTTATCAAAATGGTGTTGATGGTTCACAGGGCAAGTGCATTGCAGATTGCCAGCCTCAGATTCTGCTAGACAAGGCTACAGACCAGAAAGTGGCCAGTGAACAACTTCCAGAAATGCATTTGGTTGATGTCTAGCCATTAAGGTGGTACTTACACACATAAGGGCACAGAGCATGTCGACAGCAGCATGTGTCACACCGTTGTTGTTTCGTTTTAAAGCTTTTACCGTCTTTACCCCCAACTTTTCCCTGAACCTGAAAAACACAACCATACATTCACAGATTTACCAACAATATTAAAATTACTGCCTTGAAAAGGTCGAGGACGATAAACAACAGAAACACAACAGAGTATAAACCATACAAATATTGTGTTATTTAAAAGAGGTCTGGGGTTGGATACACAAAGAATTCATTGCTTCAGGAGTGGCTTGTTGTTTCTTTTGCTCATAAAGTGTCACATCTGCTGAACTACTGAGCACAAGAATATGAAAGAGGTTTTCCTTAAAGCAAAAATAAACCATTTGTGTATTTATAGTGATCTGCCTCTTGTGGTTGAGGAACACCAAGCTACTCCAGCAATGAATCTTTCAGGAAAACCAATTTGCTTCACAGGAACAAATAATAAACAGTAAATACAGTTCCTCTCATACATCTCAGTGACCCGGAAAGACTACAGGGTTCTCAAATATTGTGATTTACAGTCTAAAGGATAGAATGGGCAAAGAAGATAGTGGGAGAGAGACGGAGGCACAAAAATAAGAGTATGAGATGCCCAGAGAGGAAGGTCAAGACAAATCGAGGCAGACAGCTCGACTGAACACAGTGAAGTGACATAACCTCCCTTCTGAAGTGCCTGTCTAAAAGCCTGAGATGAAAGAAGAACAAAGATAAAAGAGGAAAAGGCTGATGGACAGACAGCTGAGAAAGACTTTAGAAAAAGAGCAAGAAGGGTAAGAAACAGAGACAAAAGGGCAGACTGAGATGTATGGATTCATATTTACGTTGCATCTGTGACTCCAGACCCTTGACCAGACCTTGGAATGACAGAGCATGCCTGTTACCAGCAGCTCAACAAAAGTACACTTTAAAGAAATAAAAGCAGGAAGCTACAGTGGGATAACTGCTGCGTTCTTACTTAGGCAGCTGGGTGAAAGCCTGGAAGCCAGCCTTGGAGGCCACCAAGCGTCGAATGGCCTGGAAATGGCTCTCCAGCTCGGCATTGAGAGCCGGCAGCTCGGTCTCCTGGGATAAAAGAGCCAGGATGGCGTTGTTGATGAGCTTCTCTTTGTTCTCTGAGAAAAGACCCTGAAGAAAAACAGAGAGAGAAACAGTGAGAGAGATAAAGACGGGGAGTGTGAATCCAGCTTGGGCCAATAGTTGGACAGAAATCACACAGGATGTGAACACACTCACATCTTGGGTTACTGCATGCAGCACTCCACTGTAGGATATGTTGGCGTTGAATCTGAACACTGCATCTGCAAAGTTCCCATCTAGGCAAAGGAAGGAGGGATGGAACAATTTAACAAAAGAATAAATCTCCCTAAAAACACCAAAGCTTTTTTTAAACACTAATTTGTTTTCCTAGGATGGCAAAGGCATAACCCAGCCTACTCTTCCTCTGTTAGGCTATAACTCATTGCCTTTGTTGGTTGGATTGGTTAGGAAGGCAAAAGAGGCGACATTAGTGATAGGTTAAGGTAAGTACATCAAAGTAAGAATTATAAAATATTTCCGTAAAGAAGATCCACTATTCTTTACTTTGCTTTTTAACACTGAACCAAACAACGCCACGTTTATGGACCCCACTGCTTTTCCTCGAGGCAAACCAGACAGGTCCATAATAATGCAACAAAACTGGCATAATGCTGCATTAGTGTGTGATTTTAGATAGCATCATAGCATCCAGGCGTTCCGGAAACTAAAGAGGCATGACGTGTAACACAACAGCATCAGCATCTAGTGCCATTACGCCCTCATTTTACACAGACATCGATTCGGCTCCTTTAGGTACAGGCGGTGTTTTGATGTAAATGCTACTGTTAGTTTACTAACATTCTTGCAATTACCATGCTAACATGCTGAAGTTTAGCAGGTATTACCATACCAAGTACAACTGAGGATTCATCCCCTGGGGACCATGCATGTCTGTACAAAATGTAATGTCCGCAGTTGTTGAAATACTTTATTCTGGACCTACCGAGCAACCTTATAATCCCATAGCCATGCTGCTTGTGTGGCTAAAACACTATTAAAGTGATACTACTGTCAAAATCATCTAAATTAAAACCAAAACCTACATTTAAACCAACTTGAATATAGGACATAAAGAGCTAATTGAACTTCATGAATCTCATGAGATGAAGGGCTGGGACTCACTCGGAGGTGCTGCTAGGAATTTGAGGTGCAAACTCTCCACCTCTTCATCCACGGGCATGCTCAGCAGGCCCCATCTTTGCCCTCGCTGCGTGGGGGCCATCTTGACGCACACATCCCTGTTGCCTGATGCGCGGACTCCATCGAGCAGGCTGGCTAACAGAGAGTCCCTACAGACGTACACACAAACAGACTCAGGTAAATGCATTATGAATGATCTGTGTTATGGAGGACGAACAGTGAGCACACAGTAACAGGAGGGAGTTAAGGCTATGCAGCAGACACATGCACACACACATATTACTCATCTTGTAAATACTGTCAACAGTACAGAAAAAAGGCAAATAACAGGATATAAAAAAAAACTTCCCAACATTTATTAAACTAACAGAGCTTGCTGTGTCACTACGTACATAATGACAGGTGTATGTGTGTTACCTTTCTGTGGAGGAAAACTTTCTGATCTGACCTCTGATGAATTCAACTGTAAACACCTGAGGGTTGTCTACATCACAGATGAGAGCAAATACCTGAAGGGAGATGAGGCAGAGCGAGGGGGAGGGGAGAGTTTACTCATATCACACAGTCAAGTGCTTTCATCCAAGCTGTTAACTCGCAGTGATGCAGTTCATACATAATGACACAAAGACAGGCAGGTCCATTAACATTTATCTTTACAGGAGTACAGCTACACAGAACAAAATGGTTTGGAGTGTAAACGTTTCAGCCTGAAATTTTAATGACTTGATGTCACTGTAGTTTCTGAGGGCTCACCTCTCCAAAGGGTTTGATGGTGACTATGTTGTATGAAGCCGGGTCTCTCTCCACTAGACATGTCTCTGTCAGGGCCAGTATACGTTTAACAGGCTCCTAAGGGAAGACACAGATATGAGGCATAATCCTTACAAACTGATTAAATATAGCGTTCTACAAAAGAGAACTGAATACAACATAAATACAAGTTGAGAGCAGAAGTAGGAACTGAAACAGATGAATGCAAATTAAATGTTAAATCAGGATGTACTATCTCATTCATCAAAGTACTGAGCTTTATAAAGCATCAGTGATTACGCCATAAGATACATGCATACTATATTAGAAGTAAAGCATTGCATGACTAATTCACTTCTGCATCATTATGCAAGAAGCGGAATCACAGAGCAAAGAAAACCAGAGTATGGTGCAAAGCTCAAAGCTTCCGATAACTGCATTTAACACATATAATAGTTTTACAATGTTCATGGTTTTTAAGGATCCACTGTGCTGATAACATTCAATGAAATTTTAAGTTGTCCTGAGCCCCATACGCACGAGACTAGAATTACCAGGGGACCTCATGTGATTTAGAAATTACCACGCCTACATTCATGCTTCATGTGGCAAATTCCAATGGGAATCTACATTTGACTTGAATTTACTGACATTATCGCAGCACAGCACCACTAGCAGTGATGTACAGGTGTTAAGCTCTTTTTTCATTTTTTAAGTTTAGGTAAAACAAACAGAACCAATTCTGCCACATATGGTCAAATATCATCCCTCTCATCATCATCAGATTTCACTCCTCAGATGGATTTGACCCTGCTGCCATAGGTCTTCTTAATAAGTGATTGATTAATCTGTTTATTGAATTGTTTTGTTTATTGTTTATTTATTACTATTTATTGTTGTCTTCTGTGCTATATGTTGCTACTCTGTGATTGTTGCTGACTGTTTTTGTTACTGCTGGCTGTAGAGCGATTTGCCCCACGGGGACAATAAAGACTCCTTGAACCTTGAACCTTGCTCTTTCTGTGAACTAGTCTCCATGTTGTGATGCAAAATGCTGTCAAATACTTCATTTATAAGAGCAAGAGCAGCCTCTGAAATTCTCAACAGGGCAAGAGGCAAAATAAGGTGTGAGGAAAATTAAGAACTTAAATACAACCTCAAATCACAGAGCTGCCAATTCATACAAGACTAATATTAATACATGACCTCTGTGTTTGGCGAGCTATGGTAGGTAATTTATGAGGGAATTTTTGAATGACAAATTCCAGTCGTGGCAGATTTGCACAGGCTTAAGATAGGGCTTTAAGCCCTATCCCCCCAGGACTTGTATTACAAAGGCTCTCATAATTTGTCATAATTGTGAAGGTCATCTGTGATCTTAATCCTCTGCAAATCTGCCATGTCTGTAATTTGTCATGTAAAGAAATTTCACTGCAAATTACCTACCATATTTTGCCAAACACAGAGGTCATGCAATAACATTAGTCCCACGTAAATCAGGTTTTTTGCTGTCTTCACCTCTTTTTTTTGCATCTTTGCTGGTAATGAATTATGGAGGCTGTGTTGGCAATTATAAATGGAATTTTTGACAGCAGTTTGGGTTCAGGAGGCTCTTCTCGCTACACAGCATGGAGACCCATTAGCAGAAAGAGCAAGCTCAAATCATCAGAAGAGCAAAAACTTGAAAGATTATTAAATGGATGACATGGGTGACACACATGGTTTTTGGGTTTTTTTTTGGTTGACTTGCACGCATTAAGGAATATTTTACTATCTATAAAAAGCCATGACATCATGTTCGGGAAATAATGTCAGTTAATTCAAGTAAACACTGACTTTGCTTATCCTGTGCAATTACACCACATAAACACAGACATGGGAGGGTTATTACTGAACCGCATGAGATCCTCTGGTAATACTAGTCCCGTGCGAATAGAAGGTCTCATATCAAACAAGAAAATCAAACTGCTACATATTTTTCAAAAAAAAACCCTGTAGCAGCAATCTATTGCTCTGGTGAGAACCCTGTCATACAGCACTGAGAGGAACAATGAGAAGCAGCAGTGTTCTAACCGGGTGTCGAGGGGTGATTTTCTGCACCACGAACTCAGCCAGTGAGGTGATGCTCTCGTCTGAGCTGTACTTCCCCAACCTGTCCGTCACAAAACCCTCGTAGGTCAACGCCTCCTTCCTCAGCCGTAGCGTGATACCAATGAAGTTCCCAGCATGCTCTATGGCACTGCGGATGATGTCATCCCGGTGCTCCGAGGCAAACAGATGCTGAGAGATAGAGGTGACGGGTAGAAGGGAGGGAAAGGAAATGTTAAGATAACTCACAACACTTGCACTGAAGCATACGAACAGAGATAAACACAAAAATATAAACAGACCCACACAGACACACACACACACTCTTTGAATGCATACCAGCCTGCTGAAGCCGCCATAAAGGATGCAGAATCCTCCCTGGTAATCAGAGACCTCGAACAAAGCCCTCTACGTTACGATAGTCGTAGGAACACACCACCCGGTTGGTGTGCGGGTCGATCTGGTCGATGCCACCCGGCGTCACCTCTAAACTAACTGGCTTCCGCGTGTCACTCCAGTGGTGCTTGTAGCAGTTGTAACGCTGTAAGAGGTTCAGCACACATATTGTAAGACATTCATTTTAGTGTCATCACAGTGACGAACATACACTCTAATGGATCATTTTTCTTTAAAGATCTCAGCACTTACCCTGCCAGTTATTTTCCCCTCTGAAAACTCTGTTCTGAATCTCTGTGAATAAGAATATAAAGAAATAAAAGGTATTACATTTTAGTGCCAACTAGCTGTTAAATCATCCTTGTCTAACACTTATGAAGTGCTATCTTCATTGCAGAATTACAAATACATTTAATTAGTTCTATGGGGAAATACCCATCCTCCTCCTTCTTCGTGCTGTTTCAAAACACCTCAGCACAATGACTTTATTTCGACACAGCAACAAACTATCTGCTGATTCATGTTTGTGATAAACACCTACAGTAAGTCAAAAGGGCCTGTGATTTGCAAGCACTGCAATCCAAAACAGTGCATCATACGTTAAGAGACTGTGCTGATAGTTTTTTAGACAACACAGCAAAATGTGCATCTATGACGCAACCAGAAAATGTGGCTCAGCCACATCAAACATCCCATCTGAGACCCTTTAAAAAATATGTGGATGAGGCCTGTTTAGTCATCGTGAGTGATGGCAGTGAAATGTCTGTCCTCACCAGTGCTTCTGTGAGCAGCTCCGTCCGATGCTCTGTTGAGAATTTGAGCGTTTCGGACTTCTTGCCGCTGCCTTTGCGGAATGTGAGGTTGAACTCTGTTCCCTGACCTTTTCCTACCGGACCGATACCACAGATGTCTCCATAAGGCCACTGGTACCACAGAAAGCAACAACACAGAGATAAACACATTGTTAAAATCACACACAAACAGTTTGAACATGGCAAACGATGTTATGGTACTTAAGGTCCCCTTTGTAGCATTTATAAGCAGTATACGAACATTTAATAAATAATTGAATACACATTATATACAGTTATACTGTAAGCAGATACAAGGGTTTATTCATGTATTTACTGACAACTGTAACCCCTCCTGTGGGCACCTGTAAGTGGTGGCTGGTGTATGAACAGATAATGAATAACAATATCATGAAACTCAGTTGTAATAATATAAAATATGTCTTTTATAAGTAACATTATAATTGCGGACAGATGCTGTGCATTTATAAGCACTTCAAATGCCTTAAAAACAGCTTTGTATAAGTGCATTATAATGTGTAATAAACTATTAATTAAATGTTTACTGCTTATGTTTACTCCTGTAACAAAAACAATTTCCCCTGGGGATCAATAAAGTATTGCTGATTCTGATTCTGATAAAAGCTAAATAAGGTGACTTAAAATAAAGTGTTACCAATGTTATTTTTGCACCACTTAAAGCTCGGGTAGGCAGTTTTATTAGGGTGTTACTGGACAAAAATCCTATTGTAAACTTTAAGTATTTTGTAATTCAAGTGCTCTGAGAGAAAACTAAACTTCTGCACCTCCTCTTAGCTCTGATTTCAGGCTTTAGAAAATCCAGGCCGTGTTGGGAGACTTTGGCCAATAACACATTGTTTCAAAGAGAGGGTGTTCCTATTGGCTACAAATGCAGATGTGCATGCACGTACATCCTTCAGTGAAAGCCTGATTCAATGGGGTTGAATCCTGCAGGGAGAGCTGCTATTTCAGCACTGGCAATGACTGCCTACACTGCAAAGCATCCCAAAAAAGAAAGACAGACTTATCAAAAAGAGAGTCTAAAAGAGAGTCTGAAAAATGAAATAATTCTGTCAATATTGGGGAAGAATTTCAGAGATGGAGAGGAAGTGTTGCTAGTAGGTTTCCGCTAACCAGAGACAAAAGCTCATGGCTTCTGCTTCGAGTTCATGTTTATGTGGCTAACATTAGCTAGACCCTCGACCCAGTGTGTCCTCAGCCTCACTCCCTGCTGCTACAGACCACCTCGTTGGGAGGAGAGCGGGCAGCAGCTCCAGAGACAGACTTATAATCAATGGCTTCAGCGACCCGCATCCAGCCAGCACAAACCCTGGCTCGGGGGAATGGACGGCCCCGACTCCCTACCTGATTAGCTAACTGTCTGTTGCTACTGTTACAGAGGTTTGACTCGACACTGCCTCTGGCCACCAGCTGTGACACCCAGCACTAGAGGGTTTGCACTGGTCGAATTTGAGCCACTACAGCTGCCAGTCGAATCTTATTCTCTGAGGCACTGCGTGCTCTACTCCTGAAGAAGCAGTCCACAGCAGCAGGAAGCAAGATCAAGGGCCAAAGGGGGTGGCTAGCTAGCTAATTCTTGTCTCATTTGTGGTTCTGTAAACAGAGAGAGCAAGCAGGGTGAGGAGTGCAGGCACAGCTCTACAATGTCATTAGATTAAATAAATAATCAATGTATGGAAAACACTATATGAAGCATGGGCATATGCCTGCGGTCATCTCGTGGAGAGGCTTTGGACAAAGAGGGGAGAGCTGCAGGAAGAGGATGTACTTTCAAATTCTGCTGTTCTTCCTTTTCCAGATTTCTGCCTACCCCAGCTTTAAGTTATTTCTTTAACACAACCCTGATGCAATTTTATGTTCAGTCATTTTCTTGTGTGAGGGGGTTATGAGTGAAGCTTCATGTCTAATGGGTATTGATTATGGCATGTTTCATGTGCTAATCAGTGTGAAGACATGCTGCTGCATTAAAGCTTAGTGTATTTAAAGGCTAAGCACAAGAGGAAAAAATACTGCCTTTCAGCTTTTAGCTAGAGAGCAAATGGATTTTCAATAGTCACATGGATCCAAGAACAGCGCATCCCACAAGCGCCTGTGAGGCACTGATAGCCACAGCAAAGAAGCAGCTCCTCAATAACACTGGAGTTCCTGTACGACAGGCTGCACACACACACTGACCTGATTTGTTACTTCTAGCGTGGTAGGGTTGTAAGTGGTAATGCCATGCGTCCCCACTGAGAAGACTCGCTTGTACCTGGAACACAGAGATGCAGTGAGTCAGAAACACAGCCTACCCATCGCCAACTGCACATGGCAGCAACACCCACAACAGCACGGGCAGTCACATAACATTAGCAGTGAATGTGGGAAAGTGGCTGAATGTGTGGCGGTCTTTCAAACATGTGGGGGGGTCTACTGAAGCAAAGCTAACAGAATCAGTTAAAACATATATCTCAATACGTCATCACAACTATATCTGCAGGATGGTGTGAGATGAAAGGGCCACTTGTAGCCCTCTGTACGCTAATGATGAGTCAAGGACAGGTGACATCACTGGGGCTCAGTTAGCTGATGATATCATCCACGTACAGGTTGATTATGTCAGTTTCCAGACATTTTATGAGGTAATGTTTGAGATAAGGCACAGACAGGGTGAAAGAATGATTAGAAAAGATTATTAATTGCCACTTTTAAAGCTGTGATAGCCAGACAGTTAGCTGTATTGGAAGTCATTAACATGTAGGGATGGGTATTGTTTGGATTTTGTTGATGCCAGTCCATACTCATATATGCTATTCTCCATAGTTTGATGCAGTTTGATGTATTTTTTTTCAGAAGCTTAAACAATATTACAAATTCCCAGACCTAAAGTCCTTGAGCTTCTCAGGAGCTAACAGAAAAGATAACATGAAAAATAACTCCATGACTGGAGAGTACAGAGTGTTAACGTGCAACTGTGCAGCGTCAAACATAATCTGATGCCAATAGCTTCGTCATCATTAGGGGACAGTTAGGACTTAAAAATAACAGCTTTTTTTTTTTTTTTTTTACAATAAATTACCAATTTAGTACTAGTTCTCAATACCGGTCTCCATTAAAGGTCTAGTGTGTGGGATTTAGTGGCATCTAACGGTGAGGTTGCAGATTGAAACCAACTAAAATGTCTTTTGTATGTCAATCATGTAGGAGTTCAAAGGTGGCCCAGGCAAAAACACAAATGACCCTTTCCACAGCCAGGGTTTGGTTTGTCCGTTCTGGGCTACCTCAGAAACAATACGACATGGAGGAATCCGTGGAAGAGGACCCGCTCCATTTGTAAATATAAACGGCTCAATCTTAGATCACAAAAAACACAATGGTAGGTTATAAACTATTGAAAACATGGTAATGAAAATTATATCCAATTTCTGGAAATATATGTTCCCCTAAATCCAACAGACTGGACCTCTGACGTGTAATTCTTAGTACAGACATGTAATATCAGGTTGAAGCAACAGAGCTTTGATTTCTCAAAACTGACCTATCAGATGCAGCCTTAATACTTGAGAATTTGCTAATTTTTTGTATGTATTTATCCCATCACATCAGGCCACTCAGTGACTTTAAAATGAAAGGTCACAACTTATCGTACGTTAGAAGTTTGTTAATGAGTCACTCTTTGACTCTAAAACACTTATTCATCAGAACTGTTACGAGAGTGGGGCTTTGTCACGTAGTGGGAAGGGATTGTGAAACTGAATTTTGCCAATCTTCCTGCATTTTACGCTCTGTGTGTGTGTGTGTGTGTGTGTGTGTGTGTGTGTGTGTGTGTGTGTGTGTGTGTGTGTGTGTGTGTGTGTGTGTGTGTGTGAGAGTGTGTGAGTGAGCAGGCGGGCTCACTGTGTGGTTTGCCAACAGTTTTAGTTGGCATTTTTGCCCAATTCATAACATTCTGTCTGCTGTTTGATTTGAAAATGGTTCACTTGAGGTTTTTGGTTACGTGAGGTTTTTAGAAGTTTACATAGGAAGTGTGCTTATGTGTAAATAGTGAGGGTAGTAGTAATAGTAGTGCTTTATTGTCTCTGGTGTACATGGACAGTATGTTCATCTATGTACAGCATGTTCTTTTAGCACCTCTGTAGCAATAATAGCCTGCAGTGCAAACTGAACATGCTGACTTGGCTACTTTCTTTTTTGCACATCCTCAAGCCCGGACAACATTAAGAGGTCCAGTGAAGTTACCAGCTAATCCCGTAAAAAATCAGAGTAAAAGGAAGTCAAGTTGAGAGGATACTTCCGCATAATGCTTTCAGACTTGTATACGGAGAGCATGACTAACATAAACAGACAGGTCAGGCAGTGACCTGAGGCGAGTGGAATATGAGGTCCATCCCGCAGTCAGTCCTTCCCTTTTCAAAATGATACAGTGTCACATACTTTACGTCTGCCTTCCCCATTAGAAGCCTGTACACCTCATTCTGTTCTAACCATCTATTCTCACACTAAGGTTTCCATCATTTTTGGTGTCATTTGTCTTTGGCCACAGAGTATGAGAACATGTCTCTATTCTGATCTCAGGGCACTGTCTCTCTCCATGTCTTGACCTTGGTGCTAAGTGGCTGGCTTAAGCGGGTGTCAGCACAAACTTAGTTAATTATTCATTCTCTGTGGGCTAATTTTTTTCTCCCTTAATTCTATTCTAGTACAAAGGCAACATCCAACCCTCCCCAGCTACTGTGTGTGTGTGTGTGTGTGTGTGTGTGTGTGTGTGTGTGTGTGTGTGTGTGTGTGCTTGTAAGACTAAGAATGCATCTTTTACCGTACGTCTCTTTCTTTGTGACTGTTTTTTTTTTATATACTTTAATTTTAAAGAAATAATTAGGTGCAGACTATGACTGTGAACATAACAAAAGCTTGCATAAAGATGACCACAATGAACTTTTTTTTTAAAGACAACCAGACAGACTGCTAAAACAGACTGATTTTCTGACTGTAGCATGCCAATTACAGTATAAGAGGAAATGTGTTAAGTAGCTCTTGAGCCAACTCTATAACCAAGTCACGCAGTGATAAGTACAGAGGAGGTGCTGGAGCTTTCTCTATAGAAGCCAAATTCACCTGCTTAAATAAAATAACGTCTGCATGTAGGAAGGTGGGATGAGATTAAAGTGAATACGGGGGAGTAAACTATGATAATATGTAGAGACTCTAGAAATCTAAATAACCTTACCAGTGTTTTTGCATGTTTTGGTTGGAACAAATCAAGTATACTCCACATTACTGCTTTACCATTTTACAACTCCTGCAGCTGTGGCTCAGATTTCCATTCATACAAAGATATGAAAATCTACTAAGCAGAGACTTGAAACTATGATGTGCTAGACAAGCACCTTGTTTGCATATATTTTTTAGTTTGTCTGACATAAATAAAGGGCAGACATGATCATGTTGATTTTTAATAGGATTGGAATAAACAGAAACTTTGATCATAGTAGGAAAAAATAACAAAAATCTAAATAACTCTGGTACCGGATGCTTTTAAAATGGTCAGTAGTGATGTGGTGAGGGTGTCAACAGGTATCAGACAATTTGTAAGACTTTTTCAAGACATTTTTCACCAAATTTAAGACAATTTTTTTGGACAAATCATCTTTTTCTTAATCAACTACTGCAGGTATGTGTAAAGCTAAGTTGCATGTGTCTGGCTCTCTGCAGAGGTAGGTTTTATGAAGGACTATGGAGAATATTTTGTTGTAAAAAAAAATTATTAATGCATATGGATTCTAAGTATTTGAAATGGTTTCAGTACTTATTTTGGGCAATATCAATACACTGACACCAGCACTTTCTCACTCTCTCTTACTGTTAATGTCTACTACAGCAATTCTGCTGTCCTCTGCCTCTAACCAAGAGGAAAAGTTGTCATTGTTGTGTTATAGCCCTGTCATATTTATCTTTAAATAACAATTTAAACTTGTATGCCCTCAGTGTTAAAGGTATTGTATCACAGTTGGGAATTCCAGTATCCTGACAATATTATTAGCGTGAGTTCGGTTAATCAACATTTTGCAAACAGGTAAGTACGGTACAAAGATAAAAAGACAGTGATAGGTCCAGCGGTTGGTTTAAAGATATGTAACATCAGAAATGTGGACTTTAAGACTGAAGAGCTTGACTCATTTTGACAAAAAGAAATCAAAAGATGGATAAATGTTTATGGCAAATAAGACCTCACGATATCAAATTTAAGTCTACTTATTACTTTTAAGGCCTATTATTTATAAAACTGAATTTAAGACTTTTTAAGAACCTATAGAGACGCTGAATGAATCATATTTACTAAATGGTTAACCGGTGTGGCATAGTCCTTTAACTCTTTCATAAAGGATTAATGAGTAGAAAAGAGCACACTATAAACGAGCTTAACAAGTTCACTTTACACCACAGATACAGCGTGTGATAAGTAAGAGGTTACTCTCCATTCAGTTATACTGTACTGCACAGAGTGTCTTTAGAGCTTTTCCTTCCACTTCACGGGTTTCATAATGTATCGCATTAAGCAACTTCCTGTATCTGACTAAACCCACTTAACAACTGCCTCTCGTCTTTAAACACAATTTCTCACAAAGAAGGCCGAGCTGAAGATTTGTTTGACTGCATAAAAAGCTTGGACAACACTACATAATCCCCTGTAAAAGACTCAGCAAACACTGGATTTCAGAGACGCAAATAATGGTGGAACGACAGCTGAATGTGAGGAACAGACTCACTGTATAATGATGGGAACAACTGAAAAGACTTAAATATATATATCTATAATACAAGGAACAAAAGATAGTTACAGCCAATCCTCTGTGCTGGTATGTAAAACAACTAGAGAAAAATAAGATTTAAAGGAGATTGTGATATGCATATTCATGCTCTGAAAAAGTGTGCTGCGCATGAAAACCCTTGGATGACACAGAAAAATCTGAGCCAGTCAATTTGTGTCAAAAATCACAATGAAAATGCCCTTCTTTTGGAGAACACACGCACACAGACAAATCTAATATTCTCCACAAGCTACAGTCCCGAGACTTGAATTAAACATGATCATGGGCACAGAGAGGGGGAAAAATTCTGCTGCACTGAAGCAAAACTACAACAGTTCAGATCTATAGTAAATTTAACTATTGTAGAAATGTGTCTTGGGCAGGATCTGAGAGTAACTCAGCGTCTCAGACATCTAGTGATTTCTACTAATTTGATTATGTCACCATACATCTGAAACACTAAGAAATCTTTGTTATAGACATGTGTAAGAGGGATAGCAGACAGAAAACTAAGGAAACTACAAAGCAACACCGCATCATCATGGCTTTATAATTTTCCCTTCAACTCCCTACAGAACAGATGACAGATATTCTCCCCGTCTGCCAACCAATCTGCCATACAGTCCAATTATTAAACATTTGACAAAAATACGTTTGAGCATTTGTGCCAAGCTTCATTTTTGTTCACACATTTTTATTTAAGTAAAAGTGGATGTTTTTTTATATCTGCATTCAGAAGGAAATGTCATTTACACGAAGTACAGAACTTGGTACATGGAGTGATGTTGAATACTGTCTAACATAGAATTCACATGACAGAAGTACTTTTAATATGTTGCCAAAAGGAGCATGCTAATCACAAATTAGTCCAAATAAAGTTTACTTTTGGGAATGTGTTCTGTATTCAAAGAGCTGTGTTTATATCATCTGTGACACTGTAACTGTGTATGTATGTAAGTCTGATGTGATCCTGTGGCTGCCTAAAAGGTTTTCTCTTATCTAATTAAGGTTAAAACAAACCATCATGCAAAACCTGGCACATTTTGCTTTGGCTAACATGTATGCCTCCGTATTACATCACTCTGGTAGAAAAATACAATCTGAATAATATATTTTTATGTTAACGATTAACTTGGTTGTTCTAGTACCTACTGAAGACCAAAGTAGCCCATAATAGCTGAGGTTGGTAGGAAGCAAGATGAAAGAGGATCCCCTAACATGACACCCTCTCTTTCTCTTTCTCTTGGCCTACTAAAGCTCTGTTTGAGTTGTATTCTTTTCATACAGTTGACAGGCAGACGAAGCAGATCTACTTAATTCCATTTGACCCATTTACATGAGACTGTGGTCAAAAGTTAACCTCTGGTTGTCCTCATTCGTGCACTTATGTCTGCAACTGTAGTCATGCTTCATTGATAAACAGCAGAATTGCATTACACAGGCACCAAATATTTTCACTTCCATGCCTTTCTGCTCACTCACTTTCTCATGGTTTGCTTCTCACTCCTGTGTTCTCTCATCTTTCTTTCTCTTTCTCTTGGGAGAGTCTTTAAATGACCTTTAAATGTTAATATCAATAAATTAAGTTCCCATCCCTGATAGAGATGCATATTTAACAAAGCCAGTAAGTGTGCAACCCACACTCAACCCAGGTCAAGGACCTAGAACAGCTGACATGTGTCGACTCATTCACCTCAGCAATCAGTGCAATTTGAAATGGCAGCTCACCCTAACATCTAAAACAGATATGTCTCCTCTTACCTGTAGCGCTGTTTATCAATCTAGATTGTTTTGGTGTGAGTTGCTGAGTGTTAGAGACTTGGCTATAGGGATGTCTGCCTTCTCTCCAGTATAAATGGACTAGATGGCACTTACCATTTAAGTGCCAAAAAAATATACCTGAAAAACTCAACAGCAACGTCTCTTTCCAGAAACTGAGCCACACCCGCCAACCGAATCATCACGCAGAAGGAAGCATGCATTTTCTGATAGGCTGATGCTTGTGACAGCGCGAGATGTAAAGATTAATAGCGTTGTCCTTAGCTGAGCTGTAACATCAGCTAGTTCAGTGGTACCAGTAGACGTACACTTCCTTCTGCGCTGTGATATGGTGATGTAATTGGAAGGTGCAGTTAAGTAGAAAGAAAATAGTTCCTACATGAAACAGCTCACAACATAGTATGTGGATTACCTTGAGTTACCAGGTCATGATTTCTGGAAAGAGACATAGCTGTTGAGTTTTTCAAGATTTTTTTGGCACTTTGAGCACCACAAGCTGAGTGCCATCTAGGTCTGTTATAATTGAGAGAAGGCAGACATCTCTACAACAGATAGCTCCAACACTCAGCGACTCACATGAAAACAGTCTGAATAAATATCACTACAGGTAAGAGGAAAAATAAGTATTTTTGATTTTGGTGTAAACTGTCCCTTTAAAGTGCGCAGCTGTGTCACTCTGAATGGGGCACTGGCCTCCACCATCCGCCACAATACATCAACGCTCGTCTCAGACGGACACTTCAGGAAGCATTAGCAGGATGAAGCTCTGATGATGGCTAATGCTCTGCAGCCCTGCTTAAGTTACCAAAGTCAATGGTGGGCCTTAATGGGACAAAGACACTTAGAGAGCAGGTATTGGTAATGTGATCCCACCGGCTCACTGCTCAAACTGGAGCTTGTCCATCCCTTAGCTTTGAGGGCCACCAGCTACATCAAGTCCCTGTGAGTTTTAGACCTTTCTGGGCTTAAGTGTGTGATTCGTTATTCCAAATTATCTGTCAATAATTTTAGACATGTATAATCTATAAAATGAAAACAGATACCAATATGCACTAGATGATCATGGACCGTGGGCCACCGAGACATAAAGTATGTTGGTCTCATTCTCCTGTGATATACTGTACCAATTCAGATCAACTTTTAAGACAACACTTTAAAACCTGTCATAGATACATTACAGCATACACAAAAACTATCAGCCTTGTAATAGTTATGATAAGATACAGCCTAAAATGCTTTTGGAATGTCTTGTGACAACAACAGCTACTGTACGGAAATATCTTTACTGTACAGGGATAAGGATGTTATCTAATCCTTACTCAGGATGTAACACAGTATTTATAACAAACTGTTGGATTTATTTACTACATTTACTCATGAAAACATTAATTAAGAAAAAGCAGAAAGAATAAGGTCTGTACCACTAGGTGAAGCAACTTTTCTTGTTTTTGTATCTATAAAGACAAGAATGTCAGTACTTGGACGTCATGTAGTTCTGTGCTGTGTTCACGATCTGTGTCTTTGGGTTACATTTCATAAGACAGTGCAGCTCAACACAACACACACGATAAGTGCTGATCAGTGACTGCTGACAGTGGTCTGCAGACCTCCTATCCCCAACTAAGATAAGGAAGTCGACACAATGGAAGCACTGAGTCAGGATTTCAGGATTTACAAGGTGATGAAGGGAGGAGTTTAGGTTAAAGTCATCCTGAAAACTAATACAAAGAAGATGTCGGGTAGACAATGCCACCAGCCCTGAAATCCTATCAGTGGGGTTAAGAAACAAGCTGTGGGTCTTACTTTCCCCTCCAGGAGTGTTTGGTGGTGTAGAAACAGGCCAGGTCTTTGTTTTCTTTGACGACATTCATCTTTCCACAGGACCTACAGAACAGAACAAAAATGTGAATTATTAGTAGGATCAAAATGTAAGTACGCCCTTCTACATCTTCAACACAGGAAATTATTCAAATATAATGATAGGTGGAAGATCTTCATTTGAACACTGAGAGAAAGTCTTTTATTTTCAGTGGCACAGCATACAAAAGGAATGTTAACCAGTGGCTCTCTATGTATAGATCAAGAAGTCACCTGCAACTTCACAAGTCATTACTACATCAAGTTTATGTAACACACATTCCAATGTACTGCCACACACACTTCACACAGTCATTCAAAATTTGGCAGCTTAAAGGTAGAGACTCCCACCAAACACTCCCTCGCCTACAGAACTAATACTGAGTAAACAGTGATTATCCAACGACAGAAGTCCATGGCTCTGTGACTGACTGATTCTTCACCGCCATCAGCTCAGCTATGAGCCGTAGAATCAATGCCACTGGCGGCACATGACTTTAATCATAAACCACTCTTTGACTTCTGCACTCTCTGTCATGTGTGCATTTTCGTGGGCTCAATTTGAAAAGAGTCAAACTTAAGGAACCACAAACTACTCAGCAAAACAGAGAAGAAGTAAAGGTCTTTTATTCCAGTTTGATATCACAGGCACAAAAAACAACACAACAGTGCACCAGCTGAGCATGTGTCAATAAAGTCTGGTGCAAAGCCAGTGTGGCCTATTGATCGCTTTAGATAAACAGGGGTTAGGCCACGTCTTAGTGTTACAGCCCAGTGCATTATTTAAATGAAAATCTTTGTAATTTAACTTGAGGACAGCTGGACGCTCTCAAAACTGGACAACAGACAAACTAGCATCCATGTTTTGGTCACTAATTCCAAAGACTTTTATTTTCCAACTAGGACAAACCACAAAGCATCAATGGGACGGACACAATCTGTCATGCTTTGTGACACATTGTGTTAAAAAATAAAGACATCAAAGACAAAGCAGTCAACAGAGCAGAATAAAGCAAATTGAGGGAATAACCGCCTCTCCTATCCGTAGTGCAGTAATTTGCTGGCGGCTGCACTGTGACAAGAGGAACCTGTGTCAGCACTCTACCAGGATCCTGGAAAAATCTGACTCCAGTTTTCCTTCCTCTCCACTCCAGTGTGCCACTGAAGCAGGGGACAGCAAAATAGCCCCAAGTGATGGAATCCACCATTTCCCAAAGGGACAACTGTCTGGTGTTCAGAGAGATCGGGATGAAAATACAGGCTACTTTCAGGTGCCACAACAATAGACAAGGACCTTTTAAAATTAGCCAGCGTTGGCGTCTCAATAATTGATGCCTGTGCTAGAGAAACAAAGGTGCAAGGAACAGTCAAGAGCCAAGTTTTGCATCAACAGTTTTTTTTCAAACACGCATTCATGGAGCTGCATAATGAATCTAATCCAAAGCGGGGGGCTGATGGAATGCACAATGGGAGATGTTTGCAGCAAGCAGTGCACAGCGTGCTCTTTGCTGCCGCAGAGGGCAGTGCAGGTTTTTTTTATTATATTACTGGGTTGAGAGTGCTGTGATGAGTGTAAAAAAAGACCAAGGCAGATTCCAGGATGGGGTCATGTGATTACCCCTCCCACCTCTTCCTGCCTGTCTGCAGATCAATAGCAAATTATTCATGGGCTATCCTTGACAGAATATAGAAAAAAAAGGACAAAAGTAAACAGGAAGACAGTGACGTAAAAATGAATGGAAGGCCCAAAGCAAAGCACACAACATTTACATGATAACTTGTCCCAGACAGGTCTCACAACTTTTCTGAAACTTTAACAAACACAGCTTTTGATCATTGCTAACAACTGTGACTGTCATGTCAACCCCACAGTGCACTGCTAATAGGATTGTATCAAACCTCTAAACGTGACCTATCTGAACAACTGAAGACAGACTGTCAACTGGGTTATTCTGACTAACTAGACTATAGTAACAGCTTATACTATAAGTGTCACAACAATTAACATATTTCATGTAAACAGCTCTTTTGCTCTGTCTTTTTGTTTGCTTTAAGCTTGTTTCTATCCTGTTTTTGGATAAAAAGTTTAGTCATCTTTTTTCCCTTACAATATAAGCATTAAAAAAACTGCTTCAGCAACAGTATGGGTGCAAGGGTCAAACAGTCATCTGCCATTACATCAGTATATGACCCTCACCACTTTTTTTTACATCTCTAGTTAAAATTATGATGAACATAAAGCAATGACCATACCTGAACTGAATGTACAATAAAAGCAGAGCACTGGCTAATAAACAAAGACATCTACAGGGGACATCTGTACATTCAGATTTCCATCTGAATCTTGACATTTCCAGAAACAAATGCCATGCTGGTTTCTGCTGTGTGGTTTTCTTCTCAAAAGCTTTTCCTGCAGTGAAGACGTGTTGCAATGTCTTCCCTTTATTAGCCAATTACATGAAGCAATCTCACCACCAGACGGAACTTAACGGCCGGACACTTACTCTACTTCATCTTCTATGGCTTTGTAATGATTTCATAAACCACTTGCGTGCTAAGTGTAATAAACTTGCAGTTTTTTCCGCACGTGACAACAGTTACAAAGACACAAGTTGCACGAAATGCGCTAAAATAGCTAATGGCGATTCTTAAGTCCATTTGGGGATGTCCGCTGGGTCCCAATCTGTCAAGTAAATCCATGACAAGCAGCATTAACGTTACCTGGCTCTCAACCGCCTAGCCAAACTCTGCTTCATTGCAGCGGGCCTACACGGTTAACTGTCTGGATAGGAGCGAGCACGACAGCGCCTTTTCAGCGACGCTGACACTGCTGCTCCTCCTATAACTAGAATATCAAATACTTCGGACACTTCTGTTATCAGCGTTTGTTTGCCAAATGCAAAATAAGGGCTGTGGCAGGCTAATGTAGTTAGCCTCAAGCTAGAAGCTAACTAGCACTTAGCAGCGGGGTTCAATCAAGCAGACATGGAGAAGATGGCTTGAAGAGAGTGGCAGGTGCTAGCGGGTGCATTTACCTGTAAAAACGCTAACGGGTATTAATGGTAGCCGTCCCTCAGCCCCCCACCCTCCTCTGAGTGCGGCCGGTGCTTCTCAGTTTTCCCACTCTGATGCTGAAGGTGCTCAGTTACGCCGTATTTCCCTCAACAGGGCTCAGGACGCTGCCATATTCCTCATACCAAAAGTGTGCCAATGCGCATGCGCGAGGCCTGCCTGTCATGCGGCTGTCAGCTGATTGGTTTGTCGGGACGCAGAATTAATAAAATGCCGACCTGAGATCAGTTTTTCTTAATTTTCTTCAGTGTATGCATTGATACATACAGCAGAAACCGACCTCGGAACAGTTTATTGTGTGGGGCTCATGCTGACTGGGTTATATGGTGAAATCTTTAGTTTCCATTCGTGTTTATGTGAAACAAAAGCGACAGTTTCAAAACTAGGAAGGCAACACCGAATATATTTCCCGCGCACCAAAGAGTCAGATATAGATCCATATTTACAATATTTGCATTTCACAGTCACCTGTCTAAAATTGACTTCTTCATGAACTGATCTTTTGAGATGGAAACTGAATTGAGATTTAACATTTTTCTGCTTTTACATCCCTCTGTACATTCTGCCTTTTTATAGCACACAGGAGCTTAAAAAACACTCAAAGGTCAATTTAACCTGTTATTTTATTTTCTTTCATTGTTTATTTCATTTTATTTTATTTTATTACTTGTGCAGGCCTCCAAGTATCAGTGGCCTGCTTGGTAAAAAGATGCAGAAAGAAAGATTATTGTGCCCTCTAGGGACACTGTTCCACCACTGCAGCAATGCCTCTGTTGGTAGTTTACAACAGTTGGGCCTACATCAAAATTAAGACCACTACAAACAGTAACTGGCCACACATACACAGGCACATAATGAACACACACATGTGCCATCAAAGTTGCAAAAAATTATTCCAAAGTTTTCAAAGTCATTCACTCATAAACACCATCCCCTCTGCAAAATTAATTCCCTGAGGTTCACCATTTTAATCACCATGTTGGCTCAAGACTAATTTAGATAGCAACTGAGATCAGCTCCTGGCAAAAAAAAAAAAAAAAAGCTATGCCCACAACTCTAGGTAAATATATGTCAGTTTTTGTATTTCCCTGTCCAATCATTCCTTCTACATTGGTTTATTTAAAGTGTATCTGTCAGCTGCTTATGTTTGTACAAGCCCACAATGTTATATTATAATGCTTCTCATTGCTTTATTGTTTATCATATGTTTCATTTTTGTGCTCTCATTCAATTGCTTTCTTTGCATACTGTTGCTCTTACAATGCCCCACATTCTTCTTCTAATACATTTGATAGATTGCTAAAGTAGTTCATAGACCAGCTGAAGATATGACATCAACATTCACTAATTTTGGTTCTGCCACAAGAGCTAATTAAAGAAACCACCACAGTCTAAGTGACCACTGTCAAACAGCAGCACCAATATATGAAACTCTAAAACAACTGAAAAGAGTACT
This sequence comes from Cephalopholis sonnerati, assembly GCA_019142605.1. Lineage (NCBI taxonomy): Eukaryota > Metazoa > Chordata > Actinopteri > Perciformes > Serranidae > Cephalopholis > Cephalopholis sonnerati. The sequence goes on along the minus strand of JAGQAX010000021.1, from coordinate 15,223,125 downwards.
GACTCACTGTATGCAGCACTACAAGTCTACTATGACTTGTAATCTGTAGGAATATGGTTTGAACCTAGTTCCTGTCTTAAATTATAAGTGACTCACCGCGATTGAAGGTAAAGAGGAAACATCTTTGTGTGGCTGACTGATGTTGCACAGCGAGCTTGAGCGGGGCAGCACCGAGTAGTCACATTTTGTGGCATCTGATTAGGTGACCAACCATGTGCTGCCTGTTAGTCTGATTTAATTATAGCTAGAGAGACATGAGGGAAGAAACGTTCCTTCTTTTTTTTCTGAGGAATCTCCTTAACAAAATGGGTAGTGAGGCCCTTTTGGCTTCCGTGACATATCACAAGCAGACAGTGCAACAGAATCCCTATGAAGTTTTTATTTGGGTCATATGGAGTCAGATAAGTTTAACTGATGGAGAAGGAGCCATCATGATCACATCAGTTAATCAACTGATATGTGTCATAGAATACTAATAGCTAGAACAGCTATTAGCTAAAACACTGTCTTGTTAATCAAGCAATTGTCACTCCATTAGCACCACTCAGTTTACTATGTCATTTGTCTCCAATTGATCTTAGTTCCTATTTTCATTCTATTCCTGTTTTAGTTTATTTACCTTTAAGTACCTATTTCTGTTACTAATACTTATCTGTATTTTTTTCTGTCCTTACACTACTGCAGCTACCAAATTAACACTGGGATCAATATAAGAGGTTTATTAAAGGTAAATTTATTGTATCCCATTTTATCTTACCAAGCTGCATTATCTGCCATCAGGAATTTAGAAATATGGATGCTATGTGATCAACCATAAAGGCACACAGGGGAAATAGTAATATTTCACAACATACTGGCAGTGGTTTTATGTGACACGGTCAAAAGTAGGCCAGTCAGTGTTATGTATGTTACCTTGTTTTGACCAGTATCTTGAGATGATTATAGGGTCCCAATCTGAAGCTTTTTAACTGTTACATTAAAATAGAACAAACTGCTAAAACATATAAATGCATGTGATGCACATGTGAGTTCCACATGAGAAAAGGCAAACCTGGGCATGTAGATTTTGTCAGTGTGAAATGGTGCTGATGATGATGAAGAGCAGAGACAGGTCTTAACCCAGCCTAAAGCTTTTCAGGACCTCTCACACTTATAGCTCAATACTGCCATCTACTGCTGAATACCATACATTGACAAACAGGCCAAACTGCTAGCTTGTTGACACAAGAATACGGTACATGTTGTACATTTAACCAACGCCCACCCGCAACTGTTGTGTCCCTCACTTCTCGACCTAAAATTACACACCTGTAACTTAACCCATAGAATGACAGGAGTCAGACCCAGTGGTCATCATGCTGTGACCAATAAATAAATAAAATAAAATAAAAGCCCATTTCTAAATAATTATCTTTTGATGTTGATGGACTCATACAGAAAATAAATTCCTTCAAACATTAAATTTAGACACATTTTTAACCATCATCATCATCAGCAGTAGCAGCAGCAGAAGCTATGTTTTATAGCAGCAATACCATATATTGACAAAAAGGCCAAATTGCCTGTTAGTTGACACAAAAATACTGTGCATGTTGTTCATTTAGCCCACGCCCCACTTTTCTAAATAAAGTAACGCACCTGTAACTTAACCCCAGGAATGACAGGATTTGGTGGTCATCATTAAATAAAATAAAATAAAATAAAATTATAACATTTATGAAATATAATAATAATATATAAAAAAATAAATAATAAAATAAAATGTATTTAATAAAATTAAATTAAATTAAATTAAATTAAATTAAATTAAATTAAATTAATAAAAATAACAAGCCCACTTTTTAGATAATAATGATTTGATGTTGATGGACTTTTACAGAAATGGAATGCCTTTAAACATTAAATTTAGACACCTTTTTGACTTGAATAATTAAAATCATAGTCAAATCACGTTTATTTTTCACAACATGTAGGCTAAGTAAAAAAAAAAAAAAATGTGCGTAGCCTCAGAAAGTATCTAACAAATAAGGAAAAAATAGAATAGAATTGATAGAAAACAGAATATTTTCCATAACGAAACAGTTACAATTTCAGTTTCAGCTAAATCAAATAAAGAAACAATGCAGCAATAAATATAAATGAATATATAATAGATATGAAGATATAAATAAAAGATATAAGGATTTGCACTGTATACTATTTACAATAGCGTATAATGACAGTTAAAAGTCTATCATTTATACGCAATGCGACTGTTACGACAGTAGTATCACTTACATAGGCAAATATGATATTAAAATGACTACTAAAATATAAGATAATATGAACATCTGTTTATTTTAGTAGCCATATCATTCAACCATGTAACTTGTTGTTTCACGTTGTACGTGGCGCCGCTGAACGCACCTCTAGTAACCAAGGCAATGACGCTATTCTCCGTTACCAAGGCATTCTCAAGGCAAACACTAGCCGGGGAGCTAGGCTAGCAAATCTGTCAGATAATCTTATAGCTATGATATAACCCTCGTTTCGCCTCTTCACCGAGTTACACTACAAGTACAAAATAGTTTACCCAAACCCTCGGCTCGAGCACATCACCATTAGCTTCTAGTCTTTTCGCTGCGTGGCCTAAATTAGAGGCTGAACACCCATTTTTTCTTTGGATCATTTCAGTCTACAAGCTAGCTAACTCAGTAACGTTAACGTTAGCTGCACAGCCACCATGGTAAGTTGCTGCGATCATTTCTGTTTACAAGGTAGCCAGGCCACCTGTATGCTTTTAGAAGTTAGCATGCTAATCGTGTCGCTGTGTTTTATTCAAAGACGAGTGGACAGTTAGCAAGCATCCCCAGAGATGACATGTTTAGGTGCTAGCTCATGTGAATAGGCCGTCATATTAGCAGGGGAAAATCCTCTTCAAGTTAGCTTATAAGCTAGCTGTGGTTTCCATTACAGTCTGTCTCTGTCTGTCCATCTTTCATCTTTGTTGACGTCTATTACTAGTTTCTCTCTCCTTCTCTCCATGTAGGCTGAATTTGGATTTAATGAACACCATCAGAATGAAGTCATCAATTACATGCGGTTTGCACGTTCAAAGAGGGTCCTGAGACTAAAGACCATTGACTCATGCTTTGAAGAGCTCAAAGACAGCAGGTGAATGGTCATACTTAAGTTTTTGGGGCCAGTGCTTGTATGTTTAATGTTATAACATAGTAATAAAGTGCATTTGTAGTTCAGATGGAACTGTAATGTGTATGTATGTGTCTCTCTGAAGGCTGGTGGAGGAAACCTTCACAGTGGACGAGGTGAAGGAGATGCTGGATGGGCTGCAGGCGGTGGTGCGTGGGGAGGTGGAGATGGAGCTCATCAATACAGCCCACACCAATGTGCTGCTGCTCAGGCAGCTCTTCTCACAGGCAGAGAAGTTTTACCTTCGACTGCAGAGTGATATCTCAGAGCTGGAGAACAGGTGAGAAGTGAGGAAGGAGGCAGATTCAGCTTCCTGTTAACAGACTTAAAAACACAAAGCAAACAATTCATGAAAGGTGACCAAGTCAGGATTGCACCCACAGGAGTACATAAGGTTTTCATTCAGATATTATGGAATATAAAGCGCTTCGCTCTTAAGTCCTTAAAGATAATTTTTTTTTCTTACATGTGTGCACAACATATTGCACCAAAAAAAACATATCTGACCCTTCCACATTAAATAAGCAATAAAAACATTTTCAAATTAAAATAATTCAATATGATGTGACAGTTTAAGGTCAAACAGAGTGCCACGCCAAAGAAGTGAGCAATATAAACATGCAATATACCTTCATGTTCATGAGAAAAACTCCTCCACTTTGTACCACTTCCTCCCCAGCACTGTTTAGGCTTAGATAGTGTGCATATTACAGTGTGTGGCAAAAAGGTCATTGCCAAGCTACATGCTCATATGCAAAATGTATATACAACCCTTTTTTCCACTATAATGGTTTTTTTTTTGCAGATGTTCAGGTAGCCTAAAACCACAACTTCTGCTATTCTCCCAGTACATGTTAATGTCAGTTCATTAAAATGATTAAAAAAAACACATTTTGAGACTTCGGCCAACAGCCCAGTAAATTAGAGGTGAGTAGAGTAGTGATGAATCTCAAAACATACAAAAAAAAGAATGTAAAAGCAATGGGTCACCGCAGAGACGCCTCTGTTTCTCAGGATCATTTTCAAACTTAACTACAGTCTCTACACTCTCAGTGATTTTTTAGCAGCTCATATTTTACAAGTGCATACTTTTGAAGCGGCAAAGTCACACAGAATTTGTGGCCCTGTGTGATAAAGAAAAAATTCTGTACAATAAAACAGAATCATACGGAGCACCGAAAGTCCCCAAAGGTGATATTTTTTTATCTTGTGCGCACAAGTTATTATCTTGTGTGCAGAAGATAAAAAAATATCACCTCTGGGGACTTTCAGTGCTATGTAGATTCCCCTAAAAGGCCGTTCTTGCTGTTGTTATTAAGCAGGGATGCCAAGAGTGCCTCTTCATATTACAAGCCTAAACCCAGCAATGCGGGCAGGTACATATGATACCACCAATAAAGATAAATCACATTTGAACTGCTGCCAGAATGTACTTTGCACTCCTGACATTTTGACAAGGATGTATCAGGGCTTTTTGGCACAAATATAGTCAGGTTTTAGAGCATCGTGGTTGTTATATAAATTAAAAATAACTCCTTCTGTAGAGGAATATGTTTTGACATTGAAGGATATCAATGACTATTGTTCAAAATTTTGTTTATTTGAGGGTCAACCCAAAGCCCAATCCACAGGACATTGTGTTCCTCTTTTTGGTAGAGATTGAGGAACCATAGCCTTTTCATGTTCACAGCCTATCTGATCTGGTCTTTGGTATCACAGGAAAAGGTCATAAAATTCACACCTTAGCCGCTGTCTGTTTCTGCATGTTACAAACTCATCATCACTGTAAAGCTCCACAGTCCCTGTACATAATATTCCGGTGAACTTAATGTAACTCCTCACCTCTGTGACCTTTCACCTCGTTAAAACACTGAGCGTGTTTTGAAAAAGTTCTATTGTTTGTAATGTACATGTAGGTGGGTGGATAAATAAGCCTCAGAGTTATGCTTTTTTTTTTTTTTGTTCTTTGGGGCTCAGCCCTAAAGTACGTGACTGATTCGGTGTCTTAAGCAAGGAACACGCCCCATGTCATAGTCTACGTGTGTTCAGCTGCTTTTTAAAAACCACATTTAAGCTTTTCAGAGTGCTGCTCTGCTCACCACAAGCTTACATCTTTTAGCATAAGTACTAAACTGCTATCAAGAACAGGGGTGTTTATTTTTCCTTGCCAAAGATACATAACCGCCAAATGTAGATTATTGTAATGTCAAAAACATTGTGGTGGCAAGCTGACAGTTGTGTTGAGGAGATAGTACATGTTATCAGATCAGCATCACTCTATTTAGTGTTCCTCACAAGATACTGACATTAACTTGACCTACTTTGTATTTTAAAGACAAGTTTTTCATTTAATCTAAAAATGTATGGACAATATGTAAAAGATTTTAAGCTTTTTCGTAACCTTTCTCTGTTATTTTCTTCATTATCCCACCGCCCAGGGAGCTGTTAGAGCAAGTGGCTGAATTTGAGAAGACTGACTTTAAAACCACTGATAAGGTGAGTGTAATGTGCGGCTTTGTCACATGTAGAGCTCCAAACAGCCCCATCAGTACACTTGTCATTAATCATATGTTCAGAAGATACTAAACCCACATAAAATTCGGTAGCTAGAGAGCAACACAGTGTTCCTTTGCATTTCTAAAGTTGTTTTTCATGTCGGACCACCTGCCCTTCACACGTAGCCTTGCGGTTCAGAAGTCACACTTCACTGAGGTCGACGTGTGGTTTCATATTTCACGGTTTAAGAAAAACAAATCAACTTTGTAAAGCAATCGTCTGCTCTTTTCATTGGTTGTGCTGTTTGGCACCTTTCTCGTGTCATCATCACATTTCTAAGGAGAGCGAAATGGATGTAAAGACATTTAATCTCGCACAGTAACATGAAGGTTTGGCCGACATAAGAACTGTTCCGTCTAAAGTGTTTAATTTATTCCCAGATAAACCAGGAGCCAAGCAAACCCAAGCTAGCACCACTGAATGAAGGTGGAGTGTCTGAACTTCTGAACAAGGTAAAGACATATGTTGCATAAATACAGATTAATTGTTGAATGTTGTGCTCTCATAATCATATTCATACACACCTTCACATCTATCCTAAATATTTATCTAGGAGATAGCGAGACTACAGGAGGAGAATGATAAACTGAAGGCCAGGCTGCGGACTTTAGAATCCCAGGTACAACAATAAGCCACACAGCATCCTTTCTTATAATTCATCCGTTAGTTTACATCGTTACTTAATCTGCTCTGATGACTTTTTTCCAAGGCAATGAGTGCCCTGGACGAGAGAACCAAGGCAGAGAGAGCTCTGAAAGACCTTCAGAAGGTGCAAGGTGAACAGCAGGTACTGTTTGGAGTTTGGCTTGCAAATCTTGCGTCATCTTCTTTTGTGACATTTTGAGTTTGCTTTCCACTTTAACACTTTTATTTTGTTAATGCTTTTTCATTATTTTATTTCATCTGCACGTTTGCTGTCATATGGTTTTATCTGCTAACTTGGACCTCATATGGTATGTACCCAGCTGACCAAAGTGTTACTTTTGTCTGTCACAGTGTGTAGGAATAGGGTTTTGATTCTGCAGTGGTTTCCGTTCCTTCCATATAAACTTGCGTGTTGTTTCTTTTCCCTTCAAGTTTGCTGCTCAATCCAAGGAGATCAGCAGTCTCGAGGACACGGTGGCAGCTCTGAGGGAGGACTATGAAAGGTCTCTTAGTGCCAACACTGCCTCCCAGAAGGATCTGCAGGAGAACCTGATCTCTGCCAAACATGAACTTCTGCGAGTGCAGGAGCAGCTTTCCTTGGCAGAGAAGGTACATCACTATGGCGTTTACCTGCAACTGATGCTTACCAGCATCAAAGTTAACGCGTGTCAAATGTTGATCAAACATCTGTGGCGGAACAACTTGCTGAACTGCCCAGTTATTGAGACAGTTAGTACAGGTGCATTCATCTACACAGTTGCTTTCATGTGTTTTTTTATGTATGTTTGGTGTGCAGGAGTTGGACAAGAAGTTCCAGCAAACTGCGGCCTATCGCAACATGAAGGAGATCCTGACCAAGAAAAATGAGCAGATCAAAGAAATTAGAAAACGATTGCAGAGGTGAGCGTTCATTATTTAGTGTAAAACAATTTAATCATCATCAGGAATGTGCCATTCGGTAAGAGGAGTGGCTGCCTGAAATAATGCAGTTGTTGCAGTTGTAAACATCCTCCTACTGAGTGTCTGGTTTCAGTCACTAGTTTCAAGTCTTCTTAAATACAGCATGATGCTCATATTGTAAATTATGGTCACATTTAAGGTAAAGTAGTTGCTAAAGCGGGATATGCTTTAGGGCGTGGCTACCTTGTCGCTACCACCAGGAATTATGGACAGGGGGGTAAAATTGCCCACAAAGAGCCCTCATTCACACTCACTCCTGCACCACCAGTGGTACGAATGCCATTGTGATCCATTGTACTCGCACTTTGGAAAACAATAACCTCCAACATGGAAAAAGTGCAACGGAATTGTCTTTCACATCTGACATTCAAGTCAGACACTTGGGCAAGATCTATCTAGCCTAAATTTGCCAACATAAACAGCAACATTCCGGCGCACACAGTGAACTGAGCAGAATGATATTTTCGTAATTTATTTGACTTAATGTAGTGTTTTTGTTGTGGCACATCAACATTGTAGCTGCTATTTCCATTTCCATTCAGTTGATCTGTGCTTAATAGAAGTCTTTGCAAGCATGTGTGTCATTGTCTCTGTACTTTGCACTTGTTTACACAATTTTAAGCTGTTGTAGGTTTCTTAATGAGCAAGACACACAAGAGTGAAAGACAAATAAGACAGGAAATTATCTTATAAGCCATTTCTTTTTGCCAGTGGTGCTTTGGTAACAGATGTAGGTCCTCTGGTGATGCTTGTAAAGCTCAGAGACTTGACATACAACCTTCAGTTTTCTGCAGGCGTCCCATGCTTTCCCAAGCAGATACACTGGGACGCATTTAGATCAGAAGCTGGGAATACGTAGTCGGAATTACTGACTTCTGACTTGCAATAGACCTTCGTACGCTGCCCCCATCCCACGGGCAGATCCACCCCTCACTTCTTTACAGCTCCACCCTCTCGTCCAAATATGGTCACTTCTGGTTTCAAAAAAACCAAGATGGCGACAGCCAAAATGCCAAATTAGGGCTTCAAAACAGTAGTTCACAACAATGGGTGACGTCACAGTATCTCCGTCCACTTCTTTTACACAGTCTATGGGAAAATCTAAAAAACCATGGTATGTTACAGAAAATATTTAGCAGTAATGTGAAACCAGCAAACACACTAGTATGGCCCTTTAAGTTGTTCTGTTTTGGGGATTTTTTAACTTGCAAAAGTGGCTTTCTTACAAAGATGTTTGTCTAATTTCAGGTTGTAACACTTTTATTGTGTGTCTGTTTCAGATATGAGCCCAATGAATGAGTTGTACCAAAGACAGCTGGTTAAACAGGTGTCCAGAGGGTAAGACAGGACCAAAATTTACGACTGTGGTTTGGACAAGAAACCATCAGTTCCACTGCTGTAAGACAAGAGAGACAGAAAAAAAGCACCTCCACAAGGAATTGTTTATTCATGCTTTATCTGGCATCTTCAGTAGTTATTGGCTTTAGTAAAGAGTGTGTGTGTGTGTGTGTGTGTGTGTGTGGGGGGAGGTCGCAAGTACACACATCTGATCACACTAATGAGGTAGTGATAAATGATAGCCTTCTTCAGCTGTGCTTCTTTTCTACGTCTCAGTTTTGGAGCTCACTTACAGTAGCTAGCAGACTTCCCTCAGTGCTCTATGCAATTACTATCACGTCCCTGTTTGAAGAGGCCTTGTCCGTTTGCTGATTTGGACAGATACGCACTGTCTGCCTGAAGAGTTTCAGTCTTATCTATCAGATGGGTATAGGTGATATTTAGCTCTCTAGCACTGGGTAATTGATATTTTTGCTGATCAGTCTTAATTTTAGCAGCCCACGCTTTTTTAGTTTAAATCCAATCATATTTAAGTTAGACCCAAGCAAACCTTTTGTTTAACAACGAACAGCTTCAAGATACCGTTTCCTGACCTTCTGAGATCAACCCTGCTTTAATTTGTTCCCTAAAGATTTAACAGCATTTCACACAAAAGTATTTCCAATGATCTGACATTCTGTGAAAGTCTGATCATCGAAAATATACCAAAAAGTTCTCGCATTTATTTTTTCTGCTCTCGCATATGGAATGACGTGGATCATGGTCTAGAATGATTTCCCTACTTCCCTAAACAAAGGGCATAGAATATTTTTGTCTGGAATCTTTAACTGTGTACTTTTCGTATTGCTGTGGGTGATGGAGTGTAAGGTTTAAAAAAATGAATATATACATGATGTTCATGAAGCAATGCTCTTGTAGAGTATGATACATCTACCCTATATTACACTAGATGTGCATTTGTTTGTATTGTGCAAAGTATGGGGTAATAAAAGCTGTTAACAAATAAGTGTGTGGTCATTGTAGGTAGTAATCATATTTATTTGAATTTTTCACTGTAGGTTTAGGGTATATTTAATCATTTAAACATCAAGTGAATTCACTGAAAATGGCTGATGACTATTCTAATATTCAGCTGTGTTGTATGTGCCTCCCGTATGAAAATATCAGGCAGTAACTATGCCTGTGATGGACTGAGAACAACTCCCTCCTCTGGCCCGCTGCATGCAAGGATAGGCTTGAGTGTTGTGACACTGATAAACTATAAGAAGGTGGGAGAATTAAAATGATAATTGATTTTATCACGATAGATTTTAAGGCTGCGTCTTGAGCTGATGTGATCAACAAGGGGGCGCCAGACTGCCATAATGCACAGATCAATAAAATATGTGCCTTTCCAAAACCATGAAAAGCTGCACACTTACATGACATGGGGATGTGTGATATCAGTGACTAAATGTGGCTTCAATTCATCACTGTTAACAAATACATACTAGGTATTTAAGAGGATGTGAAAGATTGTGATGAGCTGTTTTCATATTGCTATATTCCGTCATGTGTTATCCACCATATACTTTTTAAGGGCCAGAATATTTTTGCCATTTCTACCTCAGAAGCCGGAGCTCTGAGGAGAAAAGCCAAGACAAAAGAAGAAAGAGAGAGGGGTGATGTTTGTCTACATATAGGATATAGTCACTGAACCTCCAAGAAGCCCCTGATACCTCAGTCAGTATGATAAAAGTGAATGCAGACAGTGTGGGGTAGAGTATCACTTCAGCAACACAGAGGAATAAATAAACTCAACATTTTGGTAACACTTTATATTAAGGCACATATATTCACCAGTAAATAGTTGTATTGGCTCTTTATTAGTCTTTATTAAACACTTTTAATGCATAGTCTGCCTTGTCATATCCTACAACTACAAGGCCACTAAGCGTTTTCCCTCAATAACCTCTTAATTACTGCTCATTGATAGGAGGTAAGTAATATGCTTTGCTCACTATGGCACTTACAAGGTGTTAGTAACACAAGACTAGTCATTCTCTTGCAAAAGCACTAAATAAATAAGGTCTAGTCTTATAAAACAAAAGACAATACTACAAGTGTTAATAGTGTCCAAATAACTCTTAACGAAATCTATCTCACAAAATGTTCCCCACACTAAAGTGAGGCCTTGCTCATAGTTCACCTGTAGTTTGACACTTATTAACCCACACTGGTTGCAGCCTCTTCCCAGGTTGCAGTTTACATCCACCTCTCTCCAGACTCATGTAAGTAGTGAAGATTTTGAGGGAATTTAATAAAAGGTATTAAGCATATTATTTGGGTAAAACATGGATGCTTCATGTACATCTTCAAACCAGCAGCATCTATACAATCAGCACAGTTTTAAGGTGGACACACAAGATAAGAATCACCATTTCAGTATCTGACCAAATATATCCTCTTCTGTGCCTGAGTTATACTATTGAATAATGTCCGGAAAAGTGTTTTTGCGGAACATTATGATATCAATGTTAGGGTGACCTTTAACCTTTTGGATATAAAATGTCATCACTTCATCATTTTATCCTACTAGACATTTGTGTGAAATTTTGCCATAATTAGCGTATGAATTCCTCCGTTATGGCCGAAAACATGTTTTGTGAGGTCACAGTTACCTTGACCTTTGGCCTTCAATCACCAAAATCTAATCAGTTCACTCATAAGTTTAAGGGTGATGCTAGACCATATCTAATGATGCTTTCCAGCACAGCATTTAGAATTTTAACATGATTTCAGTTCCCACGCTCATGCATGTAAATAAGTATGAAATCTCATCTTTTTATTCTACTGTATGACTCATATAGAGTTATAAAGTTCATCTTGAGTGCACGGGGGGAAGTGAATCTCACGTCTCTTTAAAAAAACAAGAAACTGAAAAAAATATGTCATATCATGTCATATTGCAAAATAGAAACGGCATGTTAACGTGACCTTGGTTCCCACACCAACATAACAGACTGAGGGGAGAGTGTAAAGTCTCTGATGCAGCCTAGCACACAGCTACTCATTGTGGGCACTCCATTTTAAAAGAGCTGTATGTGAAATTCAGAGCATATGATTCAAAGTCTGAGGTGCGATTGTCTGCACACGGTTCTCAACATGGATGTGGATGATCCAGTGGCTAGCACTTTACAGTGATAACAGCACAACAGTGCTAACAACGGCAGCGCAAATAGTGTGCCCACCTCTTCACCTTTGCATGATTTAGGTGGAAAAAAAAACATCAACTTCTATGATACCCGACACCAAGGAAAACATTCTTTACTTTTCATATTAAAAAACCCAAGATTACCAGTTGTCTACCCAATTGTCTTTCCTTCTGTTCCTGAGTTATAATGTTGAATAATGGCCAGAAAAGTGTTTTTGCAGAACATTAAGATGTCACAGTGAATTTGACCTTTGACCTTGATCATCATTTCATCCTATTAGACATTTGTGTGAAATTTTTCATAATTAGTGTATGAATTCTTGAGTAATGGCTAAAAAAAAGTTTCGGGAGGTCACAGTGACATTGACCTTTGACATTCAACCACCAAAATCTAATCAGTTTTTGTTGAGTCCAAGTGGATGTTTATGCCAAATTTGTTGTTCTCTACATATCTCGTTCATGAGAATGAGACAGACATAAGGCCACAGTCACCTTGACCTTTGACACCCCAATTCTAGTAAGCTCATTGTTGAGTCCAAGTGGACGTTTGTGCCACATTTGAAAAAATTCCCACAGGATGTTCTTGAGATATCACATTCGAGAGAATGAGACAGATGAGGTCACAGTGACCTTGACCTTGACAGTGGCGACCACCAAAATATTTTCAGTTTGTTGTTAACTCCAATTAATATAAAGATATTGTTACGGCATTTTTTCCTTTATTGGATATGACACATTTAGGGAGAGAAAGGGGGGGTATTGCTGTTACTGTACTTGTTACATGCTGGCAGATCAAGCTACATAAAACATAAATTAAATTTTAACTGCTATGCATCAAAAAAATATAAGGCCTGGGCCATCGCATTAAGCCGTATACATTTTTAAGCAAGGCTATTTTGATGGTATCTTAAGTGGTTCTGTATAACTTCCTGCTCAATCAGAGAGAATGACCAATTTAATTAAATAAAAGTTGTGTTTGGAACAATTAAACATCAGGAAACCAGAGAGAGGCATAGATTATTGTGAAATGCTTCCTCCAGCTGTTTGTTTACACCAAATCTCTAAATTAGGATCTAATTTTATAACTTTGCAGTCACGCAATGTGAGAATTTGTTTTGAAATGAACATATTTAGTCACTCCATCTGTTTTCTCAGGCTGTTTCAAGCTTCTGTAGATAAGAAGACCTCACTGTTTGTGCCATGGTTTGAGATAGTGGCAGAGTAAGAAGTAAAGTGGTCACCAATCAGTCAACCGTCAACCCCACTGTTGTTTTCAGTGAAACTCTTCAAGCCACAGTCTGTCCTGACTTAAACCCTCGTTGGTTTTGCATCATCTGCAGGAGCTGCATGCGTGGTGTACTTTTCTTCCTATAGGTGCAGACAAAAGGGGCGGGTGAAATGGCACTAATGAGTAAACATGTGGAAGGCATACAGTACTGACAACAAAATTATTTAAAACCTTTTTGTTCTGTTGTCAAAACAGAGGAGATAAAAGGTGATACTCGTATGAAAATGTGGATTAATTTGTATCCACCTTTTTATTCCTATACAGAAATAAAGACTAAGAAAAAAATAGGATTGTTTAGCATTTGTGTGCTCATTGTTGTGAGTTTAAATTTGCATGCATGTGTCTGTTTTTCATTAGTAGCAGCTGAGGAGAAACCGTCACGGGAAATATGCTAATAATTTCAGATATAGGATAGGCAAATGCAGAACTGTTGTCTATCAGTGCATGAAATAAATCACAGCGAGAAGGTACACAGGAAGTGGTGACAAGTGTCTCTCGGTATCAAACTCTCTCGCACTGCTGACGGCAGCAACGGTGACAGTACTTTCCCACAATATGGGGCAACTGTTAATACATGTGAGAGCAGCGTACCCATTCACAGTAGCTTGCTGCTCATCAAAGGGGTTTTCTCAGTTTCACTAGCAAGACAAAAGTTTCTGTTGTTTGGTTTTTCTCCAGAATCACCGAGCAGAAAAAATGCCAAGTATTTTATTTGAAGGTGATGTCCAGAGTGTTGTGCAACATTTAGAAGAATGATGGCGTGATTTTTAGAGGAACAACAGATCGCTTTAATCTTTCAGTTTTCATTACAAATGTGTTTTGAATTGCCAAAAAGCTGCTGTGTGTAAGGAAGCAGTGACAAACTATAAGCATTGCTTGTTGAAATAACTCAAACATTGTATTTATCATTTCTTAAGAAAAATATTACTTGTTTCACAATTAAAACAGCCTCTCCTGAAACTAGAATGAATCTTTTTCTTCCTTTTTTTGTACACTACAGTTTAAAAAAACAACAAAGCAAAACAAAAACACAGGTGGTTAGTCACATGACCTGAGAAGTTTACTGGCAATCAAGACAGAAGGCGATGAACATATATATTCAACCAGGTATGTGTCATCGCGACACTGAGTTCTCAGCTGCTCAGTATCAGTTTATAATCTACCACTTACGGAAAGGTGGCACGGCTTAAGATAAGCAGCTATCAGATGCATAGTTTAGTCATTTCTGAGAAGGATTGCTCAATGTAGTGTTCATCTAGTTGATAGATCATATTGCAAGAACAAATTATATGTTTCTAAACATGACACAATGCTCAAGCTGGTTTCTGTGTCACCTTAGCTCTATGATGCTGTGATGCAGAACTAGAAGAGTAGCATGTGAAACCTGATCAAAAACTGCTGAATGAGTTATGTCTGTTGCTTGTGGTGACACGCAGATACAAATGGAAAAGTGTGATCACAATAATAGCCATGTTTAAGTGCTATCCCAAATAAGCACTGTTACGTGTGAACATTTGTGAGTGTTGGGTTTTACTGGTGTCAGGTTTAAGTCAGCATATTCTCACTGCCACGTCATCAGCTCCTATGCAAATCATGTTCAAGAAAAACTGCATAAAGCTTCACTTTCAATTCAATTTACCATTTATTTTAGATTAAAAAACAGTGCATTATCACTGTATTTACTATTTTGCAGTGCACTATTGACCTTGACGAGTACGATTAAAATGTGCTATTCATTCACCTGTTTTTCTGAGTCACTGCAGCTGCTTCATTTGACTACGTGACTACATTATTATTTGTGAAATTAGGTGACGTGCCTTTTAAATTAGATCAAGCTGTAGCTAAATATCAGACTAATTAGGCAGACAGAGGGTTTCCCCTTTTTGTCATGCACTGCTGCCTGTTAAACCATCATCCCATACTGGTGACTAATTCGTGGCTTGTTATTATTTTTTTGTCATTTGAGGCCCAAAAGTGTCACTAGCAGCTAGAGATCTGTCAGGTCATACATATGTCATGGTGTGACTCTGACTATTTTTAACAGCTTGGAGTAGGAGGAAGCTCCAAATTGACTGAAATGCTTATATTTAAAACTAGGATGCATGTCAATATGAAGTTATAGGATGAAGAACATAAGGCAGTCATAGTCCTGCAGTAAAGGTTAATACAATTAAAGTAGCAGTGGCCTGTTATTTGGACAAAATGGAAGATGTTTACAGCATATATTGAAGCAGAAACAGTACAAAATGGTGCACAAAAATAGACCAGAATGCAGGAAAACAAGTGTTTGATGCACAAAATGTTTTGGTGGAGCACCCCCACACCCCCTTGTTTCATATGTGTCCCACCCAATGTTAAAAATGAAACCTATGCCTTTGGTCACATGTGTACGTGACGTTGCCATTGTCACTCTCTGTTACTGAAGACTGTACTAAAGCTTTCCCTATTATTCATACATGACTGTAAGATTGTAAGTGTTAAGTCAAATCCGTTTTGTGTCATAACACTGAGGTGTCTTAGCACAGTGACTCTGCTGTTTGCCTTGTCCTTGTGTGTATGTGTGTGTGTTTCATGCTGACATGAGTCTCTTCCCCATACTGGAAAAAAATATATATTTGAAATGAAGATACTGAGAAAGCTTCAATTGCTTAAGACTTTTCTGAGAAGTTAATTTAATATAATTTAATTTTAAGTGAAACTAGGTTGTCTTAACCATTTATCACTCCCAATATAAAACAAAACAAGTTTAAAGACTCTTTGTCACCCAGAAGTCATGATTAAAGTATGCAAAGTCAATGAATGAACCCAAGGGAGGTCTTTTTTGTCCCTTGTCTGCTACAGAAATGACAATGTGCATCATTGCACAGGCACAATTCAGTGAAACCTAGTACAGTAGAACCCAACAAAGCCACCTTCTCTTTGCAAAGATCAAATGGCCTCAGCGGGAATCTATAACCTTCACCGTGGGACCTGATGCGTCATCGTCTTCTATTTTTGCCTATGAGAGAATAAAGTTTACTATTGATTTGCTACAGTGTGTCACACACTGCGTTTTATAGGCTCGCAGATCAGAACACAACAATGCACTTTTGCTGCTAGTGATACTGTGAGTGAAACCTCTCAGTCAACCACTTTCTTCAGCAGCTTGTTCCCAGAAGGAAAACACTCATCTGATCATGCCACAGACGTTTCCCCACGTCTCAATCTGATCAAAACCGAAAAATGCAACCAGCATTCAGTAGAAGTCTGACGAGCTGATGGCCCACACGCTCCGCATCGAGTGTTGCCGATATGCTAAAAGCTCTATCAGGTCAGGAAGTGAAACTGTGTGGAGATAGCACCCCAGTCCTGTCCTACTGAGGGCCTTCGCAAGGGCCAAAACACCCCCACAAAGGTAAAGCACACACTCACAGGAAACAGGTCTGATGTAAACACTTCCCTTGACTAATAAAGATTTTGAACCAAGTCATCGCTAGCTTTGTAAACTCAGACTTATTTTGCTACTTGAATCAGTCCTGAGTCTCAAGATGAGTTTGTATTTTATCATCAGTTTTATTTCAACTTCAGTTGACGCAGTTGGTATAAAAGGGACTTTCTGCTTTGCCATGTTTCGTGCCTGTGTGGTCAGCTGTATGACTATTCGTCATGTTGTTCATTTCCCTTTACTCTTGGCGATACCAATGAACTTTGCATTTCCCTGTCTTTACAGAAAGTTCTTGTTTTTTCAAAACATACCACATGAATGTCTTTTAACTCAGCAGCAGCTGACTGGTGTTGTTGTTTTTTATGCACTGCCCACGCTTCTGTCCCAGCTCGCACTGGATGTCAGTATGAAGTCAGCAAAGACGTTGGACTCTTACATCGGACAGACTTTAAACTTTGGTTGGAGTTAAAATCGGGTTAAAGATGTTAGAATTTCATGTTGTGTGGACATTAATATCATATCTTTTGTAGACTTTGAGTTTTGTTCTCCATAGCCTATGTCATTATTCTATGTCAAGATGACATTGGCATCAGAAGATGTTGGATTTTGGTTATTTAACAACATAGTTTAAAACCAACAGATATACAGTACATGTCTTCTGTTGTCAGTATTCTACATCAAATTGACACTGGCATCAGACGTTGTTGACCAGAATCATACAGTTGGATTTTTGGGGCTGAAACAAACCCAAATCCAGTTGAACACGTAGTTTGACATTTTGGGAAACATGTATTGCCGTTCTTGCCAAGAGTTAAAGAAGACTGACACCACTTTCATATTGTCCACTTAGCTAGCAGGCAGTTAGCCTAGCTTAGCATAATTACTGGAAACAGGGAAACAGCTACCCTGGCTCTGTCCAAATAAAAAATCTGCCTTCTAGCTCTTTCAAGTTGACTCATAAACTCATCATATCTTTTTTTTGTGTAATCTGTACAAACACTGACGGCGCAGTTACTTGGCGAAGTCGTCTGCCTCCAGTCTTAATGCTAATCTAAGCTAACCACTTCCTGGATCCAGATTCATATTTACCTTACAAACATGAAACTGGTATTTTAACTCTCAAAGGCTGACTTATTCCTTTGAAGGAAAAGTTCGCCCCCAAATCAAAATACATATTTTTCCTTTTGGCTGCAGAAATGTCTGCCTTCTCTCGAAAATAATAGAACTACACCCGCCAACCATATCACCTGTGCAGAAGGAAGCGTGCAACTACAAATGGAAGAGAGGCTCATGATTGTGACAGCTGTCAGATGTAAACATTAATGGCGTCTTCCTTGGCTTAGCTTAAACATTAGCTAACTCATTGGTGCTTCTCAAAGTCAAGGAAGGATCCCCAGTGGCTGAATTTCAAGGAGGCTATCTTTTCCCGCTGAAGGACTCCTCTAATGTCAAGGATCCTTCAAATTCTACCAAGGACGATGTTCTTCCTTCAGAGAATTTTTTAAGAATACATATGTGTGTCCTCAGTGGACTAGGAGCACTCACAATTCCTTGCACACTATCTGCTGGAATTGAAGGCATGGCCTCTTCACCTGGACACTCACCAGCCTGTTCCAATGTGTGTTTACTGAATGCTAGGAGGGAGTCTTGGCTAGCCTCTGTAGGACACGACTTGGAAGGACCCATCCTACCACAGAAGCATCCTTGACTTTGAGAAGCACCAAGTCATTCTAGGTGAGCTAGCAGCAGATGCACCCTTCCCTCTGCGCAGTAATATGGTTGGTGGGTGTATTTCAGTAGAAAGAAAACAGCTCCTACGTGAAACTACTCACAACAAGACCTGTGGATTATCTTGAGTAACCAGGTCTTGATTTCTGTAACAAGACATTGCTGTGAAGTTTTTTCAAATTTGTTTTTTGGTGCTTTGAACACCACAAGCCGAGTGCCATCTAGTTCCATTATATCAGAGAGAAGGCAGACATCTCTACGGCCGATATCTCCAACACTCGGCAACTCACACCAAAACAATCTAGACTGATAAATAACACTGCAGGTAAGGGGGAAAATTTGTTGTTTTTTTTTATTTTGGGGAGCACTGTCCCTTTAATGAACTTTAACAAGCTGAACATCACTTTATTTTTATGATAAAAGCAAGTTTGTTTTTTAAGAAGACCAAAGCATATTTCATTACTTCTTAATGAAGTGAAATTCTTAGAAAATCCGAAACCTCACAGACAGACTTCCCCCACAATGCTGACATGTTTGTTTATTCAGTAAGAGGTCATTTTAAAAGCACAGTAACAGTTGCTTTGACAGTCATTTTTGGCCATGCTGCCTGATCTTTTAACAGTTGGCTGTGATATGAAACTATGATGCTTACAACATCTCAACATCGACCACCTCTTCAGGTTTTGATCTTAAATCACAACTCACAGGTTTTCAGTTTCATGCATCACTCATCTGTAGTGTTAAGTGCTCCACCTGTGTACACAAAGTCTGTCAAAAATGGGCTTCGACTTGATAAAACTTAGTCGGCTGTGGAAAGAATGTGGGTGTACTGTTTTGGTTCTAGTTTGATGGCCATGGTTGAGTGGGTTAAGTCTAAAAATCACAGCTTCCTTGTGAAACTGGCACACTGTTGCCACTGTTTAAAGATCATACTTGGAAACAAGTTGCCTTTCAGTTTGACGGATACTTTTTATACAGCTGTATTTGGGCACAGAAATACAGCACCAAGGGTTGTGTTGTTTTTTCTGCACACATAGATGGAGTGATGTGTATCAACACGTGATCATGTGGTTAAAGGGAAACCATATAAGCCAGTGAAGATGAGTCTGGTTGTTAAAGTTACCAGTTGTAGCTACAAACCAGACAAAGAGGCAGAACTGTGACTGAGAGGTTGCTCTCTACATTGCGTCCCTGACTAGGTAAGTAATTTGTTGTATTTGGAGAAAATTTACAAGGCATGCTCTATTTAACTTGTAATTTCCTGAATATGTTATTTTTTATGCTTGTTGCATTTTTACAGGGTAAAAAAAGAGTTTTGGTGTGTTGTCTTATTGTATATTTCCTGGTTCTTTGTAGATAAAATGGAGGAACCATTTACAACTTACACAATAACGTATATGACCACAGGAATCGATTATGGAGGAACTGTAAGTATTCATTTGAGAGAACTATCTGTAGCCATAACACTGGTGAAAAACAATGAAGCAGTTATATAAGAAAATGCTCATGTCTGTATAATAGAGTGGATTAAAAATGCTGAAAGAAGAAAGGTGGTGATGCTGTGGGTGCTGATTATTTACCATTACATCTGTGATTTTAGTGCATGTTTGTCTCAATGTTTGTTAATGTTGTAGTATTTAAAGTATAATTTTAAAGAAAACTGTATGGTAAAACTTAAAACTCAGGTATCTGTGTGAACAAAACCATGTCAGTGCTCTTTGTATGGTGTTCTGTATGATTTCATGCACCAGGTACAGTAGATTTATCTAAAGCAGACATCTCTAGGATACTCAAATGCCACATTCACAGCCGTATCAGCATCAAATTTTCCATTGTTTGTGAAAACCTAAGCTTCGGCTTCAACCCGCTGTTTATCTCTGCCCTAAATCTAAATTTGATGCCTCTGGGGTACTGAGTTCTGCTGCAAGCCCCTTTCTGGAGCCCCTCAGGATCGTTTGACACTGCTGCCCCCCCCCCCACAAGGCTTGGATAGCAGCAGGAAGTTGTGCAGTAGTGTGGTTTCTCCTGCACAGACACAACACCTGCACCTGACAGCAGTTTTTTTGCACGCTCTGGTTAGCTTGTACGTCATTGACAGCGTTTGATGTCATATCACTGTATGCCCACTAGAAGTGTTTTGTGTTGTGAAACCCTGACAGCAGCTTGTGAGTCGGGTAACAAGGACAGAAGAAAAAAGCGCCTAACAGGAAATGAAAAGTGAGGGGAGAAAAAAGCAGTTTATCTGTTGCACAAAATCCTCTTTAATGCTACATTGAATTATGTGTTTGTCTGTTTGTGATTGCAGGACCCTTCTGATTACCCAGACTATGGTTCAGAGCCGACTGAAAACTCAGGTATCTGTGACAAAAGCTGGGTCAGGGAGTTTCGTGGGCAGTACGAACCACCCCTCTTCTGGATCATCTTCATCCTTGGCGCCGTGGGTAACCTGTTGGTGGTTTGGATCTACACCACTGTGCGCAACCGCCTGAAAACAATGACTGACGTGTACCTGCTGAACCTCGCTGTGGCTGACCTCCTGTTTCTGTGCATGCTGCCCTTCTGGGCTGTCGACGCCACCAAGGGCTGGGACTTTGGCATCAGTCTCTGCAAAATGGTGTCCGCTGTCTATAAAATCAACTTCTTCAGCAGCATGTTTTTGCTCACCTGCATTAGTGTGGACCGCTACATTGCCATTGTACAAGTCACCAAGGCCCAGAACCTGAAGAAAAAGAGACTGTTCTACAGCAAACTTGCCTGCCTGGGTGTCTGGTTTGTCTCCACTCTCTTGGCCCTCCCTGAGTTAATCTTCGCCCAGGTGAAGATGCCTCGATCCGGGCAGTCCTTTTGTACTCTGGTCTACTGGAACAACGCATATAACCGGACTAAGATCCTGGTGCTGTCCTTGCAGATCTGCATGGGCTTCTTCCTTCCTCTACTAGTTATGATCTTTTGTTACTCTGTCATAATTCGCACACTTCTGCAGGCCAAGAGCTTTGAAAAGCACAAGGCCCTGCGTGTCATCTTTGCTGTGGTGTTTGTGTTTGTTCTCTCTCAGCTGCCCTACAACAGTCTGCTGATCGTGGAGGCCACGCAGGCAGCTAACATGACCATCACCAGTTGCGAAACTTTAATTGGTTTTGATGTAGCTGGACAGGTTGCCAAGAGCTTGGCATACACTCACGCCTGCCTGAACCCTTTCCTGTACGTCTTCATCGGAGTTCGGTTCAGACAAGACCTCCTGAGGATTGGGAAGATGTGTGCTGGCGGTCTGAGCAAAGGAGGGCTCAGTAAAATACAAGCAGTTCCCAAACGTCCCTCGGTCATGTCAGACACCGATACCACCCCTGCCCTTTCCATATAAATGCCCATTTTCCTAAAATCCTAAACCTGACACCTGAGCCTTATTCAACATAATCATATTTTGTTCCTCATGCATTACTCGCTACTAACAGGCGAATTTTCAACTTTGAAAGCAAAAAAAGTCTTTAGAGTTTACATTCATGACATTCATTTTCTGACAGTCGTAAGCACAATTTTTTTAATAAAATCACTGTATAAACTGTATATTAGTGTAAATACTGTTTTTTTACACTTACGTTTGTATTTTTACACTTTTTTCATTGTGTATTGTTTGTGTGCTGCTGTATCTGAATGAAAAAAAAATCAACTGTATTTTGATTTTCAGATTAAAAAATTAAAAAATGAGAAAAAACTAAAGATGTTGCAGTTTTCTTCTTTGCCATTTTGCCCCACACAGCACAAAAACAAGCGGGAAGATGGTGCAACAGTAGTTTCAAGTTCATACTATAACTGAATGCAACGACAAGTGATGACATAAACAATTTTTATCTACTATACATGGGAAAGTAATTAAGTGCTTTCACTGGCGTAACGTACAAAGTGCGGTGGAAAATATGCTTGAATGTGGTCACTTCACTCCACAGTGTTTTCAATCTGACTAGACGTCCTCCTGTTGACAGTCTGTGCCACTGTGTGTGCCGACACTCTTAACTGTTGAACCTTGTCTGGCTATGACTTGGCAGTTTCACAGTGGATGCTAACGGATGCCCATTCAAACTGGCATGAAAGAAGTTTCCCACAATCGCCTCACAACGGCTGCAGCACAGACAGGTGGCAGACAGACAGATGTCACTGCCTGAAAAACTTTCCATGTGTAGCCACAACTTTCGAAGCACAGGATTTCAGTTTCACCAACTTCAAAAAGAGGTAAACTGAATGCTTAGATGCATAGTTTTTTTTTTGTAGTAAAAACCACACAATCTGCATGAAATTCTATGCACAATCTAGCAGAAGGATTTGTAACTGACTGACCCATCTGTGCCACTAAAATTGAGAACTCCAGAACCTAATCAAGTCTAAATGGTGGGCTGGTGCACGGCTTTCCATTCCTCTGTGACGGTTGAGCTGTGGGTGATGAGCTGTGTGTCACATAATCACAGTTTCATGACAAACAAAAACTGTCGATGTCAATCTTTCATAAATCTGACATTAAGACTAGAGATGAGATGTACTTCTCCCAGGGGAAATTTTCCTTGGCCAGTAGTGCCACACACAGCTGCAATAAACTTAGAGCAATATTTAGCCAACAAGACAGCACAGTGTTGCACAATAATGAATTACATACAAAAACTAGAATTACCGCCTTGTGATTATATGCCCCTGCAAACCAGTTCAAGCTGCAGTTACAGTTTACATCCATGTCTGTGAAAATCACACATCACATCTACATCTTCCCCCCGGCAGCACAGAAGATCTATACCATCAGCACAGTTTCAAGGTGAACACTCAAGATTAGATTACATTAGATTACATTTTAGTATCTGACCAAATGTCTCTTCTTCTGTTTCTGAGTTCTGACATTAAATATTGTCCAGAAAAGTGTTTTTACAGAACATTATGACATCGCAGTCAAGTTGACCTTTAACCTTTTGGATATTAAATGCCATCACTCCATCATTTGATCTTTTAAGACATTTGTGTTATATTTTGACATAATTAGCATATGTTATGGCCAAAAACATGTTTCGGTAGGTCACAGTGACCTTGACCTTTGACCTCAAACTACCAAATTCTAATCAGTTCACTTTTGAGTCCAAGTGGACGTTTGTGCCGAATTTGAAGAAATTCCCCTTATGTGTTCCCTTAGATATTACGCTTATGAGAATGAGACAGATAAAGTCACCTCGACCTTTGACCTTCAGTCACCAAAATGTAATCAGTTCATTGCTGAGTCTAAGGAGGAGTTTGTGCAAAATTTGAATAAAGTTCATCAAGGATTGCGTTCATGAGAATAGGATGGACAACCTGAAAACATGATGCGTCCGGTCACGGCTATTGTCTGTGCGGAGGGGAGGAGATACAGAGGACATGTCCCCAGCATTTGTTCAGATGGCAGTATTGGACCCCTCCGCTTTTTACAGTCTGAGAACTTATTTTAAGAAAGCTTAAAGCAGCTGTCTTTTTACATTTGCTTGCTCTGTAACGTCAGCCTGAAGGTATTAGTTCATATTCAGAATACAAGATGTGTGATGGGTCCATCAGTTTGCATGTCTGACAACAGTTCTCTCCCCGGTGTGAATGGACGGCTGTGCTTTTCTTTCCGATCACATTCATTGCTCTTTTACCATGTTGTCAATTCTTGATTTTAACTGGACTGTAAGGGTGATGCTAGACCATATCTGATTATGTTTTCAGCACAGCATTTAGAATTTTAACATGATTTCAGTTCCCACATTCTTGCATGTAAGTTAACATAACACTCATCTTTACATTGTACTGAATGACTCATATAGCGTAGGGCCCCAAGTTCATCTTGAGTGCACCAGGGGGAAGTGAAAAAAAAGAAGAAGAAACTGCAAAAATAAGT
Source organism: Cephalopholis sonnerati (assembly GCA_019142605.1). NCBI lineage: Eukaryota > Metazoa > Chordata > Actinopteri > Perciformes > Serranidae > Cephalopholis > Cephalopholis sonnerati. Next base: position 15,198,917 of record JAGQAX010000021.1, on the reverse strand, counting down.
CATGTCATATTGCAAAATAGAAATAAAATGATCTTGGTTCCCACGCTAAACAGTCTTCAGAGAACATGAAGTCCCTGAGCCAGCCTAACTCCCAGATACTCAACATGGGCACTCCATTTTAAAGGAGCAGTGTGTGAAATTCAGATGAAAAATAACATGATTCAGTGTCTGAGCCACAATTGTCTGCACATTGTTCTTCACATGGACGTAGTTGAGCCAGCAGCTAGCAGCTAACAGTGCTAACAGCGCGAACAGTGCTAACAACAGTGATGACAGAGCTAACAGTGTTAACATGGGTTGGATGCACAATGACGCCATTCTGCCACCGTGCATTGGGCAAGTGTGATCATTGGTTACCACAGTATGAGTGCACTTTGTATGCCCTAGTGTCTTATCCACCTTACTCCTGGGGGCACTGCTGCAGAAATAATTATGGGTGCAACTTAGCATATGTAGCTGTAAGGTAGTTAGTTGCTTTGACTGTCCATGGTTAATCCCAGTGTGTAATGTTCGTGGCTAACCGCCAAGAGCGATTCTTTTCAAAAGTAATGTAAAAGTGGAAAATGCTGGTTCTCGTTCAGTGTCGAAAGTCGTGCCCATAAGCAAGGTATCATGAGTTTGGAGTTGGAATAAGGTGGAGCGCTCCTGCTCAGTTTCACTGTCACCAATGATTACAGCAAGACTCTCAGTGCCTTGGGGTCATATTGAATTTCTTCTGTTGCAAACCAGGCCTTAAAGGTGGCAGTATTCCCGTGATACACTAAGAGGCAGTGGTCAAAATACAGAAGGCTTAATACAACTATTTATCATCATAGTCAATACAAAAATTCAGCTGAGATTTGAGGTTGGCACTCTGGCTTGTTGTGTTATCTCTATGATGCAAATTAACCCAACTCCATATCTAAACTATGACTGTGTGCTCATTAGTTTCAGATGTTCAGTTACGCTGTAATGCTGGTTACAAGTCGGAAATAAACTTAAAGATCTTCAATTTCAACTCTACCAAATGTTACTGTGTGTTTACTAACACACAGGTAGACGAGGGGAAAAGATGGGTTGAGGAAGAAGAAGAGAGGAACATCACAAAGTTCATGTCAGCTGCAGTCTCGCACATCGACTGTAAATAACAAAAGCTGGCATGTTTTTGTGGTAACTGAGGTTGGCCCCAGACAACTGCAGCCTACCTGCTGAATTCAGGTGAGACCACAGACGCAGTCTTTCATTTTCTTCCTTTGTTCTGCTTCATCTTTTTCTCACGACAGGAAACTATCAGTCAAGTCAATAACAACATGTTCCTGCTTAGCTGCAGAGCCGAGGCCTCACCATGGATGTCTGTGGGGACCCTGGCACATGGCTTGAATTAGTTTTAACTGGAGAGCGTTACTGGCGACGCTACCACTCAGCACATCTTTTATTCCGAATAAGTTTGTGCATTCGGGCTTAATCTACAAACCAAGCTTTACAAACCCTTGCATGTGCATTACTATAAAACAAAATCTATTCAAATCTAGTGTGTGGCTTCACTAAGGCCGTAATGTTTCCAGAACTATTGTATTAAGTTGCCTTACATAAGTAGTTCCAAAATGATTATGTGTGGCAAATCTCATTGGTTCTATCAGATGGGCTTGAATACTGCATTTTCTTTTTTTCTTTTAATAGTATTTTACTGCAGAGAAAACACTGCAGCTGTATTGGATCCTTAATGTGAATCTATACAAGACATAGTGATCCCAAATTGTGTATTGGTGTCTTTTTTCTTCTCCTCAGTAGTCAGTCAAAATTTTAGTTTTTTTGGTGGCTTTTTGCTGACTGCTTTTCAGGCACATTCAGCTGAACACATCGTGGTAAGGTGCTGCAACTGAGGAAACTGAGGCACGTCCTACGCAGTCTTTTTGGTTATGGTAAAAATGGATATACTAAAGATCAAAGCCCAGTGGTGGAGGAGATACCAAGATCATTTGCTTATGTGAAACTACCAAAACAACAACAACAAGGAAAAAAACCTGCACACTCAGTGAACTGGAAAAAAATAAGATTAATTCCTGTGTTCAAAATTGTGCTTTTGTGAAACTATTATCAGTAAAACTAAAAGCAATTGCTCAGCAGTAAATTATCTCCTGTGACTGATTCATCACCCAAATATTAGTTCATTTAACTGCTCTTGTTGAGCCAGGGGACTTTTTTGTTTTAGAAGTGGGTCAAAATAACACATTTTTTGGGTGTGATTAGTCACTCGATCATCTCATACTAGGTCAAACTGACCCAGTACTGGGTACCACAAGTGACCCAAAATGGGTTAAAACTGACCCAGTTTTTTTAGTGTGTACATATAGAACATCATCAGATTGTTACTGATTCAACACTGTGTAGGAAGCTTTTTAATGTTGTAGTTAAAGTGGTGCTAACTTAATTACTTTAGACAGTGGCTAGTTTAATCCAGTGGTTCCCAACCTAAAGGCCAGAGCCCTTCGAAGTGTCATAGAAGAAAGAACAGACATCTGTGACAAATTAATTTCCTTCTTTTTCCTCTATAATTTTTGCATTTTTTCAAATAAAGTATTGGATAATGTGACCTCCTCAGCTTTTAAGCTGTTGTTTGAATGAAACCATCTGAGAATTTGAGAGGAAATAACTCCCTGGTGGAATGACCAACAACCAACAGACATGTGACACATGACAAGGGGCCCCCTACAGAAACTGTTTTTTGTAAAAGGTCACTGAGCAAAGATTTGGAAAAAAAAAAAAAATTTGTTAGTTCTTTGTTTTTAAATGCAAAACCTTAAACTAAAGAAGCATTTACTGCACTCTATTTAGTCATGCTACATTAAAAAACATATAGTTGGAAAGTTGATTGTCTGGCCTATTAGTTCACGTGAATTTTAGCCAGTTGTGTGATTTTTTGTTAGTAGCTAGCACAGGAATGGTTGGGACATTTACAAAGGGGCAGTTGGAACAGTACTGTTAATAGTACCTACTTTGTTACAAGTCAACAAAATGTAGACAAATACAAAACAAAAGTTTTTCCATATTGAATAAGACCCACTGGGAGGCCTGGTGTTTGTTTGTTTTTCTGGTGTACCATGGTGAACATCACGGACAGGCCAGAAAATGGGTTAGTAAACAGGTAGAAAGTAGCATGGAGGCCTTTGAAAACTTTACTACGATTACTTCTTTTTACTTCTCTTATATATCTTTTATTTTTTGAGTCTGTTTTTCAAACGCGGTGCAGAATTTGGATCGATGCTCGAGTGCTACTTGAGCAGAGATGGACGGTATTCTGTGGTGGTGCACCATTGCATCTTGCAGAAAATGGGGTTAAATTCACTGATTCACCCGGGTGTTGTTTTTCCATCAATGCCAATAAATACCTGTCACTACTGCAGAGTCATTTGACCCGTGGAGTGAATGCTGATTATGACCTTTCCTATTCCATTAAAAAGCCAGATGTTAGCAGGTGTTAGTGTTTTTTTGTGCAGTTAAAAAGGGGCTCTATGTTTCAACCCCTGAGCATATTTTGAATAAGCAGAGTTCAACTATTTAACTTTATTTAAACTCCTATGCTGTTACTGTCTTTTTTTCTTTCAAGCAAAACTGAGCAAACTCAATAGCAAACATAAACCTATTGACTACATGTAGCTTAGAGTAACTACATCGAGCTAATAGCTGCTGCTGAAAGCTAAAGTCCATATCCCAGTAATTATGTAAAGTAAAACAATTTTATCTTTTATCTTTTATCTTTTTCTCAAAGAATGTGTTAGTAAATGTCATTGTAAATATAGCGTGTTCAAATTTAGACTGCTTTTTAAAAATTGTTATTATATTTCTTAGCCTAGAACAAGGTGTCCCAGCCTTCCTGGAGAGACTTAACTTTGCCTTTTACATTTGGGTTGGGCTCTTAAACACATGATAAACTGTTAGCAGACACCTGTACCTGTTATTTAATGTCAATACAAAACTGACACCACTCTCTAATCTCTCCAGGTACCCTCTGTCCACCTCCTGCATATAACTGTCTGGATAGAAAGCATCAACCACACTCACAGTGTAAGCTTGCCTTTATTTTATTACAGACTACTGCTGATATCTACCACAGGGTGGCGTAGCTTGCACAGCAGAATGAGCCTGTGATTTAGGTTCCAGCGAGTTACCAGCAGCAGCAAACACACAAGTTAGAAATGAAACTAACCCCATCTAGTGGCAGTCAGGATGGGAGGCCATGTCTGAGGGAGCAGTGTCGACATCAAGCTTCAAGTTCATGAAGTTTGTCTTGTTCTTGCAAAGGAATCACATTCCCAAAGAGCTGCTAATAGACAGGCAGATTGATCGTACACGGCATTACTAATATTCCATGTTCCTCATTATCCCACAACTGAAGCACCGTAGTAATCACCGCTGGGGAAAACAGTAAAAAGCAAAAAAAAGAGCAGGTCTGGAGTGTGTAGTGAAGAATGCGAAAGACTCACAAGTAGAGCAGCACCTGTGGTTTGGGAACATCCCATCCATCTTTCTGCACAGGGGGAATTGTGTGAATGTGCATATGTGTGTGTGTGTGTGTGTGCATGAAGGAGATGTGTGAGAAGAAAAAGAGGGATAGAGGGAGGACATGGTGGAGTCTATGAGTAATAGGAGAGACGAAGTGAGCATATGTGACCCGTTGACATTGAGCGGGCTGCAGTCTTTTGTTTCATCTGGCCTATGGTGTGGTTCTGTGGACCACTGAAAGCCTCAGGGACAGTGGCTTATGTGGCAACAATGACCCACTGAGCACCATTTACAACTACAACAAGTCACAAACAGCTCATCCAGAAAGTTAGAGTGTGGCTCATTGGCAAATTTAAAGCGTACTGTGAGGAGAAAAGTGAATTGATGCATATAAGAGAGGAAATGTAAAAGGAAAGCGATCTTTATCCAAGCAAACAGGATCTTCATAGCACCCCTCGCCGTAAAAAGAAATGTAATAGAACTTGGACCTCCACAATTCCAGCCCAAACAGGGAGCCTCTTATCATCCGCCATCTCTCCCACAGCTAATATTTCACTTCAGCTCCCAGGCCCACAGAATGAGAGACGTTTCCATTTCATGTCAGTCATTTCCAGGCCTGTGTGTTACCTGTGTGGTGATAAGTGTTTGACTGACTGGGAGTGTCGTTAGTCACTGTCCGGCTCCGAGTGACAGCCACAGATTGACGCTGATGATGAGAGGAGGAGAGGCATGGTGTGTTCAGGGACAACAAAAAAACACGGTGGATGTAGGGGGAGGAAATGCATTCACGCACGTATATATATGACAAACACAAAGCCATTCACAAACATACCAACACCTCAAGGTGGATTTAAAGAGGAGGCATTCTGTCTTGGTAACAACACAATCAAGGGACAAGAGGGATCATATTACTTCCTAATTTGCAAATATGTATTTAGTTCCTATTGCATATGACACCTACTGTAATTTTAATCTTAAAAGGTGTAGAATTCCCTTTTATTTACATTGGCAGTATGTCACTGGTTTATAGTATGATTTATTAACAATGGTTGGATCCATTTTAGTGATGCTTTGTTTTATAGGTCCTGTAATATCTTAAGAATTTATTTGGAAGTTTCCAGTAAAGAACTGTAATTTGGTATTAATTACAGGGCCAAGCTATACAACATTTTAATAAAGTTCATAGATTTAAATTAATTGTGTTGAGTGGTTATTGATTTCCAGTAATATATTTTCTAGAAATCTGCAGAGAATCAATGCTGCATTTAAACCCAAGTAAATTATGGGATAGTAAATATTCATTAATTATTATAAAATGTATTTTTCATGTGTGCTGATTTTTTTCTTGGTAGACACACAATTTTTAAATTTCAAGCTGACCTGCGCCACACTGACTCGATGACTCTTAAGGTTCAACTGGCATTTTTTCAATGCTACGATTTAACAAATTGTTTCCCCTTTATGCAATACCAAATTACCAGGAGGTGTTCTATGAATTTACAGTAAAATATTAGTTTAATTTAAATTAAAACTGGAAACTACAAAATAAAATGTAACCCTTGTTTTTCTAGGTGATTACTCCAAAAAATACGACAATGGATTTAGTGGTAAATCTGTATTTGGGCTTAGATTAAATGTACAGCAAACACAGGAGAATGGCCCAGATCTGGCTATCCAATGAAGATATTAGACCCTGTGAGGAAATTGTTTTTGTCGTTTGTTTACATCACAACTTTTAAATGATTTTTCATAAATCAGCTGTGATGTAAATACAAGGCTTAACCCCAAAATTATGACCCCATAACAGCTAATACGACCCCACTGTGTAGAGAGGCATGCAAACTGTGCCTTCAAGATATTTGAGAGCTCATGCTGCTGATATTATGTCAGAATAAATACCTGATAATAACAAAGATAAACTATAAATTCCACTTTATTTGGATTAATCTGTTATCTTTGAATTGCAATAATAAAAATTTGTCACTTCAAATTGCTTCCACCATTTTGTCAGATCTGTGTCCAAGCAAATATAGACGGATGTCTATTATTTACTCCCCAAATTCTCTTGTTGCAGCTGTATCTCCACAGCTGTTTTGTGACTCTTGATTCGTTCAGTCGAATTTAGTTTTTCTATGATCAGCTTAAGCTTGCAATTATGCTAGCTGTCTAAAGCTAATGTGTTGCTAATAAAGTGCCCCAGGAATGAGTCCTAAAACCCTCAAATGAGTTAACATTTTTGCACTCTGTTCTTCGTCTTGCAGTCAATAGGCTTTTTGAATGTTTTTTTTTGTTACATGCCTGAAATAAGGTCTGTGGTTTACACAAGCTTAAGAGACTGTCATGACTATTGTTTCTGCAACATGAAATACGTCAGTAAATACCACACTGGTGAACTTCAAAGCTTCTATGTGTCTTCAAAAAGGTGGTTGCTAACAAGTGGCGCCGAGCTGCTCTAAACACGGCTTTAAAGTCTTGCTACGGTGGTGGCGTCAAGTCATGCGGCCATAGTGTAGTTCATTTATAGCCTAACGTTAGCTTTTTACCTCTGGCGATTGCATTTAGGCCTCAATAATCATGAAGTGTTCATGTGTGAAGAGTATTTTGCTGAACAAAACGTGTAAGTATCATAAATGTTTGCTTACCACAGAGTTTATTTTTTGCAGTAATTTAAAATCCAATTGAAAAATCCCACAGGCCTTTTTTCCCAGTGTCGGCCTACAGAAAAATGTCATCCCTGGGCCACTCTGTAGGGAACAGGAGTCATCATTAACCGCAGGTCAGCCATTTTTTGAGGATAGAGGCCTTATGCTGGCTGTTTATTGTGAGTGTCAAAAAGAACTGCTTAACTAACACAAACACCAACATTACGCAGTAAATCACAGTCAAAACATGAAATGTAGTAGGCCCTATATATAGGTTACAGTCAGATGCAAAGGTAGGCTAACATAATGTGTTTCCTTTTTGCTAGATACTACTAGATTAATTACATACCATTAGCTAGCTTTAGGCTCGTAGATCTGAAGGTCCTCTGTCCACCCATTTGTAAATTGAACATAGATCACCAAAGGTAAGAAATTTTTGAATTGCTGACAGTTGTGGCCACTAAATTCACATCAATGACTGTAATGGGTGGTTTGTTAAGGTCCTTAAACCATTTTATGTCTCCTAGTTTGTATGGGGTTGATGTCATTTGCTAACTTCAATTTTGTAATATACTGCTTCTTTGCCTTTGTCGAGAGCTTCTCTTTATGTGAGTGTTTGTCTTTCGTGTGTACTTACACATTTGTGGTGATGAATGATTGACAGATGACTAGTCCAGCAACGAATAATGCGAGATAATAACAGCTACCGTAGCTACATTAGCTATCCTCCCCAAATGGTGCTGCTGCTCCATGATTCCCATTCCCTTGTATCTGAGCTAAGGGTCCTAATCCTAAATTTTATCCTAAATGTAGAAGATGTTTAATGCATGTTTCTCTGGGTCAACATGTTGAAATCAGCCACATACAGCTTATATCCTTCTGATGTTATACTCCTTGAGACCTATACCCTCAAATTTGTGAGCGAGACAGTCTTCTTAACTCCAGACATTGATATCTCCAAAGATTAACTATGTTGTACTTTGATTGGGGACTTTTCTTTCTGATGTGAAGCCCATTGTAACTCATTTGACAGCTTATCTTTACTTGTATTTATCTAGTTTCCTTGTTAATGTACTTTTTTTGTTTGTTTTTTTTTAACAATATTTCATCTAATCAATGTTTATAGAATCTTATTGTTTTTTGATTTGTGATCACTATCACTGAATTTGTGTCCAAAACTGTTCTCACAGTCACTTCCAGTAAAGCTTCAAATGCACTCTGGTGTGTCTTTGTTCTTTATTGGAAATATGTTTCGCTTGCTGGATACTTGTGCACCTACACTCATAATGAAAAGACACACTCACAGAGTGAGACTTTACAAACATACTGAAAACACATTAGTCTGCATTTCCACCTTGCCTGATGAACATTGCCCAGAAAACCTAGCCCATAGTTGAACTTCCTGACCCGTGGCATGACAGGATTTTTTAATAAGCCTTATCATAGCCTGATTATATATTCAAATAGTAATAATGATGACAATGCAGATGACAGTGCAACACTGTTTCAGTCTTTTAAAGACAAATTACAGCACCCTCGGTTTGCTTTCACCATTAGTCTCACTATGGGCCAACATGGCAGAGAAAAACAGGAAATAACACAGCACTACAAGGCCATGAAGTTCAATCTCTGGACATCTCTGGAACATGTTTTCACCCTCACGGTCTCTACCCTTCCTTTTTACCTCCTCTCCAAAAGCGAGGCAGTAAGCCGTGAGATGGATGGGCTGAGCGTTGCAAGGTTTCCAAAAGTGAACAGAGTCTGACTGCTGCTCTACCTGAGGAGCAAAAACAAAAGAGCCATCTCTACCTGTAGGACTGTGGGAGTCGAGGCTTTGATCTGGACCAGAAAGAGAGAGTAGTTTGATGAAATATTGATGCTTTTTTTTTTTAACTGTGTCCTGTGGGAGCTCAGTCTGCTCTCAGGATGTGTGCGCTGATGCACAATACTGCTCCGTGCCTCGCTAGATGAGAATGGACTTGTCTATGCGGCTCAAGGAGTCTTATCGGTCCTAATGGGCCTAATGATGACCCCCCACTCGGGGCCTGAATTGGTCAGGGACTTTTTCTGGGGGTTGATCAAAAGAAGTGTACTTTTAATCAGTCAACACCTATTGCCAAATACACCAGCAAGTGATGTGAAGCTGACAACATCCTTACAGAATCTTGACAGCAAAGCCTGCACATGACTTAAATCTTTATTTTGGTGCTGGATGGGTAATTGTTTGCCCTTGAAACAAAGGTGCAACTTTCAGTGTACATGTTATATTCTTTAACATGCACATTTATAACTGGAGAAGGCCTCCCTGTGAAGGGTCCAGTGGGGGGGGTTTAGGGAGATATATGGGCAGAAATGGAATATAAATAATTAGTATATACTTTTCAGTGTAAAATCACGTGAGTCACTATGTTTTCGTTACCTTAGAGTGACCCGTTTATATCATGGATGTACTGAGAGACCTGGATCCAGTGTCAAAGGCGGGACCCTGTTCATTCCAATGAAAATTTCTCAGTGGCACATGAAGCCAAGAAAGCTCTATTTCTGTGGTATGAAATTACTCGCATGAGTGGTGCTGCTCCCACATCACTGGGCCCATAAAGCAGGCACACTGAAAACTTCCGCCAGCTGAGCCGGCAACTTCCTGTTTAGCGCTCTGCTAACTTGAGTGGAGATAAAATAATTTAATCGAGAAGCTCTTGTAGACTTTCTAAATGTTATACGACTGTATGGATTAAATCCTGATAGCGCAATGAATCATTTTGCAGGGGTTGTGACACCTAAAAAAAATGTGTACATTGATTTACAGATGTCTCTTTCCCAATGTAAGTCTATGGGAAAAAAAGTCTTTTCAGGCCCTATGGCATCTCATGATGGACTTGGGTGTGGTCACCACCAAAATTGGCTTCAAAGCCTGGCACAGTTCCTAATGGCCTGGTTTATAGCTATGTAGGGAGCAAGTCCTCAAACAGTGCGTAGGATCCATACAAAAAATGTACGAATCGACAAAAGCCAAAAATGGCGAACACCAAAAAATATTTGACAATTTCTATCAGGCTTCCACCTCACCATCTGCATCGTCAATTTACCGTCTCCAAAATGTTCATGAGCATGGGTTAAAGTTTCTCCCATCAAGTCTGTTTTTATAGACTGCAACTTTTTCGTCGGAAATGGCGTACGCCTCTTTCAGGCCTCATTTTGTGTGTACGCAATGTTTATAAATGAGTCGCCTGGTCTGTTTGTTTTGGAGAGGAGGAGGCCTCTGTTGATAATTCGGCTCCTGGTAAAAACCTCCTGAAAAATGAACACTGTAGGAATTCTCACTTGGAGAAGGTTCAGCTGGTTGCAACATTGCAATCCTCGCCAATAGATGCCATAACACACACTGGACCTTCAATGTAGCTTGGAGAATGCAAAAAAAAAAAAAAAAAAGTCCAGACTTCTCAGAATTAATTTGATGCTTAGTTTTACGTAGACAGAGAACTTTCAAATTAAAATTAATCATCTTGGAATAACTCTCACAAATAAATTAGCGCTGAGAAATTCTATGTTTAAAGTGACTCTTCAGTGATGCTTTTTTGGCCTAGCATTCAAATATTAAGGCCTTGTTAAGCCCAGTATCAGACCATGTAATATGATTTCAACTGGCTGCTCAGAAACTTTGATTTGAGTTTGTATGAGTGACCCACATTCTTCAAGCAACAATGATCTCTGCACAAGAAAAAAAAAAAATCTGAATATTGATAATTGCCCAGAGTGCTTTTGTCTGAAAGTTAAGAGGCCAACACACTCCAATCAGACCAGAATAGGAGGGTGAAAGACGAGGGGGGGGATTTATCACTCTCCCATGCTCACGTTCATACACAGAGATAGACGGCGGGCATAATGACTTCTGTGGAAAAAAAAGCAGAACGATTATTTAAACTTAAAGGAAGAGGAGAAAGAGGCAGAGAAGCGGGTCGAGGGGGAGAGGAAGGAGGGGTCTTAGGAGGAGCCAGGGGCAGGAGATAGTCTGGGAAAGGTCTGGCGTTAAAGTGGAATTAACATGCCTTTCCATTGGAGTCCATTAGATAATCATATTCATGCCACACAAGGCTCCAAACCCTCTCTGTTTCATTATTCCCTTTTAATCCAGCCTGATAAGGGGGTGCAGGCGTCGTGGTTTTATTATGTCGTCATTTGGAATCCACATGAAATCCCCACGGGATGTTATCACGGGGAAATTGCTTAAATAGCCCAAGTGGATATAGTTTGGCGTTTATTATTTCTGACGGATTCAAAATAACTGCAAATATCCTTTTCTGATTATTGGGGGCTGAGAGTCTTATCAGTCATTCACACTAATGGGCCCACTCAAGCCACCCGATACCTCCGGCAGAGGGGGGGGACGAGGGATGGTGAAAGGAGAAGAGGGGAGTGCTGTGTTTAGTGTCCTGAATGTACAAGTGTATACAGGTACAGTACGTGTGAGGAAAAGGAAAGAGAGCAGGAAAAACCAACATGAACAGAGAAGGTAGAGATGTAGAGGGAGACTTTTTGAACTCTTTGTACACAGCTTAAGGATGGATGACGCTCTAATACACTCCTGACAGTGGACTACAGGTCACTGAAGCTCTGCTTTGTTGTATGTTTGGTCCCAAATCTCTGGTCCCTGGCAAACAGGCCCAGTGTCAGGTGGCTGTAGACATTTGTTGGCCTGGCACACTTGCACTTGTAGTCAGAGGATTAAGAGCAAGCAAACACTTTAAGTCAGGAGTGTCCAAACTTTTTCGAATGGGGGCAAGATTAGATAACGTGCAGGCCAACTGCTTCTCGCATCATCGGGGTTATTTTAAAAAATCACATGAGATTAATTCAACTGATTTATCTTTCAGTAAAAAAAAAAAAAAGTATTCAACTTTACACCTCTCCTGAAAGCGGCAGCCCTGCTGTCTACTTCATGCTTTTTTGTTGTGGCCTTGTCTGCTACCCAGCAGGAAACTGGGGGCCACATACATGTATAGTATACTCTAAAAAACAAGCCACAGGCCACAATTAGCCTGCGGACTGTAGTTTGGACATGTCTGCTTCAAGTAAATCCAATTGGGTGTAGAGACCAGGGGTGTGGACTTGAGTCATAGATAAAAAAGTATTCATTTTCCCTAACCGCTTATCCTGTTAGGGGTTGTCGAGGGGCCAGAGCCTATCCCAGCTGACATTGGGCAAGAGGCGGGGTACACCCTGACAGGTTGCTGACACACAGATGCAAACAACCATTCATGCTCACATTCACACCTACAGACAATTTAGTCACCAAATATTCTAGCCTGCATGTCTTTGGACTGCGGGAGGAAGCTGGAGTACCCAAAGAAAACCCACGCTGACACACAGAGAACATGCAAACTCCACACAGAAGGGCTCCCCCATCCCAGGTTCGAACCAGAAGACAACGCTAACCACCACACCACTGTGCCGCCCTGTGCTATTAATGAATTCATTTTCCTTCATTTCCTGAATCAAGTAAAGTTAACACTATCACCAGCAAGTTGACACTTGATTCTCCAGATCCACTTTGTTTGAACCAGTCAGACAGCGTCCAATCAAGCTGCAGGAGAGAATATGCAATATGCAAAACATGTGGGTTTAAAATTACAGGTGGAGACGTAACTCCCAACTTTGTTTGGTATTTGAAGTTCAGTAAGTCGAGGTTAATATTGTCATAGTTAGTGAGTTAATGCTAATGTTAGCTTTACTAACTTTTTCACAAACTTGTTTTAATAAACATGGCACATTTATAAATGGAGAAGGCTTCCCCAAAAATCAATCAGTGTTACAGGTCCAGTGTGTAGGATTTAGGGGAATATATTGGCAGAAATGGTATATAATATATAAGTATGTTTTCTTTAGTGTATAAACACCTGAAAATAAGAATTGTTGTGTTTTCATTACCTAAGAATGAGCTGGTTATATGTACATACAGAGCAAGTTGTTTCCACCAGTGGCGGTTTTAGTGCATTTGTTACCCTAGGCGAGACTACCCCTGGCGCCCCACCAACCCCCCCCCCCCCAAAAAAATGTTGTTTGCTGCAGCTCAGCAGTCAAAGTACTGCATGTTTATTACCAAAATGCAAATAAACAACTCAGCTAATTGTAAAAAATATGTGCTTATTTGCTTTGAGTGACATGTACATGTTATAATAATCATATAAATCAATAATCAATAAAATAACTAACTTGTTCAGAAGAATAAACAATAAAATACTATATGACATTGTAAAATAACAATAAAATGTAGAAATTAAGCACTGAGCATCTATACTTGGGCTGAAGTGTCTGTATCACTCTGCAGTTACACCTCCAAAACACTAGTCAGTGTTAGGTTTCTGTGAAGTGTTGTAAAGTTTACTTGATTTAAAACACACATTAAACATGGCTTAATAGAGACCATTTTTTAGCATTCACAGACAAAACACTTGTTTATATTTGGACACATTTTCCCCACAAATACAGCATGCTAATGTAATTAGCACAAGCTTATGACATTTTACATTGTATAAATGAGCCTAGCGGCTAGCGGACTTTTCACTGACAAAACAACTGTCTTACACTAAACACGTTCTCCAAACAAATATAACATGCTAACGTTATTAGCACAAGCCTATGTCATTTTACATTGTATAAATTAGCCAAGCAAATAGCAGAGATTTCCTCTACTTAAACCAAGCAAGGATAAATCACACTCAAGACATAAAATGCTATTTTTGTGGAGGCTTTATTGTCTTCACAATTTATTGTTTGTTATCTGTGAAATAAACATAAATAAAAGTCTCTTTTCCACTGAGTGAAATGGTTTCAGCCTTCAAAAATAAACAGGAGGTCTGCATTGCAACAACGTGTAGTTACATTTCTGGGGAGGTGCAGGCTACAGGGTAGGGTACCTGTAGGTACAGCGTCAATTCCATGCATAAGTATAAATCCTGCTTAACTTGGCCATCTCTTCCAGAGAGCAGGTAAAGTGTAAGGACCTTTGGAGGGGGCCGGGGGGCTGACAGGAACCCAGAAAAAAGGGCCTCTCTATTATTTAGTTATGTTGTTGTGACCTAATGTAATATTTCAAAATAATAGCAGTAAAGGTATTAGTAAAAAATAGTAAAAAATAAACCTTTAGATTTTTTCTTCCCCCATATTTGGTGCCCTCCATGGATGACAGCGCCCTTAGCACGGGCGACACTGTCAGTTGTCCTACATGCTTGGCACACGGGAAAGATAATCAATCACTTGTGTAGCAGCACTGCAAAAAGACTTTAATCTTAAAATTAGATGTTTAACAGTATCTCTCCAGTGACAACACACATGTGCTATGATAAGAGCCAAAAGGAGGAGGAATGTTCACCGTCAACCACTGTCTTTTTCACTTTATTCACTGCAGCAAAACTATTGCAAAGGAATGTAAAATTTACTGTGAGAGAGTGCAAAACATATTGCGAGGAGCGAAAGAAAACAAATCTGCCCATGACACTGGAGGGGCTCTGCATCATTTCACCCAAAATACAAAAAAAAAATCTCATTCATCAGTAGAGGAATCAAGCCATGCACACACATTTGATTCTTATTTTAAGATAAATTTTATCAGGAACATTGTCTTGTTACTGTTTAAAATTACTTTTTAGATGTTTTGTCTTTTCTTTTTAAATAGTATGAGTCAGACAGAAATTATGGGGAGTGAGAGGCGTATAGTAACACCTATATGTCGTTTACATTTAAACGTGGAAACTCAAAACAAGATTATGTGTTGCCCGAGGCAGAGACTAAGTATATTTATTTAAGTACTGTGCTTAAGTATAATTTTAAGCTACTTGTTCTTAACTTGAGGTTTATCATTTTATGTTACTTGATACTTTTGCTCCACTGCATTTCAGATGAAAATTTACACTCTTACACACCTGACAGCTGTAATAACTGGTTACTTTGCAGATCAGGATTTTACATATACAACCCTCTTATAATCATCTTATGTAACACACTTGTACAACTGCATAGGATCATTTCAATAGTAGAGGGGGGCATTTCCTGTTGTTCATTTCCTGCATTGCAGTTCACTGCATGGTGAATTTTTATGCACTGATTTGTGCCTTTTCTGCATCAGTTTATAGTGGTCTTTAATTTAGTCACAATCTGCTATTGCATGTCTTTATTATCTTGAAGTATATTTTCTTGCTAATACCTATTACTGTCCGTCTATACTTAAGTAAAATTTTGAATGCTCGACTGTTACTTGCAAAGACCTCAACTGAAAACACTTTAAATATCCCTTTACCTTAAAATACTGCCTTTCTGCTGTGAAAGACACAGGAGTCTCTGTCATTCCTCTGTTCATGCAGCCAGTGCGTTTCCAGCGGTCACATCTGTGTGGATATAATATGCTTATTCTGCCGTATCCATTTCACAGTGACATCTGTCCAGCGGCGAAGAATTAAAGGCAAAAATCCAAATGCCTACACAACAATCTGCCAAGTATTGATTTACTGTTACTCGTGTAACATACGTGGACACACTGAGCACTACATATTATTTCAGTGAGATCATGGCTGAAACTGGAAACACGCTCTGTCAGTTGGTCATTTCTTTTTTTTTTTTAGAGAAATAAGCACAAGAACACAGATGTTGATCTTCAGTGCACAGCTTTTTTTTCAGACTGTGCTGTGAGGAGAAGTGACAATATGTGAGTGTGCATGTGCATGACTGAGTGTGTGCATGCTTGGCTGTGTGTGCCTGTGTGTTTGTGAGCATGCCTGAGTGTCTACCTTAGTGAGTACACCTCCCTGTCTGTAGATCTCAGGGTCTGGAACAAACAGTAGTTCCTTCTTAATTGGGGTGAGATCTGGGGCTTAAAGGGGGCCAAGAAGGGACCCGAACCCCCTTTTTTTCTCCTCCAGAATCGCTTTGGCTACAGAGGTGCTTTTGATGTGTGCTTTGGCTCTGCGAGCCTTACTTTGGAATATGTTCTTGGGAGACCATTGGTTACTTGCCTCCAGGCAGAATCTCAATCCCCAGGATCCTGGCCCTCTTTGATGAAATACTTTCGGGAGCCGCTAACCCTACTGATGCCCATGTGCTCCCCCTCCCTCCTCCTTTACCCTCATGTTCTCCCCCACCTCACCCCCACCTCCACGTTCCTCGGATTCTCTTTGAGAGATTCATAACAAGGACTTTATCTCTGTGTAGTCCGGGCCAGATGAGCACCGTCTGACAAACTGACAGGAGAATTAGTCGTGTCTTACAGAGCACCTTTGACTGTCTCCTCTCTCGGCCCGACTTCCTGTCGTCACGGACACATGCATTTTCATCGTATTGACACTGATTTATATCACAGCTCATATTCTATCACTGTGCATGTGTAGCATTTCTGTACTAGCTTTTTTAAACTCATAACCGTATTTATTATGTCCAGTTTGTAATTTAAAATCATCACATTTAAACACGTGCTTTTATTTTGACATTTTATAGATCATAAGGAAAAAATGTAGCTGTATCTCCAGATTTATTGATGAATAGAGACACTATGTGAGTTGAAATAGCTCCTCAAAGAGTCATCATAGTGGTCCAAATTTTACAAAAAAATCCATCTTCATATCCTGACAAAATCAGAATCAAACATTTGGATGTTTATTGATGACAAAGATGCTGACAGCTGTGACAGAAGATCTGAGGCTCTGATTGATTAAGGCAGTAATTAGTCAATGCCGACTTTATTTGCATAATAAGCATCAGAAAAGTGACTATAAAACATCTTTTTTTAAAACAGAAAATCCCTTTAAGTTACAGACTTCTTTATTCACCGCTGCAGCTAATTAGATGTGTGTTACCATCAGGGTAAACACACTAACTGCAACGTGACGGACTTGACCTCTCGGCCACACACACACATTCAAATCCTGGTTAAACGATTAACCGGTGATTTTCCTCTCCAAACTCCCACCTCTTCATTGATTGAAACAGCACCCTAAAGACCTCTCTTACCACATAATTTCCCTGTATATTGATTATGTATATTGATTATAACCTAACCCTACAGGAAGGCTTCCCTCTGCTTTACCGCAGCATTAGGTATCACTCTGAAGGCTGAGCCCAGGGGACTATTTTAGCTCTCATAAATCGACAGTTTCCAATATGTGAGCTCCAATCATGCAGATTTGGCTTTTTAAAGGTGGGTAATTGAGATAAAGGCCTGTGCGAAAAACCTGCATGAAAGCAGTAAAAAAGTCACTTAAACCTTTTTGTTTAATTTAATTACTCATAAAAAATCCTGTCATAATTGTAGCATAAACATTTGCTTGCTCATTCTTACAACAAAGCAGCTGTCATGTGATGCAGTGTTAATAATCTAGCAATGTAACTTAAAATTATTTATAGGTGTAGATTTTGGGGGGGACAGAGGGGCCGTGTTCGCCTTAATAGTAAGAATGTGCAAAAGAGGACTTTTATTTTGACAAAATTAAAACAAATTAAACCATATTTACGTAGAAATGGCACAAAATTGGGCATTAAAATTCAACAAAATACAGAAAATCAAGTGTTTGATGCTCAAAATTTTCTGGCAGAGGACCCTCAAACCCCCAAAATCATAAGTGGCCCCTTCAATGTTGAAACAAATCCTATGTCCTTGCACATGTTCCATTTAATGTCTTATGCAGGCTGGCATTTTGCTGAATGTAATGGCACATGTAAGTTTCATCATAGAGATTTATGTAAATGTGCACAGCTGTTCTTTAAACTTTTGTAAAAAGTAGCAGCTCGTGTTCATGTTGCACGGCACTGGTGCAGTTTTAGCAGGTGAAACAAAACATAATGTCCTTTTTAAAACCCAAATTGAGTTTGAAATGTCATCCATTAACAATTTAAGTTCATTCAAACACTCACAGCTAAGGTCAGAAAAGAAGAAACTAAGCAGGGAGATGGTGCCAAAGATGATTAGATGTTACTGTCTTGTCTGTAAAAACATATATTTTTTAAATTTCCAAACTTGGATCAGTTGGAAACTTGTGTGACAAAGGTATGTGTAAAATAGCAAGGTGGATAAACTGGGATTAATGTTGGTTAATGCTCCATAAATTGTGATATCAAGACAAACTGGGATTAAAGTTTAAAAAATGCTGGTTTAAAGAGAAAAGGAAGAAAGACAGAAAGAGAGGGGTACAGAAACTAAAAAAAGGAGGGAGGCAGTGAGTAAAGGAGGGAGCAATCCGAAGGGAGGAGTCAAGCGAGGGAAGGAGCAGCTGGAGTCCCACACTTCGCCCTCTCTCTTCTCCACGAAAAAGCGCACTAAATGTAATAACAACTCTCCATGCGCTTCTCAGACGCTTATGTTGTTTTTACGCACATCTGCGGTCTGCTATCGGCAGATATTATCGGCAGGCTGATGGTGTTGGTCCGGCGGTGGTTGGACACAGCAAACTGTGAGAAGGAGGAGAAAGACGGGCAAGAGGAAAAACTCTGGCAGCGCCGCTTTGGAGTTGGAGTTGCAGCGTAAAAAAAAAAGTCCCAGGCAACTCCAGAGGCACATCTGCAACTTAGGAAGAGAAGACGCCGAAGAAAGAAGACACATCTTTTCTTTTTGTTTCTGTGAAGATAATAAAAGTCAAGAACTAGAAGGGGAAAGCACCCAGAAAGAAGTAAGTCATCTGTTAAATTTCCACACATTGTTGCGCTTATTTGTCCACTTTGAAACTTTGGAGAGGCAGCCAGACTCTGAGGTTTCACATTTCAAATTTCATACAAGTTAAGATGCAGACATGAAGTGGATTAGGAGAGGAAACACTGCTGCGAAACGCCAGCTTTTTTTAAACAACGATGAAAAGCTTCGATGTGGGATCTTCCCCAAAAAAGAGCCCGAAAACGCAGCACAGCCTGTGTTACACTTGGCCTGGGTGTGTGTGATTTATGCTCTGTGAAATAAGTGTTGGTTGTTAGAAACCCCGGATGGCACACTTAACAAGTATCCCACAGACAGATGTGCATTTTTAAACTAGTCTGAAGTTGCATAAAGTTAATGGAAAACTTGTTTTTGGATTTTTGGCGTGTCATGAGAGAGGAGAGAACACGTGTAATTCTGTTGGGAGTTTTGGGCTGAAACTTTATGAACTTGTGCAGAAACTTTATTGGACTTTTGCCTAAAGAAACGCGCGTGGGGGAAGAAGGCGGAGGGGAGGGGGGGCATGCATATTTATGTGCATGTGTGATCATATTTCAGTGTCTGTTATTGATTCGGTTTATCCTGCATGAGTCCTGCAGACTCACTGAAACAGTTACATGAACATTCTCACACACTGTTTTACTTTATAAATCCAGCCAAGCCTGGGACTGACCCTCTGCCTTGACCTTTGACATTAGACATATTTAATTCTATAACCATTGTAAACATTTCTGCATCACTGCTTTATATTTATTTTTAAAACTTAAGTCAATTTGTGGCCTTTTTTTGATACAAAAACATATTTGTACTGCAAAAAATGTCCACATTACCAACTCATTTAGTCTCAGATTTTGCAATGAGCTTATATTTTTTAACAAGTGAAAATTGCTTTATGCAAGTGAGGTGAAATCTGTGTGTTTCCAGTGTATTTTTTTTTTATTAAACAAGTGTCAGCATCTGGAAACATGACAGACTCTAAACATTTAGAGGCAGGATATTTTTTAATTCAATCTCTAATTTGTATTAGAAGGTTTTTAAATTATTATGTGCTTGACCTTTTAAGAGGAGAAAAATGTGTAAGGATACAGCATGGCGTGTTTGAAGGCATGTGCTCGGAGAAATTTAAGCCCATTACAGTGGGCTCTGTGGCCCTGCGGGGGTCCATGTGAGTTTTATGGGGCCCCAAGCAAAATTGGAAATGTTGTAAAGTCATTGTTATTTAGTTTATTAGAATTCGCTGCATTTATTAGAATTAAAAATAGTCATAACAGCTAGTACAATCACAGTTTTGTTCCCTTCATAGGCAGCGTTTCATTTAAAAACATAATCAAGACTTAAAAAAACAAACTCACATGGACTTGTGTTAAAAAAAAAATCTCTAACAGAAGTCTGTGTGTTCATTTTTGGGGGTCCAGGACATGAAAACGTTTGAGAGCCCCCGAGCCTCCACATGTGCGGATATTTGTTTGAAACTTTCCCTCCTGTCCTCGCCAGCTGTTCCACATTTTATCTGCTTGTCTGCTCTCGGGTTTCATACAGACGACGAGGGTCCGAGGTGCTCAACCATGCGGTGCAGCTCAAATCCTCTTTTTCTTTTTTCTTTTTTTTTTTTGACACTTGGCAAATTATTAACGCAGGTCTGGCCGCCTTGAGACGGAACAGTGAGAGAACACACCAAATAAGATGTTTAACAGCACAAGTTCACACAGATAAAAATCTCCTTTTAGCTGTTTTTATGAGGCTGCTCCATCACTCATCTTTGACTGTGGATTTGGCTTCGAGCGAGACGTTCTGCAGGTCCTGGTTACATTTGTCTAATAAAATAAAAAAGGGACTGTCACATAAAGTGTCATTTGATATTTCCCCAATTTTATTTATAATAACAAAATAACATTTCACAGGGCCTGTGAGTAGGAAATGAATCACTGTCAGGTCAGTTAACATGGAAAAGAATGAACAGACGGATCAGGCCTCACTCATTTCAGGCTTAATATTTTATATTTTAAAATGACATCATGAGAATAATTTAATTATCTTTATTAAGATTTTACAAACAGGACTGCACATTTTTTCCCTATATGTTTTGCTTTTGTGGCTTGTTAATCATTTCGAAATTAAGCTGATACTTAAAAATACCATTTGATTGCCCCTGTGTCATTATTATTTGAAGGCAAAATTAGGATGGCATCTGATTTTATTTCTACAAAAAATAAAATATGATACATTTTCCATAAGATTTAAATTAAATGTGATTAAATTAAATTAAAGTGAGTGACTGATGACAGAGAAATCTGTGACATTTTCGGATTTAATATTCTATCTTTTAACTTTAAACATAATTGTATTTAATTATTGTTTTTAGACAACATGTGGGTGTCAGTAATTTTTAAATTATGTTACATATAAAAGCTTCATATTAAGACCAAAAGCACAATCCAATAAAAAATATGTCTGAATATTAAATAAAGATATCTAACAGTTTTAGTACTAATACATTTCACCTAAAGGACACTACAGAGGGGATACTGATGTCAAACAGGTGCACCTTTCCCAAAAAAAAGCACTTTGTCTCATTATGATGCAGCAGCGGTGATGAATGCAGCAGTGTTTAAGATGCTAATCTGCTGGAATGAGATGCACAGCTCAGAGCCACTCGCTTACTGTAGCCAGCAGAGATGCATCACAGCCGCTCTCTGCTCCTCCAGCTCCACGCGTGAGGAGCAGCCGAGTATCGCTCCCCTCTGCAGGAGTCACTCCGTCAGATAGCAGCAGCGTGCTGTTTTATCAACTTTAAGCACTCCTTTAAGTAAAATTATGCACAGCGACACGGGCCCGGTACACCTGTGACCTGGCGACCTGGCGGAATAAGTCCCTGTCATGTTAATGCAGGGGGATGACATGCTATTAGCTTTGAGGTATGGCCCTCTCTTCTTTTTAAGGGGTCTTGCATTCACAGCTAAAGGCAGGTTCTGTCCTCAGGCCTTTTACACCCCGCAGGAAGAATACCTGCTATCAGGCTTGTATGCAAGAGGCCCTAATGAGGTGTGTTGTTGTGCTAATGCTGCGACCTGAAGCCCTCAAAGAGGTGGCAAATGTTTTGTTAAAGCCAGGGTAATGTGAGGAAGTTGATTTTCCTTAAGATAATGAGGACTGTTGTTTATTTTTAGTGTTAGCGCACTTGTTTTGCAGGTTTCCCTGCAGGTGTTTGTCCCATTTTATCCTGTTTCTTGGGAGGTTAGAGGAGCCACACAGAGGTGTAAATAATGAGGATTATTATAAGTTTTAAAATACACAGCAACCACCTGACCAGTGAAAGTTTGGAGTAATTCCCTATGTAATTTGGCTGCTTCCCTTGCATATAACTGGCGTAGTTGAGTAGATGGCCCCCAAAAGAAATCTCTCACTTTGATGATTTGGTACTTTGATATGTTGACATCAAATGAAACAGACACAGTGGGGAAAGAAAGAGGACAAGTCAGGCAGAGGTAGTGATTGAGGGGAAAAAAAGGCTGTGCATGAGAGCGGGTGGAAATGTGTGTGTGTGTGTGTGTGTGTGTGTGTGTTCGCTGGTGTGGTTTTGAGAGGCACGGAGGAGTGCTATGAAAAGTTGGGCTGAGATGGCAAACCTGAGAAGCGTCAAAACGTCTGGATGCATTTGCGTGCGAGCAGAGACAAGAAGGGGTCTTCGGGCGCGCGAGGGCTTCTCCTTGGCCTCCTAATCCCCAGGCCCAGCCATCCCTTCAGGGCATGCCTCAGATCTGGCTCTCTGGCTCTCCGCGCGGACGACCCAGCTCCGCCAGCAGATTTAATATGCTATGTGTTCCTGCTCCCCCGGCTCCCCTCCACCTCAACCATCATTGTCCCAGAGCGGGACCCCCGCTCCCCGCTTCAAGGAGCCTGCTAAAGGCACCTTTCAAGCCGGGTGATGTCTTTGGATAAGGCGATGTGGGGAAAGTGGCGATGAAGAGGGCATGAGACTCGAGATATCCCACTGTAATTTTAGATATGTATATTACACACATTCTGGAATCTTAATACACTTGGGGCTTTTGCAAACAGCACACTGACATTCATGCACCTCGCCACACTCAAACTGCATGCATGTTCATGCAATCTGCTGCTCATTTACACTCCTCTTCCTCTGTTTCTTCTTGTGTCACTCATACCCAAACATGCATGTTTAGTTTTTATTTTGTCTCTTTTTTCTTCCCTCTCTTGTGGAAGCCACTTTTTTTTCATCTGTCTGAAGAAATGAGAAATGGGAGGAAAAAAAAGTAGGGCTCAAGTTGCCTTAGCAGTGGCTGAGAGAGGGCTGGTTTGTTTTCCATGGCTCTGGCCTGTTGGAAACTCCAACTGGACCTGACAATTAGTCTGGTCAACTGCTCTCCCAGAGCGAGGCACCGAAGACGGCAATAAAAAAAGAAAAAAAAATGAGTAAAAAACAGTAAATTTAAATCAAGTTATTTTAATTTATGATCGATTAAGTTGTGTTTGACAGCTTAACATAAGCCCTGTTGTAGGTCATGGTAAATTTTATTGCATATATGCCGGTTTGTGTGCGAGAATGCAGAGTGTGCCAGCCCGCGGCTGCGTTTTCTTTTCTCACACGCTTGAGGAGAAACAGGACAGGGTCACGCCTGCATGTGGGCGCCGTTCATCCCCTCCTCTGTTTGCTGTAGCTGCCGTAAAAACGTCTTTAAGTCTGCGGTGTGAAGTATAGCAGCAAGAGGTGAAGTGCTTTGGTTTGGGGCCCATTTGCTTGCGGGCTGTGTGTAAAAGTTGAGCGCCTAAAGACAGAGTTTCCCGGGGCCGGGGCTGTTATTGCAGATGTGGCATTGTGTCAGCTTTGATGGGAGCCGGTTGTGGCATCCGTGAGGGGGTCTGTGCTTTCTCGTCCGGGGTGGTGATCGGGGGACAGATGAACCGGCCGCTTGCTGTGAACAATGATCTGTCACTTACCCCTGCCTCTTGATGTGTGAAGCCATGAGTCAGGCTCTGTCTACTCCAAGTACACACACTTCTTTTTTGAATTATCTGAACAGAGCAAGAAAAAGCTATGTTGTTAACAGTGCATTTTCTAAACAAAACTCATGCCTCTACACCAGTAATGAAGTTATGCATTGTCATGCAATAACGCTCACAATGTGAACCCCATGTGTTTGCAGTCCCATGCTGCTTGTGGTTGTCTTTCAGTGAGAGTTATCCCAGAGTATTGCTGCATCCTGGAGTGGAGGTCAAGGAGGGGTCTATTGTTTGAATGTCAAATGTAAATCCCAAGGTTAATACCTGAAAGAAGCACATGCCCAGACATTCTCTCTCCTCTCCAAACATGTTTAGATGAGTACCTCTTCCCCCACTCTACTCCTTCATTTCCGTCTGCTGCGGACTTGGGGCAAGTTGGAAAAAGAGGGGGTGGTGGGCGGGCATCCCGTATAAACCCCTCTAGTGTGTTCTTCTCAGCAATGAATGCTAACAGACCCTGGCTCTAATAATGCCTCATCTTAGAAAAACAAAAGGGGAACTCTACTATCTGAGCAAATTTCTGCCCCAACCTGAAAGAGCCCTCCTTTGACAGCGCAGCATTTGAAGACTAATCGTTTTTTCTCATGCAAAGCACGCTGTTTTAAGAGCCCGGGCCGCGGAAAGAGAGGGGGCTGTGTTTTAACAATACTCCGCAGGGAGTGAGGAACAGGGTTCGGGGAGGGGAGGCAGGGTTGAAGGGGGGGGATTCCTCTCTCCTTTGCTCCTCAGACAAAGCCCAGTTCCTTTCAGGGTTGCATGGGGGGTAGGGTGCGTGGGGAAGAGGAGGGGAGCATCCAAGAGTTTGAGTTCCTTGAAAGAGAGGGACTCCAGCCGTTTTTAATGACAGTTTGTCATCATGGCTCCTCCAGCTTCCAGGGAAAATGTAGGTCCGGCCTTGCAGTGACAGGCTTGGAAAAAAGTGGGCCCGAGAAAATTTATAGAGAAACAGAAATATTAACGTGTACATGGGGCCCTAAAACGGCTTTGGCTATTCCTGCCAGACTGGTGTTTTTATTAAGAGGGGTCGACATGCTTTGGAAATATATCTTATTCATGAAGAAAGCCAGGTTAGACTTCCCAAAGAATTCATTATATTCCCCCAGATGCGGCTTTGCGGGTTGCAGCCGTCCCTCGGAGGACGTGGAGCGTGGAGCGCGACATTGTAAAGCCTCCCTCAGTGGGCACGGGAGTGCGAAGGGTTCCATTTGTCAAAAGGTGCTGGAGTCTTTTTCCCTCCTCAACACTTTCCCCGGCTCAGTCTCAAACTCATTGTCTGAGCAAAGGCAGGACATTAGTCACCGCAACGCCACGGGAGCCTGCAGGGCTAAAGGACCGGCGCTCTGGAGGCCGGGCTGGGACAGAGGGGAGGAGAGAGGGGAGAGGGGAGGAATAGAGGGAGGGAGGGAGGGAGCGATGGATAAGGTGAGAGGAGGGCAGGAAATGTGGGGTAGACGGAAAAGTAAGGAAGAGAGAAGAGCGCAGAGTATGTGTGTGGGAGAGGGAGAAAGACCATGGGGGGGTTAGAGGGAGTGGAGTCTGTAGCTCTACCTCAGGGCTCAGTATGTAAGCCCCTGTCTACCCCCCAAAGCTGCTTTCACAAAGAGATTTACAAGACAGGTCTCCGGTGTGCTTTGCTGCCCTGCATTATGAGTGAGTGAGTGTGTGTGTTGCTGAAATGGACCTTTTTGCTTTTCTTTTTTTTTCTTGCATCATCTATGCAAGAAAGATATTCACCCAAATTTACCAATCCAGGCAGGTCGGACTCACAACAGCCCCGGTGGAGCAGTGGTGTGAATAACCTATTCCCCCTGGTGGCGGGGTGTGTGTGTGTGTGTGTGTGTGTGTATCTGCGGGTGTGTGTGCATTCATGTGTGAATGTATTTCACAGATTCACACATACAAGGGATCCTGTTAGCTTTTGGAATTATTTATAAAGCCTGGCTTTTGTGTGGCGCTCTAAGTCCCTGTCTCCTCCCATTACTGCCTATGACTCTACCTGGGCTTCCTTCAGCCCCCAAATGCTCCCTCAGCCACCCTCCCAGCACAAGGAACTCAGTTTGGTGTTACAGCAAAACCCTTTGCAGCTACCAGTTTCCCGAGAGAATCTTTCCTCTCTATATATACGCTGGCTAAAGATTTGCTCCTCTGGAAAAAAAAATAGTTTTCTCATTTAGAGAGTCATAATCTGTGGAGACAATCTACTTCAGAGAGACACTCAAAGTTATGCCGACCCATCCCATATGGCCCTGATTACCCTGTAATCCAGGAAAGTTTTTTCTTGCACGGACCGAGCGGGGGTGAAGGTTTTAGTGTGTTTGAGATGGTTTATGCTAATGTTGCTTTTATTGAAACAAGCTGGGATGTGATTATAGTCCTGCTCGGTACATATGAGCAGCGAACTGCTCTAGTTTCCCCGTCTCCCTCTGGCGTAGAGATCAATGCAAACCAGCTAACGCGGGGTAATAAGCCATTAGTACACACATTGTTGGAGAGATTTACATACATCGACCGGCGAACTGATAAACTAGGTTCCGTGTCCTAGAGGTAAGAATTATTGTGTGTGTGAGTGATTAGCTGAATGAACGTGTGTGTGTGAACCGTCGCCGGGTGATCTGCCAGTCGTGTGTGATAGGTGCCAGATTGCGTAGCTGGGAGCCAGGTTGTCTCTGCTTGTCAGGAGAGCAGGGTGGAGGAGGGGAGATGTGAGGATGATTACACTGTACACTGTTCCTCTGATCTGATTCATCACTAACTGTCTCTCCTGCAGAGGGTGAACTTATTATCCCTGTCTCAACTTCCACCGTGGAGCCAGCTGCTCTCCATGCTTCCCAATTAACCCCAGGCACCCGTCAAACGCTCCAATTAAGGCCTCCTCCTCCACGAATTTATTTGCCTGCGTTAGCCGGCCTCGGCGCTGGTTGGGATGCTCGGGCGTGCGGAGTGAGTGAGTGAGTGAGTGAGTGAGGCGGCAAGCGTTGAGCATGTTTGTTTAGGAGCTGTCCTAAGCAATGGTGTTACAGCTCCCAGATTTATTCGAGGCGGGGTTGCAAACAGCTGAAACGAATAAATGCACCCAGATGTTTGGCTTCCTCGCGATCAAGTCGGCGGGCCTGAGGGGGCTGCCTGTCTAATGACAGTCTTGTTCCTCGCTCTTTATGCCGGGGATTTTCAGGGGGCCATTTTGTGACTGTGCTCTTTGGAGTTTATGGGAAGTTTTTTGTTGAGCACTTGGCAGCGCTGGGAGGTTTATGGCATCTCATTGCAGTGTTGCGTGGTGTCGGTATTTGAGTTGCGTGAGTCTCTTTCACTGGAAGAGCAAGAGAGTTTCTTCCGAAGTCAGCCTTTCAAAATCCAAAATATTCAGCTGCGTGTTTCTGATGCATTGGTTTCTGATGAGCAACAGCGTGTGTGTGTGTGTGTGTGTGTGTGTGTGTGTGTATCTGTGTGGAGGAGTGTTGCTGTAGGTGGGGTACAGGTTTTGCAGCACTGCCAAATCCTCTGAGACTCCCTGTGCATGTGTGTGTGTGTGTGTGTGTGTGTGTGTGTGTGTGTGTGTGGAGCCTACGAGCCGGCACAGAGGGATGGGGGGGCTCTGTTGCTGATATGAAAGTGAAGGGAGAGAGTTGTCTCCCGACGCTGCCGTTGGGAGAGCCGTCAGGGAGCTAGAAGTCTCCGGGACTCCCTCTGAGCTTCAGCTGTCTTTGATCTCACACCTCCGCTGCCGTATACTCCATACTACTCTATAGAACACACTCTCTCGCCTGCCGCCAATCCTGCAGCACAGACCCACAGTTCACATGGATGAGACTTACTTACCGACCTGCACGTGGGCCAGGGAGCCAGTCATGGTGTTGTGGTTTCACATGAATATATCTGGAAGAGAGAGGAAAGCTTTGCAACTGTGAAAAGACAAAATGACACCATTGGGACTATTTACATTATTAGTTAATCTGTTTGTATTAATAAATACATTATTTAGTGTACAAAAGGTCAGAAATGAGTGAAAAGTGCCTGTTAGAAGCATGGGCAGATTATGAAATAATGGGTCCCTGGGCACAGATATGCAAAAGGCCCCACCACCTCTCCTACACAGGAACAAGACACCAAGACTTTGAGGTGGTTTTGCCTGTTTTTGTTGTTGTTGTTTTGTTCCTTTGTGGTTGTTTTTGTCTTTTTTTGGTTGTTTTGTCTCTTTAAGGTAATTTTGTGTCTCTTTGGGAGCATTTTATGTCATTTTTTTAGTAGTTTTGCATATCTCTGAGGTCATTTTGTGTCTTTTTGGGGTCATTTTGTGTCTTTTTTTAGTGGTTTAGTGTCTCTCTGAGGTAATTTTGTGTCTCTTTATGGTTGTTTTGTGTCTCTTTGGGTCATTTTGTGTCTTTTTTTAGTGGTTTAGTGTCTCTCTGAGGTCATTTTGTGTCTCTTTATGGTTGTTTTGTGTCTCTTTGGGGTCATTTTGTGTCTCCATGGGTCATTTTTGTCCTTTTTTTTTTTACTAGTTTTGTGTTTCTCTGAGGTCATTTTGTGTCTCTTTTAGTGGTTTTGTGTCTCTTTGAGGTCATTTTGTGTCTTTTAGTAGTTTTGCGTGTTTTTTGTGGTCATTTTGTCTCTCTTTTAGGTCATTTTGTGTGTTTCTTTTGGTTGTTTTTCCCCTTAATTTGATATCTTTTTGCAGTTCATTTACATCTCTTTGTGGGTATTTTGAGTCTCCTCCTGGTTTTTACATGTTAATTTGAGAAACCTCTTGCAGATGAAGACCAGGTGGGCCCCTGAGACTTTGGGCCCCCGGGCCTGTCCCTGCTAGGCCTGATCGGTAATCCACCCATGAATAGAAGTTTCCAAAACCCAAAGATCAGTCAAGTAAAACAGAGAAAAGTGGGTAATTTTCCTTTAAGAGCTGGAACCAGCAAATGTTTTGCTTTGTTTTTTTGATAAATGACTAATTGATTCAACTTATCAACTAAGCGTTTCAGCACTAGATGATATGAAAGCTCTAAATAATGGGTAATTTGACCAAGCTGATAAAATTGGCCCATTTCATCATTGTTTTTTTATATGTGTGATTCATTGTTCTGTTATTTGAAGACCAGCGCAGCCACCTCATTAAGGGCACGTACTTTGTGTTGAGTGTACTCCCTCCCCTCCGTCTCCCTGTCCATCACTGACATGTTGAAATAAGGTTGGAGTGCTGATAGAGTGACCTTATTTTATGGTATTTTTTCAACCCGTGCGATGAAAGATAAGCAGAATGCAAAGATACAACAGAATCACTTCTGCATCTGTGGAATGTGTGACCTGGTGTTACCCTCTTGGATCTGTTCCCATCCACACAGGAAGTCTAGCATTAAAGCGATGCCATTTCTCCCTTTTCTCTTCCTTTCCCCCCCTCCCGCTCTCTCCCTGCATTCCTCTGACTGACTGCGGCACATTTCAGGACAGCTTCATTCAGCATTCCTTTACATGCCGATTTGTTTGCCCTCCCCTCTTATTTTTTTTTCCTCCCCAAGTCTCCCTCTGTTTAGGTCCGGCTTTATCATGCGAGAGCCAAACACCAAGACAACTTCATCTCATCCAATTTTCACCCCTTTAATTCGGTTTAAATGGCATGGCCGCGAGGGCCAGAGCGGGAATTAATAAGAGCCAATAAAGCTCGCCGCTGGGGCATCGAGGCCAGTCTTTAAGTAAACATTATGACTTCTTGAGGGGGGATTCAGGGGCAGCACTTGATGAATTGTGGCGGAGCTTGGGAAGGGCTAATTTCTCACTTAGCCGTCCTGATGGGGCTAGCTAATAGGCCTCGCGTCGCCTGGCTGTTTGTCTGCTGGCTTTATTATTGTGCATTATCGCGCTGCCCCCTGGCTGTTGTTAGCGTTCGGCCCCGGAGACGCCAGGGCCCGTCATTAATCACATGGCAGCACTGACTCACTCTGCTCCAACACTTATCCCAATGACACAAAGGAATGAAGGAAAGGGAGATAGAAAGGAGGAAAGAAGGAGAGGGAGTGAGAAATAAGTGAAACACAGGAGAAGGGGAACTTGAAGTCCAAGTGAGCAGGACGATGACTCTGTGACCTGTGGCTGCACAGCGCCGGATTGCTCTCAGTAGTTCAGTCACCTCAAATAACTCTCTGTTTCACTCTTCTGTCTAAGTCTAAGTGTGAAGGCCTTCTGTCAAAGCCTTACCTGCTGCCACTCCACTCACACAGGACCATCCATGTGCTTGATCCTTCCCTGAGTGCACGTGCAATGAGGAGGAGGAGGAGGCGGCAGAGAGAGATGTGTGTGAGGTTTTCATCAGTACAGGAATTTCTCTTCCTCCACTCATCCCCTCCCTGGGGTCCCCTCTCTTATTTATGTTCTGCGCATAGTGATCGCACTTGCATACAGAGAGGCGTATAGAGCACCTGGTGCATCCAACTCCTATACACAGCGGCAAGGCTCACATGCTCTCAAACACAGTCGAAACAGTCCCTCTTCCTCCCTGTGCCACGTTCACACACACACACTCACACACACGCATTACATAGGAACTGTGCTCTCAAACAACGCAGCGCGCAGCGTTAACATGTACTCTTTCACTGCGAAAGCACAGTGAAGGATGTTGTTGTCGCGCTCTGGTTGTGGCATCGTGCGGAGTGCTTTCTAAAGCCTTGTATGAAGAATGCCTCCACAAACACAAGGCTGTTTTCACTGGAGATGAGAGGCCCACTGACAGGATACAGACCTCACTCCCTTTTGCTTTACAGCGGGTGCCATGTGCAGGGGCCACTCGAATGGAAACCTTAGTTATAGAGCAAGTGGTGGCTGCTGCAGCAATGGATTTTATAATAAACTGAATTTCAATTGGCTTTGTGGATACAAGCAAAGTTATAAAGTGGGGAAAACTATTTGTAATCATGCTAACTTTTAATCTCTGCAAGTTCAAGGCAAAAACTTTTGCTGTACAGAAAAATGTTATTCTTTTCTTCCCCAGGACTGTCATGATATTTTGCTGAAGTAATAGGCTGCATTGTTTGCGTCGGCCTCCTGTAAATGGCTGAACAAGCAACTTTTCCTTTCCACGAATCAGGAAAAGTGTCTGATCAAACAAAGACTAGCAGGGGAAGAAAATGAATGAAGTGGAGAGCAGGGGAAACCAATACCGCATAACTGGGCCACCAGTGCAACAAAGCTGCCTGCATTATCCATTGTCTCACTCCTCACAGCCCCACTTGCCCTGACACAAGTGGCTCACGAACAAATGCAAAGTCAAAATAAATAAACAATCTAATAAGCACAAGGGGCTGCTGGGAAAACGCTCAAGATTTCCATTGTGGCACGTGCTTTATTTGCCCCTTATCTACTGGGTAGCGAGCGCAAAAGAAGCATCGTGTAAGCATTACGATTACATCGTGTGGGTTTGTTACCCAGGAATGTAAGATGCACTCGGCTCATTCTGCTGTGCAACACACAGGGTCCCTCACCAGCCCTCCAAAGCATCTCAAGTGGAGAGGTCTGAGGGACCAAGACGCACGCGAGGATAATCTTATTAGCTCCGCTGAAAGCAACTGATGGGCTGTGTTGGACTGTTTGCCCTTGACAAAAAAAATACAAACACTCCTCATTTGCACAGGCCTTTCCTATTCAAATGTTGTGCAGTGCACTTGTGAAAGTAGCCCACATTGTTTGCTGAGGACATAGTTGTAGATTTTTTTGAGGTGGGGGGGACACAGGGGACATGTCCCCCTCAATATTTAGAACATGTGCATTTGTCCCCCTCAGTACAAACATGAAAGAAGCAGAGGAGTTTTATTTTGACAAAATGAAGACATTTACACCATAAATTGATGCGGGAAGGGCACGAATTTGGGCAGAAAACTTCGCCAATTTTGAAATTGCACCCGCACCCATGGCATAGGGAAAGCTATTATGATGCTTTATCACA
Source organism: Cephalopholis sonnerati (assembly GCA_019142605.1). Taxonomy (NCBI): domain Eukaryota; kingdom Metazoa; phylum Chordata; class Actinopteri; order Perciformes; family Serranidae; genus Cephalopholis; species Cephalopholis sonnerati. The sequence goes on along the minus strand of JAGQAX010000021.1, from coordinate 15,167,179 downwards.
GGTGTAAAGCTAAATTAAAGACAGGTAGGTCTTTTGTAAATTATTACTGCAGAAAAAGCATAAAATATATATTCATTTTCCCATGCAGTATTTACGAGATGATTTACTGTTTCAAAGCATGAAGCAATAAATCATCTCAATAAATGCATCAACTTGAAGTTTTACAACGCAGCTGTAAAAAGTAGGACTCATACATCATCGTAGGATGATACAGAAACATGCAAATGACTGACGATCTGAACAGCTCAACCATGTCACAGCATACAAAAGGGTGAGAAGGCCTCGCACTAAACCAGTTTGCATGTGCATATCTGCGATTTGATATGTGTGTGTGTGTGGCGGGGTGTGACTAATTCCTGCTAAATGGCCCTTACTTGAGGGGCTGGTCCCCATCAGCTGTAGGCCAGACTTAGTGCCATCTGGGCACAATGTTAAGTTTCACTGGTGAATGGGAGCCACAAACACCAAATCCCCAATCCCCCCCTCTTCCCCTTTGCCTTCCAGGGCCAAGGGCAAGCCATAAGTGCACAGCATGGAAACCTAAGTATGTGGTTTCCTCTGAGAGCCATTGAGTTTAGGAACACCTCCTCAGTGGGGATTTTGAACCCATGACAGGTCCTCTAACCACCAGCAAGCACTTCCACTGTCTCCTTAAGGGGCCTCATCCCCTCACTGACCTTATCCAATGCAAACACATGCAGCCTGAGCCAGCGCATTCTGTTTTATTGCTAGATTCAGCTAATCTCACTGAAGGGCTCCGACAGCTCCTCCCTCTTTGCCCCTCAGTGTTTTAGTTATTCCAGCTGTGCAGGAGCCCTTAATGTTGTTGGCATAGCTGCGAAATGTGCAAAAACACACATTGTACACACAGGAAAGCATGTGCAGGCATGCAGGGGCACAGCGAGGCGCACACACATGCATGTACGGATACATGAACACACACACACACACACACACACACACACACACACAGTCTCATGCTCCTCCCTTCCTCCATTCATTTTCTCCCCCTCTTATCCCACTTTTGCTCACAATCTCCCTCAATCGTCTCCATCTCCCATCTCTCCCCTCCCCTCTAACTCGCCGCGCTGCGCTGCGTTTGTGCCGTGTTGATAAGCCTAAGATAGCAGATCTCGGTGGTCGCTGATGTAATGATGATGAATGCTGTGGCGCTGCCAGTCTCCCCCCTCAGGGGGCCCTCGACACTGAACAGTCGCCCTAATGAAATGAACACAAATACAGTACCCCGTCCGTGAGGGGGGGGTTGCCAAATCTAAGAAGACACTTCAAGAGTTTATATAAAAATGTCCTGCCGTTTCCGTGTGTGTATGTGTGTGTGTGCGCCATGCATTTGCAAATCCTCCTAATGATAGAATGCAGTGGAATAGGAGGTACACCTTAAGCAGTTTCATAGAATTAAGCTTGTAAAGATGGAGCCTTTAAATAACAAAAGGCAGTGATTTTTGATAGCGTTAGCAGCCGTTTAAGCATGCAGGAAGAAAAAAACTGAATTTTTTCTATCAAAGGCAAAAGTTTATTTTAGTGTTTCACTTTGATGTGTACAATTTGCAGATGACTTTCAACTCGGTGCCTTTGTCACCAAGGCGTATAATTTATGTTAAATTGATTTGCTTAATGTGCTTATAAAATAAGAATGTTTTTTTTTTTTTTTTTTCTGGGGGAACAGTCTGAATTGTGGTATTTTAAACCTGTTTAATCGCCTCCCTTTCTGTGTGGAAGGATTACAGTTGAGCACAAATAAAGATACACCCTCTTTCTCTCTTCTCTAATTGGGTGTAGGACAGACATTTCATGGGAAAGACATTAATATGAAATTAACATTTATTTTGGGTAACAACAGCAACCAATGCCTAGTTGTAATTCCTTCTTTTGTGCCAGGCCGCTGTGACACAACACTGATGCAGGTAGTTTTTTCTCTGCTGTCTCATGTAAATGTATTTAAAAATCTGATTAATGCATCTGGCTTGTGGGTAGTGTTTCCTCAGTGAGGGTTCAAAGTGCTAAATGAAAATGTTGTTCAAACAACGATCTCCACACTCAGATTTTTCAATGAATGCCCACCATACACTGGAAGCCTTTGAAAAGACTTTTAAAAGACTAAAGTCTGACACCCTCTGACATCTAAAGACAATGACTTTTTTAGTTACACACACTAAGATTTTGCAAAGACTGGGGATCTTGCAGGGCCACTGTTTGCAAGACTACAACTAAAATCTTTTTGAGATTATTTCCCGTCCTGCTCCTGGTGGAAAATATTATGCCAAACTCTATGTGACATATTAACAACCCCTTATGTGTCTGCAAAAACTCATGACTCTAGAAACACAAGACAATATGATCCATGAAGATAAACTGTACACAAACAACATTACTACCAGACTCTGTTGGTTGGCTGTGCTATTTTAGTGGGAGGAGACTGTGGGAATGAGAGGTGAACTGTTTCCAAAATTAAGATTTCCTGGTTGATGGTCGGTTGATCAGATACATGCCGAATTAAACACAGACTCTTTTTCACTCCACAACTCCACCAGTTTCGCCACCTTTCCAAGGTACAAGAGAACGAAGACCTGTTAACGTTTTTGCCTTTCCGGAGTCTCCTCCATGTTTACTGTTTACCCGGATTGCTGCTTCTTGTTTGGTACTTGAGAGAGCGCACCTATTCTTTCCTATTTGCATCAGCCAACACTTAAAACTAAGGATAATATTAAAAATGTCTGATTTTGTCGGAATGGCAAGACACAAAAAAGACTGACTTAAGACAGCTCGGATAAAGTTTTATGACCATCGTACGCCAGATGATCAAGAACACCGCAGCATGCACCAAATGAGGTAAAATTCTTATGAGTTTGGTCTAAGGCCGGTATTAATAGAACAGTATGTAAGATTTAGGGAGATTAGTGGCAACTAGTGGTGAGGATCACATATTGCAATCAGCTGAAACTTCTACCAGTTAGAATTCCTTTATTGTTGATTGTTCAGGAAGTTTTTATTGAGAGCCAAATTGTCTGTAGTGGTCTCTTCCTCTCCAAAACAAACGGACCCCATGATTAAACCGGTGAAAAACGCTGAGAAAAACAGTTTCACATTTTAAAAATCTGCATTTTTCCAATGCTGCTCATCATGGAGGGGCTCTTATTTATGGTGGCTGATGCAAAAACTAGAGCTAGAGCCAGCGTTTGGTTTGTCCATTCTGGGCTTCTGTAGAAACATGGTGGTATAACATGATGATCTCTGTAGACAGGGACCCGCTCCCTATGTAGATATAAACAGCTCATTCTGAGGTAACAAAAACCCAACTGCTCTTATTTTCAGGTGATAATAAACAAAAGAAAACATACTTATTATATTACATACAATTTCTGCCATTAAATCCTGCACCCTGGACCTTTAAAGATAAACTTTAATAAACATTCTTCCCCCAGTGTCTTGATGTAAACACAGGTGGAAGTGTCTTGGTGCTGGTGAGTTTCTCAGTGCTTTCGGAGAGTTGGACAGGGGTGAAAATGAGCAACACGAAAGCAGAGACGGGAACATCTGCAGGATTGGGTGTGGGCGTCCAGGTCAGAGGGATTATGGGTGAAAAGGTCCTGCTTTTAATTGCTGCTTTGGAACTGTGGCCTGCCTAGTGGAACACAAAAGGCTGGTCAGACACGCTTCAGTGGCTTGGACTTGTGAATATTTGCCCGAACCAGAGGAATGCCCCGCTTTCTCCTCGCCTCCTCTACAAACCCCAATCCTGACCCTCATATTTGCTGCACTCTCAGCTCTTTTTTAGCTCAGCTCCGACTCACCTGGAGGGCAACAAGAAGACACACACAGACATGTATGCTCACCGCACACGCAAAGCATGTTGGGAGCTATTTAGGAACAGCTGTAAAGTAGGATCTCTCCCTGCTCTTTTCGGCGCTTCACTGCTTTTGCTCAAGTTCAGTCATTAGAATGATGTAATGACAGTTTCAAAGAGGGAACGTTTTCTTTGATCGTTGCTCTTGTTTCACTTTCTGCCGATGAAAGTGAATGAGTGGCACCTATGATTAGTTACCACAGTAGAAACTTACAACCATGCATGTGCAGACGCACATGCGCCCGCTCGTATTCTGACGATTAACCCCGCTCGCGCTGCTGCGAAATGAAAGCGTTCACTCTATCAAACACATGCAGAGATGATATCTGCGCAAGTAAGACAAAAATGTCTTTGGTTGGGGATGACGGCTACACATGTATTCATGTGGGAGTGATTAGAGGACGAGCTCTTGTTTAATTCTGTTTTGATTGGTAAGGGAGTAATTGCATTGTGTTTTTTTTCCCTTCTTTTTTTTTCGTAAGCCAGCAATTGCTTACAGATGTTGTTGTCGGGTCAGAATGGATGACAGACTCTGGTTTTTCAGGGGGTGGGGAAAAAAAACAAACAAAGCACACAGTGTTTGTCTGAAGTTTACCCCTCACCACTTCCCCCTCGCCTTCCCTCCTTGGGGAGTTGGTAAAAATCAGCCCCCCCTCTCTTCTCTTGTACTTTCAGCAGCTCCTCTGTTTGCATTATAGCTGACTTTACTGCTGGCCTTTGTATCCATGCATGTTTATAGGGTGGAGGACAATTAAATAGTACAGTTGGGTAATAAGCTATTGGAAAGAAAATGTTAGTCAGACTAAATATTTCCAGTAATTATCCATGAATTATGGCGTCTAAGTAAAGGCTTGATATTGGACCAAATGAAGCTGTCCTGTACTTTGTGTAAATGAGCGGTTGTGGTGTATCACCGTGTTGTCTCCATAATCAGAGACCTCCGTGACCTAGATAGAGTCGAGTTTGTAGACAGCCTCTGAGGTGCTGAACTGAGCAGCATGTCTGCTAGACTGTTGGCTGAACCCCTTCTAAACCCACAGACAGTATTAACTTGAACCACCTTTATTCTTTGAAAGAAAAATTGCCCGGCACCATGATATTCCCAAAAGGGCCTTCAAACAACCCTTGTTTTTTCAGGACTGTGAATGTTTCTCTCTCTGTGGTATCCCCTTAAGGTTTCTCCTTTCTCTCTGGAAAGACTGCTCGAGCAGGATTATCAGTATATCCACAAGCTGCCTTTACTTCTATTCTGAGATATAAAACCTAGTCAGGATGTCCCGCCTTGCTATGTTTATAGAGTTTTTATTTTTTTGACAAGAAGTCAGAAGTTTAGTGTGACATAGTTGAAAATAAGGTAAGCTAAATTATGTTTCTTTTGGATGTTTAACCACAGTTAGCGGATGAGGAGATCACCCCCCCCGACAAGCGGATCAGAGCCCAGCAGGTCTGAGTTAAAATAAATCAGGGTGAGCTGGTGGATTGACCCGTGGTCTGCTCTGGGCATCATGAAAAGGGAGGATTGGATCTGAAGTTTTTCTCACAAGGTTCTCAGTGTTGAAGTCTTTTTTTGAGGCACTCTTTTGTTAAAATGTTTAACCCTTCAATCAAGCAAGAAAAGCTCAATTTCTAAACTAAAATCAAATGATTTACAACAAAAAATTGCCTTTTGCGCTTCATGTCTTTGCATTCACCCACCCTCTTTACCTTCCTCTCCTTCTCCACCAGTTATCCTGTCTCCATGAGGTGTTGAGGAATGAGCAATCGCCATGGAAACCCAGTCCCAGGCCAGTTCAGCAGCTGAGAAGAAGAAGAGGGTGGAGACCATTGTGGCGACCAAGGGCTCATCAGCGCGCAATGACATCAGTGAGAAGGCGGTGGCCTCCAGCACCACCTCAAACGGTACGCGTCACCTCTGACTGCACACTCAGCCGCTGTGGTTAATGTAAATATAATTTGGGGTCTTTCTGGAACACACCCAGTTTTGGAGAGACTGGTCCATTTGTCAGCTCACCAGTTGAGTAATGGGACCATAGAGCCCAAAAGCATAAGTGAATGTGATACTACCAGGAGATTGGGCACAAATAAAAATAACAACCAGGTCGATGTTTTCGGGTGTTTTTTCACCTCGTGACAGTTTTAAAATTAAACAATTAATTTAAAAAAAGTCTTTTAGTTTGGATTTTGCTGGTGACTTGCTGACTCTGCATAGCTGAAGCTGCACCTTTAGTTTATATGAGTGTGGAGATACTCAACTTTCTCTTTGCAGGCTAGGTTCTTCATATCTGTTAAGTAAACATCACTCCTGACTCTTTGAACAAAATTGTCTTCAATTTTTTATCCTTAATTTTGTCATAAGCCACAAAGGCTTGCAGCTATAGACTTAATAAAATAATGGACGTAGCCACCAGGCCGTCAACCATTGGCATGTGTTCTCCCCTTTTAAGCTTTGAGTTTGGCATTTAGGCCGTCACTGTCTTGGATTTTTGGAGCCAGAAGTGGCAGTATTTAGATGAGAGGGTGGAGTTAACCCTATTGCTAGCTGTTAGCTTGGTTAGCACGGTGCATTTACAGCAGGCCCCCAGGAAGTGCTTCGTGCTTTGAAGCCAATTTTTATAGTGTCCTAACAACTGTGGCTCAAAAAGACTTCTTCCCATAGACTCACATGGCAAAAGAGACGTCTATAAATTAGTAGATACATTTGTTTTGAGCGTCACAGCCCCCACAAAATGGCTTGTTTTACTATCAGGATTGAATTCATTGGATCTAATAACATTTGGAAAGTCTAAAAGAGCTGCACGATTTAGTCATTTCTATGGGGAATAACTCGCTTTTGCCTCAAGTGGCCATTCAAGGAACTGCAGTTTCTGACACTTCTGCATTGGCTTTATTTTTCATCTCATTGTGAAGCATTTTTGGATTATTTCCAGACCTCTGTGAGCTGGAGACAGAGATGTGCTACCATACGTAGCAAGAGATTTGAACATCGGGGCCACTTTCCTTCTTAGGACAAAGGAATGTGTTTTTGTGCCTATGTTGTCATTACTTTAAGATAAAACTGACCAGTTCTTAAAAACATGATGTAAAGATCTAGACACGCACAGATCCTTGCTCACGTTACTTGTGTTTGCTTTTCCCCTATTCTCATATTGAGTCACATGCAACCCTCACTGGTAGCAAAACTTTGGCATGTTTACATAGCAATGTCTTCAACACATGCTATTAAAAGCGGAGTGGAGCTTACAGTTCATCAAGCCTGTCGTCATTCAGCCTTTCATTCTTAATTCAGATGCTGGAATGAGGAATATTAGATGGTGATTTTAGGGCTTTTTTTTGGCTGGATAGCCTTGGAGCATCAAGCTAAAGTCATAACAAAACCAGAGTTGAGATCACCAGGCCTAAGCTGCAGCTGTGCTCATTAGCAGTGAGAGGATTTGGAGGTTTTGGGTATGGAGGTTTGGCTCTGGTAGCTGGAGTTCTCTGTCGGGGACTCTGCTGAGGTCGAACGCGATCATCCTGAGTGTGAAGTGGAGACAAACATTCCAGGAAAGGGTAAATAAGTTGCTGTGACTTGCTTCCCATATGGGAGTTATCACAGGAAGTGGGTAAGGTAATGCATCCTTAAGCATCTTGGGAACACTCTTACTCATTCCCAGATGGCCAGCACTGTTTTATTAATTAAAGGGGCAGCAAGGGAGAAAAAAAAAAGTTTGTTGTGGAAAAAGCATGGATGTAATTTGGCTCTGTGATTGTGGATTTTTCTTGGTGATGTGCTGGTAATTACAGCTCTGAACAGCATAAGGTTTGTCTCCTACACTGGACTCAGCCACGTCAGAGGATACACTCCAGCTTTAAGCAACTCCCTAAAATACAGTAGTCTCATAACTCTCTTGACGAAGGGAGGGATGATACTTATCTGCAGAGAAAGGTCCCCTTTTAGATCCCAATCTCTCTCGCTCTTGGAATCAGCAGATAGCTTACACATTCTTTGTGTTGTTATAATTACAGCGCATTCCCGAGTCGCCCCCAGAACTCATAACCTCTTATCAGGTGTAACCCTACACTCGCCTCAACTTTAACCCCCGTAGCCCCCTGCCCCACCGCCTCCATCTAAACAAAAGGTAATTGTGAGCAGCTGTGGAACCCCAGTGACTGGTTCTTCTTAGGAAGGCCTGGCAAAATATTTCCCCCCGTCAAGCGGAGTAGCGGCCCCTGATCTCAGCGCAGCGGAAACCCCGTGGTGCACCCGACAACAGCGTGCTACGATAAGTTGTGAAAAGTGGAAAATAAGTAGGGGGGGGGGGCAGGTTGAGTGGACATGCCGGATGTTTAGCCTCCAAAGCAGTCTTTGCTAGAAGTACAGCATTTTTCTGTGATTGGGATCAGCTTTGATTTGATCAGATCTTGTAGATAATTCTGCACTTTTGTCTGGATTTAGCTAAAAAAATCTTAACTCTTCATGCACTACAGGGATAATTCACCTCCTCCACTCCCCTCTTGTCCATAGTCTGTAAGTTTTGTCCAAGTTGAGCAGACCCAGAGTAATTATTGAGTCCTGGTAGAGCGTTCCCACATGGTTGGCTAAATGGTGGCTTCATCCTGTGTGCCATTCATCTCCATGCCCCCTCCTCTCGCACTGACAGCTCAAAAGAGCCGACTGTGCCACAACAATGCTGTGATTGGTGCTCTTTAGGAGGGGTTCGGTGAGGGTGGGGGGTTGCTCTCCCCTCCCACCCTCATCATTCGGCAGGCAGGTGGACCACAAAGTCCCCTGATTCTTTTGTTGGGTCCCGAGCTAAAAAAATAAAAAGATGTCCATGCTTCTTGGCTGAATAAATCCTGTCGTCATGGGATAATTTGCTAATAAAAAAAAGAGAAAAAACAGGGGGTGGGGGGTTAAGGGATTGGTTATTTGCAAAGGAGAAAAAGAAGGGGAAAAAGTTTCTGGTTGGTTGGACTTTTATGATATGGGTGCTGCTGATTTGAGGAAAGAGAGGGAGTTAGTGTAAGTAGGAGGATGAGAATTGACAACAGGGAGCAGAACAACTGGACGGAGCTCAGAAAATGGTCAGGGAATGCTGCTTCAAAGGGATAGTTTGGATTTTGGACTGGGGTTGTATTAGGTACTTATCCATAGTCAATGTATTACTTACAGTAAATGGCAGTCGGCATGCCCCCAGTTTGGAGAAGCAGGCAGGAGTACTGACACTGAAGCTAAGCAATGTACTGCTGTGGATGGGAGCAGCAGCAAAATGTATTTTAGCCACCTAAAAATCCCACCTTAAGTGTACACTATATTGACAGTATCTTTAGTGTCAGACAGTGATTTCTGATGGAGAGCTGAAGCACATTAATCGCTCTCTTCAAAGCCAAACTCCACGGAGAAAAAGGTGATTTAACATCGCTGAACACAGGAGCTGCTGGTCTACTGCGGCCTTGATCAGTTTATTTTGTATTGTTGTGTGACTTTGGTGTTTAAACTCGTTAGCTTGGATTGGACACAATAACACTAACTAACTAACTGACTGACGCAGCAGTAGACCAACAACTACAGTGTTCAGCTAGGCCAAATTTCTGTTTTTGTCAATGGAGTCTGGTAGCTTTCAAGAGAGTATACGTGTAAAAACTGTTGGTGCCGACTGTCTGACAGAAAGGTAATAAGGTGAAAATACTCCAAGAATAGCATACACTTAATCTGTTGTAGATTTTTTTTTTTTTAGGTCGGACTCTATGCACGTTGATAAGTTACATTTTGTTGCTGCCCGCGTCAACAGCAGTACATTGCTTAGCTTTGGTGGCAGTACTCCTGCCTGCTTCTCCAAACTGGGGGCCCACTGACAGACATCTACTGGGCGTAATACATTGATTATGGATAAGTACCTCATACAATCCCCCTTCAAAAAAATCTGAACTATCCCTTTAATGTTTTAACATAACACTGACACTGTGAAGCAGGTTATGAAGTTGGGACCTTTTAATGGTCGTGCTTGAAAGGGCAAGAGCAAGGGTCTCAGAGGCAAACATGTTAAGCCTTAAAGGGCAACAAATGTTAGGCTTTCGTATGAGTTACCAGAGAAATCCCTAAGCAAATGGAGAGCGTGGCTAAAGTGTTTAAAGAAGAAAAAGAACACTTGAGTGCTTTGAAGAAAAAAAACTCCTGATGGGAAGAAGAATGATACAGAGAGAGGAGAGAGGAGAGAGATAGAGGGGCCACCTTCTTTTTAGGCAGCCATTTAAATGATCAACAGTAAATAGAGGGGAATGTCATCTGACAGAAATAAAGTTCCCGTTAACAGCGGGGATGGAAAGTAATTTACAGATACGCTGTCCCCGCCATCTTTGTGCCTCCCAGATAAGGTTTCATTTCAGAAACGGATAGGAGACATTTTCACTTACGGGCCCCCATTCTGGGACACCTGTGATAACAGCTTGTGGACCCCTAATTGAAAATGGGTTTCAAAATGGATTTTCACTTTTCTTCCTCCCCCCCTCCATTCCCTCCCTCCCTCATGACTAACCCCCTCCACCCTCCACCCCCGTCAACACCCAGCTCCATCCCTTTTTTCCGTGGCGTTCCCTTGTCGTCGGCAGAGGGAGGCGATATTGGAAGGACAGGGAGGGAGAAAGGGAGGAAGGGAGGGAGGCTTGGGGGAAATGGAGCACCGGCAGCGGATCATCCCTCAGCCCGTGTCACAGCTATGACAGCCGCGTGATCCGTCTTATTAATGAAATCATTGATCACTTGATGGGACTCATAATCAACTGTTTCTCCACTGTGTCCTGCCCCATCTCCTCCTCCTCCTCCTCCCTTCTCATGCTGCCACCTCTGCTTTCCACTTTTTTATCCCTGTTTTATCCCCACTAAAAGATGATCTTTTATTGTTTAACTGAAAAGAACAATGATTAATATAAACATAAAATTAACAAGAACACCCAGACACTGACAATAAATGCTGACAAGTGATTCAGCATGAGGAAATCTGACGGGAATTTTAAAATGACAAGTATTGCAAGAAATGTATCCTACTCGAATCTGCCTCTTTTTTTTACAGAAACAAGCTGGTGGTTATTTTAAGAAATGCACTGTTGTTTTTGCATCGCTGCTAAAAGGTGATCTCTGTCATCTGTATTTGTGCTGTATGTATTTCATGGGGACCAGAGGAGGAAGCAGGGGCCCCTCTGTGTTACCCTACTCTGGGCTCTGCCTGTGGGGGCTAATGAGAGAGGACTGATGGAGGGATAAGGGACCTCATGGGAGCTCTGGCTGGCCCACGGGTCAAACAGCACAATGGAGGAGGCGTTATAGAGCCTGACACACAACCCCACACAGGAAAACTGGCTTTTAGTGTCAAAAGAGCTCTGTATGGTACATAAATAATACATACAATACATCGAAACTTATTATATAAGCAGAAATATATGGAAGAAAATACTGATTTATCCACAATATGTCTGTTTTCATGACATCATGGGGTTTTAGAAATATATAGGTAGCAAATATAAAATCTACCTGTAGATTAGGGTTTGTGAAGTCACACTGGCCCCATGTGCACACACAGCGGATGGAGCCATAGCCATTTCATGGACCTCTGCACTGAAGGCAATTTCCTGCAGCAGCAGGGGGACAGGCTTTGGCAGAGCCACCTCACAGGGGCCTGAGGCACAGGATTAGCTTAGCCTCGCTGCTACTCAGGGCGGAGGGGAACCTCAGCTGCCCAGCCCAGTCCAGCCCAGCCTGGCCTCTCTTGTCTGGCACACTTCCGCATGCTCAGATCTGCCTGCTGGAGCTCTACTGCTCCTTCACTGCTGGAAGATGCATATAAGCCACTGCCTCAAGACTTGCACGCTGTGGAGATGCCGCCAGAATGTAGCTGTAGTGGAATTGCATATTTGGTTTTTTGGTCAGTGATCATCCTACTTGTTTGCCCTGGTGGGTGTTGCAAGAAATAAAGCTTTGAACCTCAATGAAGAAGAGTACATAGGTCATGTTTTTGTAGTTTTTGCTGTCGCTGAGGTACACCTGAGATGGACCATCTCCGGAGTTGGGCCAAAGCGTGCCCTACTGCCTCTGAGCAGGTTGCAGTGACCTTGGATAGGCTTCGTTGTAATTGTTTGGCGTCAACATCCAGTGATGATTCAGTGACATGTTTAAATAGCCTCTGCTGCTATCGCCAGACATAGCAGATGCCTCATCAGTTTCAACTGTGTCTTAAGAGAGAAATGGCAAGCACTTGGTCTGCAGATGAAACACTGCTTGGAGTGAGGAGATTGTGCGGGCAGGAAATGGGCACCCGGCGTACGTTCTTGCAGTGCTGAGAGAAAACTGAAAAATGTACACAACAGGACAAGAAAGTTGTTGTAACACCAGTGGGGCGGACAGAAACACCTCAGCTATACACACCTTCAAATGGTTAACTCTGTTGTATGGAGATGCAAATCCCTGCTGCGCTGGGCTGACACAGTCAAACGAGTCAAGCCAAGCCAGTATACGTGCATGGAAAAGGGCTAATTGTTATATGAAGTCAGGCAGGGCAAGAAATCACGCACAGTCAGACATGTTGTGAATAAGATATTTTTGAACCACTTTATGGATGGATGAAACTCGCAGTGAGCAAACCTGAAATTTTGGTTCCTAGTTGCACAGGAAAACTGGACAGATGCACAGCTGTGGTAAGAACAGCAGGTCAAAGTTGAACCAAGAATTCAGTCTGGAAACTGTGATGGACGTTTGCAACAGACAGTACGGATGATTGGTTTTCTCTTGAAAATAAGTTTAGAGGCCTGGGAGTTTTTTAGAACTCTCATAAGATTGTGTTCTATGCTTGGACTTCCTTGTTGCAATGTTGCCGCAATCCCAGACCCTGGTAAGTAACATAGTGAGCACAGTGGTATTATTGCCAATACAGATGTTGGCCAAAACAACATATATAAGATCCAAGCTACATTTTTTAACACTCAATTTGACATCTCAGTCATAGACTTTACATTCTAATATGTTGTGATGGTTCATGCTGACCATCACAATGGCGCCTCAGGAGAACCTGAGATCATTTTCACTGACACGCTGGGAGCCAGAATGGCCTCGGAGTCAGAGGTCACCCGGGTCAGAGACAAGTCTCAGAGACAACTCCCTGAACCAAAGACCAGCCTCTCAAAGACAAATCAGCCTGCCCTGTATGAGAGGATTGGGGGGTTTATGTGGACAAGCCCAGCCCTGCTGCATCCAAGCAGCACTGCAGCCCTGCTGGACCTCACTCCTCTCAGAGAGCGAGGTTCAGGGGCCACCAAGGGCCCCGTAAACTCATAAACCCATAAAGTGGGGAAGCAGTAGTTGATTATTCTACCACTCTGTCCATTTGTCGGTAGGCATCAGTGGCCTCCCTCCTGCCACGAGGAACAAAGCGGGGGTGTCCTGACCCTGCCAGGAGGATTTATTGTGGTGTGTTCTTTTCCGCGTCCTCTCTGTTTTGTTCGCTCGCTCATGCCTCCTTACCACAGTTGGGTTCTTTTTGAATGGGATGAGGTAGCAACTAGTGTCCTTGCCACCAGGGTTGGAGTTTATAAAAGAGTGACAGGTCCTTCTAGTGAGCTGAACTTCTGCATTCTGCGTGTGATTTTGTTTACTCATGAAGATACTGGAATCAACAAAACAAAAGTTTTTCATTATGATTTATATTGTGTGCATGTTAAGGCATTTTTTTCCCTTTGCATTTAGTTGCTTGTTTGACATGTAAGTAGTAAGGACATACAAAATAATCTAGCTCATGAATACTCTTGATTCTCTGTGTGCTAAAAAAGACAAGACATTCACAAGAATGTCTCATTAAATTGCATATCATAAGTGGAGCCAGGTTATTGCTTTGCACGTCACAAGTAAGTTTCAAGTGTTTGTGCTCAAGTCCTTCTTGAGTTCTTCCAACAACTTGACTGGATGCTGTCGGATTGCTGCAAACAATGTAAATCTGGCGTTAATCGTATTTGATTTAGGAAATGAAGGGCGCACTTTTCAAATGACATACTTTTAAATATTTGGGCTTGGGGGAAGGTATCAAGTATTTTCAACTCAAAAGGCTCAAGTCCAAGTGAAGTCATGAGTTGTTGGTGTTAAAGACCTGGTGAAGTTGCAAGTTTTGATTTTGTCGAGTTGAGTTGAAAGGGCAACACTACTAAATTAAGAATTCCAGCATTTTATATCAATAGCCTAGATAGGTTCAATCAATTTTTGTGAAAATGAGCGATTTTCTCTTAAAGCCAGAAACCAGAGAAGTAAGTCTAAAGTCTGAAGCTGCTCTATAGACAATATGGGAGACTGATTTTGTGTTTTTTTTTAGACCCAAGTGAGCTTTATTTTATTGTAGTTTTCTCAATTCTGAAACAAAAAAATGAACCCATATACTTAGAACATTCTCCTGAGTGCTCTCAGTGTCATCTAGAACAGTGAGTCCCAATGGATGCAGCCGAAAGGTCCAGATTTCTTCGTAGTCATTAGTTCAAGGTCCACGCAGTTTAATATGTTCAGCGTCATACTAGCGTTTGGCCATATTGTCAAAATGTTGTTGTGCAAAATGAAAGCTCTGTGTTGGAAATTCACTGTACTTAACAATAATGTGTGTTTTTTTTTTATAAACTGGACACGTTTGCGAGTCACTTGCGGCCCATTCAGAATGGACCCGCAACCCACTTTTGGACTGCAACCCACCAGTTGGGAACCACTGATCTAGAACAACTTTCCCCAATTCATTCTCTATGGAGCAGTTCCACACTTAGCCTATGACATCACACATTTGAGTTTTTGGCACTCTAGTTTCTGGATTCAGGAGAGAGTTGTTAATTTTTCCTAATATTTATGAGCTGTCTAAGACCATAGGCATAACATGTATGAATTTTGAAAATGGGCGTAGTTCCCCTTTAATGTCATGAAATTTGTGACTCAAATCCACACCTCTGTTGCATATGCATGTTTTATGTGAATGTTACAAGAAAAGGCACCACAGGAGAAATGAGAAAAGTCAGGTTAAATGCACAAAAAAGAACATTTATTACTAATTATGGTTGATGTACAACAATACTCAACCTTTACCAAATGATGCAGCAGTTTATTAAACATGTTTTAGTATTGTATCTTTATATCCCTTCCTCTCATCTAAAATTTTGGCAAAGAGGGTAGGCTATTTAAAACCATAAACCAGTGTGTCATTTTTTAAGAAGTCATTGAGGTTAAATACAAACAGATTGTTTTTATTATTGGTATTATAGTTTTAAAGAGACAACATGTGAACTTCGTTTGCTGTACCGAGATCACACTGAAAGCTCTTTGGTTGGTGTCCATTTAAGCAAAACATCCAGAAACTGTAGCAGAATTTATATTTCGAGTCTGAAACTTTTTTTTTTTTTTTTTTGCGCCTGTATGTTTCATGCCACTTTCCGCTCTCTGCTCAAAACTCACTGGATTAAATCAAGACATGCTTTCAGGTCTGAGAGAGCAAAAGGGCCCTATACCCCCTAATCTCTCTCCCCTGACCTCCACACCCTCTGGGCCTTGACTCTCACCCTTCTCCCTGCTCCCCCTCCCCTTTCCCCGCCCCAGCTCTCTCCCTCGCAGTGCGAAAGAGGAGCTAGGATCAAAGGCCATAAACCATGGCAGTGATTTCTGGTGATTGATTAGAAGCAGAGGTTGAGAAGCAGCAGCTCTCTCTCCACCATTCTTCCCACCCTCCGGTGCTGCGTACGCATTCTCCCAGGGCTCTCGTAAATAGCTCAGGCTTTAAGTGTGAAAAGAGTTGCCACGATTGGCAGACAGAGCCCAGAATCACATCCGTGCCGGGGCGGCCAGGCCAGTTTTTCTGCCTCTTCCTCCTGGATGGCAGGGGGGTGTCAGTTGATAAGAACCATTTGTTGTCTTGCTTGGATCTGGGGAGGGACAGTGTAATCCCCTCGCCCTGGTCTGTTCGCAGAGCTGGAGGAAAAGAGCAGAGGAGAGGAGGAGGAATTGATTTTCAGAGAGAGGGCATGCGGAGAATTGAACTCAGATGTGTAGCAGAGACGGGGTTTGAGAGAAACATTCTACTTGCGGGGAAACAAATGTCTGTAGCTTACAGCAGAGGGGCCGTGCAATTTGAACTTGAGCAAGTCCTTCTAATGTTAATCAATTGCATAGCTGTCTTTCACCATTCTTGCCCCGCCTCCTCCTCCTCCCCCCTGTCCTGAGCCCAACTCAGCCTGGAGGCCTCTTGACAAGCAAGTGGTCCTGTAAAGGCATTTTAAAAGGCCATGTCCATTCAGAGGCATTGAGATTAATACTTGAATCTAATCTCCCACATGCATGCTTTTGCACAGAGACACAAATACACATGCACCTCTCTCTGTCTTCTTCTACCCTGCCTGATCTCACCTGGAGCTGCGAGTCTAATGATGTTCGGAGTGTGGGCCTCGCAGCGACAGCTCCAGTCCCGCGGAGATGTGTCTCATGTCAGACTTTGCGCCAGACAGACTCCAATAAGGAAAGCAGGAGGCGGCGGTGGGGTGGGGTGGGTGTTCTTCAATGCAGCTGGAGCAAAGCCAAAACTAAAAGTGCAATTCTCTGAAGGTTTTGTTTTTCCTCTGTGGTATTTACAAAGTGATTGAGCGCATTTTTGAGTGTCATGGAGTATCTCATTACGCTCTTAAAAGCTTTTTATCCGTCGACATGCTTTAAGATATGTACACATGTGTACATGCATACTGTGGATACTCAGTCATGCATGCATGCAGACACATAATCTCTCATTTTCTCTCACTTTCCTCGACGGCACCAACACACACACACACACTCGGTGCAGCTGGAGGATGGGCCGTCATTATTAACTGTTTGGCGACCTCATGACTTCATCTTCGGCGCTGTCAGAGGCGGCCCACATTATGTCTCCGCTCGGCTCAATGGGCTCTTTGTTCTGGCTTGGCTCTGGAGCAGCTCAGCATGGGGCTGCGTGAGTCCAACAGTCCCACTGCGGCTCTGGAGAGAGAGGGGGGAGGATGGATGGAGGGAGGGAGGTAGTGGATGGAGAGAGGGAGGGAGTGTGCAGGAAAGGGATGAGGGGAGATGGAGGGAGATTGAGGAGATTTGGGAAAGACATGGGAACTGGGAGAATGAGGGATGATATCAGGAAACCAGGAGTGAGTAACAAGAGGTTAGCGGGAAGAAAGCGTGAATTAGATGCAGAAGGTGGGATGTAGAGAGGTAACAGAGGATGGAGAATGCTACAGGTGAATCCTAAAGTAGCCCTAGAGTCCCTTACTGTGATGATTTTAAACACTGCTCTCCTTCCATCCCACATGAGCACCAGATTATGAAGGCAGTGTGTCATCTGAGCTGCATTGGCCATCCTCGTGTGGAATGTAGGATTAATGGCAAAGTAATGCAGAGATTAGAGAAGGAGGCGAGAGCGGAGCAGGAGAGGAGGATTGGACTGGAGGGAGTGACAGGAGAGGTCATACATGAGGAGAGCTCATTACAGAGAGGGCACGGCAACAGGAGGCAGAGAGATGTAGAGTGTAAGGGGGTGTTGAAGCAGGAGGTATGATGAGAGAAAGTACGGTCATGAGGTGATTTAGGAGGCTACATAATTTGTGGGTAGATAGAGGAATGTGTCTCATGTATGGGATGTTAAAGAAGCAACTTTCACTTACGTTGACTAAATAAAACTTGTGTCATTATCTGCCTGTGTCCCCCAATAACTCTCTAATAATTGGTTGCTTGAACTATTAGAAATATTCCAACTTTGTTTCTGTGAAGTTAGTTTGTTGTGACAAATGGACCTGAAAGTAACATCTGAAACTATCAGCTATATTAACATGGCTGTACAAAGTGTGACTTCCAGCTTCAGCCCTCAGCGATTAGATGTTTCATTCCCCAGTGCTCCTTCAAAGTCATTCACAGTCTTGTATCATTGACTTTTTAATCACAGAACCCTGTCTTTTTTCAAGGTAGTTGCTCATCTTTTGCACTGATGACGCAACAGAAATAATTTCATGCCTATTCAAACCTTAGATTTTTTTTGAGCACCTCAAATAACTCCTCTGTTCATCAATCGTGGAAGAAGTACTCAGATCCTTAACTTAAATAAGAGAAGTAACCACACTATAGAAATACTTTGCTAGAAGTAAAAGTACTGCATTCAAAATCTTATGTAAGTAAATATACAAAAGTATCAGCCGGAGTGCACCAGAATGACGCTTTGCTCCACTTTTTAATCTCTAGATGAGGAAATAAAATATTCCCAGTTCACAAAATCTGGTTTACCTTAATATATATTTTAAGCACTTAAAGATCCAGTCATCACTAAAGCGTATGTCATTCAAAACCAATAAAAACAAATGGAATGGCCAGAGTTGTCATATTGACATTTATGGCGTGTTGACTGATTCATTACACCAACTCATGTGTTGAGTAACATGCAAGAAAACATTCCACCTTAAATTGTTTATAGCCAGCAGTAACTTGAAAAAATTGAAAGGCAGTAAAACATTATTTCATTTTATAGTTATTGTTGACTTATGTATGTTAACTTGCCATAGGAGCGGTGCTTACATAACCTTTGAAATGAACCACAACGTAACTATGCATGCATGCATGCGCATGTCATCATAGGTGTGCTCCAGCTCTTCGGTGCAAATAGCATTACAACCCTGTATTTAAACGTATATTATGCAGGATTTTCCTAAAACACAATGTACAGACTCATATAAAAGTAATCCCCCATAATCATTGCTTTTGACCCACCAGACGTGTGTGGCGGTTTATTTTTCTGCAGAGATTCAGCCCTGTGCCTGTATTTACTTATTTTCTTCTTATTTTCTGTGCTCAGGACATTTATGGGTGTGTACCCCCACAGCGCTCAGGTGAGGTTGAGGCTTTATAAAAAGGTAGCAACCAGGTCCCAGACTGTAAACACAGACACAGCAATGGAAAAATAGCTAATATAGTGAGGCGAAGCTCCAAATGAGAGTGAATCTGGGGTTGGCTTTTACTTTGACTTTGCTAGAGTGTTTACGAACAGTACCTGATAATTCTGCATAGTATAGCTTTAAAGTACCAGAACTAAAAGTACTCATAATGCAGAATGCCGTATTTCAGAATAATATGTAATATGTTATTGGATTATAATTATTGATGCATTGATATGTTCACTGCTGTAATGTTGCTGCTGGTAAATGTGACGCTAATTTGAATTTATTTGTATATATTTGATATGTTACTTTACGTATCGCTGGATATCTTTATGTATGGATTATGTTTTGTGTTTTTAGTCTGAATCTGCAAAGTAACCTAGAGCTGTAAGATAAATGTAGCGGAGTAAAAAGTAGAATACTTTTCACTGAGATGTAGTGGAGAGTAAGTATAAAGAAGCAGAAAATAGAAATACTCGAGTGAAGTACCTTGAATTTGTACTTCTGTACAGTACATGAGTAACTGCTGCTTTCTACTACGTGTTAAAATGTCCCTTGAGTGAGAACATAAGGACTCAGTGACACATACTAGCACATACTGGCCGATCTAACCTGTGACATACAATACAGTTGCTACGCTAGTCCATCATGTCCAAGCATGCCACTGTCATCCTTTGCTCTGTATTGCACTACAGAGCCACTTATCTCATCATATATATAGAAAGTCTGGTGTCTTTCCCTCTCACCGACTCACCTCCAGCCCCTTCCCAGCAGACAGCGGTTAAGTCTGTTTGGCCAACATAGCAGATCCTCTAATCTGCAGAGCTTTCCCTGCCTGCTGCAGACACTGTAATGAAGGGGTCCAGGTTTCACCTGTATTTTCAGGGGGAGAGGGGTGAATTACACCCTGTTTATTAAGCGGGCACTCCCATTCATATCACACGCTGTGGGCGGGGTGAGGGTCAGGTCTGGGATTCTGCAGCCAGACGTCAGGCGTAATGATGATAGGATGTTGGAAGGCTGATTGAAAGTTTCATAAAGAGTCCTTTGTGAGTTGATTTGGCACCTCCAGATGAAAAAAATGTGGAAAATGAACTAATGTTATTTTAGATAATTAATGTGTCAAGCTGTAAAGGCAAAAGTTGATTCAATTAGTGTTGTTGTGTTTTTTTAACAGCAGGTGACTAAATGTGTGTGCAGAACAGCCTCTCATTGTGGGAGCAGAGTGAAGGAGTCAGTTGAGATGTGTTATTTTTATGGCATTTGGCTTGTAGTTTGGAATTCTGATTGTCATGCTCTCTGGTAAAAAGGCCTTATGTCCAAATGTGACGGGTTAGAAACTGTAAGCATTACCAGCTGCAGCATCAAAGGCCCCGGCATGCTGTTCATTTAACCCAGATCCGTCACACTCATGTGTAGCCCCTGATTCAACCTGTAATGTAGACATTCAGCAGAAGGCATTAGACTGAGACTAATGTACAGTTATGGATGGGAATTAACTCCCAGCACCTCTCTACCTGTGATACGTCAAAGGTTACTTACATACTTATTTATATTTGAATACATTTGGCAGGGGTGCTGTTAGTGCTGCAAATGAATGCAGGTTTACAATGAGTGACATCATTACCAGCAAGTGTAACCTATGATTCTGTGCCAACACAAAAAAGTATATGTGTGGAAAAATAATGCATTCATTTTGTATTTTTAAAAGTCAATATTTTCTTCCTCATTAATTTGGAAAAACAAGAGCAGATATTATTTTTTTTCCCACAAAACCCATGGTAGAATTCTGGAATGATAATCTTTTTAATTCAGAAAAATAGAGCTGATTTTTTTTCCTCAGGTGAATGCATAACACTTCCATACATCCACACAAAGGCCCTGATCAGACAGCACACATTTTGCAGGTTGCAAAAGGCAAGGCGCTCTGCACTGCCTTTTTTTTGTCGTTGAAGCCTAACCAGATCACATAGAGTGCTTTCTGCAGCTTGCTGCATCTTCTTAATTATTAGCAGGCAATCACTGAATCACCTTGTCCTTAGCTTAACAGCTATTTTGTCATGAAGCAAACTCACAGATCTGCAACTGGCGAGGGGCAGTTGCTTTGGCTCTGATCGAGGGTGAGAGGCTGTTTCTAAATAGTATGTTGGTCACTGTGAAATGGAGATCCGTGTGGGTACATGAAACCCTCAGAAAGAGGAGCACCACCAGCTGGTCCAGGAGCTTCACCTGGATGATGGTCAGCGCAAGGCTTTTTTAGGATGAGTCACTCAATTTTTGGGCCTAATTACAGTTGGTAAAAGGTTAGAAGGTAGTAAGGGCTATAGTTTGTTCAGATGTCTTGCAGCTTGCCTAGTAGGGCGAAGATGAAAGTGAGCTAACGTTAGCTTAACACAAACCACTAACTGTATGCTGCACTTGTCATCGCCACCACAGGAGGCCCGCCTCTCACTTCATCTGACTGGATAACGGGATAAAATGCCAATGACATAGGACGCTTTTCAATGGAAGTTTTTTTTAAACTTGATGCATTCAGGGTGCTCCTGCAAAAACTTAAGTGCATAGAGCAGAAAAATGTGAGGTGCTCAGAAATGTAAAAGTAGTGAACAAACAATTACAAAAAAACACCTCACATGCTGTGTGTGATCAGGGCTTAAGCTGGATAAATTCCAATCTTTGTGGTACCTGTAAATGAAGGTTTTAAAAACTGCTGTTCAGAGTGGATAGGTATAAAAAAAGGCATATGTTTCAAGTAAGTGTTATCTGAGAGTGTGTCATAGTAAAGATAAAAAGCTAATCCAACAAACCAAAGTAAATCCTTGCAGAGTGAAATAGGAGTTTTAACCATTTTCCTCCATTTTTGGCATTATAGTTTGGACTGAGACCTTTTTATGAAAATGACCTGGAAATATTTTTCTTACTTTCACACTTGAACAGCATTTTCAGAGTTAGTTAGAGCTGCTTAGTGTGGCTGCAGTCAAAGTGTCGTTCAAACACGGCTCTTTTGCTGGGCTGCATAGCAGGTGTGAGAATAGATCAGCAGCAACAGAGCAGGCAGTGAATTAGACCGACAGATCTGAACATCCACAGGCCTAATCACCACCGAAGAGAGAGGGAGCAGGAGAGTGGGAGAGAGAGAGAGAGTCCACTCTGGACTTAGACGTTCACCAGTCATTGATAAAGTGCTTAGCAGCAGGAAAATTAATGAATCCGGCCCGACTGGGAGAGGGGGTTTTGGGGTTGAAGGGGAGGGAGAGGAAGAGGAGGGGGAGGGTGGTTGGGGGGTAATCCTGTTCCAGCTAAATGGCTGATCCCTCTCATTCCTTAGATATCAAATGTCAAGAGTTAAATTAGCCTGCTAGCCTCAGATAGGAGTTAACATGCTTTTAAACGGGGCGGGGCGCTGCGATTCCTGCCCCCTCTGGGATGGTGGGCAGGTGCCTTTGAAGTGTCTAATTATCCAGCTCCCAGTAAGTGCTGGCTAACTATCTTAATGGGGGCCTCTATGCCTCGATACTGTGCACAGTTATGCACTTAAACACGTGTACCAGAATGTGTGAATGTGCATTTTTACACAAGCCAAAAAAAACATAGAAGTATTTTGGAAACAAATGCAACATAAAGTTTGAGTTATTAAAAGTTAAGTGAAGTGAAGTTTATGACTCTATACGGTAAGGTGGGAAACATCCACAGTGGCATTTTGGATCGTATTTGATGTGCTTGAAATTACTGTATTATTTTTTCTATTTTATCCAAACTGTTGGCTCTGTGTTTCTTTGCTTTGGCTGGATATCCATTTCTCTTGGCGAGCTGTTCCTAATCTGAGTGCCACAGACTTGGTCCGGATCACTCTGGTGTCAGAAGTGGGATTCCAGTGCTGAGGCCCAGTGGAAAGCTGGCCTGCTCTGGTCTGGTGGGCATTGTGCCCAGATTCACCCTAAAAGACCCACTATCCCAAACGGACATAGTTCTGCCCCAGTCTGCCCTCGCACACAATCATTTTACATTGTTACAGAGGGACAGTATAAATAACTAACAGGTTATGGGCTGATCATAGCTGGCTTGTGACCATCTGAGGCAATGCTAATACAGTCTCTAAGCCAATCAGAGCACTAAATGGCACTTTTTGCTTTGAAGCCTTGATCAAATGCATCTCTTGGTGTTTGATTCCTCAAAGAATGCAGGCCAAGGTGCCCTTTGAGTGAAAAACCTTAAAAGCCATAACTATCCATGGTCAAAAAAGCTGCATCAGTGTGCATTTTAGAGTCAGGGCTTTCAGCTCTCTCGCTGCAATGCTCATTGCTCCCTCACAATGTGGCCCTGATGAAATGGTAGTGGGGTTTCGGGCTGCTCTATGGTGGGCCTGTGCCCCTAATGGGTGAATAAGGGGTAGCTAGGGGCAGGCGGAGGCTTGGCACGACACAACCCTGCTGTGAGGCTGATTTGAGGTGAGCGTAGGGAAGGAGGAAGGCGCCAAGCAGGCTTTGATTTGCCCCTCCCCAGCCCCGGGGCCTGGAGGCTGGGGCTGCGAGATGCTGAGCTCTGGGTGCGTCCCGGCAGACCCCTGGCGGCAGAGAGAACAGGCTGGGACTGCGGGGCTGTGGAGCAGGGGGGTTGGGGTGTGGGCTGCCGAGAGCCAAATTGAGATGTGGGAGTCGTCGAATTTGCCTAGATGAATATTGAAGAGGGCATTTGCGGGCGCTGTGTGGGAAATCAGCTGCTGACAATAGACTGCTAACCAGGAGAGGGAACATCCTGACCTGCCCGTGCCTCTCTCTGCAATTCGTCCGAACATCAGTCACACGGTTAAATAATGTACCACTACGGATTCACTCTGCAGAGACAGAATCAAACATGAGTGCAAAGTTAAAGGGAGTGAACTTTATTTATGCTGAAGTTCTCTAGAGCTCTGTCAAATAGTTTGACTGCTAACTACCCTGCACACAGACATCAGGGTAATGACCTGATTCTGCCTTCTGACATTTAGATTTGTTTGTCAAGGAGTTTCTCTAATGTCACCCTTTGTAGGCTGATACAGGACGCTCCGTAAGGACTTGGTAACCTTCACATAATGCATAGCTGAACTCTGTTGTGGGGAAGGCACCCAGCGAATCATCGGCCAAGAAGTTGATCAGAAAAATACCTCACACAATTGCGGTAATCCCCCGGTGCTCTTGTTGTGTTGGGTTTGGTGGAGTTTGAGCGTCTCGCGTCCCTCGTCTTTCAGCCTGCGCTAATCGTGAATGATTCCCTCTGTCTATAGCGCCAATGCCAGGGCCGGTGAATCAGGTACATAAGCCTAAGCCGCTTGGAGAGGTGCTCTTATTAAACTCTAGCCAGCTGCTGGAATTTTTCTTCCCCCTCTCATTGTTAATTGGGGAGTCTTGAGTCTTTCCCGGGAGTTGATTTGCAAGAGAAAGAAAAAAAGGAGCAAGAGATTATTGCACAGGAGGAGAGGCGCTTTGAAGAAGTGTTTTGTGATTTCACTGTATATCCTCCACTCCTCTCCTCCTTGTTCGTGCTCCATGCGCTCCCCAGCCAAGAAACCTGTTTGTGCCACTGACAACAGCTTTGAGAAGTTCGAAGGTGGAACACAGCATATGTCTGGCTTTGGCTCAGAGGTACAACAACACCTCCTCTGATGTTTAGGCTTTTAGGAAAGGCGGCAACGGGGGGGAAAGAGTTGCAATGTGCAGTGGCGCTTTGTGCACCCTCGAAACATACATGTCCCAGCTTTACAGAGCGCAGGCCGGAGGGCAAATCGGATGCTTGAGACAGGGCAGATTGGCATATTGAGGAGCAGCAATCCTTGTTTTTAACCCCTGCCTCTTGAGAATACCTTCAAAAACAACAAGCCGAGGGTTTTGTTTCACTTTTCATTTCTTTGAATTGGCTGGGCACCCTTAACTTTAGCCCCCCTCCTTGTCCCGGAGCCCAACTCTCAGAGGAACTGGCCCCACTCCATATCTCATTATCTCTTTTAAAATTTCATTTTGTCATTGCATCCACGCTCTCTTTTATGCCGCCATATTAAAGGCCATGCATAGGGTTTTCTCTGAAGGTATTCGCACCAGAGTTTTACAATAGAGACCCCAGACAAGGGGAAAAAAGGGAGAAACCTGGGCTTTAGGATTTAATGAGTGGCTTGCTGGGGGTGAAAGAAGGATAGAAAGCAAGTGAGGGAGAGCAAGAGAGGGCGCATTTGTAGAGGGAGAGGAGAAAGAGTAGTAAGGGAGGAAGAATGCAGGAATGGAGCACCAGGTACCATAATAGTGGCAGAGAAAGCTCCTGAAATACTAGAGCTGGGGCGTGTGCTCTGATCAGGACGGCAGTGAGCACAATTACCTTCTTTTCAAATCCTTCAGTGACACTGCGGGAGGAAGGAGGACTTTGAAACTTGAAAGGCAGGAGCCTGCTTTCAACCTCAAACGCGAGCAGGAAAGGGCTCTGAAATTTGTTCAGTGCTCCCCATCCACCATTAGCTTGTTTCTTCCTCTCGCCTCCAGGCATTTAAGCGCTTTTTGAAAAGATGTTAAGAAATTCAATCACCATAGAGAGAGAGCGGGATAGTTCTTTTTTCTGTTTTTTTTTTTTTTTTGAGAGGCATGCTTTCCTCTCTGGTCCACAGAGGACTGGCCCTGCTGCTTTTGTATTGGGCTGAATAGACCTGCAAACTGGTGGAGGACTGGATGCGGCAACCATGGGAAAAGAGAGGGAAATAAAAGAGGAATGAAAAATGAGGGAGGGAAAAAGGGAAAGGGTCTGTTGGGCTGATGGTCGGAGTTAGAGAAGTGTTGCATTGGTTGAACTTTTCAAAGTTGCATGTGTTTACCTGCTCTGTCTTCATTAGCCCTTTTTTTGACATGCCTGACATGTTGTAAGGATACAGAAAGTTTCCAGCAGCAGCAGGTAGAGAAGAGACTTGAGATTTCTGGTTCTCTTCTACCAGTCCGAGGAGTCAATTGACCCTTGTACTGCTGACTGTTTGTTTAACCACTTAAGGTGCTATAAACCCAAGTAATGAAGCCCCTTAAGGTGGTATATGGTAGAATGATGAACCCCCTCTGTGGGTGACTGGAGGGGGATGGTGGGACTGTGACACTGCTGTGATTGAACCATTAGTCGCTTGACCTCCCTCAGAGGAGGGAGACGTATCCTAATAGCAGTGGGGTCACTGGAGAAGGAGAAGAAAGAAAGAAGAGGGAGTGAACAAGACAAATTAAAACTGTGAAAAAAATCGTAATGCACAGGGTGGGGAGGGTTACTTTTAAATGTATTCCACTACAGATTACTGAATACATGCCCCAAAATGTAATCCGTAATGTACTCCATTGGATTACTCAAACTAAGAAACACATTCTAAATACTTTGGATTACTTTGTCTCGTATTTCCACAGCAAAAACAAATCTCTGTCCGTGCCCTGGCTGCATTTCCTCTTTTTTCTTTATTCAGGCCCCCATTAGCTACTAACTTAGATAAATTAACTATCAACTACTCCTCCTGGGGTCCACACGCAATAAAACAAACATAAACAAGACATATAACACCAATAAAAAGTCTCAATAAGACTGTGCTCAAGACAAGTTAAAGTCAAGGAAGAAAATAAACATCACAACACACCAAAATGCATTACATCTTTGTGGTTCAGTTCAGTTTACAATGTGTGTTTCTTTAAAACGTGCCTCACTGGGTGCTTCAATGCTAATTTTATGTATGTTGTTTCACATAGTGATGGCTTGATATATTAAAGATGCATACTGCATCTGTTTTTGGTTTTCTCTGCTATTGTCATGTGGCGGATGAACTGCACACACTTAAAAAAAATCTGTTTATGCTGCATGTGTGCCTCATTTGCATTTTACACTGTCACCGTGTCCTGTCAGTAAGCTAATGTCGCTTTCTGTCCGCACTTTGTTAAATATGCACTTCTGTTATCATGTGAATGAACCTATCAGCTGTGCTTTCGACTGGAGATGTGACTATCTGTTACAATCTGTTTCTGTTTGTACTTTTTAAACAGAAAATACATGTTTTATATTGTGATATTTACTGGAAATGACACGGCCAACAACAAGTGGGTTGTTATTAGCGATGGTCATTTACCAGAAACTTTTAGCTCCGTGGTGATCTCTGTCCAGCCAGCTGTAGTGAAATGAGGAGGTATCGATAACGTGCATTTCAACTTCATGAAACAGACGTTCCTTATCCATTGTGGATCTTACAAAGTGAGAGACAGGAATGAACAGAAACACAGATAAGCTCAAAACAATGCACTGTGATGCTCCTGGACAGTAAGAACATTCCAGTAAAAAACAATGCAATCAAACGGATGCTTGCTTGCATACAGTTAGGACACAGTGTTCAAGCAAATAAAACAAAACAAGTAATCCCTTTAAGTAATCTATCTTTAAATACAGTAACTGTATTCAGAATACCACCCATGCATAACTGCACCTGTAAAAGAATACACTGGCCAAGTCATTGTTTTGCAAGCCACATGTATGTCTAAAACAGTGGTGCAGCCATGGGGTCCAGATTTCTCCATTGTCATTAGTTCAAGGTCCACACTGTTTAATATATTCAGCGCCATACTTGCGTTTGGCCATCATGTTGTCAAGGTAGTTTGCTGTCTCTGTCAAGGAGCTGTCTGTTAGTCAATAACTCTACAGCAGGAAACAGCACTTCAAAATAAAAGTCAAAATAAGTGTGTTTTTTTACCAACTTGACATGTTGGCGAGTCACTTGCGGTCCATTCAGAGTGGACTCGCAACCCACCAGTTTGGAACTACTGGTCTAAAGTCTCTGCACTTAAATTCCAAGTCAAGTCCTAGGTCCTAAACTTTGAGTTTCGAGTCCTAGTCAAGTCATAATGCGCTCTCTGCCAAATGTAATGGTTTTTTAACACCAGAGGAATTATATATTCAATTTACAAAAAACATTAATGCTTTTAATATTTGTATTCATGAGAAGAAGTGGGGCTGAACTTAATCTAAAAAAATAGTGCTGATATTACACTTTTATAGCTTGTCTTTTTTTATTTAACTCATCTCATAGTAGAGAAATGTCTATTAGAGTATTCTTATTTTAAAGTGACATTTTGTGGTTGTACGTCTAGAGGAATTCAACAGATAAACATTAACATTGGTTGATTCAGGAAATGAAAGGAAATAAATTGACTTGAGACTTTTTAATCTTTGGGGGAAGGTGTCAAGTATTTTCAAGTCAAAAGGCATGTGAAGTCATGAGTCATTGTTGTTAAAGTGCAAGTCAAGTTGCAAATCTTTTTGATTTTGTCAAGTTGAATGTGTGTCTCGAGTCTGACTTGAGTCCAAGTTGTGTGACTCAAGTCCACACCTCTGTTAAATCTATATCACTGTTGCTTGCATTCTCTTACTCCCCAGCCCTGGTAATGCATAGTATATTTTTTAAAGTAAGCTTTTGAGTCTCTTTAGCAGTTTTTCGTAAGTTTGGCAGAAGATGTTTTAGGCCAGTTTTCGTCCCCAATAGCCTCCTAACTGCTACACTATCTAAAGCCCCAGTGATGAATGTATTCATAAAACATCAAATATCTGTATGAAAGTGAGAAAAAGAGCTTATAAATATGGACACAGTTTTTACTTTCCCAGATGTAATGCTAGATTTCTCTGGATGTGAATGCAGTGGAAGCCTGTGCTACATACAGCTACACGCTCTACCCTGAGCAGTGCTTGCTCCCAGCATAGTTTACAGTCTCGACTTCTTTCAATCCATGTCAGAAGATGAACCCAATTCTGAAATCCCTTTATGTTAATATTGCGCTTTGCAAGAGCAGACCTATTAATCCAGCTTTAACCGTATAAGTGCCATTATTCCCTTAATAAGATCACTGGCTGCGCAGTATAGGATTAAATACTTATATCATAACTGACACTGTCATTTCCTGCGGATGAGAGTGGCTTGCCTCTCTGGCTGTCAGTTCCGCGTTAAGAATCCTTGAATCTGCTGCCAGTGCTGCGCTGAGGCCTGAGCGCTGGTAATGGATGTGGGAGAGTGAGGGGAATAAAAGCGGGACCCGTGGGTTGCTCCTCCTGCTCCTCTCTTCTTCGCCTCTCTCAATCTCATTCTCTCTTCCTTCTCTTAACCTCCCCCTTTCTGATCGCTTCTCTTCTTCTGTGAAGTGCTGCAGCATTATGGCGGCCCTCTTCAGTGCTCAAGGTGGTGCTCTTTAATCTGGCCCCTCTCCTCTTGTTCTTAATTGGCAGTTGGATGCTGTTGGGTTGCAGTGCGTAGTGGGGGAGCCATGCACCGCTAGGCTGCTAATACTGTAGAACCTCTGGCGCCAGCACAGCGGCATTTTGCCAGATTCTCAGTGAGAGACATTAATGCAGGAAAGAGCATTTTAGTGAACTGATGACCAACACCCTCAGTGGTGAAATCATAGTTGCATATAGCTGAGGCTGAACATGGAGAGCGTTCTCACACTCGGGGCCTAAAGAGAGTGAACAGACTGTGTGGATCAGACTGAGTGAGCTTGATTTGAAGAATGTGCTCAGGGCTAAAAGTAAAGTAGATTCTGAGTAAGAACCTGTCTACACGTATACAAATATGTTTTGAAAGCAGACATTGTCCACATGACCTTCGTCTTAACAAAATATCTCCATCAGCACTAGAATTTAAAAATGACTCCAAACACCTGCCAGTCGTTAGCTGTCTTCCTGCAATTTCCCCTCGTTGCAAACGTAGGTGAGTGTACAAGCTATGTTACCTTTTCCAAGACACCTACTGGAGATCTCATCACTGTTGACTCTCCTTTGAAACAAGGATAAAGGAGCTCACTCAAAGACACAGAGGATGCTCTGGACATGCAAAAGTTTTCTGACCGGCCCTGATCCAAAGCCATCGTTTCTGGGGGACTATAAACCTCAGACGCTGAGGTAGACCAAATAACATTTGGCGCAGCAGCTGCCTCAGTTTGTCTGTGAAGTGGTGCAGCAGTATTAGGGCTCATTCATGCTCAATGTTATATATGTATACGGACACAGATGGAGCCTTCTGTCCGTACTTACAATGCTGCCTTCATTAAAAGGTATATTATTACAACTGCTTCCACCTTTGCTGTTTATTGTTGTGCGGCACTTTTGACTCTGCCCTTTAGTGCCATCTATGTATTGCTTTCATCATCAAGGATGCATGGACGTACGTGAGCAGTAACATTTACAATTTTTAAGTGAACTTATAAATTTCCGTATCTGAAGGGAGTATAAATAAGCCTCTAGGTCTAATGCTAAGTAATCATTAGACCAAGAAGTGCTAACAAAATATAAACAAACCGACAGTCTGCCATTGGTATTGTTTCTGGCGCATGCTCATTACACAGAGCAACAATGGGCATGTGCAAATTTAGGAGACAGTGTCATCATTTCCCAATCACCCCATTTCACACGTTGAAACAAATACACAGTAGTTTTAAGAAATCTACACCTTAAGCCCCTTTCCCACTTGACAAAAAACCCACTAACATCTCGCTTTTGTCTTTAGTGGAAAAGGTTACAATAGTCATTCACTTCCGGGACAAATTACTCTGAAGTAGTCACAGGTATTTATCGACTCCAGCTCTGATAGGCCTTCGATCGGCAGTGATGAAAATACAACATCCGGGCAGATAAGCTAATTTAAGCTCCTTTGCTGGTGTGATGCAGTGATGGTCTGAAACAAAATGCCATCCATCTCTCTCCAGGCAGCACTCAAACATCGTTCAAAATTTAATCTGTACTGAGTTTGAGAGAGAGACTGAATGAGTAAGAGATATTAAAAACATTTTTCACCGTCCTCCATACCTCTTTCTACTATTTACTAACCTGTTTTCCAGCCCATCCGTGACATTGAACGTGATGCACCACACAAAAAAGAGAAAGCTATACTGCAAAGCTTTGGTCTACTGGCAGTGGGAAAACAGTCTATTGCATATTTGAAATTAGTTTTCCCACGTTTGAAAAACCCTCATACACAATTTGGGTGGGAAAAGGGTATTAGAAGGCATTTAAATCTCTGTTTTAATGACCTAAAACCCAGTTTGTGTGTGGACAAGAGGTCAAAACATAAAGGATAATATCCTTTTTCAAACATATCTGTATATATGTAGACAGGGCCTGAGGCTATATAGTATTGTAATACAGAAAAGACTAATACCAGGTCAGGAGGCCAGCTGACCTTTGTACATGTCAGTTCAGATGTCAGGCCCAGGGTTATGGGTCATGTCTTTGTGGTGGAGCTCAGCCCTTGAACTCAGCTCCACATTTATCCTCTTTACCCAGCATGCCAGGAAGCTTTCTCCAGAGACCCTCTTAATTTTGCCCTCAGAGTAAGACAGATTTAGTTTGAGAACAGAGAGAGGAGCAGGGAGAAGGAGAGAACAGGAGAATGAAGGAGGCTGGTGTTGATACAACCCATGACGCTGGTTAATGTGCAGCTTGGAATGCAGACAGAAAGCCTGCGTTGCCTCCTCCATGGGAATCCATTTCTTTATAAAAAGAACAGACAGAGCTGAATTTAAAAACAGATTTTTGGGGAACTGTGCGAAAGGAAGAGGTTGGGATTTCTTCATCCACGGTGTCCATTTGCTCGTACACCATCTACCTCTGAACTCACACATCTGGCGATGTGGAAGGCAAATGCAAGCAGATTTACACCCATAATGCCCAGTAGGTTTTAGGTGTACAAAGCTGATCTCCAGCTCCTCCCTTTTCCCGCGCCTTCTACGTGAACTGACTTCCTCACCATGTGTGTGGGTGTTCAGAACATGTGTGTGTGTGTATGTGTGTGAGTGTATGAAACATAACCAGGGAGGGAGAGAGAGTCTCACATCTGCTCCAGACTTTTATTCTTATATCTGCTTATAATAAATCTGCAGCTCGTTTTTTCCCCTCTTCCAAGTTTTAACATCTCCTCTGTTTCTGTTTGTCCATCTTTTGCAGAGGACGAAAGTTCAGGCACGCCTTACCACCGTGAGAGGCGCAATGCCATCAGCTCCCAGGCCCCGACGCCCGGTGGCCCCGACAGGAGCGTGAGTGAGGAGCCCTCCACCTCCACAGAGGAACGCCCCTCCCTGCTCAAGAAGGAGCTGCATGGTTCCCTGCCCCACCTGACTGACCATGCCCTGCCGTACCGAGGCACTCTGTTTGCCATGGACCCCCGCAACGGCTACCTAGACCCACACTACCGTAAGTCTACAAAAATAGTTGGCATTGTTTTGTTTTTTATAGTGAAAAAACATGTAGAATTTATTAAAGGAATACTTCACCCCCAAATGACCATTTGTATATCAGTTACTCACTCACTGTTTTATGTTAAATTCATGAAGTGAAATTTGTTTTTCTCGCATGCCTCCAGTGAACGAAGAATCCAAAAACTGCGGAAATTCTTGATGAGTTAGAGTTACAGGTGACCCTCACACAACTCATGCAGTATAGTCCAAGTCTCATTTATCATATGCTCAGTACTTCCCAAACAGACAACCATTTCCGAATGGACAGAGAAATTATTTATGCTCTCTTCAAAGCCAGACTCCATTGACAAAAAATGTAATTTTACCTCGCTAAACATGGTAGGTGCTGGTTTACCGCTGCCTTGATCAATTAGTGTGTTTGTGTTGTTGTCTGACTTTGGTATTTTAAAGGGTTAGTTAGGATTCACCAAACTGCTGATTGAGGCAGTGGTAGACCAGCAACTCCTGTGTTCAGCGAGGTAAAATTGATGCTTTTGTCAATGGAGTCTGGCTTTGAAGAGGGCAGACATAAGTTTTACTTTCCATTAAGTTTCTGGTTGGAAAGGGCTGTCTGTTTGGGAAGTAGAGCATATGACTGGATAAATGAGACTTGGATTATAATGCATGAGTTGTGTGAGGAATTTAAACAGATGTTTTTATTTTGTTGTTAAATGCGGTCTCCTAGAACTTCAGTTCATCAAGAATTTCTGCAGTTTTTGGATTCTTCGTTCACTGTGGAGGCATGCGAGAAAATACTGCACAGATTCAACGTAACACGAAACAAGTTATCGATGTACAAATGGTCATTTCGTGATGAAGTATTCCTTTAAGGAAAGAAACTACACAGCTCAAGGACATATTCGTAGCACCCTAGCGCTGAGGCCAAGTTTGTCTCTATACTGTAGGTGAGAGGCAGGACTGCCAGATGCTTGATTAAGTCTGACAGATTAGCCTCTCTCTTGCGCTTGCACATACACACACACACACACACACACACACCTTTGTGAACACATGCACGCACACTTGTCTTGTTTTGCGCCTGGGAAGTTAGTATGGGGAACGGCCAGCGTAGCTTCTTAATTCCCTCATTAGGGGCCTGTCTGAACACAGTACTCTGCTTTCCCTCATCAACACACACTTCAAAGCCCCAAAGCAGCGCCGCGTCAAACCTCACCACCCCCTACTCTGCCTCTTTCTCTCCCTCTCTCCCTCTCTCTCTCTGGGACTCAGAGACTGTGTGAGAGAAAGGCGGCGGGAGAGAGAGAGACTAATGGAGATGAAGCCTGAGAGATTGAGGTGAAGGGAGAGCTGTGGCTTGAGCGAGATACTGAAGATAATTTGAAAAAAAAAAAAGGTGAGATAGACAGTAGGAGTTAGATGAAAGCGAAGCTGTGTGAGTACGTGGAAAGAGAGAACAGGAGATAGATGATTGGGGAGTAAGAGGCTGATTAGGAGGTTAATTCAGCGGCCACTGTAGCCAGGACTTAGCCCGCAGACAAGGATTTGATGTGATAGCTTGTTTAGTTTGGTTAAATTGGCTCTGAATTGGGGCAGACAGAGTGGGACAGAGCGATTTTAATCCAGTGGCAGTAATGAAAAGTCTAGTGGACCCCAACCATGTACTGTAACTCTATTTATTCAGCCACTTCATTAGCTACTGCTCCCCTCGTGCTTGGGTGCCCGAGAGTCACCAAGGTGCCTCTTTAAGTGAAAGGTTACTCAAAACCAGGCAATGGTGCCGTGGACAGGGCCCTCGAGGGCAGAACATTACTGCCCATTACATCCTGACCTAACTCAGCAACACTGCCACTTCTCATTTGATGTGTGTGTGTGGGTATGTGTGAAGGAGCTCTGGAGGTTCCAGACCACTGAAGCCTAGGGAAAGAAGTAGGGAGGGAGAGGGGAGGAGGGGGGGTCACTCCGAGGCTTGGGGTCATGTGGAAAAGTCACAGTCTGAAATGGAGAGTTCAAAAGCAGCAGGAAAAGTCAAAAGGGCCGTAGAGCTTCAAGAGGCTTTCTTTGTGCATTGGGGCTCAAGAGGCTGGAAGGCTGCAATCATACAAGGCAGAGTGGAGCGAAGCACAGTGATGCTTGCTGGGAAGCTGTAGGCATGATGAACATAGATTTGATCCTCCTCCTGCACTGCTTCTTACACATCTTAATATATAAGTCTTAAGTGTTGGTGTCATGATAAAAAGTCTGAACTAAATAATCAGAAAATTTGTAGTTTATCGAGCTAAAATGAGAAATATTTGCTAGTTGCAGTTTTATTTAAGGTTTTCAGCGCTTGCCAAGTCAAAACAGACAATTTATAGACATCACTTTGGGCTCAGGGAAATCATGAATGCCATTTTTTAAAACAATCGTCTGTCATTTTATGTACAAAATCTTTGATCAATCAACTGAAAAAAAATCTTAATAAATGATAATAATTGTTAGTTGCAGCTTTAGTGTCAGTAGATGAATGTAAGACCTGCACAAAAAAAGTTAAGTCTCGATTTGCTATAAGCAATAGTGGAATCTAAGTATATCAACAAGAGTATTGTACTTAAGGAATAGATCACTGGCAAATTACCATTTGTATATCAATTACTCTCCCGTGTTACATTGACTTTGTCAAGAAAACTTCATTTTTCTCACATGTCTCCACAATGAACAGAGGATCCAAAAATGGGGAAAATCCTTAATGAATTAAAGTCATAGGGGTCCGCATTTAACAACAGCAAAACTATACTGTCACACAACTCATGCAGTGTAATCCTGTCACACAACTCATGCAGTGTAATCCAAACACATGCACTTTCGTTAAAACATTACAATTTAAAACATCCAAACAGTCTCATGCACGGCCGAGTAGCATACCTGGGCATCTGCGTGTGTTGGAACTCTGCTTAAGCGCAGATGCATGCTCAGGCACACTCAGATTATGCAACTATTATGCAAGTGTTTTAAATTGTAACGTTTTTAAAGTATTGCAGTAATAGTTAGAGTTGTGTGAGAGTTTGTAAGCAGATGTTTAAATATAATTTTACTGTTGTTAAATGTGGACCCCTATGACTTTACGTCAAATAATGTTTTTGAATTCTTCGGTCATGGTGAAGGAATGCAAGAAAAACTTCTTCAAGAATTCAAGGTAACACGCAGTGAGTAATTGATACTCAAACGGTCCATTTGCAGGTAAAGTATACTTAAAGATAAAATATTTTAGGTACTTTACTTGAGTATTACCATTTTATACTACTTTCTGTTTCAATTCACAACTAATGAAATTATGATGTATTATTAAAGGTTAAGCTACCAAGCTGTATAATGTTATTGAAATAATCCCCACCTTTACCATTAAAGTGATACACATTAATTAACATTAATGTGTCACATTATTGTGAAATGGGCTATCCTGTATAATGAGTACTCTAATTATCTTTTAATGCCAATATTTGTATCCTTTGCTTGAGTCTGATTTTGAATGCAGGACTTGTACTTACAACTGAAGTATTTTTACACTGTAGTATAGCTACATTTACCCAAGCAAAAGATCCGAATACAACTTCCAAACACTTGCTATAAGGAGAAATAACACTGGTTTTGACTTAAAAAACAAAGTCTGAAAGGCTTGTAGTGTTTTTCATTGATGTCGATTCTCTGATCCTGACTCTGCTCAGGAGGACTTATGATCTAAGATGAGAGCATTGCTGTGTAAAACACCTCCTCCTGGCCCCAGGTGTTGAGGACATGGGGTGTCCCTAAAGGCAGCGGTCCCATTCTGTCTGATTGAACCCAGTACCAGAGCTCAATCCCCATGAGCTCCAGCGGTCTGAGGGGTCAGCAGAACGAAAGGGTTCCCCTTAAAACCTCCGCTTCCCCTCTCTCCCTCCCTCAGCTGCTTTGAACCAGAAGCCTGTAGCGTCTGTCGCCACTCCTGCGCCACAAGGTGTAAAAAGTCACCGGCTTCTGTTCTGGTTTCTGGTTCCATACACACATGAACACACACACACACACACACACACACACACACACACACACACACACACACACACACACACACACACAGCTCTTACTCTACCAGCGGTAGTCCCTCTCTATGAGGGCTTTGTCACCTCCTAAATTCATCCCAGGTGTGTGCATGTGTGTGTTTGTGATGGAGAGGGGGCCCTAAGCCTTTGTGCTGTGCTTGCATAGTGTGCCACGCCACGCAGCAGACAGCCAGGTAAATCCGATTACTCTTAGCGCTGCTGTGTGTCAGTGCTTAATGTGCCTAAATGCGACGGCACCTGCAGCCTCCCCACACCTGGTCACTGGATCGTTAACGTGCCGGCGATGCTCTGGGAGGCGTGGGAGGTGGAACAACGAGAAGCGAGCAAGGGGGGTTTATCTTTGGGGGCCTGTGCTCCCGGTAAATCTCTGCTATTCACCCAGACTTGTGATCTCCCACTCCTCTTATGTCCGTGGCCTAAGACTGTGTTTACTCTGGTTTTTACACCCACTTCAGCGCAGAAAGGCAGAGGCACTAAGGAAACATTGCCCCTATTGTTAGCATTAGCTAATGTGCTGGTGATGCCTGAGTCTTAGCCGCTTTTCTTGGGCAAACACTGGATAAGAGTCCACATCCTTCTTACCACAACACTAATACATGGGGCTTTGCTGCGGGATAAGAAGAAAGGATTGAGATGAGGATTAATGAGGGAGAAGTCTTTTTTTAAGATCTTAATTGTGTAGAAGTGTGAATGGGATGCGCGCCGCCGACATCTGTTTACATTGTGCGCTGATTAGCCGGTCAGTGGTCCTGCAGCAACAGTGAGCCCACTTGCTGGCGAAGCATCTCTGCTTCCTCCGAGGGGATCTTCTTCTTTAAAGTGTCTCTTTCTTAAACACTTGCCCTTCTTTGCCAGACTAAACACATCCATGGAGGGACTTAAAGCACATCCTTTTCAGTGGCTCTCTTGCAAATGTTAACTGAAACGCCCCAGAATGTTTAGTGAAGCCAAGGCAACTGAAGGAAAGTACATTTTACCAGCTTTAGAGACAATGCTTAAGTATATTGGCACAGAAGTTATTTAAGTTTTGTACTGTATTTGTGATACAGTAGGTCATTGAGAGGAGCAGACACGCCACATGAAGGCCCAGTCCCAATACACCCCTTGCCCCTACCTTACCCCTCCGTTTTACTTGTTCACATCTAGGGAAAGAATTTGCAGATTCTTGTTGGCAAGCAACAAAAGAAACCTACAAATGTATTTTCTTCATTAATAAAGATTTGAAGATTACAGTAACTATTGTACTATCTTAGTTTAACGTCATTTCCATGTGGTATGGTCCTTTCCTTCCTAACAAGCTGAGGTGAGACCAAGTCACAAGTAAGTCTCAAGTCTTTGTATTCAAGTCCCTATTAGTTCAGAGTCAAGTCCTAAGTCAAGGCTGCCCAATCCCAATTCCTAAACATTGAATTTGGAGTCCTAAACAAGTCATTATGCACTCTTTACCATATGTAATGCTATTTTAACAACAGAGGAATAATATATTACATTCACATTAATCATAAATTATTTAACAAATAAGTATTTAGGCATATTTGTTCAAACAAGTGCAACCGAACATCATCTTAAATTAGTAGTGCAGACATTGTACTGTCAGAGCATATAGCACCGTTAACCAGTACCAAAACAGATTTTTATGTCTCTGTCCTGTCATGTATTAAACTCATCTCATATTGGAAAAATGCCTCAAGTCCAAGTGAAGTCACAACTTATTGGTGTCAAAGTCCAAGTTGAGTTGTAAGTCTTTTTTTATTTTTTCAAGTCAAGTCTAAAGTCTGCCTTTTGACATATTTGCATGCCCCTTCTCTCCTTGATGGGATTGCATTTGACGCCTGAAACTTATCTTAAGTCCAGCAGTGAGGTTGCTGTACTTGTTGCTGCTCCGCTAATAGCAGTGCAGACTGGCAGGGTAGGAGCGTGGGCTGCTAAAGTTAGCCCACAGAGCACCGCTAGTGGCCTTACATGAAGCAGTGTTCTTTTTATTTGCTGACTTGTTTGAGTGATTGATAGCATGAAACTTAAGATGAGGACAAATTAAGAGCATCCTGACAACTGCTACAGGGTGCCAAGAGCCCACATGAGAAATCACCACAGCAAAAGATAGCTTATTTGGAATGCCCGGCAATATTTGTCACGTCTTTAAATGCCAGCATCAACGACTAACAATGACATATCAAGGTCTTGAAGCGTTGTCCCATTTCATAGAGGAAGATTTCAAACACTACTCCATGTAACTCGGTTCTGATGGGCAAGATGGCACTTGAATACTAGGGGTAGGGAGATTGGGAAGTGTGTCTCCAGGCTGTGATGGCTGCCTATCAGTCCAGTAGTCTTTAGGTTAGCTCCTTAAAAAAATCTAGCCCAGATCTGGCTGCCAGGGCCTAATCCCCACACCAAAGCCTTGCTGTCCTTGACTGATCTCAGAAACCATGCCTGCTAAGCTAGAGGCAGTGGAGGTATGGATCTCTTGGCTGAAGGATTCCTTCACATGTATCACAGTAACCCTGCTCGCTGAGCCTGGCCAAAGGTGACCGCTACCTGGATCACACTGGTCCTGTGTACTGGGAAAGCTTGCGGGGAACACTGAGCCACGGCGTAAAACCCGTCCTGGGGTTTTATGATGTGGTGGGGGCAGTGGGGGTCCAGTCACAGGGGTTAAACTCTAAACTGCTGTGCCGGGCTGATCTCAGGTCTACTGGGCCGTAGCACGCCAGCCGCTGCCCCGGCGTCAGTCTGTCTGCCTCAATATCAAAATGCAGCTGACCACTGAACTGAATGAGCAAGCTGTCACCAAACTGAACGTGATCCGCACAACAATGGCCTTTCTGCTCTCCACAGTTAATTACAGTGCTTTCGGTTCGTATGGACTTCACAGGACCTCTCCATATGTCTTAAAAGAGCGAGAGCGGCAGAGAGAGTAAAAAAAGAGCCATTATAAACTGGTGTGTGTTCATAGGTGGGGAAAAAAGTTACAAACAGAGTACTCTTCAGTATTCACAGTCAGAGAACAAACTTTCTGGCCTCTTGTTGGTTCAAACATGACAAGTACTGGCTGGGTTCAAACATCCCCCCCCCCCCCAAAAGAACCAGGGAGTACAGAGGAGAGCCTGGGGTGAGAAGACACGTGCCTGTTTCAAGGGTAAGTGTTTGTCTTTGTGATTGTTTCAATATTGGCTTTTTGAGTGCGGTGGCACGATGTAGTCCCCCAGCGGTGTGCCGGCACAGAGAAGCCTGGGGCACACTGCAGGCAATGGAGAGGGATCCCTTCCACCCACCTCCTTTCATCAAGAAAGAACAACATGGGCTCGCGCTCTGCTGTGGCCCCTTGGTCCAGCGCACCAGGGATAATCAGATGATCCCCTTTTATACAGCTTATTAGAGGCATCTCATGCTGTAAGATAGGCCATATTCTCACATGCATGTGCCCCTTTGTAGCGCATGATGATTTAAGGGGGTTAAGCAGAGTTTGAAGTGCTACGAGAATGCACTTTCATACCATCTTAAGGTCATGTGGTGCTCTTACCACAAAGCCGATGCGTGTGAACGGAATATCTCCAAATAATGGCAGTTCTTATTAACAATGACGAGATTAAATGTGAAGGGGCTAAGAAGAATTAAGAAGAATTTCCGGAGAACTTAAGATGTTCAAAGAAGAATACTCAGCATTTCTCGGTATCATCCTCGCAACATCTGTCAGTGTGTTTTTACTTCCTTTCAAATGAGATTGGTTAATCAGTCAAGTCACAGAGGCGAGTCGGGAACAATAGCACTTTGCTGATGTTGTGAAGGCTTAAAATGAAGATTTGCTGCATCTTGTCCATCCAAAAGGAGAATCAACTGCAACAAACACCACTGGCAACAATAACATTAAGCACTATACTATAAAACAACAAGGCTAAATGCTCATGGGGGCTTCTCTTCAGCCTGAGCTTTTTCTCTCCTCCTTAAGTTACCCTGTAGTCTCCAGTAGGATAATCACCTCTGTGTGCTACGGGAGAATCAGAGTTATTTCATGCCTTTCTTCATGTTTGCTTCCCGTGTATCCAAATCTCATCGCTCTTTTTTTTTTTGTATTTGCATTCCTCTCACATCGTGGCAAAGATAAGCGCCCTTATCCCTTCAGCCAACAACCCGTATCTTGCTCTCGTCTCTGGAGGGTCGCAAGTATATATTGTTCTACACGAAGAGGAGGCTGATGAACACAGTGTAATTAAAATGTTTCTAGCAGCCTGGTGAAATGTAAGATATCACAGGAGAAAAGAGGAAGGGAGTCAGGAGTCTGAGGGTAAGTGAGACAGAAGGGTAAGAAAAAGAGAGAAGAGCCAGAGAGAGTGGAGAAGAAGGAGGAGGAGGAGGGGTGGTGTAACAAAGCAGAAAATGAAGAGAGACATAAAAGAATGGGAGCTCAAGGAGGTCAGGCCCATCACAGGCTTTAGTGTTGCCTTTAAAGATGCCTGGGACAGGTGGCAGCTCCAGACAATCTCGCACCACAGAGCAGCATCCTCTCAGGAGGAGATAAGGGATTCCTCCATCCAGGCACCCTCATCTCCCTCCTCCTCCTTCACTCGCACTCTCCACCTCCCTCATGCCCGCCCGCCTCCCCTTCCTCCCGTCTCGGGGTTCTCCCAGACAGGCTGCTTTGATGTGGCTCAGTGTGAGCGGGCAGCTGTAGGCCACGGGGCTGCAGCAGCGCTGCTGGGCCACTGGGCTGGCGGACCGTTGGGAGCCGACTCGAGCGCGGCTCAATCAGTGGGGCTCTCCGGTGCCCGGCACTTTCAGGTCTCATTAAAGCGCTCCGGCAGGGTTAATCCTCTTTAAGGTTTACATGGGCCCCAGTTTGTCTCTCTGCCCAGGCTGAGGGAACCCCTGGGCGCCACCTGCGTGACAAAGACTCAAATCACTGTGACACAAGTTCCCTCCGTCTGTTGCCTCACTCCTCCACTCCCCTTGTATGTTCTCCTCTCTGTTTCTGTATGGCTCTCACTTGCCTTCCCCTGTGCATTCTGCCTCTTTTTTCACTCCCCTTCCCTTGATAGTACCTAGGCCTGGTTGTAAGTCTTTTAGGATTATTTGGGTGGAATCTGTTGACAGGGGTGCAGTAAATGGATTACAACTTTGTCCTTGTTTTTGGGATGCTGTGAGGAGGGAAAGGGGAGAGATCAGGAGGATGCGCTTTGAATAATGAGAGAGGCAAAGAAAAAGAGATAGACAGACAGAGAGCAGGATTAACTGAAAGAATTAGGAAGACGATGCAACAGCGAGAGAGAGGGTGAAAGAGAGGCTAAGGTGACAGCAATGCAAAGAGCACAGAAAGTGGAAAAGGGAAAGAATCGGAGAGTTCCAGCTGTTGTTGCACTCATAAGACCTAATTGGTCCAGAAGCGTCGACCCCTGTCTGGCCCTGCAGAGCCCAGCAGCCATTTGTCTGATTGCTGTGACACTGGGCTTTGTCTTTGCTCTGTGACACACAGTTTCCTCCATTAGCCCAAATAATGGGTGCGTACCTCCAGAGGCCTGCACAGACTTTGTCTAATGTCTGTTGGTGGAAAATGGAGGAATAGACTTACAGTACAGGGGGAAATACCATTTGAATGTAAAACATATTAAAAGACTGTACTGGTGGATTCAAATGTTAAGCTTGTAAACTTAAAGTCACCAATGCATGATTTTCCAAAGGATACAACTTATCCTCAGATTGATTTCCCACCTTCCAGACAGCTACTGGTTTCCACTAATTTGAACACATTTGAAAATGAGCTTGCAACCTGCTGGAGACAGATCATCCAGAACATTTTGTTGCCAATTATGAACTCAACCCGTTTCATGAACTTAAAAGATTTTCCAAAATTTAGATTCCAGACTTGCTTCTCAAACTGCAACTATTGTTGCCTGGGCGCAGACATTGGAAACTGCCCACTGCACTGAGTTAACTGATTCACCTGCGTATCGAATCAGTGGTTTCTTGGTCAAAATAAACAACAACACAACAATGCCAGTTTCAGGTTGAGGCTTAGACATGATTTTTGCATCGAACGTCCGTGCACACGGTTCTATTCGTAGACACAGTTTAGAGTCCGTGTCAGCACACAGCAGTAAACCTGAGAGCTGGAAAGTGAGCTTGATGTGCTCCTTCTGCAATTGTCGGGTGAAACTGAAACTAAGAAGATGCTGCTGGGTTTTGAAGTGAATGTCTGTCGAATATCCAACTTAAAACTAACTTCACTGCTGATGCAGTGGCTGCAGATGGCTTGACTGTAGTGTTTTGGACTGGAATGCTCAGTCAGTGCGCTTGCTATGCATACAGTCCACAAGAGTCACATAAAATGGGCTGCACTCGGACGTCTGCATAAGATTTGTGTGAACCCTCAGTGGATGGCAAAATTTATGTCACATGGACCAAAGCAGACCCTCCCAAGCATGTAGAAACTATGTTTTGGTCCTAAGGCTAACTCTAACTCTGTATGGTTTATGGGCTAGGGAGGCTTTCCTAAATCGGCATGTCTTCTCAGAACCTCCGACATTATAATATGTTTTTACTTCGTTCCGCACCACTCTGAAAACCTCAGCAAAACAGGTATGTCAGCGACACATCACTTTTGACTTAAAATGACTGTAGGCAAATACATTGGTTTCTGTTGATATAAGGGAAGGCGTATAAGGGAAAATCAAATCCCCTTCCCCATAAAAATGAGTTAGAGTGGACACAATGTCAGACTGAAGATGGGAAGGCAGTGACAATTCTGTCTAATATAGGGCAACAA
This sequence comes from Cephalopholis sonnerati, assembly GCA_019142605.1. Lineage (NCBI taxonomy): Eukaryota > Metazoa > Chordata > Actinopteri > Perciformes > Serranidae > Cephalopholis > Cephalopholis sonnerati. The sequence goes on along the minus strand of JAGQAX010000021.1, from coordinate 15,124,354 downwards.
CATGCAAAACCTTAAATCACTGGATTTGAGGTTTTGCCGCAACATTAATGCGTCGCTTTTTGGCAGTTCACCCTGAAATCTCGGACATCGGACTGCCCTTGAATGCACCACTGAGGAGAATTTTGAAACCGGACCCTTCTTTTAACCACATTAGCATGTGATAATACAAAATTCTGACATAAAAATAAAGGTGACAGAACACTCACTGTGATGGATCACCACTCTGAACCGAGATTAAAGTCTCTGCAAGTTCATAGCGAATTCAAATACAGCATACGAACTGAGAACAATGGCAACATGGAAATGTAATTTTGTGAACAAAATTACATTAAAAATAACCAGCTTTGGTCAGTGACCTCTCAGCATGATTCAGAATTGAGAAGCTGTCGAGTTTCCCAAAGCAGTGTCCAGCCCAGTGTGTTATTATAATGCAGGTGTATTAGCCTCACAGTCTCTATCACACAGCCACATGCAGTTTTAGTATCACCTGCACAGGGGCTCAGCGAGGATATGTGACACGGGGCTGTAGAGGGTCAGTCTGTCACAGGGTAGCCTGATACAGCTGTGGCAATCATGAACACTGTCACTGATATGACCTTGGCTCGTATATAGTTGTTGCAGTAAATCCGAATAATTTATCATAATACATTTAAAGAGAGTCTTTAAAAAACAGATTGCGGGCAAAATATTTCCTCTGTGCCCCCAATTCCTAAATAAAGATCTCAAAAAAAGATCAAACCCTTAAGCGGCCTTGTATTTGAGTAGAATAAATCACACAGGGGGGAGTTGAAGCAAAATAAATGTAGCAAAGTCCTGGTGAGTTAACCTGAGGTTTAAATCAACTCCCCTCTCTCTGAGAGGTATCGTTGTTTGGAGAGGAGGAGATAGACAGATGTGAGAGATAAAGAGAGAGAAGGGGAAGGAGGTGCAGCGCAGTGTTTCAGCTACTAAACTGCTGTGTAAATCTCTCCCCAGCTGGGTGGGGGAGAGGAGGCTGGAGGGTGGGGTAGGGTACAGAGGGTGCTGGAGCAAGAGGGGGGAGAGGAGGGCCAACGCACAGCGCTTTGTTCTGCTCCCCAGCTTATCCCAATCTGGAGAAATTCACCAAATGTAGGAGATAGATTGGCGCTCCGCAGAGGCCTCGTGAAATAACCTTCACTCCCTGATCCACAGTGGGATACAGGGAGGGAAGGGAGGCGGGGAAGGGAAGAAAAAATGGGGTATAGCTGGAGCTGGATGGTGCTGGGGGCCCCTGGTAGAGCAGTGTGCGTGCTTAGCTCCACTCTGTAGCAAGGCAAGGGTCCTCGCACTGGCGTGCAATTTGTTAAGATTGACTCGGCCCTGTAAATGTCTTGCAGATGCTGGAGTTCCATTAAGATATTTGTGTGGCTTACAGAGGAGGAAGGGGGTAGAAGAGCAAGCTGGTTGCTTAAATAAGGGTTTCGTACTGTATACTATTCCAGATAAATGGATACATATTTTCCAGGGGACACTTATCTGTAAAAATTTGAACTTTTAGATAAAGTTTGGCAGGAAATTGTTGCATGCCAAGTGGATGGTGTGCTGCATAGTGGTTGAATGAAAAATTGTCCTAAACTTAAGTTTGTAAATATTGGCACAAAGAGATAACCCGCTTGAACATTGAGCCCCAGTGCAAATATGCACAGACTTGTAGAACCGTGAAGAGAACAGATTGGCATTGACCGACTTGTTCAGTCTAGACAAACAAATTACTCCTGACAGCGAGTAGCGATGGAATGTATACTCGAACAGAGAGCCTGTTTATCGCGCATAGCTGACGTTTCTGTTTTTTTTATGCCGCTCACTTTCTCTTCTGCTGTTCTGTTTTTTCTTTTCCACCATGTTAATTACATTTACCCACAGAAAGACTGTTTGTGTTAAAGGGTGTGAGAGCAATTGAGCAAGAGAGAGCGTGAAACAGAGGAGAACACAGCGGAAGAGAGAGGGAAAAAAATCTATTGATTTACAGAGGAAGGGCAGAGTGTGATCTGCCAGCCTCGCGTTTATGATGAATGGCAGAGAGATTGGCAAGGCAACACTTAACATTCTTCTGTTATTTAACCTGCTTTCTTCTCCCTCCTTCTTACTATTACTCTTTGCTGAATAAAAGCTTCCTCTGTTCTAGCGCCTGAGCATCACGTACAGTAGAGAAGGCTCTGCACAGCGAGAACATTAGGCTAATTTATACAGCGGTAATTAGGCCATTAGACCTGAAACAATCTGGGACCCGTAATTAAAGCAAAGCGCTCCAAAAGTCAACAGCAACTCCCATTGAGCTTAGCTAAACAGTCTCCGAAAGTGTTATTTACATGTCCAAACAGCTTGAGGTCTCAGTGTAAGCAAACATGATGAGAGACGGGGTGTGAAGGGACTGATCAGAGGGAGAAGTCGGCTTCACAAGAGAGCCAGCTTCCAAACTACTTCAACTGCACGGGGCTTCTCCATCGCTTCTCTTGCCAGCAGATAATTGTAGAGAAGCTCAGTGTCATGTTTTCAGAGAGAAGTTGTTTTAGAAGTCAGAGAGCACAGGCATGATAAATACTCATAGTCATGCCTGTTAGCCGATATGTCTCATCTGTGTTTAATAACAGAAAAAAAACCTTAGATACCTTCATTATTAGGGCGGTCCCAAATGTCATTTTTGAAGCTTCAGTGATAATTACCCACGAATATTCAAAACTGTGGTTGATTAGCATATTCTTAATGCTAATCAACCACCTGACCCAGGTAGGACTTCATGCTGCTCTGTGTGTGTGTGTGTGTGTGAGAGGGAGAGAGAGAGTGATAAAGAGGGGGAAGAGAAGGTGGAAGGTGGACTATTGCACCCAGTGTTTCTCTAAGTTATTATCTTTTGCCACCTCATTTCAGTGTCCTGCACCAGTTTACTGCTGAAAAACAAACAAACACACAAGCAAAAGCATCAGCTGTGCGCTTTAGATTAAATTGGAGATGTAACCATTTAAAAGATGAAGAGTTCTTGCTGTCTTCCTACATTTTATATTGTGATAATTATGGGAAATGACATACAAAACAGCCAACAGCAAGGAGGTTGTCAGCAGTGATGGTTATTTACCAGAAACTTTCAGGTCTTCCTCCAGCCAGCTGCTGCCATTTTAAGGTTTTTGCAGTTAAAACGAGAAGGTATCGTATAAATAATTCCTCATTTGACTATGTGAATCAGTCCTTTCTCGTCCATTTCGGTGCTTTCAAAGCAAGCAACAAGAATAAATAAAAACATCAGACATATGTTCAGCTCAAAATGGCGTCACTGTGTCGCTTGCTGCTAGTTAGAACATTCCAGTAGAAAACAATGCAATCAAAGTCATTTTGTTGCTGATGCTTGCTGGCCCTGCCATCAGTGAGGACCAAATGGAAATAATTTTTACTAGACAGTATGACTGGAGAGATTTAAATATGTTGGGCTGCAGACTTTTCCGGTCAAAAACCAGTAATTACCAGATAACGGAAACCTTGGATTGGTCACAAGATGAACTGCTCCAAACTCTTGAACATAGGCAAAGAGTGTGGGTGTTAATTTTAAGAAGTCATAAGTTAAAGTAGTTGGAGACCACTACTGCAAGTATCTCAAGGTGACATTTCCAGGAGCAGGTATATAAACCCCAGTAAAAAAAAAAGGTTCATCCAGAGCTGCATTGTCCTGTTTTCCTGCACAGTAAAGTCATGTACATGTTCTTGTATTCATTTCCAGAAAGGAGTGACACAAGTTGCACACACATGCGCTCGCAAACACGCAAACAGACAAAGTCTGAAGCATCTTTCGCACGCTCTGCAAAGTGTTGCCGAGTTATGGTGCAACTGTGGGCCTCGCTGCAGACAAGCGTGCCTGAGCAGTGAGATCATGAGCGGGGTAGAGAGGTGGCATAATGAAATCTGGCAGTCACAGCCCCGGCACAGGCTTCATATGTTCCACATTAGCAATTCACAAACCTCTGGAGCAGGCCCCAGCAGCCCTTTTCTCACTCCGCCTTAGTCGCTTATGACAATCTGTCACTGGCTCTTTGTGCTCTTGCGGCGGAGCGTCGATGAGAAGTGCAGTGTTTATGGAAGAGCGTTTCGTCCTCGGCTGCGGGTGACACTCTGTTAGAGCGGAGTCGCTGAACCCTCACCAGAGGAGAGGAGGAGCCCAGGTTTAGCAGTCAAGACAATAAACTCGCAGCGCTGACTTGACAACAAAAGAGAAAGATGAGAAATTGTTTGAGTGTTATCAAAACTCAAATCAGAATTGTGAGTGACAGCTCAAATTCTCCCAAAGTATCACATCACTTGCGCTCTGAAGCACAGTGAAGATCCTTTGTGGTAAAACTGCCATTTATAAAAGGAGATTAACCAATAAGGATATTGCAAATGATGTGCTTTAGGCTTTATCCTCCCCTTGTCCTCCCCCTTCTTTTGAAATTATTCAAGTGTCCAATAAAGGACAAGGCAATTACCATCCTCTCTTTAATGAAGGGGAAGCTGGCTTTTGGTCCTGAGCACGGTGTGTTTGTGTTGAATTAGAATTAATGAGCCTGGTCAAAGTTTGCCTCTAATTGCCCTTTCATTAAGACCCATTTGTAATCATGTCTTAATGACTTCCATCCCGTCTCCTAAAAGAATAAAAAAAGGGAAAAATTTAAACCAAAAATGAACGCTGCTGCTCTGGAGTCATTAAAATGTTTGAGAAGAGCTCTGATGAATCGGTAGAGAGTTCATATTTCAGAAGATGCATCTCAAAAAAGTTTGCAAACTACGATATGCAGTTTTTCAAACTTTCAGCGTTTGATGACTTCTTTAATCCCTCTCACTTTGCCAGTTGTGGTTTACCAAATGCAACCGGGACAAAACCGTCGTGATTACACTTTCCTTAGGAATGCTGGAGCTGCTGTGGTGTGTGGCCGCAGTGGGAAGGTAAAAATTGTGACGCGTGTGCCGGCTTCCTATGTGCCTTCCAGCTGTATTAGAGAGACGAGTATACGACTGAATATCCAGAAGAGCAGGGGCAATTTAGTCCCGGAGTAAACAGTAAAGAGTCCCTACAGGAAACACTGGAGATGGATTGCAGGATGGAGTCCCCCCCCACTTTCTCCTTCGCCCTCTGTTCTTTGCGACTGTATACATTCTCTCCAGTGACACAGGGGCTGTTTGCCTCGCTAATGGAGAGCTGCGCTGGCGTAAAAGAGGTGGCAGGCTCTATTTAGATAGGGCCATGGTAAAGTAAACTTCAGAGTTGGATTTAAATAAACCTCGGCGGAATGGTTTGCCATGCGGCCACAGTGAGAGGAGGGAGGGAGGGAGAGAGTGATGAAGGAGGAAGAAAAAGAAAGGGTCGAGTCTAGGCGCAGGGCTGTGCTGAGTGAGGAGCTCCAGAGACATAAACATAGGGGGGATCTGGGTAATTCAATGAGGAGTGGCGGATGTGGGAATGTAGGTGTGTGTTGTAGGGGTGAAGGGGTGGGGTCTTTAAAATGATTTCACAGTTTGTAATCTCTACAGTCATTCCTCATTACCCAACAGGACAGAGGTTAAAGTTCCTGCAGTGTGGGCAGGGATCAGTAAGATTAGAGAACATGGAGCTTTTACTCCCATCGAGCTACAACACAGCACGGCAAAAACCTGAAGGTTCATTTCCGACTCTGACAGCCAAGGGCCGACAGCCTCGGCGCGGAGCTGTGGAGAGTAAACAAAGCAGATTCTTGCCCTTGTCTACCACCAGCTCTATCCCAGAAACTCCTCATCCCTCCCTCCCTTCTTCCCTCGCTCAGCAGCTCTGGAATCAGCCGAGGTGAGCCAAGCCAAAACTGAGTCATCAGGAGGAAACTATCAAACAGACAGAGACTGAGTGGTCAGATACTCGCCAGAGCTGCATGGAGGAGGCTTTTACTACTTATCTCAGCTATTGTGAAAACAGGATGAAAACCCCCGAATGGTTTCTAGAAGTTTGCCTAAGTTTACTTTTACTTGTTGAGCACATTAAACAAACGCTAATGTGCTGTAATATTTCTCTAAATGATACTTCAGGGTGCATTTGGGAGTGTTAATGTGTAATTATAAACTAGAGACCTTCAGAGGTTCTTAATTTCACTACCCGTAGTCAACAGGACCATGAACTTGGATGTAAGGTTGTCTGTGTAGTATTAGTTCACTTGATTCCTCCCCTGAAGAGCTGATTAATCCCCTCTAGACTTTTGCTACCTCAACAATGAGTTTCTCTTTACTCACTGTCACCTGCTACAAGACCCACTGCTCAAAAGATGTGCTATCACTTGACAAAAGGGACACATTCAGTCCATTGTGCCAAGCAAATGGATGGAATCTGAAAAGAGGCTACTTTTCTGGGGCATGAACACAGAAAAATATGGTGTCAGCTGTTGCTGTTGTACGCCTCTTTGCTACAGGTGTGTGGCTTCCTTCAGAGAACAATAGGTGTTGATGTGCGCGCTGTTGAGTGCCAGTGTTTTAAAGGGGCACTCCACCAATTTAACACATCAAATTCAATTTTCTTTTCACAGGGAGTACTATATAACCTGTAAAACAGTTGTATATAATGTAAAATATTACTCATGTTGCATCACTTGGGTGTCTTGGTCTGAACTTTGAGACCCACGGTAGGGACTAAAAAAGCATATCTTGACCTCTGCTGCTTTAGTTTTACCATTCCTGGGTAAATTCACAAATAATGGATTGTGACTGCTGGTAGCATCATCGTGCATCACTTGTAACCTCTATCCACCCCATCTCAAGGTCCAATTCACAAAACATATTGCGCCAATGACATTACAGTGCAAACACACCCATAAAGTTTTGCGGCTGATTGCAATTCACCCCTTTTTTTTGCATCTGACTGCAATCATCCATGCGGGATAATATAAATGTTGCCTATGCGCCAAGATTACAGTGAGCAGAAGGAAAAGAGAAAAAGGAACCTGAAATTTTCAGACCACAAGCTCATGGATGGATTACTGAACGGGCTTACTGGGCACAGACCCAGGGGCCCCCTGGTCCTTACTTGCCAAATGGTATTCAAATTAACACCTACCAACCAAGAAATGACCACAAAGAGATGCAAAGGAACTGTACAGTGACACAAAATAACTCCAAAACAACCACAAGGAAACACAAAGCCACAAAAAAAGATGCTTAACAACTACAAAGAGACGCAAAGCCTCCACACTTATGTAGTAGAGGTGGTGGGGCCCTTGCATATCTGTGCCTACGGGCCCATTTTATCATTATCCGCCCATGCATGAGCCACAGATGAGGTGCAGAGACATTCCTCAAAACTTTGGGCAAGCAAGTTAAACGTGACAGAGAGAAGCCATTCACTTGTCAGCGCAGTTAGGAGGCGCAGTCACCCTTTGTGGTTGCTTGAGAATTACTTTTAGTCTTATTTGTGCAGGTTTAGTGGCTGCAAAAGCCACGCAACCCTTTTGCAAATTCAACCCTCAGCTTTTTAATCTGCCTCTTGCCAGTCCCCCATCTTTATGGAAGTGCATTACGAAGTACCTCTTTATGACTTACATTGTAATACCGCTGGATTACAAACAACACCAAACTGATCTCTTAATTGTAGCTGTGTTGGTCCAAACTGGCAGCAATCACCCCCAATGAATGAGTGAGTGATGAGGTAAGCAGTCCTGAGAGGTACTGGGGGATCAACACCTGCTGCGTTGCCCAGCGGTGCAGCTGCGTTTGGCATGGAGCAACACTTGTAGAGCTGTCGGGCACCCCACCGTTTGGCCATCTGCCCTTGGCACACACTTTCAAATGTTTACAAGCAAAAAAAAAAAAACACATAGCTTGCAGCCTCTGAGTCTTGCTGCGTGAAGGTATGCAGATGTTGACACATGCTTTGCCTCAGGGTGCTGATACGCAACTTGGCAATGGGCTGAGTAACAGGCAGTAAAGTGACATGTGTTCTGGCAATGAGATGTGAATGAAGAAATGATTTGTAGCTTTGTGGATCGTTGTGCGTGTTAGTCATTTGTTTCTGTCTCTCCGTGCAAGTTTTAACCCATTTCAGTTTCACCACTCGACCCTCAGGTAGGCAGCGTTTCAGCAGGGCTCCCACTCATGGTTTGCTTGTTGCAACTTGTCCAACAATGGATGCACAGTTGCAACACAAAATTCCAGCTTTAGTTTTTAAGATTATGGTGTGGAGTGCAGTTAAGGTTAGAAGATGAGTGCGTACATATGTGCACGCAGTCTGGTGGCAGCACAACAGTTTCAATTTCAGGGGTAAAAATAGAGAAAGGCTTGGAAGCTCATATTATGCAAATGTTTTAATGTTTTATCTGGAGGGAGAAAAAAAAACAAGCCTCTCGATTCTCTCTGGCAGTTGTGACAAAACACTGAAACGGAAGAGGGTGTTTTTGTTCTCGTTTTGTACATTTCATTGGTTGTACTTAAACGTTATCCTTTGTACAAAACCATATTATGTTTGGTACGGTGAGAAGCTTTTCTTACGGTTATTTATCCCTGTTTATTTTGAGTTCTATCAGCCTTGAGACACTTACAAAGACTTCCTCAGCAACATTTTGGAAGCAATGCAGCTTTTAGCTGAATGCATTTAATGAGGTCTCATTTGGGTGGGTCTGCTGAAAGATAGCCATCAACCACTGCCTTTCATTATAGCTGCTATTTAGATTAGATGAGGAGGGAATACATTCACATGACAATATGTTTTAGAGGAACCAGGGGTCTCGCAAAGTCTAAAGAACATTTTTCTCTTTCTCTTCTTGTTATTCTTTACAGCTGCACCACAGTTCTTCCCTACCTTCCATCCTCCTGTGCCAATTGATGACAGACATACCCAGGGACGTTACATCTACGAGCCTTCCCCTGTGCCCCCTCTTCACGTGTAAGTCTCTCAAACTCACACACACTCAACCAAAATACTGCAGATCATACCTGAGCAGGTGCCAGAAAAAGATGTTGGCATAGCACATTTCTGCGAACCAGGGACACACTACAGTTGTATGTTTCATACATATCAACAGTGCAGACCAATATCAAGACCAACAAACAAGAACACAGGCTGTTAAATAGCGAGTCATCGCTGCATTTTTAGCAGCTTTTTAGCCACCGAACTTGGGTTTTTTTAAGCAACCCGTCGCTGTGTTTCCACTCAGGATAGTGCTTTAAAAAGCAGTTGTTTTTTTATCGGCATTGCTACATTTCCAGCCAAGATGGCGCTATAAAAAGCGATTGTTTTTACAGAGGCATTGTTGCATTTCATGCTAAGATAATGCAACAAAAAGCGGTGTTTTTTTCGAGACTTCGCTGTGTTTTCTACTGAGATAGTGATAAGAAAAAGGGTTGTTTTATACAGAGACATTGCTGTCTTTCTTGCTGGGATTGTGCAACCAAAAGCTGCCAAAACATGATCTTTTCCTAACCCTAACAAAGTGTTGTTTTTTTTTCATTTTTTTGCCTAAACCTTACCTCACTTTAACCACAGCATCGTTGACTGAAGTTTCACTGTATCTGACACATAATGGCGTGCAGATGTAATGAAGCTGTAGTTTGCAGATGTTCAGTGCCAACATTCACTCTGATGGTTGGGTTGACCAGAGAACACATTTGATTCAGTTGCATCACACGCATCATCGGCGAGCTCCCCGCTCTCCTAATGGCGCTACAAATCAAGCTCCTGCACTTCCTTCCGCCTGTGGGGTGTGGAGCATCCTCCTCATGGGTGCCGGGTGCCTCTCTTTCAGGCCTTTCAGGATCAAAGGCCACGGCCCTGTATACGTGCGCAACATGATCCGCATGTCAGAGACACGCAAATGAACATGTGTCAGAGACGCGGAAATGAGAGCAGGGCGAGAGGGGAGCCTGGGAGCGTGCGATTCTCATAAGAGCAGTGATCAAGCCTTGTCAAGAGCAGGAAGCAATGCCTCCGCTGACATCTACCCGTCTCTGACAGACACAGATGGGCTCCTAACACACAAACTGCATGCTACTAACCATCCCGCCTCATCCAATCACATGCACGTACAGGCTATCAGATATGAAGTAAAGTAAAACATGGTGTCATGCCTCGTAAGAGAGAAGTATTTATAAGCAGGGGAACTCTTATTGCAGTAGTCTCGTATTTCCCTGGAGTGCTTCAGACGGTGCTGGCCAGGTCAGCACAGAACTTCAAAGCATTCCCTCAGCTCACTCACTTACATACGCTCGTGCACATATTGCTCCTTTTTCTCCTCACTTTTAGTCTTTCACTCTTTTTGTCTCTTTTACTCTCTCCATAATTTGTATTCTTCGCGTCTAAATAGTGAGTACCAGAGGAGATGCTTCATCGTCCTTGCGGCGCTTGTTTCCTACCCGCAGACACGAAGGAAGCGATCACGGCGCGACGAGGACAAATTGGATGGGGCAGCTACTTGGGCCGCATTATGTTTGATATTCTTCATCATTATCAACTCCCCCCTTCTCCTCCTCAGGAGTCATATCTCTCCCTTGCTGATGTGCCACTAAGCGTAATGAATTTTTTATGTCCCCCCCCCCCTACCCTCCGCCTCCCCACCTCCGGCCCACCCTACCTCTCAACCCCTCATCTCCTGCTCAGGGGCTGCAGCAGAGGGAAAAAAAGGAGGGGAGAGAGGCGAGGAAATAAAAAAAGGGAGGTGATTGATGCCCCGTGTCACTGCAAACAAAATGGCAAATATAATTTAGCATTTAGCTTATGCAGAGATAATGGGGCGAACACGCGCCGGCAACATAGGCTCGAACAAACAGCCTGGCTTGTTATCCGTCAGGAGTGCTTTGGTACGATCTGGAGCACAGGTTAGGGAGGGGGGAGGGAAGAAATGAGGAGGGGGGTGGAGGGACAACACGGAGCCAGGGAATTGAATTAAGGGGGAGAAGTTACGCCGGCGTCTTCAGTCACTCTGTCCGGACAGGCGTTATCTGTGCGCTCGGTTTGCTGTCACTGGAAACACGGCCGTGCTCTGCCATGCTACTTAGGGCCTATTTATCCAAGCCATTAAGCATAGAGCTGTTTAATATGACACGCTGTGCTGAGGGAAACTATTTGTCATTATTATAAGACAGCTGTTTAGTGCTCAGCCTTATTTAAATCTGTGAACTCACTGTCACACACGTTATCTGTGAACTTACGTGGGTTTTATGTAGAAACTACTTTTGAGTCTTTGCACAGGGAAGCAACAATATTGCCTGCTTGATTAAAAAAGCAGCGCTGAATTCCTCAGTGAGAATAAACGCTCATCAGGGTTGGTATTACAGCTGGGCCCAACCACCTGATGGCAAATTGCAGTTAATTACACTTCCAGGTTTGGCTTCGTGCAAGTTTTAGCCAAACTTTATGAGCACAGAGCTACAGCCTCTCTGAGGATTTAAAAGTGATGCATTCAGCTCTGTAACGTTGCTTGTAGCCGGCCTGAGCAAATAGAGGCAGTCAACGTATAGCTGTCGCTTCAGGGAAATGGAGGACAGGAGGCGGCTTATGGAGAAATATTGAATTGTTTTAAGACAAGTTCTCCTCGGTGAGCAGAATTAATCGTTATTAGCCCTCTCAAAGATATGCCTAAGTACACAGGGACTATTATTGCAGTACTTCCCCATGCAGCCTCTCATTACGGCCTGTAATTACAGTTGGGTTGGCCCCGCGGCAGTTCCATCAATCCAGCCAGCTTCCCCCGCCATGCACACAAGCCAGCCACCACTGGGCATCCGTGGCCGGAGAAAAACACGGTGAAACGCCCAGCAGCTTGTTTCCTCTCCGCCACAATGACACATCCACCATCCGTACGTGGCAAATGAACAGAATCATATCCTATTACTGTGAAGGGCCTAATTGAAACATGTTTATTTATGGCCCCCGTTTTCAGGCGAGGAGCGGGCTTTAGCAGCGCAGCTAACGGGCTCCAGCGATATGAGGCGGCAGAATTAAATTAAAAGCTCATAAAATGAAATATGCTCCGTATTAGCTGTTTGACACTTAATTTGCCTTCAAATGAGCAGAGGAAATCACAAATTAACTGTCCTTTGTTTTTTTTCCCTCTTTACCTCACCTCCCCTATTAGGCAAGGGAGAGCGCAATTACAGACAGAGGCTAATCGTTTAGTTTATGAATTCTTGTGGGGAAGGTACCAATGTGCCATTCAATATTAAAGCCTCAGGGTCAGGAGGAGGGGGTGGGGGTCCCTTCTTGTGGGTGCTTGCTGTACTAAGGAACTCTTATATTCATGGAGGAGAGTTTCAACAGTTTAAAATGAAGCCACCTAACAGTAAGCTTCTTTTGAGTTTCCATAACCTCTTAACCTAAAGGGATAGTTCACTTAGTTCACCACTAATCCATAGGCAGTATATCACATACAGGAGATGTCAGTCAGCATGTCTCCAGTTTGGAGAAGCAGGCTGGAGTCTAACATGGAAGCTAAGCAATGTACTGCTGTGGAGGGGTTGGCAACAAAACTCATTTTAGCCACCTAAAAAAAAATCAATATCAGCTTAAGTGTACGTTGTATGTACAGTATTTGTCCCTCAATGTCAGACAGTGATTTCCAACTGGAAAATGAAGCCGTTGTATCACCCTCTTCAAAGCCAGCCTCCACTGAGAAAAACAGTGATTTAACATAGCTGAACACAGGAGCAGCTGGTCTTTCACTGCCTCCAACAGTTGTTTTATTTGTGTTATGGTGTGACTTTGGCGTTTAAAAGGGTTAGTTCAGACTCACCAAAGTCGAACAATAACATAAATAAACTAACTGATCCAAACAGTGGTAGACAAGCAGCTTCAAGGTTCAGCGAGCTAAAATGACTGTTTTTCTTAAAGGAGTCTGGTGGCTTTGATGAGAACATAGATAGGGAACTGAAGCCGTTAATGGGTGTTAAGCCAGACTGGGCTGTCTGACGTTAAGGTAAAGCATTGAAAATATTTTAAATATAGTGTACACTTAAACTGATTTTGATTTTTTTTTCGTTCTAAAATATGTTTTGCTTTGCCCCCCTCTACAGCAGCTCATCACTTAGCCTCCATGTCAGACCTGCTTCAGCCTGCTTCTCCAAACTGGGGGGGTGCCAACTGACATCCACTGTATGTAATACACTGACTATGGATAAGTGCTCTACACAACCCCACTTGAAAAAATCCAAACTCTCTCTCTAAGCAAAGCTTGGATACTGATCCAAGACCAGCAAAAGTCTGTCCTGAAGCTGTGTGCTTTTTTTGCCTCTGGCCTGGAAACAGCTGACCTCAAGCCTCAACCAAAAGCAGAAAGATCCCTCCATCCTCCCGAGAAGATGCTTCCTGCTTAAATAAACACATTGATCGGTGAAGAGCAGGCTCTCCATGGGAGCTCTGGTCCCCTCTGCCACCACCATTGTTTGGGACTGGCTTAATGGGAGTTTTTTGGGGGGGAGGTCGGGGCCAAGAGAAGAGACCGCTCCTTTCATTCCAGCTTTATTGCCTGACCACGGTACACAGCAAAACAAAACAGCCCTCTCATGCGGCTCAGCGCCGGCTCTCGGTCACCTCGGAGACCGCTCAGAACAAACAGAGGTATTCGTCACAAGTCAATTATCAGCATCGGAGTTTACTCTGGAGTCCCGGGCCCTCGTGCTGTGAATGGGGCCGCTAAAACAACAAAACATTCTTATGGGATAAGCAATTGACTCACAACCTTTAGCGCAGTTACCGTATGTGGATTTAGGAAAGAATTGGTCTGAATGACAGAGTTCATTTAGGAGTTTGTAAAGTTGTAAAGCCAATAGAAAGACCTGAGCTTTGACTCCTTTTTTTTAAATTTGATTGTGGATTTGTGATGAAACCTTTGCCCTATATACACATTATTAACTTGTTCTAAAAGTAGTTTACTTTGTGACTCAAATGACTTGGAACCACAAAATGAAGATTTAACTGTTTATTTTTTCCATCTTAAAATTTATACAGCGAACATTTGACACAAAATTGCAGTTTTTTCATAAAAACATAAAGAATGTTTTAATGGATTTAGAAAAACGCAACAATCTGAAGCTCAAAGATGCCAAAAAAGTTTGGATTTTAAAGAAAACTTCTCAGTGGGACTCATGAATAAAGTCATGGACTGTATTTTCTGTCAGTGAGCGGCTAGGAGTGCAGGTGGGGGGGTGTTTCCCAGCCTGTGTGGTTATTTCATTCAGGAGTGTGTTTGTTCAGCTGCGGGCCCCGGCCTGACTGGAAGGTATTCTGGAGGTACCAGGGGAGAGAGCTGCTGCACGTCTCTGTCATCGCGGCACAACCTCAGCTCTGAAATGATGAAGCAGGACTTAACGGCTGGTGTGCGCTGTTGCTTCAGAAGCACCATTGCATGTAAAAACTGCACCACAAAGCAAGTGAATCACCTTGTTAACCTCTGAATAGAATTTTCTTAAGGCACCAGAGATTCTCGCCAATTTCACACTGTTTCCATACTCTTATACTCTTCCCCCTCGCTGTCCTCTGCCTTTGGCTGGGAGAGGGTTCTTTTTTTTTTCTTTTCTTTTTTTAAGATGTGCGCCGTGTTGTTTTGTTATTTACATAAACTGTTGTCAGAGCGCCCAATCTGGGCATAGAGGAGCGGCGTGTTGCTTAGCATAAAGACCACAGTCTTATCTCAACACCTCCTTCCAGATGGGACGAGGCCGAGCGTTGCAACACACACACACACGCACACGCACGCACACACACACACACACACACACACACACACACACACACACACATAATGCAAAACAATAGAAAGACAAAAGGGTCTACTGTAGCTTTTATAGAAGCTACAGGAGCCATGTTTTGGAGGTGTGCAGCTTCTTCCCCCATGATTTGATTTTGCAGTGTCAGGGCCTCATTTAATTGCAGGTATCTCAGTTTCAGGTGATACTTTAATGCAAATTTTTACTGATTTTGTTTTCATTTTTAGTCAAATTCATGACACAGCAGCTGGAAATTGTAACAAAATATTTTTCTGATGCGACTTATTTGCAAGCAACATTTTTTTTTGAGATTCTTTGTCGTACAAAAATAATAAAATCACAGCCTGCTTGATGATTCTCTGTTAATATTCACATTTGAATATTGTCTAGACAAACAGGATGTGAAGTGGAGCCATAAATTACATTAAGAATTGATGATTATTTCATAATCGCATCTGATAATTTGTGTCCAGATATGGCTGCTGTCACCGAGACGCAGGGCGGAGAGACGAAGGCCACTTTTTCATCCTCCTCTCCAACTGTCCAAAACCCATTCTGTGTGACTTCATAGGTCACCCCTCTGTGGCGCAGTCACTGGTTTCCCTCCCTCCCCCGTCTCTCCTCCCCCCTCTTTAATACTTTCTCTATGGAGTAAGTCGGGGGGACAGGCGGTCACGCAGTAGCTGGCTTCATGATTAATGGTGTTTATTCTTGACAGAAGGCTCCTTTATTTATCTGCATTGCAGTTTCACTGATACTATCAGTCACCTGAATGAAAAATATTCAGTCATACCAATTTTGCAGTATAATTGAGTAGAGTCACTTCCTTTCAGTTTTCTTCCCCCCTCGCTCTCCTCTCCCACTCTATCTGGCAGCCTTATCATCGCCACAGTAATTTTCGCGCTGCGTTGTTTGATATGGAGAGGCTGGCTTTAGCCGTATTTGACATAAAGCCTCTTCAATTTTCACTGGAGAAAAAAAAAAAGAGGGAAGAAAGAAAGTTGTGCACCACTCTGTGAAAATGTGCGAAGAAGGGGGGAAAGTATCTCTCCCCTTTTTTTCTTCTGAGGCAATTTCAGGATTTAGAGAGAAAGGAGATAAATGCCTAAGCAGAAATGTGGGCAGATTGAAGTTACAGTATATCTATTTTTTTGTAATACACCAGTTTTAGAAGCCTAAATGGGCAGTGTAGTCTTTTTTTTTTTTCTTTTCAGCCTGTGCACAGGAGCGTGATATTTTGAAGGCACCTGTGTATTTTGAGAATGATGGATCCAGCAGGTTGGGTGGAAAAAAAAAGAGTTTGGCACAGCAGATATTTGACAAGGCCTGTAAAGGTTTTAGGGTTGAGTCATTACCCGTGGAGATCTGTTAAGACATGTTCCAAAAACTCGACTTACCAGGCTAGGATTACCTACGCTGAGGCTGCTCCTGCCGCTGTGTGTGTATTTGTATTCCTCCCTTATTAAATATCACATGCATTTTTAATGTTTTTTTTGCTCCTTGCTAAATGGTTTATGACTGATTTAGTATGTCCTAACGGCAAATCTCAACTAAAGAAGCAAATTCATACAAATGATTCCTTACATAACACTTTTACTCATGCAAATCTGATTATTCGTTCAACAAATATTTCCTGTTCTTTGTGATTTCTTCACCGTTCGTCCTTTGGTTGAATTTAATTTTAAGCTCCATTATCAATATCTTTGAAAAAGGTACATTTCGATAAAAGAGGAATGTATTAATCTCTAATACGAGGCCTATGAATTTGCACATGTAACACATTAGTGGATTTGATGTTCTATACTCGAGTCATTTGCCCCCTCTTCATGTTTGAGATCTCAATTTGTAGCTCTCCCATGGAGCACAATAGAAAACCAGGTCTGAGGGGAAGAGATAACAGGCAGGTGCCAACAGCTCTGCGCTAATGTGTGCGTGTGAGTGTGTGTGTGTGCAACCATGCTCACACACACACACGTTTCAAATTTTTTCTCGTCAGTGTTTGAGCGTTTATTTCACAGTCATTTTTTTGCCAGTTCTTTGCCTTTTATTTTCCTCTAAAATAGCCTATGGAACACATATGTTATTTTTATTTTATTGATTTTCCTTTTTTTTGCCCCCAAATTTAAATTCAAAATAAGCCTTATTGGCATGAATGTTCAAGTTACAATATTGCCAAAGCTAAATTACACATTATTGAATAACTGCATTTTACACAAGAACACTAAATAATTACAAAATAACAAATATACTTAAGATGCAGATATTCTCTCACAGATGTAATCCCTCAGAAAAATGTATTGCAGAGCTCTTTTAGTATTGCACGCTGACTTCTCTCCCAACGTAGATAGGGCAAGTTCTGAGCAACGAGGAGAAAGATAAACTCAGGATACGTATTATTTATTTTCTCAAAGAAAATCTCCCTTGAATCTTTTTATTTCTCACAGTACAGTAAGAAGTGATTTTCTGTCCCAGCCTGTGTTTTATGACCAAGTGAACACAGCCTGGTGTCTCTGGTCAACAGTCTCCCTCGTACAGTTCACACTACATTTCTAGTTTGCAAAATAATGATTTAAATAAATAAAATATGCGTTTTAAATAGGATTGCAACTAACGATTATTTTCATTAGCAGTTAATCTGCTTGGTAATCGTTTAGTCTATAAAATGTCAGTGGTGTATGGTGGAAAATGGCAAAATGATGTATTCGTAATGCATTTTTAAATCAAAACTAGTCCGTCAATGAAGATATATGACAATGAAAAGTAGTTAGTCCTCACAATTTCTCTCTATTTTAGCTTGAAACATCACTATCAATTAATCAATTATAAAAATACACGCTGATTAATTTTATGTCAGTTGACAAGTTACAGTTTTTAAAACAATGAGTTAAAGTCTCCGAGCAGTAATTTGTTGTTTACAGCAGATTTGAATTTCTCATTCATTCAAGCAGATTGCGCATGTTCTGGTGCATCTATGAAAAACAGTAAATATTCTTTTATTGTTTGAACAATGAAACATAAATATCTATGACAGGAAATTTTTGTGATGTCCGCTGTGATTGCAAATGACCTGTCAGGTGACAACAAGGAACTGGAATCACAGTCGACTTGGGATGCACCAATTGTAAAATTCTAAAAAATAAAATAACAATATGACTGATAGCAAATACCCATGTTTTTTGTAGTTGTTATTTATTTTGTTTTGGTTGTTACTTATTCCCTCTTTTGAATGAGCACATAGTCAATCATACACATTTATGAAATAACCTTTGAAAATTGCCTTCTTTCATATGAAAAATATTTTTTAAACTGCTTCAGCAAGCTTTTCACTACACATTGAATATTATAATTCCCTGTCTAATATATATTTTATATTGCTGTGGAGACATAAACAAATTGCTACTTAAAAACAACTGCATTTATTCAAGTTTCTTGCTAAAACTGTATTTTACAAGATGACATTTGAACACATCATGAGGAAGTTAAAATGTATCTTCACCCAGTACTCCTTTTTACTGAGGAGAGCTTGAATACATCATAATGCAACCTCCGTCAGCTGTTGGTTGCGGCCACTGGCTGCTAACAGCTAACTGTAACTAGCTCTCTTTTTGCTGACATTCTTTGTCCACAATGTAGCTTCATCAGAGAACAAGTCACTTTTAAATGACTTGTTTTGACGCTGTGTGTGTTGTCTTGACATATATATTTGTTTCTATGTCATATATTTTGTCAATCACTAGCTGTGGAACTAATTGCCCCTAGGGGATAATAAAGATTCTTGAACTTCTCGAACTTGAACTAGTAAGCTTACTGCATCCCTTGGCGTCCCGGGGATGATCTTCATCCAAAACTTGTTTTCTGTCGTCCCTGGGATGACAGGACGCCGGTAGTCATTGAACCCTGCTTTTTAGCCTGCCCAAAATTGATGTGACACAACAGAAAAACATTGGCCACTGCCATCGATGAACGTCACCTCATCTGCTGATAGGCTAATGGCGGTCAACAAGGTGAATATCGGCTGCCGATAAATTGGTGCATCCCTACAATCACTAGTCAGGTTTTGAAGCATATGTGTGGAGCCTGCCCACAGCATAATCACTAGTTTTTTTTTAACATGGAGAACACTGAACAGCAGCTTTTGGCATTGATGTAATTTTGTGACAAATTTTCTGTTCACTGATTTGACTTTACATGACACGTCAAAGATGAATGTTCTGTTCAGGATACATGTAACACATGCTACATAGACACATATACTGTATACATACTAATGTTCATATCCTTCTTCTGTGTACTGCAGTATTGTACAGTGTTGACTTTTTTCAGCAAACTTTTACTTACCGTTGAAAGCTCTCAGTTCGACACACAGCAGCATTCAGCCGGACAAAACTGACCTTCTTGTATTGAGAATATTTTAAAAAATGAGCCAAAGCGATTGAGAAATACTGTAATTAATCAACGAATCTGATTCCAAATACCGTGGGGCAGCAGCACTTGACAAACCTTAAGCAACATTTAATTTGAATGATGTATCACATTCATAAAGAGCACATAGTGGTTTTGGTGGTAACTTACTTGATGGGTGTGGCGGGCTGTCACTTTTATGAGCCGTGCTGATTCTTAATTGGCTTTGTAAAAAGGCCCTCCTCTCATTGGCGGGGAGCTATTAGAGAACAGCGGTGACTGTCAAGATATTACTGGCAGCACGCCGCCTCACATCGTCTCCACAACCTCAGGCAACCGCTGTCCTGACGCCTGCTTCACCTCACAAATACTTTTAAAAGCGAGCCTTGAATCAGGAAATGCTGATTGTAAAAAAGGAAATATTTTGCTCCTTACCTAATGCACAATTATCTGGTTCTAGACCTTTTGAATTGAGTCAGTTTTCAGCTTCTTTTTTTCGGACTTTGCCCTGCAGACGTCATGCTGTAGCAGTGTAGAAATGTGGAATTTCCATTACTGTGATCTCCGGGCTGTGGGCTCCAGACCCTGCGATCCCACTCTGGGGGCCAGTTACAGCAAGTAACGAGACCAGGGGAACAGGGTCATAAATCCTCTCCAGCTCTCCTCATTTTCCATCCTCCCTCTGTCCCTCCCTTTTCCTTTCCTCCCTCTCTCCATCTTTCCTAGTCGAGCCTTCAATATGTGATTTAAGAAACTTAAATGCAACAATGTAAAATATTGCCACATGTTTAAAAATGCCTCTAGTCCGGCTGAAGTTCTGCTAAAGACCAATTACAGTTTTAATGTGGGAGGAAATGAGTTCATCGCCTCCCTTACAGCTTCTGCACCTCCTCTCCTCCCTTTTTCTATTTGTTTATCTTCCAAGTCACAGAGAATTTCACTCCTTTTACACTCTCCCCACCAATGCAAATTAATTCATATCGCATAAAGCGATTCTATTCTCTCAGCCCTTCGTTATCTCCCTTATCAGATGTGGCGTCCATTACATCTGATAGTGTGATAGTTTCATCTTATAATGTCAAAAAGAAACCCTTCGGTACTTCTGTCTCCATTTTTTTTTGAGAGGGGGTCAGCTTGTGAAGTGTTCCAGCGGGAGCAGCACAGATATGTGCAGTCGTGCACGCAGCTGCAGGGTGACCACACTTGTAAGAATGCAGCAAGCTTTTTGTTGCATGCCCATCATTTTTTTACATCTCTGTGTGAGTGATTTTGCTTCATTGGGAGTGAAAGTTTATTTAAAGAGATTAAATAAATCTGGGAAACTTGTAGAGCTGAAGTATCAGGAATTCTCTGCCATTTATCAGCTGTGAGTCACTTATGTAGCAGGTTTATGAAACATCCTCCTTTGGTTATACGTGGGCGCAGAACAAGGGACACATCTCCCATTAATATTTAGAACATGTGCATTTGACCCCCCCAGTTTAAAGACATGAAAGTAGTAGAGGGCTTTTACTTTGACTTAAAATTGGACATATGGTCTGCTACGGGAGAGTTTAAAGTTATATCAATCTAAAATATGAACCATAATAGCTCGAACATTTGTTCTTTTTGCAGCAGAGAGCTAAGGCATCTGTCTTCCATATCATCACATCATCACATGACATTATGCTGGTATTTCCCCACAATGGCTGCAGTAGAATGTTGTTAGCATACTCCTGTATATAACAATGTAAAATAAAAACCATAATAGCCCGAATGTTCATACTTTTTGCTGCAGAAAGCCGAGGCTTTTCTCTTCTGTGTCATCATGTTGCAGACTCATGATGACGTCCTTACACGATGTTACATGTGGTGCAAAATTAAAGATGTTTATACCCAAGAAATGGCACCAACTGGTGCATAAAACAATCACTGGAATGTAGGAAAAGCAGTGATTGACGTTAAAATTTTTCTGGCGGCGGACTCCCGAACTGCCTGTTTCATGTGCTTCCTCCCCAGTATCGAAATGAAACCTACGCCCTTGTCTGTAGATCCAGAATTTAACACCGGTCTGTGTTTAAGCCTCCCAGAGCTTCATCAAGCCTGAGCTTGGCACCACCACGCACTCAGCCCCTTCATGATTAAATATCAAGGAACTCCACATGACATTTTATTAGTCCAACAAGATGGATGAAATGGCCAGAATAAAGTAGGCTGTGTCTTTTCACTTTCCCACCAGCACTTGCCTTTCTTCTGTCCGGATTTTCTTTCCTTCCCCTCCTCTACAAGAAGTATGTATTAGGAAAACGTGATGGATTTCAGTCTGAGAAGGAGATTTTCAGCGCCGAGAAGGAAACATATATTTTTGTGTCTTGTACCTGATGCTCCTGTTCTCCTCCCTCTGTGTCTCAGCTCTCCCCTCCCTCCCCTCCTCTTCCTCCCCCCCTCCTTTTTCTTTCTGTTGTTCTACCTCAGATCTCTGTCTGAAGGATTAACCATCTCCAGCAGTGTGTCTCTGCTGTCTTGTAGCGCTGTGTATTGTTTGTGATTTGCTCAGGCCCATCCGTGCGGCTGCTCATTTCAGCAGCCCAGCGTGACGTGGTGAATTGAGGAGGGGGGGGGGATCCACGCCGCTTCTCGCAGCCCTGGGCCACACTCATTCTCCTCACCTGAGATGGGCCGGTGCGCACGCAAGACGCGCACGCTCATTACCTAGACTTGCCGGGGTAGCGGAGGCGATGGGGTGTGGAACCTGAACTCTGTTTAGCTGCGGGCGTCAGCTGAGTTTTTGTGTAAAGGCATCGGGGCCATCGAGACATTACTTAAGAGGAAAAGAAGAGATAGGTGTGCTTCCTCCCTGTTTTCACAAGTTTAACACTTCAACACCCAGGAGTCCCCTCCTGTCTTCTCTCTAGCCCCGGGCATGCCAGAGGAACTCAAAACACTGACTGAGAGCTAGCGCTAATTCCACCTGTGCTCGGAAAAAAAGCAGCAATCAAGTAAAAAGTGGAGATAAAGGTGGAGTGGTCCATGCAAAACAATCACCCTGTTGTAAAAAGGCAAAATCAAACATGGGAGAGAAACAAAAAAGGAACAAGTAATGTTTTTTTTTAGTCTCATGTTTGTTCCCTGATTCCAGCCCTCCTTGAAATTACAGGAAAAAAGGCAGCCTCATTTTGTGTAATTTCACTTTCATGTTTTCATTCCCCTCGCTATACACTCTGTTGATTCGTTTTGGTAGACGTTCTTATCTCGATGGCTGAAATTACATTTAATTGCAGTGTGGAAAAATGGTTTTCGAAACAGCCTGCGAAGAAAAAAAAAAAAGCTCCTGCTGCGTGGCAAAGCAAAACATAAACTTTTCAAAACGGCGGTTGCGTTCGACCGTAATTTGGAACAAGCGGTGCAGAGATGTGTCATTTTTTTGATAAAGCATAATCCCATGACTTTGTTGAAGGAATGCAGAGGAGCCTTGATCTTAAACAAGCAGCGTTTTTCATGTGTGACGCACCTTCAGCAGGTCAGTGACTCAGGCGGCAGTTATAACCAGATCTTCTGACACCTGGACCCGTTTGTTATGACTTGAGCTTGTCACACTCACTGGCTCCTGTTGATAAACACATGTTATCACTCCAGCAGCGTCGAAGTGATACGTGCCTACAGGGATGTACTGTGTGCTCTTTCTGCTGCTTATATGTAGACAATGTGAGTGTGACTGAAACTCACAGGGGGAGGAGACGGAGAAACTGACAGAGAGTCGCGGGTATTCAACTGGACAGTGTGTGTGTGTGAACTGACTCTGCAGCGTATGGGAATGTCTGGCACGCCTCCAGAAGTATCCCACAGAGAGGGAATCCTGCTTGATGTGACCATGAATAGAAAGCCATCCCCACCTCCCTGAACCCACCCAGGCCTTTGATGTCAGGGGGTCACACAGAGACCTCGCAGCTCCGGGGGAACATAGTTACTCTGAACGCCTGGCAACGTCACCGTGCCATGCCAGGCTCACGGTCTGCTCTGCCCAGCAAGGAGGGGAAAGAAAAAAAAGGCAGAAAGGAGGAAACTAAAACTGTGAAAGAACAAGTTCCTGGATTATACAAAAATGCATTCCAAGAGTTTTAAAAAGTTCATTTCAAATATACAGCCAGAGACTGGCAGATTAGATCTCTGCAACATCTGCTGTTTTGGTTTGCTCTGAGAGGATGAAAGCCTAAAATATAATAACTACATGTGTTTGGTATATTTAAAAAATATTATGCATGCTTCCTTCTGTGCGGTGATACGGTTGGTGGGTGTAGTTTGGTAGAAAGAAAATAGCTCCGACATGAAACTGCATCAAGGTCTGTGGATTATCTTGAGTAAAGGAGTCATGATTTCTGGAAAGAGACATTGCTGTTGAGCTTTTCAAATGTATTTTTTTTTGGCAATATGAGCACCACAAGCTGAGTGCCATTTAGTTCCATTATATTGGAGAGAAGGCAGACATCTCAATGGCCGGAAAAATAAGAGGAAAAAAAGACTTACTTTGGATTTTTGGGTGAACAGTACCTTTAACTTAACAGCATTTAAGTACAGAGACAAAGTATCAAGGGATACTTTGTGTGTTTGGCTTCCCCTCTGTGCTGGCAATGATGGGAACTCCCTGCCTGGGTCGTGAGCAAAAATCTGTCAGATGACACGAAATGCCTCATTTTGCATCATCCAGTGGTTCCCAGCTGCTCCAGCCACAGGGTCCAGATTTTGCTGTCTCTGTCAAGTAACTGTCGGTGAGTCACTCACTGCAGCAGGACACAGGCACCTCAAAATAAAAGCTCTGTGCTGGAAATTTACTGTACTTCAAAATAAAGTGTTTTTTACAAACTTTACATGTTTGCATGACACTTGTGGTCCATTCAGAACTGACCCACGACCCACTTTTTGACCGAGACCCACTATTTGGGAACCACTGCCTCAACACTTTTCATCTGCACACATTGCCACACCACGCAGACACGGACCTGGTTGAAAATTGGCAGAGTATCCATGTTAGTAAAATGATGCATTACTAAAGCTTCTTTTATAGTGTTGCATTTAGGGGTTATGATGTAGCTACGTACGTAGCAGAGGCTGGCGGCTGTTGCAGCTGTGCCATAGGGCTACACCAGGGATATCATGTGGAAACCACATGAACCACGATTGGTCAGCTTTGTTCATTATGCTGGTTGAGGTAGATGATGGTGAAGATAATATGAAGGACACTTCTAGTGTCTTCACCACTACAAACCCTCTGCTCACCATGACCCTTAAACTCTATTACGATGAATCAACAATGTCAGTCAGTATTTTCCAACTCATTTTGGCCAATTGCTGATGCTGACAATGATATATGCACATTTGTTTCCACCTTATTACAGAGAACATCAAGTCTCTCCTGTAGGGTAACTAACATGCTAATGTGCTAACTCTTATCTTTTGCTTCATGCTAAATTTATTTTTATGTAACATTTTCAAACAAAACTGTAAAAAGTCTGATGATGTTCTCCATGAAATAATCCTGACAGTAACCACAACCAGGGCAAATTTAAACTATTTTCAATAATGGACCAATATTATTGTGCATCCCTACTGAACACACTTTTGTGTGAAATATAATTAAAGCTCACTACAGCTACAACACGTCCATCCAGTGCTGCTCCAGTACTATCAACGAGTGAAATCCATCACTGAAGTATAAATCAAAACCTGAGCTGTAGGTATCTGTGGCAGGACTCCTGTTAGTGTTAACCCCTTGTGTCAAGCATAAATCCATCTGTCAAGCTCAACTTTCAAGATAGTCAGAATAGATGACAGGTCCTAAAAGTGTTGATAACAAAAAAGTTTTAACTCTTGCAGTTCAGATAACTTAGCAAACTCCATGTGCTGATGAAGACGATGTAGAGACTGAAAAACATTTCATTGTAACTCCTGTGTTGGTTGACAGCCTATACAAGATGTATTTTAAATGTATCCACCTTTTGTGGTGACATGTTAATGAAGTATTATCCAAAGCAGCAGATCCAGAGGTCAGTGGTTTGTTTGAAGGCAGGCTGGAAGTGAAAGTATCGTGAGTTTTGCTGCTTTGCTGCTGTAATTGTCATTACTAATGTGGAAAATGAAGTCATTGGAATGTGCTTCAGTGGTGAACTTAATGAAGACTTTCCCCATTGAATCATTAGGAACCTAGAATATATCTACCTTCCTCTGTTTGTGTCTCAGTCTCTGTCTGTCTGTCTGTCTTCTCTCTCCCCTTGTCTCAGCTCCCTTTCCTCTCTCCTTGGCTCTCAGCTGGCTCTGTTCCTGTGGCCCTTTGATCTCAGTGAAAGGGTTTGGAGCTTTAAAGTGCTTCTGTTTCCGCTGTCAGGAGCCCCTCTCTTCCTCCTCTCTGGTTTAGGCTTTCAGACCGGTGGCAGCCTTGTGCTGTGGCTGGGTGGGTCGGAGGGGTTGGTGGGGGGGCACAGGTTTCTATGAGGTGGTGAGATTGAGGCGAGGTTGGAGGGGGAATAGGTGTGTGATGCTGTCAGCCTCGGTCAGGAAAGGACCTGACACTCGACTGATCCCAGTTCCCTCCAAAACCCCAGTTCCCACCTCAGTCAGCCCCTTGTGGCCACAGGTGTAACATGTCAGGACAGATGGGTTACAAAGGTTGCATTTTTGTACTACCTCTTCTTCCTGTATATATCATATATATATGTGAGGATATAGTATCCTGCACAAAATTGTCACCTTGAAATAAAGTGAAGACTGGCTGCGACTGTATTATTTTGTCGACCAAGGACTTAGCTCTCCTGCTACAATAAAAATATACTGTGTTTTACCACTAATAAATATATAGAATGGAAGTTTCCATTCATCGTGGAGACGTTTTGCAGCCTATACTGTATTTCTCCTGTTTAGCACATGATCGTCACAGTGAAAGATGAAATGACTGCTGCTGTGATAACTTTCTAGAGTGATAAAAATCCCTCCTCGTAATAAGTGTTTTGGCATTTGAAAAACCTTTAGGGCCCTATTATAAAGACTTATAGCATGGTCACTGCGCAAGTGTATTTAGGGTGTGTCCAACCACCCATGCTAGTTAAAGGATGTTTAATCTGGATGCAAAGTAAACCACAGGGGGCAAAGGGGTTGTATTTAGTCTGTTAGTTAATCATCGAGGCCCTACAATGTGAAATTATCACGATACTCAAGTCACAATACAAATACAGGATTGTACATATCACTGAGTATTGCGATATATTGTGATTTATTACGTTTTTTTTTAACTGCAAACTGTGTCTCAAAAGGAAAACTTTTCAACATCTGTTTTATCTAATAAGATAAAAAAGTTTTCAGTTTGACCATCACCCTGTGATGAATTTTATTGTAGCAAAATGTATCTAGTGAACTGAAAGAGTAATTAATTTTATTGTTGTAGTAAGCCACCAAAAGTTTAATGTGTAATTGTATTATTAAAGATTTATATAATATAAAATCAATACATGGGGTCTGTGTATCAATACGATATTACCACACAAAAATATTGCAATACTACGCTGTATCAATTTCTGCCTATGACAAAACTGTAGAAATAGACTGAGAGTAGAAAGGTCTTTCATCTGTTTGCCGTGGTCATTTAACATGTTCAAAAGAAAAAGGTGATGGTTGTAAGTTCTTATGGTGACAATACATGTCTGTGTCACTCTCACTAGTTTGAGAACTCTGTTTTGGCCCACCATACACACTAGGTCGGTGTTTTCCAGCTTGGTGTGTACGGTACGCTCATCATGTAGCCTGGGCTTATAATCACATTCATAATTGTCAACATCTGTGTGTTCTGGTGTGTTACCGAGACAACGGTCAAAACTCTACTGAAATCTCAACGACATCTGACATTTGAGACATGGATAACTGTGTCAAACATGGACAAAGGTTGTGTTTCTTTAACTTACAAAATATGAAGCAGTTAAATCCAGCAATGCTCAAAAGACAAAGGAAATGTGGGATGTTGGTTTATACAGAAGATAGCCCACTATAACTGTCACTGTCAGTGTCAACAGTACACTTAATAATGGCCACTTCTCTGACATAAGTACGTCTGTTCCACTCTTGTTCTGTTTCTATGGGCATAACTATTCTATATTTTATACTATGTATACACATGAGATCAAGCCAAAGTAATCAATGACCTCTGTGTTACACAGGTGGCAATGTTGGTGTTTCTCAAGACTAAAGACCTATCCTCCCATTACTATTGCTTTCATTTGCACACTCACACACAGATATGTTAGAAATATTTCCACTGTCTTTCACTCTCAGTTAATGCTGATTTCTCAAGTTGGACTTTGGTTGCTATCGTGACTTCTCAGCTTTATATTTTGTCTTTTTAAATCTCCTTCTTGGACCACTCCTGCAGCTGTGGATGAAAAAAAAGATGGTCTATGAGCACTCGCAGTTGCAGGATTATTGGATTTGGACTCGCCAATTTCCTGTACCCTTCTGTGAAGCACACATCAAGAAATTTTCATTTTCTGTCATGCGCAACCATTTCATGCTCGAGCTAAAAGTATTTTGCAAAAGCCCGGTTCCTGTTATAGCAGACCGCTGTGTCAATACCACCAGGTCTAACTGCTGCACCACAATGATACCTTCTGTCCTAAGTGAAGTCATCAACCTTCACCGCAACTGTGTGTTTCTACTGCAGCTTTCACCCAAAAAAATTATTAGTGTTGATATAACCTTGTTCCAAACAAAGATTCAAGGCCTGTTTACACGAACACACACCCCTCCATGAAACCTCAAAATCGTTTGGGGGCATATTTACACTTGGCAAGTGTGTATTCATCCGGTGAAATAAGACGACAGTTTAAAATCCACAGACCGCCCCGTGTAAACATGCGATGTCTTAAAGAGGCGCTGGCTGGTTTAAGCGAGGCCACGTGAAAGGAAATGGCTTCCATATGTCAGAGGCTCAGTCTTTCCTTGTGCCCTGTTTGCAGGATGTCTTCTGTGAGGGTTAATAGGAATTATAAACCTACGAAGGGAAGTAGAGGAGTGAAGGAAAAAGTTTTTTCTCTGGTGAGGCAGAGAAGCCTGCGGTACAGCTTTGATGTAAATCTTAAATCAGGTGTAACTAAGACGCTGCTTCTCTGGTGCACACCTACTCAGTGCACACACAGGGCGAACATTCCTGCACACACACTGCACTTTGTCAGATTACTTCCTTTTTTTTCGTCATGTTGATTAATGCGTACTGGCAGATGCTAAGACGATCACGGCCCTGCAGAGAGCGGCGGACACTCTCTTGCTTTTTCTCTCTCAAGTACAGAGTCGACACAGCGCACTCCTCTGAACCATCCATCTCTCTCCTGTCCTCCTCAAATCCCCTCACACCTGGCTCCGCACCCCTGGAGACCGCTTTTTCTCCTCCTTCACCAGCTCCCCCTTTCTCCTAAGTCATCTCTGTCCGCCTTTCCCTCCCAATTCATACTCCATATCTTTACACACCGCCTCCTGACTACTGTTCATGCTCTAACTGTCTTCCCTCCCTCTCTGCAGCCCTCCCTCACATCCTCTCTCCACACCTTCTTTCCTTTTTCACCTTTCAACAGGCTGAAACCCCCCCCCCTCCCATGCCACCATCTTCCTACCAATCAACACGTGTGCTCTCTTTTCTTTTGTTGTCTGATCACCTCGTTTTTTCAGTACTCCTGGCCCCTGTTCGCATTCGCTAAGTTAATTGGAAAAACAAGCCAAGCAGAGGCATTTAGCCAGGGTCAGTGTAGGGAGATGCAGCCAACGCATGACAGGGTTAATCAGTGTCATGGCAGCCAGAGTGGGTGTCTGGCTCTCCTCAAACAGGCATATGGAGGGCCAGACGAGGAAAAAAAAGTCATGAAATCTTTCTACCTTTCCTTCTGGGGTCTTATTTCTACATTAAAAATGTGTAAAACGTCATATGCAGCCATTTCAGGGACACAGAAATATTTGTCCCATATACTTTGCCTTTAAAATGGAGCCTTATGCATCTGGGAAAATCTCAGGATTTAAAATGTATTCCACTGATTTATTAAAATGTCATGTGCAGGATGCAGTGATGGAGTGTAACTAAGTTGTTTTGCTCAAGTGCTGAACTTAAAAACAAACTTTAGGTGCTTGTACATTGACTATTTCCATTTTATTTCACTTTTTTACTTCTACTCTTCACTCCCCTACATTTATATGTCAGCTTTAGTTACTAGTTACTTTGAAGACCAAGATTTTATGAACATACACAAATTAAGTAAAAATACAAGCGCCATACAAGAAAAGTTACTTCCGTTAGGTTAAGCAAGTTAGTGTAAAGTTATGTAGGTCAAGTTTAGGAAAAGGAAATGGTGAATAACTCAAAGTTCACTTAGTTTCACATGAGACACAAACACCAGTCTCCTGGGGGAAAGTCCTGCATTTGTTTGACCCATCCACCACCTCAACCTGCCTCCTTCTTCACTCCTGTCAGTGAATTGATTCCACAATAGCAGCCTTCCTGGTTGTGTGGCTTATACACGAAATTTGGTGCATTACTTTCCATAGGCTTACATATGAACAGTGCAATGGAAAATGGACCATGATAACAATGCATCAGTTTATCGCATTTTTATACATAAAATATATTAAGCTATCCAACAGCATATAACATTCAGCTATACCTCAATCAACCACAACAGAAAAATACTAATTACACATGAATGCATCAGCAGTAATAATACAGCATATAGTGAGAAAGCACTTGCTGATAAAGCTTATATTTGTAATGCAGGATATTTATTTGTAATGGACTGTTCTCACAGTGTGGTATAAGTGTTTTTATGCAAGTAAAGGATCTGAACACTTCTTCCACCACTGACAGGGTGTCATTAGTCATCAATGACAAATCAGGTTTTTTGCGTGTTCCCTCAGCTGCATGTGCTCCTGTGTCCACAAGTGTGTACGTGTGTGTGTGTGTGTGTGTGTGTGTGAGAGAGATGCATGGTCAGCCATGTGACATCAAAGCCAGCATCACTCTGCAGCTGTGTTGTCGATCTGTGTAAATGAGGCATGTAATGGTGGCGTGTGGGTGCATGACTTGCTTATCATAAAACACACTCTTTCACACACCTGTTTTGAGGTGCACGGTTGCCCTCAGCGGCCCTGGCTTTGTAGGTGTGGAGGAAGTAAAACAATTTCCTTGTGACTCTTTTGACAGGAGACGTGCAGAATCGCACCAATCGAATGGAGGTGAAACAGAGAAAAGTCCAGTGACCATTGTGTTGTGGTGTCAGATAATATTCCTTAATCTCTCACCTTTTAACAATGTTCACTGAGACTTGGAGCTTCTTTTATCACATACACCTGCTTCAGCATCACTGAGACATGTTGTTCAACACAGTGAAAGCCTTTTAAAAATCGTCACATAGCCCCTTTGGACTCATTACAGAAAGAAGACAAAGTTTGTATGTGTGAATGCCTGTGTACACATATGTCTGTCTGTCTGTCCTCCAGTGTGTGTGTGTGTAGCTTCCGCTCCTCAGTGCTCATTATTTGCCCTGGCTTGAGCTCTTTCATTAGGGGGGCTATGAAGTGGAGGGGCCAGGTAGGGGACCAGGGGATGGGGCGGAGGTCGTAATTGGGCTGTTCCGCTCCCCTGGCCTTGCTCAAGGTCACTGTGAGACAAACTCTGGGCCAGGTCTTTCACTCTCTCTTCCCCTTTCCCCCGTCTTTTCCCACCCTTTTCCATCCCTCCTCACCTCACTTCTTAAAACCTTCACTTTTCTCTCTCCCTCCCTCCTTCGCTCATCCTCTCCTCCTCCTGGGGTCTTTTGTCACAGTAGACTGGTCCACTGGGGAGCCACAGAGAAGTGGAGGGGCTAATTCAGTCTAATCTCTTAGCCTGTTAATGTCTGGCTGATATGTGGATTTCTCCACATCCTCAGGGGAAGGCCTTTGTGGTGAAGGCCATCATTATGAAGTTTCCTAGCCCTCCTAGCCAATTATAAGAAGGGAGACAAATTAGTTCATCTCAAACTTGGCTCCTAAGAAGTTTTCTTGATTGTTCTCAACTTTATTTCACATCTCACACCATAGAGACGATTCACAGTAAAGGTTTGTGATAAAAAAGAATAGCCCGATAGCGCTCATAGTTTCTATTTAAAGAAAAAAGATTGCGCATCTTGTGTGAGACTCGCTGATGGATTTTGTACAACATTGTATCCGTCATGTGCAATTCCGTACACGGGTTTCAGCTCAAAGCCAAGTTTGAAGCCATCTGAGTAAAGTGGTGTAGCGTTGCTTGTCTGGCGCTGGCCAGCGGTGAGCTCGGTCTAACGTTTCCCTCTGATTAAGACACAGTGGTGAAAGCTGCCTTTGATCTGAGGAAATGTCTGCGTAGGGAGCAGTTGGAATGCAGCGCTCTCCTCTCTGCCTTGCAGATGGAGGGAGAGAGATAGTGTCACAGTCCATTTGTCTGGCCTTGCTGCTGCCAGTCCACCCACGGTAGTTAAATCTGGATGGTGAGAGCCTGTCAGGCCTAGTGAAATGAGCGTGATGTTAAAATTGTGGAATCAGCTTGATTATTGTTTTGTTTACACAATGTTTTTGACATAAGACCTGTGGTGGAATGCAACTGAATACATTTACTCAAGTACTGTAATTGAGTACAATTTTGATATAGTTTTACTTAAGTATTTTGATTTTATGCTACTTTTTATTTTTACTCCACTACATATTCTGCAACATGTAATTGATGATTTAGTATTTTCTTAGTACTTTGGAGATTCAGATCATCAATACAAAATCAACTATCTGCGGATAAATTATAATATTCTATTATAGGTTAAGCTACCCAGCAGTATATAAATGATTAAAATTAGCTTAATCTTTCCCAGCTGCAACATTCAAGTGATGAAAACATTCTTGCATCAATAATTATAATCCAGAAATATAATGTATATGAATCTGACACCATTTGTATAATGAGCACGTCTACTTTTGGGTACTGGAAGTACATTTTGATGCTCATATTTTAACTTGATTATGATTTTGAATGCAGGACTTTTCTTGTGACGAAGTATTTTTACACTGCTGCTTTTACTCAATTAAAATATCTGAGTACTTCCACCACTGCATAACATCTTAAAGGAATACTTCACCCCCAACTGACCGTTTGTATGTCAATTATTCACCCTGTGTTACATTGTATTTGTTAAGAAAACGATGTTTTTCTCGTGTCTTTTCATGGTTAATGAAGAATCCTAAAATGGAGAAAATTCTTTGTGAATGGAAGTCATTGGGGTCCACATTTCACAACAACAAAGCTATATTAAAACATTTATATTATTTATTTATTTTATATTTTCTCCTCTGTGTGTCTCTGCAGGCCTCCCGCACTGGCAGGGAGTCCAGCTTTCTCCGACATCTCCCTCATCCGGATCTCGCCCCAGCGGAACCCCTCCGTGGGGGCGGAGTCGCCCTTTCACCCTCCGCACCCCTACATCAACCCATACATGGACTACATCCGCTCGCTCCACAGCAGCCCCTCCATCTCCGTTCTGTCAGCCACCCGGGGCCTCAGCCCTGCAGATGGTGAATAAAGTGAAACATACACCGACGACACAAAGCGTGATGCATACACACACACACACACACACGGCACAGATGCACACTCAGCACACACATCTGCACACAAACCCCAGCAGAGCAGAGGTAGGCGACAAAGCCTCAGTAAAAATGATTGTTGGAATCGATTAGCGAGGTTCGATTGCTATTAGTGGGAATCTCGATTCTCTGTTTCAGTTTAATTCCTGTTTGAGATCAGAAGAGGTCAGGTGAGAGGCAACTAGATCCATCTCTATTAAGACCCAGGGGTTGGCGAGATGTTATCTGCGTGAGGGAGGAGGTGGATGGGAGTATTATGAGTGCGGCACGATCAGTGTGGGTGGGGGTGCAGGTTGGAGGGAGGGTAATCCTTTTGATCTGTGAGTCATGTCAGAGACCTCTGGAGAACGCATCAGTGAGTGGCAGGGTCACGTACAGTTACAGCGCGCACACCGAGGGAGGGTCGGATTCAAGTTCAGGGTTGGGGGGCGTTATGTTCTGATGTCCTACAGGGACCGTTTGTTTCCTGTGATCTCAAGATGGATTTGGACTGGGAAATCAATTAAATTGGTCACCAGAAGCAATTAAATTATAAAAAAATGAAAATAACTTAAACTCACTTTCTATAATAAAAACATCTTAGCAACTTAGTGTTGTGTGATAAAATGATCGGTAGCTTTTAAATGATTTTAGTAGTTAGCAGTGCTGAAATGAACGGTTGATTAAATTTCAGAACACATTAGGCCATATAATAAGTGAAAAAAAAGTCCCACATATTTGCATTTTCCAGCTTTGCAATGTTTTCTGTTATTTAAAACTGAATACTTTTGGATTTTGGACTGCTGGTGAGACAAAACAAGCAATTTTAAGACATCACTTTTGGCTCTAGATTCGCCAATTTTTTTATTACTTAGACACTTTATTGACTATAAGTGGGTGGTTTATTGGGAAAATAAACAACAGAATAAGCAAGAAATTAACCTTAATTTTGGTTGCAGTGTTATTGTATTATTTTTCAGTTTTTTTAGATTTTGAAAAAACAAAGCTCTACCAGCCAGGGTTAGAAACCAAAGTACAGCTTGACTGATACTAGATTTTGTGGCCAATTCCGATACCGATTCTGGGGAGTAAAAAATTCAGATATTGATATGTCGGCCGCTATTGTATACATATATAATTATACATTACAGTTATCCCTTAAATTAGGTTGCCTGTAATACTTTAACTGTATTGCCAAAAATGACATCAGTACACTGAAACAATCAAATTTATGGGGAATTTAACAATTATAAATAATTCCAAGCATCTTTTTCTGCGTTATGGTCTGTTAAAAATTAACTTTTCATATCGGTGCATATCAACACATAAGCTGGTACTGATATATCTGTTATAGTCAAACAGATATATCAGTCAGGCTGTAAACCAAACTGCTGCGAACAAACACACCATTAAAAAGTAAGCCAATTAAAGATCATATTTGCCAAAATTCTACATTCACCTTACAGGTCTTGAAATGGGCTGATGCAAGGCTGTAGCATTAGAGTCAATGTTTGGGGGACCAAATCTGTCTTTATAAATAGTGTCTCATTAATGATTGACACTTCACATGTGCTGTCTGACAAATATTATATAATAAAGACATTAACATTAGTTGAATTAGCTTGTGAGCTGCGTTCTGCTGCGGTACGGCAGCACCATTTGGTGAAACCACAAGCAGAACTGCAGTGCATTATAGTATAAGAACTGGTAGTAATAACACTGATTATGATTACATTTACTAAAGATTATTTTGGACAGCGATGCATGGTTGCATGCCATAAAGTAGCAAAATGTTTAATTTATATTTTTTATCATTATATGGGGCGGGGGATGAATATCAGAGGGGATATGTCCCCCCTGATGTCTATTGTAATTACTGCCTGATGACCTATACGGCCCTCATGTCATCAGCCATCAACCTTTTGACACTTCAGCAGCAGAGACCCACTTTATCTCCCCACCTTGTGTTGAAGTGTATGTCTGAAACGGCAGATAGCGAGGGGCACTTCCTCTACACCAGCACACTCGACTTCATCTCATCCAGCTCTGTTAAAAGCTGTTTCTAAGTGAAGACCAAGAGTCTCACTCAACCCCTCTCCTGCTCTCCAACACTGCTCTTTGCAAGCAGGAACACTCAAACTCTACCCTCCAATTTTCCATTACCGCAACATAATGTGCGCCAGTCTCAGCTTGCTTTAAATCAAAATAGTTTCTCCAACCTACCACATGATCCCCTTTCAGCTCATAATGCTGTGAATTGTGAATGAGGCACCTAATTACTCCTTTAATCAATCCGGTGATTAATTAACCCATCAGCTTTTGTGTTGTTAGTATATCACCACGCTTACAGGGAGCCTCCTTCTTCAATATGCATATTTTTTTCCTACCAAAATGTACATTTGAATAATGATGAATTAATTAACAGAATCTAATGGAGATTTAAAGTGGGTGGGATTTAGTGCCACCCTCTTGCTGCCACACATTTGCTTTCACGTCTTTTTTTTCCCGCTCCTCCCTCACACAGTATTTCTCTCTTTTCTATGTGAGATGGGGTTCAGAGGTAAGCTTGCCCCTGATCCTATTGTAATGCTGAAGGAGCGCCCGGTGGCTCACCAAGTCCTGAGGCACATCTCTGCCTGAGTGCCACACTGACAGCCTGCCCCAAACTCCCCCCACTTTTTGCCCCCAGGATCGATCTCGGATGCCAGCGTTTCTGATTTAGAAATTCTGCAAAGCCCTTTTTCTGTGCGTGTTGGATCCTGAATGGGCCATATTATGGTTGAATGCAAAAGCAAAGCTAAGGCGGAACAGCAGAGACAATTAAGAAACTCCCCCCTTCCACTGAAGACATAATACCCAGATCGAATTAATTTAGATTTTTTTCTTACATTCATTCAACCAATCATGGATGCATATTGCAGGCATACAGGCCAGCCTTAAGAGGAAATCTCCTCATACAGCGTTTATTTATTTTGTCTTTATTTCATTGAGTTTGGGGGGAGCTGCAGCGCTCTGTGGGTCTGAACTGATTCTATATTTGCATCCAAAACCACAGTGTTAGTCTTTTTCGCTCTCTCTTTCTTAGAATATTTGCATAAGGAAGCCCACCACCAGATGTTTATTTTTAGGCTACGGTTCAAGGACTTACAGCACTCTATAGCTAACTAAGGGAATGACTTGGAAAAGAGAAGCATTTTGAGAAAAAAGAGAGAAAGTGAAGTGGAGGCAGAATCGTTTGCTGTATCTTTATGCATGCAGATACGTCCGGGCAGATTTAGGCCTTTTGTTTGTCTATAGAGTTTAAGGGAGCACAGTCGAGGAGCAGGTTGCATATCTGCAGACTGCAGCCCTGATGTGTACAACACACAAGCACCATCTCTGGCAAAAGATGTGTCAGCCCACGTACTCTTACCACACACACATATATACACACACTGTCTCCAAAGTGATCAAGGAACAGTAAGAGGAGGAGAAAAGGCTGTTTAAGAATTGTATTGTAAGACGATCAGTTATGCTGTGCTCGGCATGAGTGCATCAATCAAACACTAATGCACACTCACTGTAATCTCTGAGCAAGCATCCGCTAATCCCCAGTGAGGCTCTCCACTTCAGGTGATGCTCCCTGTGCAGCTGTTTTGCTTAACTTGATGGTGTTGCTAATGTGCTCATTACTGTTCTGCTGAGCTGATTATCATCTAATGTAAATGAACGCAGGTTTGTAATGCAGCGCAGGTGCTCTCCCTGTCGTGTTTTTCCTCCCTACCTCATTCTTTTTCTTCTCTGTGTTTTCTCTCTTCTTCAAATACGCCCTCTCTACCCACATCCTCGTCCTCCTCATCTGTCACCTTCACTTTTTGGCTACCTTGTTTCCCTCATTTGCTGACCCCGTTCGTTCTCCCGCTCCAGCCCCTCACACAGGTCTGACCACGGCTGAATACTATCACCAGATGGCTCTGCTGGCAGGCCACCGTAGCCCTTACACGACCGACCTGCTGCCCTCTGTGGCGTCCACAGCTGGCGCCAGCAGCGCCAGCGCCCTGCACATGGAGTACCTGCAGGCAATGGAAAGTAAGTCTGCGCTGATCTCACACATGACACACAAGCTCATTTCTAATTGCGCTGACCCAGCAGCAGCAGTAGTTACTTTCTATACTGTACATGACATGAGGTCCGAAACTGATCAGCAGTGGGAGATTTACAGACCATGGGAATTTTCTAAACTCAACCTTGGTGACGACAAGTTCAGGCTTTTACATCAGTTCTTTACAACCAAGTTGGATGAGTATAAAAATTAATTTGGGGTTTTTTTAGAGGCCAGTTTTTGCATATTGTCGCTGTTCTGTGAAAACCATGTATTTCCGAGCTGTTAAACTTTCATGAGCTACACTCATGAAAACCGCCGTGTTCAGCTTTATGCTGAGGGATGTCTGAAATGAAAATAAAAAATACATAAAAAAAAAAATAATAAAACTAATAAATAAATGAATAAAGACTGCCAAAATTGAAGATTCAGAGTTTTAGTGGCAGTGGCGATCCTTGACTCTAGGGGGGGCCCCAGGCAAAGATGCCCATAGAGGCCCATCATAGCTAGAAGGGGCCCTATTGAGGAGGTTTTGGGGAGGCAGCGGTGCACTGTAAAGTGCCTTTATGAGAGATTTAAGGGGGTGCATAGTTGGCATTACAAAATGTGCCAATATAAGTGGTCATCAGGGGCCCCTTTTCCAATATCTTATGGAGGGGCCCAAACATTTGCCTACTTTGCCTCTCCTGACAGTGTGCCCCTGTGCAGCAGACAGCAATAATCTGTATTTGGTGAATTAATTGATCTATTCCATTAGATACTGATGTGAAGATTAAGCAGTTTCAAGGTTAAAACAAGGCTGGAAAAAGGTTGCATATAGGGCTGGTGGTTATTTCGCTATTATATCCATATCGTGATATGAGACTGGATGTTGTTTTGGATTTTTATAATATTGTAAGTGTTGTCTTTTTCTGGCTATAAAGGCTGTGTTACACTGAAGTGTAATTTTCTGAACTTACCAGACTGTTCTCTCTGAACTTTTATTTGCTTTTAGCCATTTAGTCATCATATCCACATTACTGATGATTATTATTAAAAATCTCATCATGTAAATAAATGATGAGAGCAGCAATAGTCAACCCTACAATATTGATCTTGAGGTATTTGGTCCAAAATATCTTGATAGCTGATTTTCTCCATATCTCCCAGGCCTAATTTCAGTAAGTATCATATCCTAACACACTTGAATTAAGCTATTGGTATTATATTGAAACAATAATTTTAAGTATCCTAAACATCTAAAAAAAAAAACCCTGGATTCTCCAACCTGCGAGTGAAAAGACTCCCACCCATTCCACGCCTACTGGGATTACACTTTAAAGTATTATGAGTGCATGCCTGCACATTATAGCATGGGTGGCCCCAGTGGGAATTCACCCTCTAAAATGCACCTTCACAATACACCTAGCTTGTGCTATATATAGATCAAGCTCCGGCTCAACCGCGTCGAGGAGGGACCTGCAACTTTACTTTGACATGATTTAAATGAGCTATTGTCTTAATGTGTTGGGCTCAGGACTGTGTGCAGAGGACTTATGCTAATGAGTTATTTTAAAGTGTAAATAGGAAATTAAACGCACTCTGAATCTTAGAAAGGTCAGACAGCCTCACCCCGCTCCCTTTGATGAGAATGTATTTAGTCAGGCAGACGCCGCTTTCATGGAAATCCGGGGTGAAGTTCCCCCCATTCCTCAGAACAAACTAATTAAAACTAGCCAAACTTGTGCGGGTATCAGAAAATTAATTGCTATTAAGTGGGAATTGGAATGTCCCGCCATTCATCACTGGAGAAATCCTTTCTTCTGTGTCACTTTTT
The DNA here is from genome assembly GCA_019142605.1 of Cephalopholis sonnerati. Taxonomy (NCBI): domain Eukaryota; kingdom Metazoa; phylum Chordata; class Actinopteri; order Perciformes; family Serranidae; genus Cephalopholis; species Cephalopholis sonnerati. The sequence goes on along the minus strand of JAGQAX010000021.1, from coordinate 15,085,742 downwards.
AAGATTAATAGACTGAAACAAAAACAATTAGGGCCAAATTTAAGTGGAGATGCGATGCTCCTCACTTTAAAAACGCCTGTGATCATTGCTGGTAATAACTCATCATGTTTCAACAATGTGTGTTCCAACGCCTGAAAAATTAACACTTTAAAGCTTTGGTGGATTTCAGAAAAAAAAACATACAAAGAGAAGAGTCTATCAAGAGGCTTTCGCTGATAATCTGGGCTACCATGTTACTGCGGCTATTTTAGTCTATTTCACATCAGTGTAATTACCTTCAGAGAGAGTTGTGCTAATGAAACAATGGGCCTGTCCTGCCTATTTGTGCTTTAATGGGCTATTGTCTATGTTCCTACTGCCTAATTAGTGCCATAGCTCTCATAGATCACTACACTAAAGTCTGTGTTTATGGCCTTTATGAGTTCATCTTAATTTCCTTGCTAGTTTGTCTACACACACTGTGTTTTTCTCATTAACAGGTTCACTTTTAGTAAAATTTGGAGCCTTGGAACTCATGTTTGATACAAACAAACCATTTAATTGTCATTACTGATTTGATTTTTTGGGCTGTAATTTTTATTAGATTGACAATAATTGTATCTTTTCAGCAAAATGCACTAAAACACTTCCATAAACAAAACGTGACACATAATTGAAAATTGATTATAAGCAGTGGTGGAGGAGGCACTCAGTTCCTTTACTTTAGTTAAAGTGCAAATATGTGTATGTGCCACATTGTGTGATATATTTTGTTATGAGGAAAAGTCCTGCATTGAAAATATTACTAAAGTTAGTTAGCTTAATCAGGAACATGTATTAAAAGTATTAAAAAATAAAAGTACCCAATGCAGAAAAATCTACCTATATAAAATTGATTTGCATATACAACTGGGCCTGCAGTAACATTCAGGGCCTGTAGTGCCATGTATAAACATACCTTTATATGGTGCATATAATACTAAGCTATTGAAATAATAACTGACAGATTCATACATTTATTCACCATGAAGTAATTTGACAAGGATTCATGGATATTTTCTTAAAATTAAAAGTTTGTTTTTGTTTTTCTTGTACAAATAGTAAAATGTATCTTTTATAACAACATGTAGGATTAATGTTAAGGTGTATTTAAAGACATATTTTAATTTTTGGGAGAAAAAAATTTTAAAATGATCAAACAATAATTTTGTGACCCCCTTGCATTAAGTCAGAGGATCCCCTAGGGGTCATGGACCCCCTGTTGAAGACGCATGGATCAAAGACCTAATCATTTGGCCTGTACTTGAATAAACTGTTGGGGGGTTTAATTTGTAACAGAAAAATCATATTTTATGAACTCTATGAACTGACATTTTTTATGCAAAAATCTTAACTTGTAAACTAAAGCTGTCAGATACATGTAATAAATTCAAAAAATCAAACCTGTACTTAAGTACAGTACTTAACTAAATGTACTAAGTTACAATCCACCACTGATTATAAGAAGAGAAGTAAGATTACTGTTTATTTATTCATGTCCAGAGGTATTGGTTCCTCCTAAAGTAAGTTTTCTGTTGCATAAAAAAATCAGTCCGGTCTTAGATTCACACTCCAGCCCTCCCCTGTGAAAGCATCCCCTCTCAGGTGGCCTCCAAAGTGTGCCGGCGAGGGTTCAACCCCAGTTTTGGAGCCAGCTTTTATATCCAGTGCCGTCTATCAGGCATGTCTGAACCCTCCCTGACCACGAGAATTAATGACGCAGCGCGTAACCAGCCATCCCGTCCATAAATCAAGAGGAAATTAGAGGGACAGTCCTGCTATGAGCCAGGACGCTCCTCTCTCCGTCTCTCCAGTTGGCCGATTTATCATTTGGGCTGTGCATTAATAAACACCACTCCCATGAGGCTTTGCAGTGGTGGGACGCTGGGCCTGCTCCTACCCCCCCTCACTTGTGGTGAATTAGGAGAATTCACTTCAACTTTTGTCCAAACCAGGATAAAGGATGATTTTTTGAGGGATTATTTATATCTATATTTTATATTTTGTACGAGCTAAATGAAACAGTGAAAAATCAGACATGTCGAGGAGCGTCACATGACAAACTACAATGTTTTAAGCAATTGTGTGCGCACGGGGATTTACATGTGCATATGTGAGCCCCCTCTCCAACACCCCCTTCAAAGAGACATAAAGAAAGACAGATTTTCCATACAATGACAATGTAAAGGGGGCGTTGCTCTCCATACAGCCTCATGCGGTAGTGGAAACTCAGGCCTATGTATGCCAGAACACCACCACTGCCACCACAGAGGCATCCACACACACATTCACTTCCACACACTCTGATTACCATGTGAATGGAGCGTTCTGTAATCGTTGGATGTGTCAGACGAGAGATGGAGCATTTACGTTTGGGAGATGGATGGATTGTGGGGGACGTAAATATGGAGGGGGGTTATCGGGGCTGCGTAAGCTGGTTTTGTTTGCCTTTATAAAATAACTCAAAATGTTTTATTTCCAAGTCTTGAGTCACAAAGTCATTGTGTCAGTTCATGCACAAAGCGCGACATCCCCTCAGCGCTTTTTTCCCCCTCCTTCCATCTGCCTCTGTTTTTCCCTGTCTTGTTTGTGACATCTCCATGTGAAAAGACAACAAAAGTCATGTTTTAATCTCTACCCGTGGCTCATTGTATGTGCAGAGAGAATGGTTGCGCCGTTTCCGCCTTTTACCTTTTCAAACCCCCTTTTTAGTATTTCCAGTCAACACTGATTGCATTTGAATAACGAGTCAAATTGGACTTGATTAAATATTACCATACACAGTCAGAGCATTTCTCCAACATAAAAGACATGTTTTCTCATGGATGAAATGCTAGCAGTGCATCAAGTGACAGCTGAACACTCATTCAGACGAGCCCTTTGTCTGATGATTGACAAAAATGTCATCTGTTAGGGTTAGATTAGGTTAGAGTTTGGAAGAAGTCACGTATAAACCAGCAGATGCTCTTTGTTGAATTTAGCTGCTGTTTTACCCTAAAAGAACCTCGAACAAGGGAGCAGATAAGGTTTAACGTACAGTTTTAAAAAGCATTTTAACCTTTCACTTTCACAGTCATTCTCTTCCAGCACCTCGCTCTGATCTCCTCCTCTCTCCTCATTCTGCAGACTCTCGTTTCTCGAGCCCGAGGCTGCCATCACGGCCCAGCAGGAAGCGTCCGCTGCCCATCTCGCCGCTCTCTGAGCACAGCTTTGACCTGCAGACCATGATCCGCAACTCGCCCAACTCTCTCGTCACCATGCTCAACAACTCTCGCTCCAGCTCCTCCACCAGCGGCTCCTACGGTCACCTCTCTGCGGGAGCCATCAGGTACAGCTGACTGTGTTGTGAATATTGTCCTGCATTATTCTTCTTAACGGTCCTGCTTTCCTTCTCCTTCCTCTCCTTCTTCTACAATGTACTTCTTCTTCTTATTATTAAAAATCTCAGATTTGGCTTGAGACATAGAATGACAGTGTGGGATGTGTAAGAAGTTAGTTTTGAGGAGTTATATGGGAGGTGTAATGACAACAGATTATCCAGTTTTATTGTAGCAAATGTAGGATCCAGTTTTTTTGTCTGTCTTTGCTTCTAAGATTTCCAACACTTTTTAAAACTCTGTCTTTTGTGTCCTGAGTTTTTATCGGTTGTGTTTCTATCAAGGTGATCATTCAGGAACTAAAACGTGTCTATAATCACTCAAACATTAGGATCTTTTTAAAGTAATCCGTACTTACATTACATTACATTATAGGTTCACTCTCTGGGCTTTTCACTGTGCAAAGTGGTCTATTAAACCCTTTAGATCCAGCTGGCAGGCACAGGGCATTCTCAGTTGATAATGTGGCACGTCCAGATAAGCGGGTCTGCCCTATTGAGCTCCTCAGGAAAGGTTTAATAAGTTAGTTTGGAAAAGGATCATTTAGCAGATGCTGGAATTTTGAAGAAAATCAGTAAAACGGTACAGACTTCCCCAAAGTTTGCAGCAATGCAGTCGCTGTTTATCAGAGATCTTGGTTAACTCTTGGATTGTTTTCACTTTTGAGATACTTTCTCGTGAATGCCCGCTGAATGGCAGGAGATGTGTCAGAAATGCCGAGGTTATGTCATCTCTGTGACATGAAGTTCATCATTTGTTGCAGTGCACAGTTTGTCAGTAGAACTTTCTATATGTCCACTGTTGTCCTCAAACCAGTGACCCTCTGTGCAGGCTGGCAGATCACTGTGTCATGTTTGCAGTGGTGGAAGAAGTACTCAGAACTTTTTTGTCAGGTTTTCACGGTTCGGAGAGCAGGCAGCAGGGGACGGACCCAAACGCAGATGAAAACAGGCAGACTGGTGCAGTTCAATGATTTATTTAGAAAAGCCTACAGGCAACAAGAGTCCACATGGCAGCGGGTTCAACAGGCAGGTAACAGATAGACAGGTAACCACACTGAAGCATGATGAACTGGCAAGAAACAAAGAAAGCTGGCTGGGTTAAGTAGAGCAGGAGCTAATGAGAGTAAATGAGGAGCAGGTGGGTGATTGGGTGATGCAGTTAAGGAGGTGGATGGGGAAGGCCAGGCAGAGCAGATGAGTGAAGTGGAAGCAGGTGTGTAGATGGGTGTGGCAGTCAGGTGATGGGAAAGGAGGGAAGGTCCGAGTAAATCTGCTGGATTGATGGAAAATGGCAATTAAGGAACCTGGGAAATGGACGATGTCCCTGAAGAGAAAGGACAAAGGAATGAACTGTGACACTTAGCAATACTACAGTGTAGAAATACTCAAGTAAAAGTCCTGCATTCAAAATCTTACTTTGGTTGAAATGGGACTATCTGAGGAGCATGTGAATGCAGCATTACTGCTTGAGATTTGTTGATAAGACAGTGGTGAGATGAGAGGGGCCCATGTGTGCGGGCCCCGATGCAACTGCATTACCTGCATACATTGCAGTTTCGGCTTTGCTTGTCACCATAATATTAACATAGTTACAATGCACTCTGTAGCATTTGCGTTAGAGAAAAAAGAAAGTGTGTGGTGCAGCGAATAAGAGTGTGTGCATCGTCCATGTCAACCCCCCATGTGGGTGACGATCTCCCAGCCAGCCAGTCAAGCCTGCCTCCCCGGCGGCTCGTGTCAGTCATCGGGTAACACCTCATGGAAACATCACATACATCACGCCCCGGTACCAGAGGCGAGCAAAGGGACGCAAAAGAAAAGAAAAGAGAAGGGAAAAGGAAAGATCCATTGCCCCACCCACAGCCATTGATCAGCGATCTGTAAGAAGAGCCTGATCAATCACGCCGCGCGCTCAGCCACTGTCCTAGTGACAGGACCCAAATAGCCAGAGCCAACAGACTGATGAGTGATATGACAAGTGGATGGGCCCCCAAATGTGTCTCGGCCCATTGATTTCCACTCGGCTCGTAATAAGATCAGCAGACATATGGGTTTGCAGCGAGAGCGAAGCGTCAGAGCTCAGGATGAATGGAGGCCGCTGCTGTCGAGCCACACAGATCTGTGTTTATCCGGTGGTTCACCTGTGGTTACACAGACCCCAGAGGAGGTTTGGTGGCTTCTGGGATTTTTTTTTTTTTTTTTAAGATAAACAAAGTTAGCTCAGGTTGAGGGAACAGGGAAATAATTTAGCTTTATTTACATGGCTATACGACACACTCCAGATTGTTTATCATCTGTATCGTTTGCCCAGTGGAAGAATGACATACTGCCTTACACAGACCACATGATAATTCACTGTGTGTTAACAAGCTGAACATTCATTGGCAGGGATTTGCCGGCAGCCTCGTGGTTCCAGCATTACCACACCGTCTCCTGTCAGATTGTCCTCAGGGAGGAGAAGCTATCCAGAATAATCCATTTATTCACTGTCTTTTCCCTTTTTTGCTGATGTCTTAGTGAAGTTTTAGTTTTTAGTTTTTTTATTTTACCCAGTATAACTGTTCAACCTTTCCAAACTCTTCTTTTCTCCAGCCCAGCGTTAAGCTTCGCCTACCCTCCAACCCCAGTGGCTTTGCACGTGCACCAGCAGTTGATTGGCCGTCAGCCGGGCATCGTGGGCTCTGCCTTTGGCCACAGTCCGCCCCTCATCCACCCGTCGCCGGCCTTCGCCACCCAGAGGCCCGTCCCCGGCATCCCCCCCTCCGGGCTCAGCGCCAGCGAGCGCTCAGCCCTCTCCAACGACTCCTCACAGGTGAGTGCGGCGGCAGGCGCCTGTGCGATTCATCATCACAGGTAATAGATAGCAGGCGTCGCATGCCAGCCACATCTCAGCAAAACGCAGCGAGCTAACATGGTACAGGCAGGACCCCCCCTCCACGCGCTCCTCTCCTGGGACTTTCCTCCTACTTGTGTTGTCTCTTGTTTTTAGGCTGCCGAGCACGGCCCAGAACGCGCCTGCAGCAAACAACAAGGGGCTTGTTAGCATAGAATCCCACTGCTGACTCCATTAATCACTAGAGAGAGAACAAGGATATAGAGAGGCAATATTGACATGGATGGATGGATCCAAAGGGGCTTTTTCTCTCCATCCTCAACCCTTACTCTATGTGCGGGCCCACATTTGAAGTAAATATTCAATGTTTATTACCCATCCTCCCTGCTGTTTCCCATCTCTCCAATTTTGTGTTATCACAAATGAAGCCTCATTGAAATTGGGCTCACCAAAATTGCAATTTTCCTCCTCCTGAATGAACAGAATATTGCTTCAGGGGCCACAGCCGAATCTCATATGTTTCAGCGAAGATAGTAACGCAGAGACAGACAGGAACACTGCAACTACGAGAGTCCTGTGAAAAAAAACAGCAACATCAGGGGAGAAAAACTAAGAAAACTTACTTTTCCAGAAGCTACTTTATAATTCTTTTTTTCTTGTGAGCTTGTATGTAACAAGAATTCCCCTAAGGGGTGTTTTTAAGCCAGGGCCAAAGTCAGGTCATCCATTGGTTCAGTGAATGGCTCATTGAATTGGTCCATGAGTGTGTTTTAATTGCTGTGATTAGAGGAGCTAATGTGATACAGTGAATTGCATAGTTTTTCATTAGCGCAGTTAAAGTTCCTGCCTGGGACCGAGGATACGGAAATCATTATGGTTTAAACACAGTTGTTTTTTCCTGCTTGATTAAGTAAATGATTGATTGACTTATAAGCATCACATACATTTTTAATGATTCTATAGAGGATAGCTTCAGAAATCTCAGCAAGATATGACATTAAATCATCTATATAGTCAAATACATGTCATGGAAAGCTCAAACTGATGAAATATTTTCTGTTTCCTCAGACCAAACCAACAAGTGAATCTGCAGTGAGCAGCACAGGAGACCCAATGCACCACAAACGCTCCAAAATGAAACCAGAGGAAGAGTTGCCGAGCCCAGGCGCTGTGAGCGTACAGGTGAGGATTGCCTACATTTTTCAGCAATACAAAAATATTTTCAGTTACAGGATGTTCTACAGCTATCTGGCAAAAACAGCAAACTGGTTGGCAAATCCCAGAATTCACCAGCGGTCTTAATTTTAGATTTTTCAACTAGAATAGGAAGCCCATATAATGACTGGTCACCTGCCAAAGTGGCTGCAACAATAGACAAGCTTACCAGCCACAGTTTGTATTTATTTACCTACATTTGGCTGTTTCTTGGTGTTTCCCACCCTGCTCTTATCAGCCGCCGTTTCCGAAGCAAAACAATTCATTGATCTTTTGGAGACTAGAAGGAAATTGTTTTTGCTTTTGTTTAATCAAAATTTTAAGTGGCTGGAGAAATGAAAGAGAAACGTGATAACAGTAAGTGTTTGTATCTGCAGGAAAAACCTTATTAGAGTCGATATTCAGACAGCGGCAGATTCAGCCTGAGGTGTGTGGTGGAAGCTCTCCTGTATTAGCCCACACCAACTCTATGCTCCACTCAGCCTCCTAACTGTGACAGTGAAATATGTCTGGGCTAATAGAGCAACCTACAGCAGGAAAAGGGGGTTAGATTCCTCAAATACTCGCCCCGGTCCTGTCGTATAACAACCCGCCAAACACAGAGCGGGGCTTTCAGCGCTACATTTCCGCTCTCCACACTTTTCTCCCAGGCAGCCAAACAAGGCCAGATTCACAGGGGTACTGTGGCTGAGACCTGTGACCAAATCATTTTTGGCTGTGGCTTAGATGTAAACCAGCAGGGACGTAAAAATTACTTTTATGGCAGACTTGGATGGACTGATGTTGGAGAGAGGAAGGCAGCCCCTGTTAGCTTTTATACTTCTACGTCAATCCTGGTATTGAAGGTTAACTTGGTGATTTTCAACCCAGATCCTATTTTCCCATGTTTTTGTTTCTAAGTAACTAATGGGAACAACAATTTCTAAAACTGGTCCAGTATTGTGGGAGAGCGCTGCAGCTGGAAGTGGCAAAACAGGCTGCAGTGTACTGACTCTGGGCATGTTTGCACTGCAAATTTACAACCACTAAAAGTGCTTATTTTTGCCACTGATAGGCTCAGCTTGTTATTATTAGTTCCTGATATTATGGAAAAGATTCATACAGAGATATACCTTTTTGCAAAAGAGTAACATCATTTTTGTTTAACCAGAAACAGCCCAAAAATTGCTGTTGCCGAACCCACCAGACTCCATTTGGATAAACATTAATTTAAGCTTGTATAGAGCCAGCATATTTTCACATCTAACTGGCTGAATAAAGGGTTAATTCCACCAAATCAGAACTGGTGATTGGTTGAAACAGTGAAAAGACGAACCAAGACGGTTTTTGTGGGTTTTGTTTTGTTTCTGTTGACTTTGAATGGAGTGTGTTTTATGATAACAAAATTATTGTTTATTTAAATGGAGTCTGGTGGGTTTGGCTGTGGTGATTTCGGAGCTGTTTTTGGTTAAACATAAAGGATCTTGTCATTTAACAGAGAGATCATTTGTTCTCATAATGTTCCCGGACACTTAGAAATCTGTTAGTGGCAAAAACAAAAACTTTAAGTGAATGTTTAACAGAGCGAATATCCCTAAGCCTGTATTGCAGCTACCGGCTGCAATACAGGCTCTCGCTTTCAAAAGACTGCTGTTCCCATCAGTCACCTAGAAAAAAAAACATTGGAAACATGTTGAAGAATACCATGGGTACCATTTAAGTAAATTTATTTAGATTATTTTGACATTGTTGTGCTTGATCTAGAACTTTTCCACTGTTGTTCCTCAGGACCATCCGGATGGGATGACTCTGGTGAAAGAGGAAGGGGACAAGGATGAGAGCAAACAGGAGCCAGAGGTGGTTTATGAGACAAACTGCCACTGGGAGAACTGTTGCCGCGAGTTTGACACGCAGGAGCAGCTAGTACAAGTGAGTGTCGCACATTTTAAAAAGACAGCAGTGCGAGCTGCTTATTTCAACTCCAGCACATGACGCTTTGTTATTCATGTAAAGCCGAACATTTCTGTTCAACTCCAAATGGCAGCTGAGAATATCCAGAAATCCTGTAATGGTATGTCAGTAAATTGTGCAGAATGTTAATTTTTAACACTTGCTTGCTGCAGTTTAGCAGATGGTTTGCATTTCACTCTTTCCCTTCCTGTGGGCAGAGAAGAGTTCACATTTGACCTCAGTTGTTCTCTCGGACTAGAGTTTCTTGCAGTGAAAACAGGGAGACACAACGGGGTGTTTACAACTGTAAGATGGGTGAAGACTCATAAAAAAGCTTTCCCGAAAACACACACCAATACTACAATGTCTGGTTTGTATGCTGTGAGAGTTTTCAGTGTTTCTTTCCTCAAGCTCAGTAGATCCCAGCAACATCAACTGCAGCTGTGCTATTCTACACAATGCCTCCTATCAGGCCACAACCCCTGTGCAGCAGCAAACCTACAGTAGAGTCAGAGCTGCAGGCATTGACTGATACTGCTGCTGGATTCCTGATTGGATCCAGGGACGGTGGTAATGGGCTCAGAAGCTGGAGAGCACATCTCACAGCTGAACGGTGCTAACTGATTTGGCGGGTTAAGCCTCCCAGAGTCAGGATGTGAGCTTTGTGTACTACACTGGACCGGCCTTCCTCCTGTCTGTTATCAGAACTCTCACACAGCCCGGGAGATGGATGGCTCTCATCGTATTGCGCCAGAGGGGTTCACCATTAAACTAAATATTAATGATATTATGGTCGTGTCACCCTTGCTACTTACACTGACGCTATTAGCTCTGCTGCTCTCTCGTGGCCTGTGAACCGCTCACCCGTCAGCCAACTGAGAGAGCAGGCTGAAGTTGGAGAAGTGGTGAAAATACACCAATATAATGCTGCGAACAAGGGACGCCAGAGTGTACACACACACACACACACATGAAACACACATCACCACACATCTGATAGAAAGATCCTCAGCTCTCCACAGCTGTCTATTTGCCGTCTTGACATTGCAATCCTCAGCCGCGGTGGTAACCCCTATCTATAATTGATATCCTCAGCGCGGAATGGGCTGCCTCCCGTGTTTGAAGGGCTCGGCTCAAAGGTTGAGAATCTTGACAACTTCTTGCCCCTGTTTCAGGAGGCGGGATGAGTTAAGGTGGTGGGAGAGGAAGGGGAGGATGGCTTCTTAATAGAGGAAAAGCTTGCTCACATCCTCCCCCTACTGTAGTCACACCAGGTGGCCATCCGAGCAAAACAATGTCCTCTCATCCCTCCACATCCAGCCTACCCTCGCCAGGCTGCACTTATTATCAGATTCCCATGTAGACAGACACCAACTTATTAGTTTTCCATTTTTCCATCTTGGAATTGTTTTTCTTTTTTCTGCCGTTTGACTTCCTGATATTGCATTTTATTTCTCATTTTCTATGCACATGCAGATATGCAGAGAGATGCCAATAAAAGTCTTCGCCTACAGAATCCGTGCCCTCTAATTCAGCAGAGCGGACGAGAAAATGCTCTTATCTCTCCACACCCCCACCCCCCTCAGTAATAGGATAAGTACAGTATTTGGACCACAGTGGCTCTCCTTGCACACTGGGAGGGGTTTGGGGGTGGGGGGATTTCCATATAACCAAACAATGGAGCGTCCCTTCCCCCTTGTACTTGTCTTCTGAAATGGCTTTGGGGGAAAAAACATGATGGGGAAAAAAACAGTTTCTCCCTGGTTGTAACCAATTTAACCACAAAGTTTATACGTAGGTTTATATTCTATGATTAAAGCCTGTGTCATGAAATATATATTTTAAGTATTAAAAGTAACAGCCGCACTGATTCAAAGATCCTGTTTCCTTTGTGGTTGGCCTAATTTTAGAATTAAGCCTTCACACCACCCTCATCGCTTTCCACCTTGTTCAAAAGCACTCCTGCCGCGCTCTTCATGCATATTTTTACACTCTCAAGCATGCTCTCACCATGACACGCCACGGCGTTCCTTTATCATCTGCGTTTAAGCGCTCTCGGTGCAGCCGATAAGATAAACATCAGATCTATGCAATTTAGCTCACTTATCTGGCCTACCCAGTCAGCAAAAGCGAGGCGGGTGTCAATTTTAGTTTGCTGTATTTATTTCATTTATTACATTTCAACTCTCTATACCTCTCCGTCTCCCTCTCCGCTCAGCTCCAACATTCTTTTGCTTCCCCATTTTTGGGCATAAACCTCTCCCCTCTCTCATTTTCCCTTTCATTTTCCCTCCCACCCCTCTTTGCCCCTTGAAGGGAGTACTTTTAAAGATAAGGCCTGGTGGCTTCTTTAATGTCTCTCTTGAAGTGGGCTTTTTTCACTCAGTTTTGTCGCCAGAGATGCCAACCACACACTCCCATAACTCCCTAATATGGCCTCACTCAACAATCTTTTATTTTCTCATCGATCCACGACTGATACTTCATCGTGGAGGAATCTACAACGCAGCTATGCATTTTTAGTGCACCATTGATGTAAGCCATATTGTCCTCTGTGTGGCAGGGCAGTTTTTTAGTAAAGAGCCCATCAAATCATTGAAAGCAGGAGGACAACAAAGTGTTTCATGAAAGGTAACCAAATCTGAATCAGCATAAACGCTGGCTGTTTTTTCACTGTGTGGATTTGCTAAACAAATTAGCATAATTTATTATTCTTCAGCTGCTGAATCATTCCTGGCTGTGAACTTGAAAGTTCAGTTTCTGTCCTTTCAGACAGGCCTGTTAACAGACTGGTCTCACAAGATGTTTTAGACCACCAATTCCCAACCTAGGAATCCTGACGCCCCAAGGGGTCGCTAAAGCTCCACAGGGAGTCACGAACACTGAATTTGTCAAAAATGAAGCCTATTAAGTGTGTTAGAAATGAAAAATAAACATAATAAGGACAGAGAATCATATAAAAAGTAACAGGAAAACTAATTTCTGACAAAATAATCAGCTCAAACTCCATCTGAATCGCTTGTTTTACACAAACTTCCCAGTTATTTCTTTCTCAGTTTGGATTTATTGTGTAGGCTATCAGCTGCTCTGTACTGTTAATGCTAAGCATTGAATATAATATGGAATACCCTTGTCATTTGGTCAAGGGTAGCCTGATTACTCAATGATAGAAAAGGTGAAAGGTAGACTATATATGGTGGGTGTCTGATGGGGTTGGTGGTCTGTCTGTGTGTGTTCCACAGCTCATCAGGTCTCTCCCACCCTCCACAGTCTCACCATTCTGTTCCAGGTCATCTACATAGGTGGCGCTGTGATGTCCTTGTTCTTAGATGGGGAGCTGGCTCTCCCTGTGTGCAGCCTTGTTGAGGCGGCCGCTGCGCGCCTCCCCGGTGTTAAAGGGAGATAAACGCGGGCGCAGTCTGAAGGCAGCCCCCCTCTCTGGCTGCTGGCGTAGGCTTTTAATTGGTAAAATGCAGATTTTTTTTTGATCAGGAGAAGGATTAGGCCCCTTATCTGTCAAGAGTATCTTACTCTAAGATGAAAAGACTGTGCTGAATTACACATGCCAATTCTAGCTCCCTGCCCCCTGCTCTGCTCACTCACTTACTCTCATCCTCCCTCCTTCCCTTGCTCACTCAAATTTTCCCCCCTTTTACTTCCTCCCTCCTCCTTCCCTCCCTTCTTTGCCTTTTTCATGCTCTTTTTTCCCCCTCTCTTTACACAAAGCACTTCAGCAACTGACATCACAAAAGAGCATATGATTTATTAGGCGGTGTTTGATAAAGCTAAACGGTGTTGCGGGTCCCACAGCTTAGTGAAATTGCCTTGTAAACAGGCCCTCTTTTCATGCACCCTTGCATTCTAATGCATGAGGGCTATGTCCCAGAGAGAGTTTGATAAGGAGACATGGAAATGGAGACTGAAGTGGGCAAATGCTTTGAATAAGCAGGAAAAAAACAGTAATGTGTGTCGAGATGCATGGGTTTGAACATTTGCATAAAGTGACCAAAAACATTTTAAATATTTGGCTTTTATTTTTAAGAAAACAAAAACCAAGTGCACAATTCTGCTCCTGTTTATGTTTATGGATTTTTTCACCATGCATCCAAGCAGCAGGGGTTTAAACCAAGAAAACAGTGCCTGCACCTGTGTGTATGTGTGTGTGCACCTCTCATACGTCACAGACGGCTTCAGTGTCCCCTGTGTCCGTGTCCCCGGCGCTCCCTGACGCGCGACTCCCTCCTAAATCCATCTTGGTGGCGTTTTTACAGTTGTTGGCCGATAAGCTGGCAGGGGGAAGATGAATAACCTGCCGTGCCGCCGCTATCAGCACCTGTTTGTCGATTTAGCCGGCCAACGGGGCCTGTCTGCTCAGCATGGAGATTATTGATTCAATAAGAATTGCCATTAGATCATGCCATTAGGTTTCTCGGCGGCCCCTCTCCCCGTGCTGTCTGTCCCGCTCTCTGTCAGCTCAGAGGCTCATGCATCACACCCGTCAACGACCTCCTTCATTTGTACAAACAGGGTTCGAGTGTGTATCCATCCTGTGTGTGTAAGTGCGTGCATGCGCTCATGTTGTGCCAGCCACCCGCGTGATCCAACACCATGGCGCTCACCAATCGCTCTCAGCCAGGGGATATTGAATGCTGCTTGCAACAGACCGATTGCTTGCCACAGGGATTCCCTCACAGAGAGGAAGAAAAAGAGAAGACGAGTCAGGTTTTCTGAGGCCCCGGCCGAGGTGGGGAGGAGATCAATCTTGGGGAAACTTCACTAACGTCTGTGGTCAGACGTCCCCAATCATTTTCTGTGGAATTAGTCTTGTTTTGTCACTTTAGAATTAAAAAAATGTCAAGTGAGAATAATGGAGGTCCTTTGCGGATATATTAGTGTCCATTTTACTCTTTGCTTTTGCTGTCGCACCCATGCTGTTACTGCGCTGACTCATTTGTCGATACTCCCCTTTAGTATTACTGGAAAATAAGTGCAGTGGAAGATGTAGGCCCAATCCAATTTCATATTTTTTACTCTTACACCTCATTTTAAAGTACTGCCTTGCCCCTGGAACAGAGTTACAAGGGGAAGTGGTTGAAAATGTCTCCTATGAAATGGGTAAAGACCCCGATATGTCATCAGTATGCTGGCATTTACATAAACAAACACAAAGAGTGTTGCCAGACATTGAAAATATGCTGTCTTCTGCAGTGGTGATTTCTCTTGCGTGGGCTAAAGGCAGCATTTTGCAGTAGTCAGGATTCCAGTGGTTTGTTCAAAATTTAAGTTTCATGTTATCAATCAATCAAACAGGTCATCAAATGGAGAATAACACTGCTTCATTACCAGGCCACTAGAGGTGCAATGTAGGCTAACATTAGCAAACCGTGCTCCTACCCTTCCAGTAGCTAGCTACAGTGCCATTGGCATACTTTTTTGGTAGGCTTTTTATAAGGAAAAGGACCATTAGAATAATTAAACTTAGATAATATGATGGCTTTTGCAATTTTAAAATCCTAATTAACGAAGAAAATACAGTTCTTTTGTTGCTTCTAAAGCTATGTTGCCAATGATTTCTCATAACACTTGGTTTTAGGGCGTGCCCCTGTAAAACCTCGTGTTCACACGACAAGCAACAGCAACTTCAGTTTCAATGGAGGCTACAAACTGACGTTAACACTTGTCGCTGTCGATGGGTGTGATGTGCTACAAACGAAAGTTTAGCTGGCCTCAACTTTTCCCAGCATTGTAATGATGCGATGAAGCATCGACCAATGATGTGTTTTTGTTTCAAGCTGTGGTACTAGGTCATCTAGCTAATTCTAACGCTATGCTACCTTTCTGTGCACAAGGGTGCAATGGGGTGGCGAAATGCGATATTAAAATGGGACTCAGATATTGATCAAAAGCATAGTTGTTTTGTGATGACATACAAACATTAGATGGCGTTCAGTCGAGGTGCTTTGTGGCGGGGAGCCAACACACAGAAGCCCATAAAGACATAAATATGTTAACAAGTGCTTGAGGAACACTTCCACAGTGACTTGTCGATGATATAGCTGAGCACACTGTTACGTTGTTGCTCCTGGTGTCAGCACAGCATAACACTTTGCCCTACCCCCCTTTTCCAACAAGAGTTGGGACACCCTACCTCTAGACATGAACGCGCCCAACAGAGGGGTAAGGGCTAAGTGGTAGGAGCAAGGACTGGGCCTTTAGGGTCAAAATGTCCTGAAGAAAGATTTTTAAAAAGGCGGTTTCTTGTGGGTGTCATGGTTATATGTGGGGTCATAGTCTGGCCAATGGGCAGGGCGCAGAAAAGGTACAAAGATGCTTTTGTCAGAGCAGTGTCATGCCTTGAGGGGGAACTGACCCTGGATGCTTTATTTGCTTTGGCCCTGTGTGTTTTATAGCTCAACAATCTTGCGAGTAAGTGCTCAAAGAAAGCACGTTTTCCCCAGACATTTAAGAGCATTCAAAGTCAAGTCTCTATTTATCTCCTTTCCTTTTCTCCTGTTTCCATCCGTCCCTCTTCATTCACCCCTGAGGTAAAAAAGACTCTTCTCCGCTGCTCAGGAATGTAATAATACCAGTTTCTTATGGTCAGGATATTGTGTCTGTCTCCCTGGGTTTAAATTGCTCCCTGAAAGGCACTTCAGAGGCCACCACAGTGTTGTCTCTGAAAGAGAGCCAGATGTTGACTTTGTCCCCAGAGGGTCTGCGTGACATTTTTTCATCCTCACCTCCTTCATTCCTCTGTAGCATCCACCACTTACCAGATTTTACAAGGCAGTTAGGGAGAAAAGAAGAAGAAAGAGGGAAGAGAGAAGGGGGACGGAGCATGAGAAAGGTGGTTCTCACAGATATAATGCTTGGCTGGAGTTGTAAAGCCCTCCGCATTTCAGATGCCACGACTGAACTTTTGATTTCTCGCCCTATCTCCTCACCTCCCCTCCCGCCTCCCCTCCTTCCTAAGCCTCAGATTGGAAGTTGCCACGGCAGCACAACTGTCAGCACTTGTCATGGAGGGGCGAGGGGCCCCAGTGTGATGCGAAGTGACAGGGGTTTTATTTGAAAATCCTGTTCAGATCGGACACTGAGACTCACAAGTCAACAGAGTCAGGCGGAGAAAGACGAGGAATGGAAAGGAAGGAAAGAGTTAAGAGAAATGAGATGGAAGAAATGTAATGAAGTATCGTGTAAAAAGAAATGGAAATCAGAAAAAAAGAATTTTATATTTTCCTCATATGCTGCAGAAGAAAAAAATCCTCAAGCTGAACAACAAAATGATTCAAGGCAAAAATTGCTCTTAGTGGAGCTTTTGCATTGAGTTCTTTGATCTTCTTCCTCCAGCACATCAACAATGACCACATCCATGGGGAGAAGAAGGAGTTTGTGTGTCGGTGGGAGGAATGTTCCCGAGAGCAGAAGCCCTTCAAGGCACAGTACATGCTGGTGGTCCACATGCGCAGGCATACTGGGGAAAAACCCCACAAGTGCACAGTAAGGAAACTGCTGTTTGCTCAGTTGACTTGTAACCTGCTAACAGGAGATTCAGGCTGTGTGAGTGATGTCCTCTACTCTCTCTTCCTGCAGTTTGAGGGCTGTGCCAAGGCCTACTCCCGTCTGGAAAACCTTAAAACTCACTTACGCTCACACACAGGAGAGAAACCTTATGTGTGTGAACACGAAGGCTGCAACAAGGCCTTCTCCAACGCCTCAGACCGGGCGAAACATCAGAATCGCACACACTCAAATGAGGTACTGACAAATTTCAAACAATTATGCTCCTTTGATTTTGCTGCTTGAATGTGGTGTTTACAAGCAACGTGTTTCTCACAGTTCATTTTCTCCTTTCATTTTTCAGAAACCGTATGTGTGTAAAATCCCAGGCTGCACCAAGCGCTACACGGACCCCAGCTCCTTACGCAAGCACGTGAAGACGGTGCACGGGCCGGAGGCGCACGTCACCAAGAAACAGCGCGGAGATTACCCACGCCCTCCGCCCCAACGAGAGCCTGGGGGCAACAGCCAGGGCCGCTCGCCAGGGCAACTGCCCCTGGGAGGGTATACGGACCAAAGGGAGTACAACCATGCTACCTCAAAACAGGATGAATGTCTGCAGGTCAAGTCCATCAAGACAGAGAAGCCCATGGTAAGACTTTATTTAACCTGCACTAATATCTTTAACATCATTTCAACTGTTTTCTAATACTAAGCTAATTCCTTCACTTTAAAGAAATAGTTCACCCCCCAACTCACAATTTTTATATGAGTTACTCACCCTGTGTTACTGTGAAATTTGCTAAGAAAACTATGTTTTTCTTGTATACCACCATGGTGAACAAAGAATACAAAAAAAAAATTCTTAATGAATTGAAGTCATAGGGGTCCATGTATAAACAGCAAAACTACATCAAAACATCCACATGATATAATTATGCTGTTAAACGTGGACCCCTGTGATTTCAATTTATCAAGAATTCTCTCTGTTTTTGGATTCTTCGTTCACAACACGGGGAGTATTTGACATAGAAGTGGTCATTTGGGGGGTAAAGTGTTCCTTTAACATGGTTTGTTTAAATGCCTAGTATATTAATCCCTGCTTGTGTGATTAAGCATTTAATTAGGGGCATGCACACTTAACACTGAAGTCATCTAATGAGTAAACCTTTTCTTTCTATCCAATGCTTCGGCATTTCTCTCCTTCCCTTTCTAAGGACAGTGGGTAATCAGGTGAGATAGGTGTCCCTTCAGTCTGACTTCTTCTCGTCTTGTTCATTGTTTTATTGTCTGTTTATCGTCTTTTCTCATCCCATCCCAACTGCTTGATTTTCAACCAAAACATGGCAGATTTACTCTCATTATAGGTTTCCCTCATTATTCACATTCATAAAAAGATTCTCATTTTACCACACTTTGAAGAGTTGCAATGATATTTACCAGAGGCAGTGTATTTTTCTGAGTAGTGTCCATGCCTTTGGGCAAAACTGTGAGGCACTGAAAGTATGCCCAGGGCCCCATTGTGCAGCCAAATTCATTCAGCAGCGAAGAGAGTGAATACCCTCTAAACACTGTTGACACTTGGTGCCAAAAAAGTAATTCCATTATTCCTCAGTGCAACATAGTTCCTAAAATTCAGTAAACAACCTAATTAGGCTCCAGTCTGTCTCACAAGAGGCCTTTATCCTATTTGCCTATCTTCTGAAAACAACCCAATACATGGTTTCTCTGTTATTTTATTTATTTTTTAATGTGTTTTTCCTGACTGGATCACAGAGGGAGGCATTACTCATGCCCCAGTAATGTGCAAAACACTGTCTTCAAAACACCTCTTTTTTTAAAGGCAGTTGGTTCTGTGGTTCGGACAACTAGCTCAAACTGCAGTGGTTATGCAAGATGATTATGTGATCACAAGAATGGAGTCATCTTTTAAATTGGTCTTTCATTTTTTATGATCATTAGGGAATACATCCTTCAAAAGATTACACTGTGTCATTGTTTGTGACATGTGACACTATATGACATACCGTCCCTTGTGTTTCCTGAGATAAACTTACCCTTTTTTTTTGTCTTTTCTTTTTTCCTCCCTCTCCATCTTTTCTTCTTCATCAGACGTCTCAGCCAAGCCCTGGCGGTCAGTCTACATGCAGCAGTGACCAGTCCCCCGTCAGCACCTATCCCAGCAGTGGAGTCCAGCTTGCTGTGAGCGCCGGACGCTCGCCAGGGGAGGGGCTGGAGGAGGACGAGGAGAAAGAGGAAAATGAAGAGGAGGTGGAGGAGGAGTGTGAGGGTGAGCCAGCCCCCATCATGGACTCCACAGTCTCCACGGCGACCGCGGCCATGCTGACCCTGCAGGCGAGGCGAAGTGTCGGCCGCCCCCTGCGCTGGATGGAGCACATCAAGATGGAGAGGCTGAAGCAGGTGAATGGAGCGCTGCCCAGGCTGGGGCCCCTGTCCCCTACACCGCCCCCTAAAGGTTCCACACTACCCAACATCCTGGGGAAGGGTAAGTTCAACTTTTAAACTTTCGTTTGAAAGTCCTTGAATTTAAGGTCCAAGTGAAACCTTTTTTGAATGCTCTTTGCCCTCCAAATGACCATTTGTATATCAATTTCTCATCCTGTGCTACTTAGAATTTGTGAAGAAAACTTTTTCTCACATCTTTTGGGTGAACGAAGAATCCAAAAACAGAGAAAAGTCTTTACGAATTGAATCCATAGGGATCCACGTTTACACACTTACACACAACTTGTGCAGTATAATCCAATACTCATTTATCCAGTCATACGCTCAGTACGTCACAAACAGACAGCCTTTTCCAAGGGGGAATTAACTATTTAGGGGTGAAGTGCTCCTTTAAGTGTGTTTTACTAAAGTCAACAAACCTCACAAATTCCTGACAGCATGTATTATCCTCATTTTGACACGATTCATGTGGGCATTTTTACATATAAAAAGCACCAGTACACTGAATTTACACATCACCTCAAATGTGTGCACAAATCCCCCTTTGAGAAATAAATTATCCTGAATTCCATCTTGCCAATTTTGGCTGAAGCATTCAGGCAAAACAAATGCTTAAAATTTACTGTTCCGCTGTAAAATGGTATCAGAACCATATCAAGCCGTATATCATATCAGAGAAAATAGCATGTAACTGTGTTTCATGGCCAAGTGCTGCCTGTTGTCTGTGGAAACATCTGTTTGAGGGATCTCTCTGCACTCACACTTTACTTGTTTGGCCTTTTCTCTCTCTAATCTCATAATCACATTTCAGTGTCCAAACTTTATTCATTCCCTTTTTTCTCTGTCTGTGTCTCTCCCCAGGATCCTGTCTGGGCAGGCAGTGGGGGGTGTCTGCTCCTCAGCCACCTGCTCATGCTGAGCTGGGCAGCACAGAGCTAACTGTGCTCAACTTGCTCCGAGACCGGCGTGACAGCAGTGGTAGCGCCACCAGCTCAGCTTACCTGAGCAGCAGCCGCCGCTCCTCAGGCATCTCCCCCTGCTTCTCCAGTCGACGCTCCAGCCAGGCTTCCCAGAGTGAGGGTACGACGGCAGCCGCCCATCACCGCCGCCTCCACAACCTTAGCTCCACCGACTCTTACGACCCCATCTCCACTGATGCCTCCCGCCGGTCCAGTGAGGCAAGCCAGTATGGAGGTGGGACAGGAGGAGGGGGTGGAGGGATACTCTCAGGTGGGGGCTGTGGAGGTGTAGGAGGAGTAGGTGTAGGAGGAGGAGGGGGGTCACGGGGGATGCTCACTTTAACCCCAGCACAGCACTACCACCTGAAAGCCAAGTATGCAGCAGCAACTGGCGGTCCGCCTCCCACGCCTCTTCCCAACATGGAGCGCATGAGCTTGAAGACTCGCATGGCCATGATGGATGAGGGTGGTAGCAACAACTCTTTGCCGCCTCTTGTCAGGCCACATTGCTGCAACGATGGCACCAACGGGTACACCAATGGGTATATGGGACATGCAGGTTACAGGAGGAGGGTCCTCTATCCTGGCGAGGGACCGCTGAATGGGAACCGGAGGGCCAGTGACCCGGTGCGGACGCAGGCTCGTGACATTTGCAGTCTGCCGCCAGTGCAACGCTTCAACAGCCTTAACAACCTCCACCCTCTTCCACCTCTGTCTCATCATTCTACACCTGAAACTCGCAGCTTTAGCCTACAGAACTACACGCGCTCAGAGGGCAACCTGCAGAGAGGCCTGCAGCACTCACCATACACGCCAAGCATTGCAGAACATGCAGCCTTAGAAGCCTTGGCAATGGAGGATGACGGGGAGGCTGGCCTGTTGCTTGGGGATGAGGATATGCTACCAGATGACCTGGTGCAGTATCTCCACTCCCAGGTTCAGGTGGATGCTGGCTCCTACATGCACAATGAGGACCAAATAGCTTCGATCCAAAGGGACACCTCCCATCCATCTATGGAGGAGATAGAACAGATCCAGACTTCAGGGTTGAATCTGGCATTCCCTGGGTCCCACAGTCTCCAGCAGATAGCAGAGCCAGCGAGCCCGAGTAAGCTTCCCATCCAGTGGAATGAAGTGACCTCCGGGAGTGCTGACAGGTCCCCTCACAGGGAGCAAAACCACCAGACACAGTGTGGGAGGTGGTCGGGCGCAGATCATGGACCTGTATCTGCGCCTTTTGGCAGGTTTGGAAACATGGTGGTTCAGCAGCAAGTGTCCCTTGATTTCCAGAACAGTTGTGCCCAGGCGAATCAATCTCAAAGTGCTTGCTGTGTCAACCCTGGGGTGAAGCTTGAGACATCGCCGAACTCCTGCATGGAGATGAGAGGTCAGAACTCTACGAACACCTTTGGAAGGCCTAACTTCTCACAGATCATCGACAGGCCTCTTCAGCAGGGCTTCAAACAGCAGGCCTCCAATGGACCTCAGAAACAGAGCCACTTCCAGCAGAACCACAGCAGTAGCACCTCTTGTCAGATCGGGAACAACTTAATCCTGAGCAGGGCCTCTATGGACAACCTCCCCAGCCTCTCCCAGGGAACTGCTCTTCATCACAATCGGCAGGTCCACGTCCCTCGCCCTCCAAACGGCTGCAGGAACTTGGCCAGGACTCAGCAGTACCTCAATCCTGAGAACTCTGGTGAAATCCAGGCAAGTCTCAACCAGCAGCAACAACTGCAGAGAAGCGGGGACCACTGTTCACTTGTGCATCAGGTATCTGGGCTGAAACTGGAGGGCCCAGAGCATGGATACTTAGAGCAGGGCTTTGGTGACTGCCTTGCTTACGAATCAGCGGATCGCAAAGCCTCCTCATTTCCTGTACCGGAGGACCAGTGCCTGCTGGACTCCATGGTTGAGACTGTGGGACAAGGTGTTGGCAGTGGTGGCGGGAACTCGGCTGCCCTTCTCTCCCCTGGTACAGACCAGGTGACCAGCACAGTAGATGGCAGTGCACCTGGTGTATTAGATGAGGGGGTAAGTCTGGACTTTGGTGCCATGCTGGAGGATGGCTATGACCAAGGTAGCCTGGTCTCAGGGGTCCTCAGTCCCTCCATCTTCCAGGGTCTGTCCAGAACCTCATCACGCCTGACCACCCCTCGAGCATCTGCCACCTTCCACAGTGTGGCCCCCGGCCTAAACAACATGGCAATTGGAGACATGAGCTCTCTCCTCACCACACTGGCTGAGGAGAGCAAGTTCCTGGCTATCATGCAGTAGCTGCTCCCTCTCTCTGCTTCTCCTCCCTTAGGAAAAATGGAAAAAAGGAAGAGAAAAACTCTGGTGTATGTGAAGATTAAGACCAAAGTGGCAATTATGAGAACTTTATTATGTACTTAAAGTGTTCTGGAACAGGCAGTTGCCATTTATTTTGTAAAAAATGTCATCCCACACAGAAATGGGATGTGTCAAAATTGTGTATAGATAAATAGTTATATTCCTTTTCTGGAATGTAGGCTATTTTTGGAAGCTCTTCTCTTTGTATTTCTATGTGTTGGTGAGCAAAAAGTTCACTTCTTTAAAACAGTATTCTGTGTATTGTCACTGTTTTTGCTGTACACACTGTCTGGAAAAAAAATGCATGTACTCGAGGTTAAACATGAACACTGTCTATAGAAGTACATAGACTAGCCCATGTGCCAAGTATCTACCGTTCTGATCCCACAGGTACAAATCCGCTAAATCTTGTCACAGCAGGTCAGACATGGGTCATTTAACTGAGCAGGCCCCTGATGATAACTTTATATATCATAGGTTTTGATAAGTGGTGTATTTACATTTGTTGTCATTTTGTTTGTATGTTACTTTTGTGAATCTGTAAATGTTTCAGTGCTTCTACCGAGTTTTACCAAGTGGTGTTTGTAACTGCGGTATGGTATCGAACACATCCAAGGCACCGTAGATAGTCGTCTCCTTGATATCTAAATGGCTTGATTTAGTTAGTAAGGTACTCACAAGTGTATATAACAGTGTTTTTATATTCTGTTTGTGATGATCTGGTTATTGACGTTGGATTGCACGGTTGTTCGGAGTTAAAATGGACTTTTTCTCCTAGATGATCAAAGGTCCCATTTGGTGCTTTATGTATGCTTACATAAATAGATATTCATGTTTTTGAATCTGTCTTAATGACCAGCAGTGGTCCACAGCACATGAATATCCGTCTCATGATGCTAAATGCTGTAAAGTGACGTGTTTTGTTTTATAGGAAATCACCTGTATTGTTTTCTCCAAAGCTCTTAAATTCAGAATGTGTACTGCCGTCAAGTATTGCAGTGACTTTGTCAACAGTGTTAGTATTGCCTTGCAGTCTTACGTGACTGAACACAGAATATTGAGTAGTTTACCTTTTATTCAGCGTCAAAGCAATGAGGTACAAATGGTTTTGTTGTTCTTTGGTACTTTTTTCATTTTTGTAGCCGTGCATTGATGGTGTTTTTTTTTTTCAAAGAAGTAGAAATCATTTCCTTTGAAAGAAGGAAATTACATTGAGGTATGTGCCTTATACGTATCTGCCTGTCGGTAAAGAGAGAGATCACTGCCAATCTTCCATTGTGAATTCTGAAAAAATTAAAAATAAACATGTAAAGTGTCTTGTGAGACCTGAAAAAAAGAGAACATGACAGAACATTTATATAAGAAAAAGTCTGACTATCAGAAAAGTTAAGATTTGCGAAATGCATTCTACTTTTCTTTGATTTTTTTTTTTTTTTTTTTAAGTTTTCACATTTATTGTGCTCTTTTATATATAATGTGTAAATACAATACTCTTTCTGTAGGTTTAGCAGAGGAAATGGGGGGAGTATCCTGGGGCCAAAAAAGAATTGACTTTGAAAGCAGGGATTCCCGGGCCCTGGGTAGAGGCCAGATAGATCTGGCTCAGAGCGGAGCTTCATGTGCCCAGCACTGCCCCTCCGCCAGGAAGAGCCACTTTGCTCTTTTATAACTGACTACAAATGTTTGTATGGTTTTAATAAAAACGAGAAATGAAATTAAAAAGAAATTATATTTTAAGTCTCTTTTCTTCTTCATATGCTGACACATTTGAGTTTTGCTTCATCCCAGGAGGAGTTTTGCTCCTTATATTAACTATTTATCAAAACCTCATTAAACCACAGTTAAAGAAACCATGTTATGCAACTTAATAAAAAGATAGTTAATAAATATTTAGCCCAAATGTTTCCTCATATTTCAGTTTGGGAAAATGTTCCTGTCATTAAAAATGAAAGTTCCAACACCAGTCACTTCATTCATGGAGGATACGTAGTGCTTCTGATGCCCTCTTCTGATCATCTCAAGAAATTACAACTGCTCTGTCGTAAGGTGTGAGCCATGCAGTGCTTCCTTCTCATGAATTTGAAGACATGTTTATAAATTGTTACATTGGTTACATATTTACATTAAAAGCCCCCCTCTCTCTGTGTGTTGAGATTAAAGCCAGTACATGTTAGTACCCCTGCTCATTCACACTGACACCTTCACCAGTGGTTTCTCCACTATAGCCCACATGTATTTACAGACCCTCTAAGGCTGACAGCCCATCAGCTCCTATCAGAAGTCCTTTTAGTGTGCTTCATGTGAGCAGAAAGCTCTTACATCATCCCCTAACTTTCCAGACGGAGAAAAATGGGGATCTTTTCTAAGCGAGTCTCCCATTATGCTTTTTAGCAGCTCAACACAAGTGCAATCATGTGACGGAAATGAAGGGCAGTGTTAAGACTTTCCGCTGCAGAGATGGGAGCGTGAGAGCTGCAAATTGTACCAACTGGATTCAAGGCAGACTGTTTTTACTTTCAATGCTCTGAGGCTGCGGCAATATCCCCTTTCACTCTCTTGCCATCTTCAGACTGCACTTAGCATGGCAGAAGGATAAAAAAAAGGCTCTTTTTGGACAGTGAACATTCAGCTGTGAAATCTGTACACGTGTTCCACGTCTGTTTCTCTTCCTATCCAACACTTTGAACATATTTATATGAGACGAGCTATTGATAAACAGGACGTACAGGACATCATGCCAACATGCTGGGATAAAATGAAGAAAGGGGGTTTGGTATACAATAGGAAACATTTTATTACTAAAAAGTTGTCTTAAACTGAAGGTGCTCTTTCAGCAGCGTTTCCACAACTATTCTTTATTGAAATCACAAGATTGTTTTTTTACCACTTAAATGGAAAAAAACAAATTAACCACACATGAAATGACAGTAACTATGGACTATATACAACAATGGGAGAGGAGGGTCACAGGTGTGGCTTCAATAGGCCCGCATTGTTGGGTGTTTTAACACACGAGGCTCATATGGGAGGCACTTGAATGTGAGAGCCTTGAGAGCCAGGACCGAGCCAGAGTGCTGGAGGGGGAGGAAGGTAAAAAAACATGGAAATGTCCAGCAACAGAAAACAATGACTACCTGCTTTGAGGGAAACAAAAATCTTGTTCAAGGAGTACATAATATGCATCTATTCCTTCAGCTCAGTCCTCAGGGCCTGAAGACTTGGTTAGGGGTGGGGAGGGAGGTTGCCGTCACATGTGGGACACTGATGCACATACAGAGCATTTACACAGGCCTGCACCACAGAAATCTAGAGCACAAAGGGTGCACATTCAAAAGCATGCATCGCCCCACAATGAGAATTGTGGTTTTAAAAAAAATCAATGTTTTTAGTCATCTGCATCTACGACAAAACTCAACTGTCTGCTGCTTGAGATTGTTAATGCAATAGACATACAGTATTTACAGGAATTATACTTTTCTTTTAAACATCTGTCACTCCAATGCCAGTTAAATAAAAAAAAAGTCCGTAACTGCATTGCTGGGTATGAGGGGAGGTTTACGCGAAATCAACGTCTTCAATAATGGCTACCATTTCAATGATCTATTTACATTAGAACATAATTATGTATCCATAAACAAAAGTTGAGGAAGAACAAAAATTGATGACATTCTGAATAGAAGTCTGTGGGTTGGCTGCGTCACTGCAGAGTTCCTGTCAGAGCTGGTTTAGTGGTTGGTTCTTTGTCTGCTCTGGGAGTGTGTGGCGTTCAGGGTGTCAGATCTTCTCCTGGATAAAGGGGTGCTGCAGAGCCTGGTTGATGCTGATGCGTTTGGCTGGGTCCAGCATCAGGGTGCCATCCAGCAGGTCCTTCAGCTGCATCACTTTCTTCCTCTGGTCCTCAGGCAGTCGCTGGCCTCCGATCATGTCTGCCAGCAGGTCTTTGGTGGGGTTGATGGTGCTCATCACCGTCACCTTCTCCTGATGGGGTGGAGTTCAAATCAATGAATACAACGACTGCATGTTTTATGTATGAAATAGTGATTGTAAGAGCTAAAAAACAGTAAAATACCATTTCATACTTGTTATAAAAAATGATTTTTCTCAGGTGAAAATGTGCTGTAGGAGAAAAAAGGAACACTTTACCCTTTCAGTCACTTTGTCTACTTCAATGTACAGGAAGTTCAAATTCTGATCGAAGTGCTGGTCTTTGAACAAGCCTTTACGGATCATCTGAGCAAAGAAAACCATGATATTGCATCAGCTATAACTTCTTGAACACTGCATGGAACAGCAACACGACTCCCATCATCTCAGAAAGGGAAACAATAACTGAACTGAAATTTTATGATGCAATTTTACCTTGTTGGGCATCTTGCCCTTGAGGTCCATAGCTAGTTTGATCATGTGATTGTTGGAAGATCCCGGAAACAGGATTTTGCCAGTGTAAAGCTCATATAAAGTGCAGCCAACAGACCACATGTCAATCCCATAGTCGTAAGGCTTTCCTATGACTGAGAGGGAAAGAAATTGTGAGCAAGGTCCACTTTAAGATGCAACTGATTAATGAAGAGGTTACTGATTTATACGAATTAACTGCAACTCACTGATTTCTGGAGCTCTGTAGAATCTGCTGACCAGGTATGGTGTGATGTCGTTGTCAGCAACATGGGATGCAGAACCAAAGTCGCAGAGCTTCAAGATGGTCTTTGACTCATTCACCTTTAAAGGACCAACCATTAGTACACACAAGATTACACCATAGCTATCATCCTTTTAATTGACTTAATTTAATTTTAACAGGGGCATTTTGGATTTTTAAGTGAAGATGTCGGTCTGCATGCTCCTAGTTTGGAAAGGCAGGCAGAAGTACCAACACACAACCTAAGCAATGTACTGCTGTGGACAGGGCATCAGCAAAACCTATTTTAGCCCACTAAAGAACATTTATATAATCTAAATCAGTTTAAGTGTACGCTATATTTAGAATATTTTTACAATTTTAACTTGTTATCAGGCAGCTGGAATTCTTGTCACAGCCAGACTCTACTTCGAAAAACATTAATTTAACATCGCTGAACACAGGAGCTGCTGGTCTACCACTGCCTCCTGTTTTTGTCAGTGGAGTCTGGTGTCTTTGATGAGAGCACAGTCTGTGGCAAGGTAAGTGGTGAATATATTCTCAATATAGCGAACACTTAAACTGATATTGGTGTTTTTTAGGTGGCTAAAATTCGTTTTGCTGCTGCCCCCGTCAACAACAGTACATTGCTTAGCTTCTGTGTCAGTACTGCTGTCTCCTTCTCCAAACTGGAGGCTGTGCTGACCACTGTAGTAAAACTACTGTAGTAAAACACTGACTATGGATAAGTACCTCGCACAACCTCACTTCAAAAGACCCAAACTATCCCTTTAAAATTGTGTTTTTAAACCATACCAGGATATTGTCTGGCTTGATGTCAGCATGGAGGATGTTGCATCGTTTGAGCAGCTTGAGGGCCAAGAAGAGCTGCTGACTGTAGGAACGCACAGCCTTGATGTGGAGCCCAACGTCTTTACCGTACTTCTTCAACACCTCTCGCAGATTCATACTACAGATGACAATACAAATTAATTAGGATGTGAGGCCATTACAGAAATGCTAAAAATGACAATAGATGCACACATCTCAAATAATGAGAAGAACAGAGTTATGCTTCCTTTTTCAGTACCTGAGAGGCTCAAATACCAGACAAAGATGCTGTTTGTGGTAGAAGTGCCGGAAGAGGCGAAGGCAGTGGAACTTGTCATCAGGATCAGCGTCGTTCAGCTTCTTGAGGAATTCCAACTCTTTCAACCCGGTCTTCTGCCTGTTGACCAAAAAAATCATAATCATAATCATAATCAACAACAACAATCCTATGTTTGTCTGATTGAATTTGCATTGAGACTACTGCATTCCTATACTTCACACATTTTTGACATTCATGGAAAAATGTTTTTAGTCATGTAAAAAAGGTGCAACTCACATGAGCTCATTGTTTCTGATGATCTTGACTGCCACCTCCTGGCCAGCCCTTGCAGTGTCCCTGGCTCTGATCACGTTGCTGAATACACCCTGACCAGTGTAACCATAAACATCATAGCGCTTGTCTAGTGTCTCTCCAATGTTCACCCCTAAATAACAACAAAATTCACAAACTTGTTAACAGCAGAGTCTGTTACTTCACTTAAAAAAACAAACAGCTGTAGATGTGTGCGATTAATAACACTGAGCAGGCACTGAGGAGCGGTACCACGGACACGGACACAGTCCATGTCACAAGCTTGACCTGTCTGAGAACATAAAAGGATTAGAGAGGCAGCACTTACGGTAGTAACCCTCAGCATCGGTCCAGTTATCCCTGAGGTTGGGGTTCTCCTTGAAGTCTTTCCCTACACCTGCTGCTCTCATTCTGGCACTCTGCAGAAACCACACAAAAATGAGGTCAGTATCTCAAAACAGTTGCTGAGACTCTTCAGGTGTTTCCTATTACAATCTTATTCTCTGCAGAGACTTCAGACAAAGCCAGTGAAAATTATGTACAATACAGAGGAGAGGAGCAATGCTCAGATGTGCTGCAAAATTTGACATTTAATTTCCCTAAAAGAAAATACTCACATCAAAGTCGGCAGCAAACATGTCATCTGACTCTGTAAACATGTCGGGGGCTGAAGGCTTCTTTGGGTTGGCTCCTGAAATGAACAAAAACAACAACAAAAAAACACAGGATTGAGCTTCTAGTCATCCACCAAGTTGTAAAACAGAATATCTGGAACATGTGTTTGGTTCACATACTCTGCAGAGATCAAAACATGCTGCAGGTGGCAGAGACACCCAGGCTTTGGATTACAAGCCAGCAACTGAATGAACACATGACAGAAAGAAACAAAATTAAAATCCCTGCATCACACAGCTCTGCACTTCTCACACAAATCAAGCCACCAAATGCCATTTTAGTTTTGTGTAGACCGGAATTCTTTGGTCAGTCTTGTCATCATATTGTGAAATAGGCCAAGAAAACTGCAGGGAAGTGCAAGTATTAATGCACTTTTATAGTTCAATGACTTTAAAGGCAGGCCAAAAAATGCAACTAATCAGCTTTTACCAACACAACTTTGACTTCCTCCATATCTGCTAAACTGACCATGACTGAAATGGGGAAACTGCATTGAAAAAAACTGCCATATTGCTCCCTATGAATATAAAAGACAGAAAACAGAAGACAGACTTCTCAAAGTGACTGCTATCCCTGATAGAGGCTTAGCTGTTAGGGTTCTGATGAAAATGTTCACAGAAGACTGTGCTCTTCAGATATGAAAGGGAGCAGATGAGACCAATGTCTCTACATTTTAAAGGCTTAGGTGATGGGTGAGGCTGTAGGAAGGATACAGTGCAATATTCTATAGTTACCTGAGGTCAGGCTAACCCAGTTTTGCCACAGATAGTGTAAACATGTACCTTTGTGCTTAGCCTTTTACTACTGCAATTTTATCTCAGATTTCAAGCAATACATGAGTGATATCCTCTTGGTATCTAGTAGGGAAGCCCCAGCTTGACCTCAAAGATTAGTATTGGGACCAATGAAAGCATTTTTAACTGATCTGGTTTGGCTATATTCAGTTTATAGAACCCAATCCAATCCTTTGTTTTAGGTCGCCGTCACACAGGTGTTTTACTCACAAAGTTTCATGCACAGCCACAAGGTGTGCAGCACTTGTCAACTCTCCACCTCTACGCTGTCTGTCTCTCCTCCACTGCTAAGCTCTCGAATGTGTAAAATAGCATGGGCTGAGCCCTGCCAGCCGCAAAAATACCACACGCTGTGAACAACAGCAAAGCACTGTATGAGACTGTTTATGTTATTTACTGAAGTTCTGAGCGCTCATTTCATGTCAGCTCAGTGTGAGACCCTTTTGCATTTTGCTGTCATCTATGGTGCATGGTGTTTCACCGCTTTCTTAAGAGAAAGACAGACAGTGGTGCAGAGCTTATGACAGCCACACTCACCATGCCATTGCAAGTGCAACAAAAGCCCCGAGGGCAAAAAGCCTGTGAGAGTAACAGGCCTATTTTAATGTAGCCTAATCCACACGTAAGACGTAGCCTACAGAAGACGAAAATAAACACTCAGTGGAATACAGTTCATTCAGGGGGAAAAGGCTGCACCTAGGCAACAAACACAGGAGAATACTCTTAAAGGCAGGGACAAATTTAGAAAGTACGGCAAAAAATTAAAGAGATGGTTTGTTATTTTATACATTATTTTGTGATTTTTTTTTAAATTTGAAAATCATTATGGAACAGCTTGGATGCAGGGAGTTTTTCAATGAACTGCAGAGCTATTCAATTGTGAAACAGTCTATCATTGGATTGATTTTAATAACTTTAAAGTACTTAGAATGTGCACTCTGCAGCTTTATTATCTAGGAATAATAAGCTTTGAATCAGGACTCAGTTTCAGCAGATACTTAACATTCAATGACTTGGACTGGAATTGGGGGCAAAAAAACAGAATTGGACATTCCTTTTAACTAGTGTGATCATACTTCTGGTCAGCCAGAGTGTTTAGGACAGTGACTGACATGAGAACCTGCCAACTGACATGTAAATCTGAACATTTCCCGTGCATATATCAGAGAGAGGTATTTTTTATTTCTACATCAGGTCACAATATTATGATCCCAAAAATGTTTTTAGAGAACTGAGTTGCATGTTGACACCTGCTTTTAACCTACCGCGTGCACATATCTGACCGGTTGGTTCATTCAGTTGGCCTTGTACGCCAACACGTGATCATTTTGACCAGGACATTACCGTCTTTCTCCTGGGCGATGAGGTTGTGCTTGGCTTTGATGCTGGCCTCAAAGGTGTTGAGGTTCTCGCGTTCATACTCCTTGACATCTGCAGCTACTCGCTCCAAGATGTCATCAGGTGAGGGTGAACGGCTGCGTGTGCTGCTCTGAGGGCTGCTTGGCTCGGACACCATGTTGGTGTCTTCATTGACGACCTTGTATTTCTGTTCAACGGCAGAAATCGAGAGATCATAAAAATACATTTCAAACACTATAGCTTCTTCACCAATATAAGACTGATATGGCAACTAATAACACAACAGGTTTAAATCAGCACACATGTCAACAGACCTGGACAATGGCTAAGCGCTGCTGGCGGCGCTGTTCGATGAGAGCTTCCTCATCTACCTCCTCTCCATCAAAGTCCTCTAACCTGCAAACACAAACATGGTTTAAAGAAATATGGCTATGCATAATTTCCTCTTACTGTCAGGGCCAATGTGAGTGAACTTCAAGGTACCATAAAAGCCACAGCTTGTCTAACCCATTGACAACCACAATCTATTATTAAAACCTACAGATTGTTTATTTCGGGTTGTTAAAGCTGTGGTAGGCATTTTTATTTTGGCGTCATTAGGCAAAAATCTCACAATAAACTTTGAGCACATTGTAATTCAAGTGGTCTTAAAGAATCTAGACTTCTGCACCTCCTCTTGGCCCTGTTTTCAGGCTTTAGATAATCTAGGCCACGATGGGATTTTTAGTCATTTCTTTTTAGTCATTTCAGAGAGAGGGTGCTACTATTGGCTTTTTTACTAGTATAGATGCGTGTTCACATGGTTTGGTGAAAGCCTGATTCAATGGCAGAGAAAACGGCTTTTTTGGCATTGGCATCAACTGCCAACACGGCAAAGCACCCCAAAAAAGGAAGACAGCCTTATCTAAAAGAGTCTGACAATAAATGTCAGCGAAGCATTTCAGAGATGGAGAGAAGATGTTTCTGATAGTTTAGCACTCTGCTACCCAGAACTAAAGGCTCACGGCTGCAGCTTCAAGTTCACATTTAAGTAGCTCACGTGAGCTAGAGCCTTGAATCACAGTGTGTCCTCCACCTCACTCACTGCCGCTACAGACCACCTCAATGGGAGGAGAGTGGGCAGCAGCTGTGGAGAATAACCCCCAATCAGTGGCTGCAGCAATCCAAATGGCTCCAACTCAAACCCCCACCCCAATTTAAAGACTGGACAGCCTTGACTCCTGTCAGACTCCCCGCGGAAGCAGCAAACTTTCTGCTGCTGGTGCTACACAGGTTAGACCCCCTGAATTTGAGCCTGTACAGCAGCTGACCAAAGGTCTGCCTCTTCAGTGGCTGCTCCCTCTCCTCCCGGTGAAGCAAGGCAAAGGGTCCATGGGGTGGGTAGTAAGCTAAACAGAGAAACCTCTACAGTAATATAAGATTTTAAAAACAATGTTGGGTTACCGTATGAAGCACTTGTGCAATTTACTGTATAAAGTATGTGCACATGCCTGTTAGGAGTTAGGATAGAGAGGGGAGAACTGCAATAAGGATGTATTTTAATTCATTTCTGCCAGTTTTGTTTCTGTTGGACTTATTGAAATTTCTGCCCACCCAAGCTTTCATACAATTTGACATGTAAAGCAGTTGCCATGAACAAAAGTGATCCAATTTTAGTCATCACCTTGCATGATATATACAGTGACTTGAATAATGCAGAATCAGAGAGGAAATTGGTTCACAAAATGCCTGTTTATATCTACTTTTCTTTTTGTTTACAGTCTTTCAACTAAAGTTCAAACAGTAGGCCATGGTGCCTTTGATATAATTTGTAAATCAATCTTCAAATATCAGCCTTTATATGTTTAGTAGCTGTCCATTGTTAGCATCTTGTGTGACCTGCAGGGAAACAGAGGGGGTAATATCTTCTTTTACTCACACTTCTTCCTCTGAGGATTCCTGGTCGACTTTCATGCCCTCTGAAAGGCTGCCCTTGAACTTGTCCTCATCTCGGCTGCGTCTTCTTCTCCTCTCCCGATCACGGGACACTGAGCGACGGTACTGTCTGAGCCTACCATACCTGTCTCTCTCCCCAGACCTGCAAGGCATAGATGTAAAGGAGATATAGTTTATCACCTCGTCAATCAGTCACCCTGAAAAAGGTCTTGCCACAATACACTCCATTACAGATTCCAGGTGCAGAGCAAAAACAGAAGTTGGGAGAAATGCCCAAACTTGAATGAAAGTTGAGTAAAAGGTGCCCTCACCTGTGTGCCAATGGAGACCTGCTCCGTCTGCGAGGGGAAGAGCGGGAGCGTCGTCGTGGTGATGGGGACCTCCGTCTCAGAGGTGAGCGACTTGTCCTGCGGCGGGCAGCTGATCTGGGACTGTTCTCCCGTGATCTATCTCTGCCTGGCGCTGCCTCCGGCCGTGGGCGTTTCCTGTCGAAACATCAGAGGAGTGGACAAACAAGCTGAACTTGACATTCTACATTTTAGATATTTGAACAAACCTGTTACTGTTATGAGGAGCCATGAAGGACTACAAGGAAAGGCTTTCAAATACTGGATATTTCTATTTTTAATTTTCGTATAGTAAAAACTGAGGTCATTGTTAACTCTGATGATTTCTGCTGTTCCACAAATCCACTGTCAGTCAAATACAGATATATCTTTTTATACATGAACAATGATCTATTAAATAAGTGATGCCTGTACATCTTAGTCAGTCAAGCTATTATTTATATGTCTGGCATTTCACTCTGACAAAGTGAACTTATATTATTAAGAGAAGTTATTAAAATCAAACGGCTCAGTTCACCAACCTCAGTGGCGAGTCCTGCCTGTCAGCATCCCTCCTCCTGGCATCTGGTGAGCGGCTGCGGGCTCTCCTGGGAGGAGACCTTGTTCTGGATGGAGAGTGGCTCTGTTTTGATGTCCTGTCTGAGGCACTAGCCGAGGGGTGATGGGAATCTCTGTGCCGAGGGGAAGCACTGCGTTTCCTCATGGGGCTGTGAGGCCCTCGTCTATGAGGGGAGCGGTTCTCTTTCCCCGATGAAGCGTCCTTGGATGGGGACTTGGCCGGCCGTTTGTCCCTGTCAGCATCTGAGCGACTTGGTCGTTCTCGTCCAGGTGATCTGGACCGCCGGCCCTGCTCTCTCCTGGTTTGGTCTGTCATCCCGCTGTGGAGAGGACCGTTTGTCAGTGCGGGTGCCTTTCTGCTCTCCTCTCCAGCCGGTCGGGGAGCTGGACTTCCTGGTTCTCTCCTTGGACCTATCAGTGCTGTCCGAATGCTTTCTGTCTTTTGACCTGCTTCTACCACGGCCTCTGTCTTTAACAGCTGTGTCCTTGGTGGTTTTGGTCACCTTGTCCTGCTTAGACTCCTTGGCCTGTCCTAGCCTGTCTGCAGACTTACTCCGGCTACGACGCTTGGAGCTGGACTTACTGCCCTCTGTTGAGTCCCTTCTAGATTTCCCACCTTTTCCCCCTCTGGGAGATATGGGTTTACCTGAGCTGCCCCTTTGACGCTGTTCTCCATTTCTGATCCTAGCATCTCCATCTTCTTCAGATCCAGAGTTATAACCCTGAAGAATCAGGCCCATGCCTGACTGGACCTTGCCCTCCATCAACTGGCTGTCCAGCTCAGCTTTGATCATGGCTCTCTGTTTCTCCAAATCCTCCAACAAGGCCCTGTCATCCAGACTTGGATTTCCAGAGGAGGGAGAAGATTCAACTTTTCTGTGGCTGGAGGAGGCAAAGAGGGCAGCACTGGAGGGAGAGGAGCCCTCTTTGCGTTTGTGTTTTCTGTGTTTGTGACGATGCTTGCGTTTGCGGTCCTTATCCTCATCAGAGGCATGCTTGTGTTTTTTGTGCTTACTACGATGCTTGTGTTTTTTCCTCTTGTGTTTACCGCTGCTGCTGTGATGCTTGGACCCCTCTTCTGTCTTCTCGCCATTTGTCTCTGCCTCCTCCTACGACAAGACAACATATCAGCTTAACAGCTCATTTAAATGTCAGATCATCTCATTATGCACATTTATAGATATGTTGAGATGCAGCTATGATCTTATATCTTCAATTTTGTATGATTGCATTCTTCTGACTTGATTTTGAGTAGTTTGTCATATGACAAGATAAAATACATGTTCATAACAGCATTACTACAAGTGCTATTTCAATTATGTATTTTATTTTCTTAACATTATCTAAGTGCAGACATGGAGCATCACCACTACTAAAAGTTTAGACTGCTTAAGTTAAATTTAAGGTAGAATGTGTACATCAGAATCATGGCATCATACCACTGAAGATATTTAGGTCTTGCTGTTGTCCACCCCTACCTCTTCCTCCTCCTCTTCCTCAGACATGTCTCCACTGTCCTCATTTCCACTTCTTTCATGGCTCTCCAGATCCTGCTTCCTGTATCAAAGAAAACAATCTTAACTACAAGCACATATACAGTATTACACAGTAGTGCTAAAATGACCAGTCAATTAATCAGCTTGTTGACTGACAGAATTAATTGTCAAACTATAGGTACTATTTCAGTTATGCATTGATGGGTAATAGGAAACCCTGGTCCCACGCAAATCCAGATCTTATTAGTGGATTAGGTTTAAGCCATGAAATTACCAATCCACAACAAAAACAGTTTCTACACCAAAGTCAAAACAAACAATCAATCAATTAATTGAGAAAATAACAGGCCCGTAATAGTACTTGTATTCGCACTGAACCATCACAGTATGGAGGTTCCAGTACAGTGCCCACAGCCTGCACGAAGAATAAATAGCATGTGGACTGATGCACATCATGT
Source organism: Cephalopholis sonnerati (assembly GCA_019142605.1). Classification (NCBI taxonomy): domain Eukaryota; kingdom Metazoa; phylum Chordata; class Actinopteri; order Perciformes; family Serranidae; genus Cephalopholis; species Cephalopholis sonnerati. The sequence continues at coordinate 15,049,467 of JAGQAX010000021.1, read as the reverse complement.
GGAACTGGTGTTAACTGTGCAAGTTCTGCCTGGAAACTTGTAGCCGTACACTATTAGCAACATATGTTGAAGCAAACAGGTTATAATAACCTCTTCGGCTCAGGTTAGTACAACAAGAGGATTGACGAGTCAGCAGTCACACTATGGCAAGCACAAGTGAAACACCACAGCTGGAAGACCCACATGTGGGTTTATGGTCAGCTAAAGCAGCAACAGAGAGAGACAGCTGTGAATAAGATAAGGACGGTGTGTCACTGTTGCCCAACCATTTTAGAGTGTGTGAGTGGAAACATATCCACCATGCTAATGAATGTTCAAGGGCATCATCCAGATAAAATCACCCACACATATACATATGTTTGGGTACTTTGAAATAATTCACAATTTCATTAAAGAAGAGATGCTTTTCAGTTGCATAGGCTGCTGTGACCTGTTGCCTTTTGGGAAAGAGTCTGCTTTGTGTTTCAGTGTTTGAAGTGTACGTAAGTGTATAAAATGTCCCTTACTTTAATTAAGAAAATAGTTTAAAATGCTACCTCAGTCCCAAGCAACAGTCTGTCTTGGACTCGTGCACTACTGTCTGTTTAAAATAAATGAAAAGAAATACATCCCTGTGCATTTGTGCTTTTCCCCCTGCACTGAACTTGCACTGAACCATGGTATGAACTGTGTCCTGTCTGTTGTGTAGCTTTACATCCCATAAAAATAATCAGTGCATCAACTGATAGTGAAAATGATCCCCATTTGTAGCCTTAGTAAACAATGAGGGCACAGAGCTTGAACAGAAGTCATCTATTGTTGTCTCTCCTTCAACACTAGTAACCATTGGCAACCAGGGCACCAGTGTGTTTGGGTATCATGAAAGAAAAATCCCAACTTTCTGAGCTGCTGTGAAAGCGACTTTTCTCATTACAGTGTTCAATAAAAATACCACTTTAACTAAAGTACATAAAGAACAATATCAGCGGTGATTTTATTTACATTGTATTTCAATATGAAAACACCATATAATCTACTGTCTTCCTCCAGCATTAATTAGCAGGTATTGTGTAAGCATGTTGTGAAATAGATATGTGGCCTGATTATAGTACTTTCAACAGGTTTAGAATAACGTTAAAGCCATTTCTCAGAAAGCAGCTTTTAGACCTCTACAGGCACAAGTTAGCTCAGTGGTTGTCATTAACGATAAGTAAAACATGGTTACGTAATGTGCTGGATTTAGCTTGTAACTGCACAAAAACTCTGAGCGGCAAGAATAATGGCAGCAAGTTTCAGTAATATAATCTCACGTGAATATTGTTAGTTGTGAGACAACCTTTGACAGTCAGTCACCATGTTCACTTGACTTCACTTCCACTGAGCACGACCGCCAAGATGATTTTCTCTCATTAGCTCGGCTACGCTAACCCATGTTAGCAAACTTAGAGCTAGCAGGCTATGTACCCGAGTAGCTTCTAGCTATGCGAACTTACACAAATAATGATAAATGCAAGTGTTTGGCTGCATGAAGTGTGACGCGTGCGTATTGTGGAAGTAAATACACATTAATGCTGTTGGTGTACATTTACATATGCTATGCGCTTAGCTAAACTTAATGCTAGGTGAGCTAAAGAACATAAGCTAGTTGGCTAAGAACGTTAGCCAGCCGTTGGTGTGTAATTTAGCTAGCCCCGGCTACAACGTGAAGCTGCCACTCTGCTAACCTCCGCAGCTAAAACTTACAGAACAGTACGCTTCTGGTTTCGGATGCGGAAGGCACTTACACCATCTTAACACGAGCGTTTTATCTTAAAATAAATGACTTACACGTGTTCGTTGCCATTATTCATTCTTGTGGACGCGATGTCCATCTCAACGTCGGCCATTTTCCTCAGCTGAGGGGCCTTTTCTTCTTCGATTGTTTTGACTAAAAAAAAGTACAAAGATATCAACACAGTGATGCGCCCTCTGTTGTACTGGCGGTGTACTGCAGCCCCGATGTGCGCAAGGAAATCTGTATTTTCTCCACCAGAGTGTGTGCTTGTGTAAAAAGATTTCAAGCCAGTAGACGTTTTTACAACATCATTGGCTTCAGTGCATTAACACAACAGGAGGTTTTAATAACGAAGCTGACAGCCAGTGGTGCAAGAAATATTCTGAACTTTTACTGAAGTAAAGTAGTAATGCCAGTTGTTAACTGCAGAGGTACAGTAATACCACTAAAGCAGGGGTGTTTAACTCATTTTAGTTCAGGGGCCACATGCAACCAATTTAATATCAAGTGGACCAGACCACTGAAACCACTGCATAATAACCCATAATATCAACCCCTACAAAAATACTTTGAAAGGACTATTAGAGGCTAAATTGTGACACCCTAATGTGAGTTTTTAGTCACACAGCACATGAGTTTGCAAGGACTGGGGATCTTCCAGAGTAACAATTTACAAAACTACAACTAGATTTCTTTTGAGATTATTTCCACCATCCTGCTGGTGAAAAATATTACAGCACACTCCCTTTTAGAAATATGACATATTAACCATTTCTTATGTGTCCACAGAAACACAAAACTCTAGAAACACAAGATAAAATATGTCATATGTCAAAAGTATTCATGCCAATTCTGCACCAGTATAATCCAGAGTTGATAAAGTGTATTTGTGTACTAACTTAACATTTTGGATTTTGGATTCTGCTGCTTCCTGTTTGGTGCTTGAAAGAGCACACCAATTGGTTGTTGATAATGTTGACATCATTGAACTCCAGTATGAGCCAAGACTTAACAAAAAGTTTTCTTTTCTTTTCTTTTTTTTTTGCAGAAACAACCTATTTTGTTCTTATCTGCTCATTGTGGACAAACTTTTATGAATTGTTGTATTGATTCCATATACTGCCTGTAGTAAGTTTTAGGATGGGTTTCTAAACTTCCCAAAATAATCCATGCTGAACCTGTTGAACTAGAAAAAAATACAGTCACAGATTTCATGGAGATTTTAAGCATTAGATTTACAAAGTACATGTAACAGTGTTCAGATCTTGAGTTTTCAGAGTTTCTCTTCGATCATTGCAGTGCTGTACAGTGTTAAACACTGAACTAAGGCACCAGCCTTGGGTGCAGCCTGTGAGAGACAGCCAAATAGGCCACAGAAAAAAAGAGTGAAAAACAGCAAAGCGCGGGCTCTGGAAGGTTGCTTAGTTCTCTTGTACCACAGGATGGCCCTGGAAGTCAATTAGTGGATCATGTGGTTTTGAGGGCCCCTCGTTCACCATGGGGTGCATGAGTTGTGCTCCTCGCAGTGCTTGATTTTAATTTTCTCTTCTGCGGTACAGCACCGTAACAACAGTTCATTAGGGAAGCGTCTTTCATAGAAGTTTATATTTTAAGGTATCAAAAGAGCATAAGATTGTGATTTTTTTTGCACTTCACAGCAGTTTCCAGTGTCTTTGTGGTGCAGTGAAAAGTATGATGTGTAAAGCACAGAAGATGTTTATTCTGTTACACAGACTGTAACTGTACTTTATCTGATTTCTAAGGAATTAATCTTGCAGGATATACAATATTTTCACCATAAGCTCTGTACACAGTCAGAAAAAAGGGTTCTTTAGGGTTCTATAAAAAACAAGGTTCAACATAGCAACCCGAGGTTCTATGTCCACTACTAAAGAACCATCTGTTTAAAAATATTCTTTAAAAAATAAGCTATATTTTTTAAAGACTACAAATAAGTAACAATATACTATATATATACAGTATATAATGTATAACTTCAAGTCCTCTGGAGGACCTGCCTTTGTCAGTAGGACGATGCAGCCCCTTAATTTAAACACAGATTTAGTGAACTTAAATACAAACAGCTCCTATAGTTTCATTAGCAAGGCTGATACAAATCTTAATTTATACTATCAATCTATCAGTCTGTGTACTTTGTTATCCTATTTCCTGTGTGAGATATTTCGTCACCAGCACTTTTAATAGGTAAGGATACTGACATAAACATTTCCTGTTGCCTAATCGTAGGTCACGTAACTGTAACTTGAGGTGATTAATTCAGCAAAAAAATATTTAAATTTGTTGATACTGCACTATTGCATCCTGTCTATCCTCTGTGGTTTATTAAACAGCATTTTCTCAATTGAAAAAAACACATTTCTCAAGTTTTACTTACAGAGCAGTTTTTGTTTTGGGTCTTCTTTTAAAAATCTATATTCATAGTACATTTTGTGTAAGTATTGTTTGTAAAACTGATGCTGTCATATTTTAAAGATGACACAGTAACACTTTCTATGAAGGTCACGTCTATTATGTGTTAAGCTCATTCATTTATAAGGCTTTATAAAACTCTTTATAAATGCTTATAATCATGAGCAACAACTTATCTAAAGTAGTGATGGACGTAATGTATTATAAGTTCAACATTCATAATGCTTATACAGTCCTGGGTTACACAGCACATTATAACAGCTAAGTTACAACACCATGTATAGCCAGTTACATAGATACAAGTTAAGTGATGGCACTGTTTAAGGTTATTAGCATTGTATGACACTATGATACAGTTATGAGGAATTATGAGCAATATTTACTGGCTGCAATTAAAATGTAAGACAAAAATATCACAGTGATTATCAAGCAGTGCCTTTATTTTCTAAAACACACAACTTTTATAAAAATAAAAAAAAGACAATGACACCATCACACCAAGAGTTTTATAAAGCTTTATAAATGCATTATAATGTCTTATAATGCATTGGACTTGACCTTAATAGAAAGTGTTACCAATGGCACTAAGTAGTTCACACTGAAAAAACAAGCTTGGCAAGAGAAGCAACCACATTTTTAGCTACGGAAGTATCCTCTTGTTTAAACCAGCAAGATAAGTTTTAATTTGCACTGCACACTGATATTGAGATATGCAAGTTACATTTCTGAAGTGTAACTGCAGTTTCAGTCTTATGATACTCATCAGAACATGCAAAGAACAAATCTGCTATCAGACATGTTCATCTTTTTCAGATCAGAAGCCCTAAAATGTGGTCAGAAAGATTAAAAATACTGATCACTACATCATCTGATTGGGTGTTTTGCCTCGTATAAAATTTAAAACATAATCTGAGACATGCTGCAACACAATTAGTACCTAAAAATGTCTGAACTGAGCTTCTAACACAGCTCAGTGGATTCACATGACATTCAAGGACGGTTATTATCCACACTTGACAGCTTTATATGAAGCAGTAAATCGAGTTATTGTGAGGCACCTGTGGTTGCTTATTCACAGCAGTGTTAGAGTAATGGAGGCGTGTAGATGTAACAGCATTAATGTTGACATCCTGGCAGATGGGACAAGTGCTTCTGGCAGATGACAGGCCTGCAGGTGTTTCCATTATTATCATGTGTGTCAGTGACATCTTGCTTTGTGTAGGCTTGGCTAAAACTTCCCTTTTCCCTTTGATTAAGTTTAAGATTATAAAGCAATTCATATAAATATCGATTAGGACTCTGGTCTTTGCTTGAGCCTGTCTGATATAAATGTATGCACAGACAGTACATAGAGTGGGTCTAAAGGCTGTAACTCACAGTCTGGGCTGTGCAGAGTATCTCAGATTTATATGGTAAAGTTGCAAGCTGGAGGTCTCACCACAGATTAAAGTGTCGGTCATGGAAACATTAGATATTCCATTAGTCGAGACCTCTGTCCCGGCGTGCCCAGTAAATCATGGACCTGTACAGAGTGTGGTTAGGGCTGTGTGCTGCTGTCTGACTGTACATCTTTCACTTTATGATTTATCATATTGCGTGACCAGTTTGCAGAGATGAAGTTTTTCTTTTGTTTGTAAAGTATATTCTTTTTTGCCGTCTTGTTTTATGATTTTTATGTATGAACATTAAAAACATAAAACACTTATAACTTTCAACGTGGTACTTTATCGAATTCTACCTTAAAGAGAAAGTGCAAAAATATGCTTATTTCCTTCCTTGCAGAGTCACACTGGTTGTGCAGATGGAAGCATGCATCTACTGCTAGCTCACCTAGCATCACTGAGCTAGCTAACAGTACAGCTCAGCCGAGGAGGACGCCATCTCACACTGTCATGAGCCTCTCGTTCATGAGTAGATGCACGCTTCCTTTGGCACTGTGATACGGTTGGCAGGAGTAGTTCAGTAGAAAGAAAATAGCTCCTTCATGAAACTGCTCACAACAAGTTTTTCAAATGTATTTTCTGGTGCTCTGAGCACCACAAGCCAAGTGCCATCTAGTTCCATTATATTAAGAGAAGGCAGATATCTCTATGGCCGATACCACCAACACTTGGCAACTCACACCAACACAATCTAGACTGATAAATATCGCTACAGGAATGAGGAAAATATGTATTTTTGATTTTAAGGTGACCGTCCCTTTAAGTATGAAGCTGGAGCCAGGAGACAGTTAACTTAGCTTAGCCTAACGCAAAGACAGCGGGTCACAGCTAGCCGAGTTGAATTTATTTATAAAGCACATTTTAAAAAAAGCCCACAGTGACCTAAGTTCAGGCAGCTAAAATCACAAATTAATCACAAAACACCGACATAAACATCAGCGCACATAGTTCATAAGCACAAATATAAACAACTCATAGGTAAAAGTCAAAAACAGCCATATCAGAAGGCCTCAAACACTGGTGAGTGACACTATGTTTTGAGCCTGGTCTTAAAGGAGTCAGAGGAGGTGGTGGACCTGATAAGGTTGGACATACTGTTCCACAGTCTGTAACAACAAAGGAGTGGTCGCCATTAAGTTTAAGTTTAGATCAAGGGACAGCCAGGAGCCCCAAGTCAGCTGACCTGAGGGACCAGGAAGTAGAATGAAGGGTTAGGAGGTCTGCCATATAGGAGGGGGTCAGCCCATTTACTGTAAGGCTTTACAGACAAACAGGAGAACTGTAAAATCAATTCTGATCCGTACTGGCAGCCAGTGGAGGGAAGCCAGAAATGAGGTAATATGGTCGCTCTTCTAGGTGCCTGTCAGGAATTTTTATTATTTTATTTTTTTACTTAAATTTGTTTTTATAAATTTGTTTTAATTATTTTTTTTCTTTTTAGTTTTGCTTATTTTATTTATTCCATCATATTTGAGTCTGTTCCATTCTCTATATTTGATTTGTTTTTACTCAAGTCAGCATTAAAAGACTCTCACTCCATGTTGTAATGTGTATGATTAAATGTGACAAATAAATGCTGATTTAAGTGAATTTAAAAAAAATTAAATTTAAAAAAATCTAACACAAATTAAAAATGTAGATCCCACAGGTCCTGTAGGTCAGACCAACATTTAGGTGAAACGTGTATAAATTGATGCACCAGACATTTATAATATTCTTGGTGCAGTTAATTTACTGTAAACAGCATCATCTTACATAACCAAAGTGCTGGATCAGGAAAGAACACACACACATAAAAGCAGAGCCAACTGCACAAGTTTCCTGATGCCCCAACCACAGATCTAATTTATGAGTTTTGTAGCTGGAACTTGGATCTCCTCAGAGGAAATAAAGCGAGCAGTTTGGTCTGCCTTGACTCTTTGGGCCTCTGCTCTCCAAGCTTCACTGGAGACACAATAAGGAAGAGGCCATAAAACACGAGGTCCAACAGATGCTCAGTGAAGACAGACACAGTCCATTATACAGCCTGTTAAAAACACTCTGCCAGTTCGCTAACCCACTTTCACCCCAGCCCCTGCACTCTTCATTGGGTTTTGTCTGCTGGTGAGGACAAGGACAGAGTTATGGCTCAGAATGACTTCCTCCGAGTGACGCTCTGCCACAGATCACAATGCTTCCCAATGAAAAAGGGAACGCCTGTTTCCATCAACGCAGATGTTCTTTGTTCCCTGACAGATGTGTCCATCTTTATGTTTTTTATTCTTTTCTCTCTCTGAGCAGTTTCATTTTACGAGCCTCTGATGTTTGATTTTCTGAAAGAACAGGGGCTGGCACAGGATTTACAGGGGCAAAGACGACCAAAGCATATGGCCTTGTCAGAGGTCTAAATTTACGTTTGCTTCATGGTAAGGCAGGTTTACACTGTCATGGCTTGTGAGCAACTGGAGCCCGGTGACTTTGAAACTGGTGATCATTTCTCTATCACAGGTGATGTTAATGTAGGAATCAACAAGGTTCTTTTAATTTGAGGCAGGCTGTTCATCATGTGGAGCTTGATTGGAGACATCTGTGTTAACGCCATTACTGCAGGCTCGGGTGTGGCAGTGTGGTGTCTGGCTTCGAGGGAGTGACAAATTAGTAAACAGGGGCAATAGAAGCCTTCATTTTCCTCCTCTCAGCTGCATAATTAGAAATGGGTGTAAAATTTTACTAGGGTGATAATTTACGCCCCAAATGTCAGCCTTTAACTATGTTGTAGGTCCACCACCCAGGTTAGAAGGTAAACATCCACTATAAGCTGCCCTGCATGTGTCACCACGGGGATTTTTCTAATGCTCAGAAACATAGTTTGTCAACTGCTTGAATAAATAGCTTTGCTTTCAGTGTTTCTTTTCATTGCTTTCCTTTTAGAAACTAATAGGCACATTCATGAGTAGCTGCATCATCTGCTGGATTTTGTTCTAACATTTGGATGTTGATAAGTCTCTATGCTAAACTAAGCTAACTGTCTCTTGGCTCCAGACAGGTGTGAGAATGGTATAAATCTTCTCATCTAACTCTCTGCAAGAAATTGAACACGCATATTTTATTCCTCATTCCGAGGGTGTCAAATATGGCAGCTTGGTCAGTGGCCGTCTGTGTCTGATTCTAACGCACAACTTAGTGTCTGTATGAGATGTATCAAGCTTTCAACTGACTCTAATGTAAACGTTACGTTCCATTAACCTCGGAAGTTGGAGGAGCTGGGAATGACGTCACACCCGAGTTGACTGCGTTCCAGTAGCTACCACGAGTCAGAAACCAAGAGGTTGTTAGCAACTCCAATTCTAGCTAAGTTAGCCATTAGTTGATAACAATGTGTTATGCTGTATTTTGTGCATAAAAACACTGTAGCAACAGATAGAGGTTGAACAGTACTGTGTGTACGACTGATTTAATGAGGCACAAATATTACAGAACTCGTAATAAACATCATAATATGACTGCTTTCACTACTGTTGATGTGCGGAGCAGCCATATTGGATTTTGAGGTCAGGGTTGGTGAGGTTCCTCAGACTTTCCAAGTTGAAAATCCAACTTCAGTGGGTGTTATGACTGGGAACTCGGGAATCCCAATTTCCCAGTGAAAATGGACTGTGCCATGAAGAGCAAGAAAGTCCAAGAAGAGCACGAGGGAGGGGTGGTGGGTGGGATGAGCAAACACAGGACTTTCACCCAGAAGATTGGAGGTTATGTCCTGTGTCAAACATTGAGCTTTTCTTAACCACATTAAAGCAACATGACATAGTTGTTAACTTGTTGTCCCTGAGCTTCCAAAACAGATGCTAGAGGGGTACCTAGAGGACCATAGTTTGAAGAGTAGGGCCACAGACCAAGCTGCCATATTGGATAAGCTGGGAGCAATAATGTATTGTATCTTTCTCAAAATGTAAAACTTTTTGTTTGAGTCTTAAATGTTGTGAGGTGATTTTGTAAACTCTACACTACAAACCCTAACCTTTACTGCATTACTCCTACACTTATAACTTCATTAATCATTACACCAACCTGAGACAAGTCTAAATTTGTATTTCAAATCTAAACCCACTAGCTAATCCTAAAAAGGTCCATTAAGAGTACAGAGTAGCACCTACATTCGGAGGATTTTTTCATATCTTTGTATCAGAAAAACAAACTGTCCTCCATCTGGTGACACAGCCGTCTCTCGTCAAACAAACCATCGTCCAAAAATTCCTCTTGCTTGCTTACTTCCCCCCACAGAGTTTTGGCCTTGGTTCTGTTGTAACGAGAGACAAATGTGTTTAGAATTCTGCATGAGAAAGCTTTTAAGGATGAGTGGGCAAAAGTCTATTTTTCCATTTAAAGTTTACTCTTTCAGAGGAATTACACTGGAATGAGGTTTTGAGACAGAATGTGCTGACTCTGTAAATGTGGCCAAACCACAGATTGAAGCCCGGCTCAAGACAGACAGATCCTATTATTACATGAGGAGAAGGGGGTTTTGATAATACTGAGGCGGTTTCTCTGTGTAATACAATCATCCTCTAATCATTCGTGCTTAAAATGAAATGTGCAGCATACAGCATCTCCATACTTGAAGAAAAAAATCGAACTGAAGTGTCAGTAAGAAAGTAATTATTTCACAGTGGGACACGCTTCATTGTTTTCCCAACACTTAAATTTTTTTTTGGATAGACTGTCTACTTTGTTCCAGATGAATATATCTCCACAGCTATTGAATAAATTGCTTCAGACATGGTCCCCAGAAGATGAATTGTACTGACATTGTTAATCCCAACTTTTTATCTAGTGCCAGCAGTGTAATATCTCAACATCTATTACATGGGTTGCCATGAAATTTGATGCAAATGTAATTATTTATTAACTTGTTCTCGGTTCTTGTTTTTATTGTCTATTAAATGCAATTTTAATGTTTTCCTAATGTCTTCTGTTTAATGTATTTCTAGCATTTTGAAATGCCTCTTGTCAGCCCCATCACCAGAATAAATGTTGGCACTGTATGTTTCTGCAAACCACGGATATGTTACTTTTCTCCATTATCATGTAGTGGATAACTTAAAACTTTCTGTTTTAACAACGCTGTGGTTTACCTGTGGTTAGGTTTAGGCAGAAAAAAACACTTTGCTATGGTTAGGACAAGATCATTTTGTGGCACTATCCTGGCTGGGAACGCAGCAATGTCTTGGTAAAAATCAACTACTTTTCATGGCACAATTCCCGGTGTAAAATCAGCAAATGATCGCTACAAAACATCCACATTTGGTGGCTAAAAACTCCTGGATACACAGCAATGACTCACTAAAAAACCTGTTTTGTTGTTTCTTTGTCTCGAAAAGCAGGCAGATGTATCACCTAGGTGCCAGACCGTCCACCATCCCAATGATAAGGACAGCTCATATACTATGTCACTTAAGAAACATTGATATGACACGTATGAAACGTACAAATGTAACATATCCTTGGTTTGCAGAAATGTACAACGGCAACATTTTCCTCTGATGACTGGACTGCTTGGGTCTGAATGGTGCTGTGCTATATAAAAAACTTGCCTTGCCTTGCAGATATTCATGGTGCCTCGGGGATGGACCCAAATTCTGTTCTCTTCAGTGTTACTCTGATTGTTCATCTTTTGGGTTATGACAAAATAGCTGCAAAAAAATACAAATGACTAATAATTCTAAGGAAAATAATAATAATTTGTGTTTTATTCTAGTGAGCAAACATTAGCATGCTACATTGTCACTGTAAGTATATTAGCATGCTGATGTTAGCATTTTGCTGTTAATATCACTTTGTCTTATTTTACTTTACCTCAGTTTGACTTTGCAACTTGAAAATGTTCCAATGCAAAGCTTCTTTAATCTCTTTTATTCATAAAACCTCAATATAGCTGGTGCTACGCAACCACTGTTTTCATCCATCCATCCATCCATTTTCTAACCGCTTATCCTCTTGAGGGTCGTGGGGGGGCTGGAGCCTATCCCAGCTGACATTGGGCGAGAGGCAGGGTACACCCTGGACAGGTCGCCAGACTATCACAGGGCTGACACATAGAGACAGACAACCATTCACGCTCACATTCACACTTACGACCAATTTAGATTAAATTAACCTGCATGTCTTTGGACTGTGGGAGGAAGCTGGAGTACCCACAGAAAACCCACGCTGACACAGGGAGAACATGCAGACTCTGCACAGAAGCGCTCCCCCATCTTGGGTTTGAAGCAGGAACTCTCTTGCACCACCGTGCCGCCTCTAAATTGCAAAGAATTTGATTTGATTTAAATAGAAACTTTGGCAGACAACGGCCAAATTATCCATTATTTTAGAGCATTAAACTGACTGCCTAGATTTCACTTTTACCTTTTGATTCTCTCTCTGGAAGTCAGCCTGATAATTATGGTTCTTCAATGCCATCCACTGAGGTTGAACTCAGTTATTAAAGCATAAGCAAAACCCCAAACCTGTACCTCAACATCTATCTTTAAATAGCTAGGCTTTGTACCGGCAAAGACCATCCAATAGAAGATGTACAGTTACGTTTGGGCTCTGGTTACTTATCAGGATGAGTCAGCTCTGCCTCTGTAATATGTTTGTATAAACTGCACCTCACACCTCGACCACATGACGATTCAACAACAGCTACTTTATTATTACAGCGCATCACAGTAATTTTCTTCCCACTGTGTAATTTCTGCTCTTGTAATGATACAAGTCACTGTGCGGACAGAAGCTCTATGTGTAATATGATTCTGTTCTGCAAACAAACACTTAGATGACTGATCACATGATTTTGTTCGCACAGCATTTTTTATGTTTCCCTTTCGGGTAGTTTTCAGTATTCACTACACTCTATGTTCAACCTGCTAAGCACCACAAAAGAGTTTGAATGTGTAAATGTCATTAATTCAGACCACTACAAAATTGTTGTATGTTTAGTATTGCATGTTACTTTAGACATTATTCTCATGAAATAAGATTTAGTTCATTCATTACACTGTTTATTTGAATACAAGTCACCATAATAAGAAAAGGTGCATTTCAACTTGCAGGCTACCTAGCATTTTAAATATAGTTTGGGGAGTATTAGGAAATTATAGAGGTAGTTTGGATTTTCTGAAGTGGGGTTCTATGAGGTACTTATCCATAGTCAGTACGGTGGAACACTGCCAGCATGCCTTGATTCTACTGACGACATTCAGCTCTAACTTTTCCCTCTCCATCGATGGCTGCACTGTGCTCTCCTCTGCTCATGTCCCTAACCTTGGTGTCATCTTTGATCAAACCCTCTCCTTTGACCAACATATCAAACACATCACCAAAACAGTCTTCTTCCATCTCAGAAACGTCGCCTGCCTCTGTCCATCCCTCTCCTTTTCAGCTGCAAAGACTCTCATTTAAGCATTCATCACTTCCAGACTTTATTACTACAAGTCTCCTCTATGGTTCATCCAGAACTCTCAAGAAACTACAGTATATCCAGAATTCAGCTACTCATCGTCTCTCACACTCTCGCACCTGTGACCACGTTACCCCCGTCCTTCAAAACCTCCACTGGCTCCCCATCCCCCAGATCCACTTCAAACTTCTCATCATCATCTATAAAGCCCTCCACAACCTGGCCCCCCCCATCTGTCTGAGCTCCTCCACTGGCACACTCCCTCCCGCACTCTTAGGTCTGCTGATGCCAACCTCTTGACCTCCCTCAACAGGACGAACCACCGCATTTGGGGGGACAGGGCTTTCTTTCTTCTTAAAAACTGTCTACAACCTCTTAAAAACTGTGTTCTCCTTCTCCCTCTCTGCTTTGTTTCCCTTCTTATGGATTGTTTCATTTTTGATTTTTTCTTTTGTTTTGTTGTTTTTGTTCTCTGTAAAGCATCTTTGAGTTTCCAGAAAAGTGCTATTTAAAGCAGGTAGAAGTACCACCATGGAAGCCAAGTAATGTACTACTGTGGATGGGGGCAGCAGCAAAATGCATTTTACCCACCTAAAAACATCAATATCAGTGTAAGTGTACACTATATTTTGAGTATTTTCACTGCTTTACCTTGCTGTCAGACAGTCCTTTCCAATGGGGACCTGAACTCACAGTGAAATGTATCAATGCTCTCTTCAAAGCCAGACTCCATTGACAAAAACAATAATTGTACCTTGCAGAACACGGGAGCTGCTGGTCTACCACTGCCTCGATCAGTTTGTTTGTTAGTGTTACTGTTATTGTGTGACTTTGGTGTTTTAAAGGATTAGTTTGGATTCACCAAAGTGAAATTGATTCACACAATAACACAATCAAACTACGAATCGAGGCAGTGGTAGACCACCAACTTTGGTGTTTCGTGAAGTAAAATTACTGATTTTGTCAATGGAGTCTGGTGGCTTTGAAGAGAGTGATATGATGGCTTCAGGTTACTGTCAGAAAGGGGCCTGACATCAAAGTTAAGCTGGGAAAATATTCTAAACATAGCGTACACCTAAAGTGATTTTTTTTTTTGTTAAGGTGGATAAAATACATTTGCTGCTGGCCCTATCCACAGCAGTACTTTGCTTACTCTATAGTGGTATACCTCTGCCTGCTTTTCCAAACATGGGGAGTGCAACTGACTATGGATAAGTACCTCATACAACCTCACTTCAAAAAATCCATACCATCCCTTTAATTTGATCACTGAATACAAATCTGGGACCGTATTCACAAAGCGTCCTTGTGCTAAGAGTTGCTCCTAGGGATAAAATTTTCAGAAAATTCTTGAAACTGTGACATTTTCTTAAAATTTCCCCTTAAAGTTAGGACTAGGTCCTTGTTAAGATAAAAGTTATTTACAAACCATCTTAGACCTTAAAGAGCTCCTAAGGTAAAAACTGTTAGGAGTAGAGAGGAGGACTTTTAAGAGGCTTAAGAGTTTTTGAAGGAGAGGAGAAAATGGTGACAAGACAAAGAGGTTGGAAAAATGTTCTCCAAATACAGGATGTGAGTAAATGAAATGCCACAGATTAGATCATGCAGGAATAATATGTGTGGTTGGTCTCATTAAGGATACACACACATTTCCCACCTAACACTAACACCAGAAATAAAACGATCACAACAACAAGATATTTGGAAAACTGGAAAAATGCAGCAGTGCAGCAGTGATGACTTTGGTCTGTGTCAACCTTCCATCAGCAGAGTGATCACACTAACAATGACAACACTTGCACAGTCAGCAGTTCATTTCATTTCCACTGAGTGTCCACACCTTGCAGGCTCATAAAGGGGCGTGTCCATGACAGCCAATCACACCTGTTTAAAGAATGTGTCATACCTAGTAACGGGGTCAACCACACCTCCTCGCTAAGGTAAAAGTTTCTGTCCCTTCCTTGCTCAGAGTTGCTCTGAGAACTTTACTTAAATCACTTCTAAGCTAGGACTCCTTACTGAGCTCTCTGAGAGTATTCTCACATTGTTTGTGAATACAGCTCCTGGTTTTCATTTTCTTTTGTCATGTGCATGATGAAATTTTATCTGGCTTACAATGTGGAACTTCCAGAGAAGCAGGAATCCCTTACTGAGTCAGATCTTAGAATATTTCGTATATTTATTTATATATTTATTTTCTGTAGCAACATGTTTTCTTCTTGACTTCTTTGGACAGTTGAAATATGTCAAATTGAAACTATATTTTCTTAATTAGCTGTGTTGCCTTGTTTGAAATCCTTAATGAGACTGAAACACTCACAGAGGTGCAACTCTGAGCTCACAAGGAGCATGAACGCAGACCTCTGCAGCAACCACCTGCTCTGTCTCATAAAATGTAATGTGCACATTACAGCAGGATTGACCTCAACAGTGCAATATTCAGGTTTCCGTACAGATTTATGTGCATTTGTGTGTCTGCCCAATAATGAGTGTTTTACAGCTGGCTTTTACTTGCAATCAACATGCTACTTCCTGTGCTGTATTGTCATGAATTGCTTTTACCAGAACAGTTTGCAGATAGTACAGAAGTTAATTACAGCTGAATCGTCATTACTTGACTTCCTGTAAAGCTCTTTTACTGGTGAAACATTAGTGCACTGCTCAATTGTGCAATACAGGGAAGATCTGCTCCTTTTTTGGTCACACTGACAAGAAACAAATAATGGCCTACAGTGCATCTATTTTCACTGTGGTTTAATATTGGCTAAAATACTGGTATTTTGTGAGGTCTGAAACGGAGAATCTAGCATACAGTTAAATGTTAATGCTCCTTAGCTGGCACAAGAGCTGCTGGATTGGAGTTGTTGATGCCAGATTTTTTTCCTGTGGTTATTCCCAAGCATTTCATTTTAAGATTGAGTGTGCAGATTTTAGGAAAGACGTGGCAAATGGCATCAGATGCAGGGTAGTAAAAGCTATTTGAGTTAAGAAAACAGAGGCTATTTCTTCTATAAATAAGGAGATGGACAGTTTTGTCTTTGCAGCCCTTTTGCATTCTTTGCATAATAAAACCCTGTTGTCAAGGAGGGAGGAAGGAAGGAGGGAGGAAGGAGAGGGAGGAAACTGTGCTGAAAGAAAAGCTTATCCAGACAGTGTGAAGTGACAGGCTCTGGATTAAGGAAACTAACGGCAGCCTGCAGGAGGGAGCAGCTCTTTATACTTTGAGAGATCTTTGGACTTTTTAGTTTTTATCTCGCTGGGGATGACAGATAAATAAAGTGTTGTTGGATCGATAGCCAAATCAATTTTGCGGGGGCGGTATCTATGACTCTAAAGTCTATTTTTTTCCTCAGATCATGCCACGTTTGAGATCACGCCTGTGATGGGCTGAGCAAATCATCACCCTCCTCCTGCGCACTCAACAGCTGCAGCCAGACCCGAAAAGTTACCGAAGTTGTCTGCGCTTGTTTGCTGGGTTGTTTTAATTTCCAGATCCCCTGTGACATCGCCTCCTTCAGCCCTCACCCAGCCTGCTGTCCGCCGGCCCGCCCCAGCATGCTGGACTGACGTCTGAGGAATGGCATCGGCTGTGTTTGAAGGCACGTCGCTGGTCAACATGTTTGTCCGGGACTGCTGGGTCAACGGGATCCGGAGACTCATCATCAGCCAGCGGGGAGAGGAAGAGGAGTTCTTCGAGATAAGGACAGAGTGGTCTGACAGGAACATTTTATACTTGCATCGGAGTTATTCCGATCTGGGGCGGCTGTTTAAAAGACTGCTGGAGTCCTTTCCTGAGGACAGAAGAGACCTCTCCAAGTCTCCACTCATAGAAGGTGGGTCCGATGGAAAATATGCCAGGAAGTGACCATACAGCATTTAATACAGAACATCACAAGTGATATAACTGTTACATTGTTAGGGTTAAATTCTGGTCAGGGGTGTAGCTATAAATTATGGGGCCCTGTGCACAGTAGGTGGCCGGGGCCCCCTCAACTTTTTCTTTACCAAATCAAATCAAGTTTATTTATATAGCACAAAGCAACCACAGTTGACCAAAGTGCAGTGATAAATATAAAGCAATATAAAATGTAGACCAATATAAACCCGGTAACAACAATTACATATGTAAAAACGATCATAAAATACTAAAGTGTAAAAACCACTATAAACAACCAAAGGCCATTAAAAACATGTACGTTTTAACACTTGTCTTAAAAGTGTCACTGGAGGGGGAGCATTCGATTGGTAGTGGAAGGCTACTCCAAAGTTTTGGAGCAGCTACAGCACAGGCACGATCTCCCTTACCCCCCAGCCTTGATTGTGGGACAATTAAAAGACATTGTTTGGAGGATCTAAGAGGTAGAGAGTTGGAGTAAGGGCAGAGAAGTTCAGCAATGTAATGGGGTGCCAGCCCATGTATGGCTTTAATAACAAATAAAAGAACCTTAAAATCAATCTTGTATTTGATAGGTAGCCTGGGCAGGGATGCTAAAACTGGTGTAATGCTGTCTTTTTTTCTGTCTATTTATGTGCAGTAATGTTTTTTCATAATGCAACTAATGAGTAAGAAACAAAAACTAGCAAGTATTTTGCATTTTTGCTTGATAAAAGAATATTATTACTGTACATTGGGTTTCTCTTGAGTGGCTGATAGCTCAGTACTGGAGTCCTTGTCCACATTGCCACGACATAAATGTTCCTCTACACAGCAAATATATCATTAAGAGTATTTTTTTTATCCCAGACACCAAAGGAAAATGTTGACATTGTACATTTCTGCAAACCACTGTAATGTTACATTTGTTTCATTCGTATCATATCAGCATTTTTAAAGTGACGTAGTATATGAGCTGACTTTGTCATCTGGAGGTGGACCGGATGGTGGATAGGGGCGCCTGCCAAGCTGCAGACCACTGTTTTAGATCAACAAACAACAAAAATATTGTGTTTTTGCATGTCATTGCTCTTTCCAGTGGCCTTCAGGCATGTCTGAGTTTTTTTTTTTTTTTAAGATTTTTTTCTGGGGCTTTTTGCCTTTATTTGGTAGAACAGTTACAGCATGAAAAGGGGAAAGAGTGGGGGGAGGACATGCAGCAAAAGGCCGTTGGCTGGAATCAAACCCGCAGCTGATACACCCTTTGTACATGGGGTGCCAGGTAAAAAAGTGGGCACCTCAGTGTCTGTGTTTTTATCAAGACATTGCTACTTTTCCTGCTGGGATAATGGTATGGAGAGTGGTTGTGTTTTTGCAGAGACATTGCTGTATTTTTCTGTCAGGATTGTGTCCCCCCAAACCTTGTATTTGAAGCCAAAACATTATCTTTACCCAACCATAACCAAGTGGTTTTTGTGTCTAAACCTAACCACGTGTTTACCACAGCATTGTAAGGTAAAGGTATCTACATAATAATCTGCAAATATAACATGTCCGTGGTTTGCAGAAACATTTTTTCTGGTATATGGGTTGCATGTTTTGGACTTGTTGGAAAGTTTAGGTTTTGCATTTTGGGCAATAAAAGACCAGGGAAATTTCCCCTAACACTGGATTATTACTGGAGAGGAAAACTGCTTTTGCCTGCACAGGAAAACCACTGCAAAATAATATTCTTGTTTGCATTTTGGCTTAGATAATGTAGTACAACAACTGCTGTTTTGTGCTTTAAGAGAGGTTTTTTTTCTCACCATATTTGTGGTTTACAGTCAGACCCCATCACTAACCAGCTGTGTGAAGTATAACCATAACGATGTCTCTTTCCAGGCAACTTAACTTTGGGTCCTCACTAGGACATCACTTGAATATAAGGTTTAACTACTAGGACTACTACTACTATTTGATTTACAGTACATGTTTAAGGCTGCAAAATAAAAGAAAGAAAACGCAGTCAATATTAAAAATAGTTTGGGGCAATCTGAACTAAACAAATAGATATGCATGTTTTGTTTGGGCAGGTTAATATTTAACAAAGTCCACTTTCAGGTGTCACATCAGCAGATCTATCACATAGCCTTGAGACCACAAGACCAACATGGTGACGGCATGCTTTTATTCCTGGTCAATATTTAGGGGCTAAAAGGCCGTTAGATCTGTGAGGTCTGCTTCCTCCTCTTTGTGACCTAAAAGTTGGATTTCCCATGGGAGAAAAACCAAAAGTACCAGTGCTGACTTCCTTGTGGAAATTTGTTCTCTGCATCTGACGCACCAAGTCTTTAGGAGGAGCTGATGTTACTGTGCTGTTGGAGCAGCTATTATCTGGTGCTCAGGAACAAACCCCAGCTCTGCATTGATCAAAGGCAATTGCAGATGTATTCTATCTGATGCAAGTCTGTGGTGTGGGAGTGAACCCAAACAAACACAAGGAGAACTACTAACTCTGCTGAGAAGACCAAGGCTGCACCACAAACTGTATGAACCCAGCTGTGAGGTGACAGTTCTTGGCGCTTTTGGAGATATATGTTTTTCACAGGACAGCAGTGGAGTGATAGAGACATTCTGTGTGTATGTTGCAAAATTAACATTTGGATTTTTTCAAATATTTATAATTATTAGGGCAAGGTTGGACAAAAACCTGCAAATGTTGTGTTACTCAGAGTGAATGAAACATGAACTATCATTAAACATGCAGGAAAAAATAACCTTATTTAATGACTGATTATATATGAAAAGGTGCATGACCTCTTCTACTGCAAAGTTTTAGGCAGAGCTTTGACGAGCACAGCCTTTAGGCATAAGGAGCCCAAACCTGTTGCCCCCATGGTTTGGATCTTTGACACTGTGGTGCTGTGGCACTGCCAGCAGGATTGGCAGAGCTCCCAGCTTGTTCTTGTTCCTTGGCACTCCCCTTTTGTCTCTACTCACTGAGCCTATACGAATATTTTGGAAACATCCCTTTAGTGGCGACTAGAAAGCTTCGCTTCCTGCCCATGCACTGAAATAGCTGACGAGCTTGTTGACAGCTCGCTGCTCTGCCGCTGCCAGTGTAGTCTGCAGTGCATTTTGGGAAGAGACATTTCTGATCCCATGACTCACTTTTCACTTCTTTTTTTACTGTCTGTCACCTCTCATGTCCTGATTACAGCTCAAAGATAAATGGAACTGTGATATCGCCGCTGAGGGAGACATCAGTGTTACTTTAGTGACTCAAGCTGGTCTGACGATTTCATGAATGGATAGGAAGCCACAGGGTTAATAACATTCCCCTAATGTCCTTTCCTTAATTCCTACCTCTGTTCAATATTTCATTTTCATCCCTTCTAATTGCAAGATTGAAAGTTGCCGTGAAAAAATGTAGCTCTGGCCTTTCTCACTCCACTTTGCTCCAGTTTCTGGCTCCGCTCATGTTTTCCTGTGTCTGTGCTGCGTCCAAGCAACAAGGAAGGCGTGCAGAGCGTTCAGACTGATGTCATGATCAGACAGAGCAGAGTGGGAGGAGTGGACTTCCCATATTTAGTCCCTGTGGTCTGTTAAACCCCTTCACACTTACCTTACATGTGACCCCAGAGTGAACGCAGACAGGAAGTGATGGCTCACATTCCTTGTGAGACAGATTCCACCGAGGAGTTTAGACATACGTTGTGCCTGAAATCACTTCCTCTTACACTCATGTAATACCACTTACATGAGAAAATACTCAACAGTTTACGCTAGAACATTTATTAGTCATCATTTCAGTTGATTATCATAGAGCTGAGCATGTTTTTTTGAAGCTTAAATGTAATGGACACATTAGTGCCTCCTCGCGAGAGAATTATGGAATACATTTATAGTATGTACTTAAAGGATGTTACCTCACTTTTATGGTCACTTCACATTCTCGGCTCTGATTGGCTGACAGGCGTCTAAATTAGTGCCAGTATTAAAGGGATAGTTTGATATTTTGGGAAATAAGCTTTTTGCACTTGTTATTCTTAACACTCCAGGAGGTTACTGTGCCCGGCTAAGAAATAGCCTGTCATATCAATTCCTGTAAAACTGCAACTTGTTGTTTTTAACACAGTTTTAGTTTGATTTTATATGAAGGTAAGCTAAATGACTGCTGGCTGTAGCCTTACAGTGAATTAAGGGCCCCAATACACCAAGCTGACGGTCAGCAGTTGGTCAGTGTTTGACCATTATAGAGCGTCTGTAACTCTAGTTTTTGTGGTTTGTCTTGCATTGTTGGTTCTAGTCGGCCCTTGTCGCATTTTCCTCAGCCAATTCGGTATGTTGAATCGGCACCGGAGACAGCAGAGCCTGTTGTTAAGTAAAATCTCTCTGATTGGCAGTTCAGCTCAGCGTACGAGAAGAGAAACCGAAGTGAGGAAAGTAAACAAATGACTAAAGTCAAGATGGCGTGAGATCAAAACAAACTTGTTATATTAGGTAAGATTATCTTTTTGTAGCCATAGAACTCTTTAGCAGAAAGTGTTTTTGTTCACCAGAGCATGGTAAATATCCTTTGCTCTTTCTTTGCTATTTACTCCATCTGCTGGTATGGAGAATTATTGCCTCTCGCGCAGGTGCAGAATGTATGTGCTAGTTTCACCATCTCTGCAGTGCAACTCTTGGGTTGAGATACAGGCCACGAGAGGCGACGCAACAGTCGGCCTTCGTTGCCACTAGTTCTTTGATGTCAGTTTGGTGTGTCTGGGCCCTAATGAATATATATGAGAGTGGTATCAATCTTCTCCTGTAATTCTCAGCCAGAAAGGGAATATTCGTATTGTGGAAAATGTCAAACTATTCCTTAAAATTCAAGGTAAGACCAGCAACAGTGAAACTCAGTTAAAGAGCTTTGTGCCATTTGTGTAACCAATAAAAAAGAAATAATCCAGCAACTGGAATGTGGAAACTTAAAATAAAATGTCATTAAGCAGTGATTTTAGACACACAGCTACAGACTGTACATGTACACATGGGACACAAGAAATGCATGTAATACAGCCTGACCTTCTCATGAATCCTTACTGAGGTTTGATGCTTGTTGATTGAGGCGTCCAAAAATAACATGTTGATGAAACTGTGCCGAGTTAGTGGTTAGATGATGTGTTGACATGTGCTTATCAGATCAGCGCAGACGGTAGAACTAGCTAGTGCTTACAACATCTGATGACTGTTTAGATACTGTGTTTGAGGATGACTCGGGCTCAGTCAAGTTCCTGTTGTGTGTCTACTTCTACTCTGTTATTTCAGCTAATGGATGAAGTGTTTTGTCAACATAGCATGCTGTCACAGAACCAACAGCCAGATTACTTTAGTGTGCAATTACAGAAATTACGAGGCGGGTGCAAACACTAAAATTTCACATGGTGCATATTATTGTTGTTACATTTTACAAACTTGTTGCACTAAGCAGATAAACGCTGCCACTTAAGCTGATCTTCCAAAGGAGATAATCAAGAATTAATGCCTTAAAGAAACAACCAAATGGGGCTGAATGAATAATCTCAGACAGAAGACATTTGGAGGAAATAAACTTCAGGACCCTGGTAGGAGAAAACATTTTGTGTCAGTGTCTTTTAAAGAGGACAACCTGTCATTGTCAAAAACATGGCAAATCTGAGATGAAATATACACCCAGTATTTAATAGTTCTTGGAGATGTTTTTATTTCTTGTCTGTGCCTGTGTGGATTTTTGCTGATTTTTGGCTGCCTCAGTGGGAGGAGAGGTGCAGTAGGAGGAGCATCACTGTCAAGCTAGTGGCGCACTGCAATTTTGGTGTCAGGATTGATGGCATTTTGTGACGCCCTCCTGCGAGTCAGCACGGCACACCCGAGTTTTGTGCCTTTTCTTACACTCTAATTGATTGCTGTGACCCGCATTAACCTCTCCAAAATCACACAAACCTCTTTTATTCTTTGTTTTATCTTCATTATGCATTCCTCAACACGTAGGCGTGTCTAATTGCACAGAATTAGACATAGTTGTGTTCTGATTATGGCAGGAACGCAGAGTAAACATTAATACCTGTCATCCACAACAGCTTGCTTATATGAAAGTCTTTGAGCTGATTAATATCCTCGATACCCCTCTGATGGCTGCAGGTATGTGTTGCTTCTGCTGTCTCTAATTGCAGAGGCGTGCACTGTCAAACTGCGGCTACACACACCAGATCCGCTGTGGTTACCACGATTAAATCTTACGCAACAAACACCAAGCTGTTGCAGAAATAACCACACATACTTCTCTTTTGCACATCAAACAGGCCCGTTATATCTTTCACAGCCTGCTAGTTTATGCAGCAAAAATAATCCCATTACCCAGTATATAATTCAATTTGACTGCATTACAGTGGTATTTATAAATTCAAACGTGGCTGTTCAAAATAAATTCATGCCTCCTTACACAAAACATGGTGACCTCTGATATTTAAGTATGTCCAGAAATTTGAAATGAAAAGAGACATCATCTGCTTATGGCAGAATATTTGGGCTGCTAAATATTTTTGTGTGTCCAAAGTTTCCCCTCAGGATAAGTTCCTCTGGACTTTCCACTCTATGACTGAACTGTCAGTACGTCATAGTGGAGAAAACAGCTGTTTAAAGGGGATCAGAGGACTCGTAACGAGTGTGGCCAGTCCCTAACACACCCTCTGATAACACATGATAATAAGTTCTTCCCAATCCCACCCTGTTTCAATGTTCACTCAGGGTGCGCTGTGTGCTGGCACCTGATAAATAACATGCACTTGACTCATCACATTAGCGCCACTCATGGCAGGACATACACTTTTTTTAACCTGTTTACAAGGACAACAGCTAACAAGACTGGGTGTGGTTTAAAGTCTCTGTGGTGAAATTATCCTCCAGGCTTTGTTTCCGGTTGAGATGTTA
Source organism: Cephalopholis sonnerati (assembly GCA_019142605.1). Classification (NCBI taxonomy): domain Eukaryota; kingdom Metazoa; phylum Chordata; class Actinopteri; order Perciformes; family Serranidae; genus Cephalopholis; species Cephalopholis sonnerati. The sequence continues at coordinate 15,025,612 of JAGQAX010000021.1, read as the reverse complement.
ACTGCTGTTAATTCTCAGAATCAGCCATGCACCGTAACAACAAGACTGGAGTTGTCTTGTTTATTTCCTGACTAGAGCTACATGAAAACAGTTGACTCTTATCCGGCTGTCTGTCCAGTTGCCTTCATTTAACGACACATAAATATCCTACAGTTTCTGTGATGTATTTACTGCTTCTTTGGTCTGGTTTAAAGGTGTAGTTGGTAACTTTTATAAAAATTCTGTTTTTCTTGTATTTGCTGAAATTATCACTATGTACACACAGTATTGCCTGAGACAAATAATCTGACAAACATCATGGTCCTCTGCCCACTTTTAGTGCTTCTAATGACATTTGCAAGAATCCACCTGGCTGCCATGACCGGAGCAAACTGTCTCATTTTACAGCTAAACAGTACACTAAAATATGTCTCTGAAAACATTTGAGGTGAGAAATGGGCAATGCAGTAATAGAATCTTGATTGATATTTGATCAGCGCTGTCTAGTTGGACAGTTTGAGAGATTCTCTGATTGGTTGTTTTCCAACAGAGCACGGTAGATTCAAACACATGCTATCAGTAGCAGTACTAGTTATGGCCATACACTGTATAATAAAGATGGATCACATGACGGCTCCCCAAAATGTAGCTTAAACATCTCGAATGGCACCTGGTGTCTGGCTGTATTGGTCATAAACCGCCCTCTCTACATTAGTGAATTGGACATAAGCCAAACTATAAGATTAAAAAAAAAGTAAATAAATGTTTCCCAAGTGTTCTTTATGTCATTTTAGATTTCAAGATCAAGTCTTAATTTTCCAGAGTCATTTGATGCTATTAAAAAGGGGGTGTAACATCATGACTGACAGCTGTGTGTTCCAATGGGTTTGCTCGTGATCAAGGGTGCTGCTCGTGATTGGCTGGTCAGTGGGAACTTGATACTTCGGGGGTCGCTACTTGCTCCGAAGAATGTTACCAGCACGAAATGGCAGCAGCTGTATCTGGGATTTTTGGCTTCGTTTTTTTACAGTGGGAGGAAGTGATGACGTGTTGTCCATCTTTATATGCAGAGGAACATGATTTTTCCCACAGTCTGTCTGTCTCTGCAATACTGTCAGGTTGTAGTGACAGTTTCTGCAAATATGACAAAGTTACTTTCATAAAAGTTACTACTGTAGCTTTAACTATGTTTACAATATTAAATATTGGCTCTAAACTCTCAAAGGCGCTCAAACTGCCTAAAGACTCGACTCACAGCTGGTTGGTTATGAGAAAACAACACAATATATCAGCATACGCCTGAAACATGTAAGATTTGTCACATTTACAGAAAAAAAAACTGGCAAACAGATCTTAAAGGGAGTTTAAACAACAGAACATGATCCTGAGGCAGTGTGAGCCTCAGACTGGGTGGGAGTCTCACTTGGTTCCTAGTGATGATTTAACTGCCCAATCACTCTTCACATCCCCCTGGGTATGATGTCATCACGGCTGGCCATTATAAATGGATGAGACTGTGACTGTGCACAGTGTTGCTGTAGGCTCTCTCTTACTCAGTGCTTCCATGTAAGAGTAACCACTGTGTGACTACATCTTGTCTGTAGCACTTACATCAGACAGAGAGTCATCAGTGTGGCTGCAGTCTTCATCGTTATTCCCCTCACCACATCCCTTTGTCAGCATGGCCGTAAATGATGCTCTGCTGACTGCTCGCTCACATGGGCGGCAGCCTTGTGCTGCTAAAAGTGCTGATGGTACACTCCCACTGCTTCTTAAATTGCATTCCCAGTGTTATCCAGGATTATCATGTTATTGTGTCGCTTTTCACTCGACCACTGTTATTACTTTCCTCTATTATTACTGCTATCGTACAAAAGTTTGCAATTACAGTGGGAGTTTTACAGTGTCGCACTGTGTTCTTGTTTTAAAGACAATGATAAGCAGTCTATTTTTCCCTTCTCTTATTTCGGGTAAATATCAGGGGGCATTGTTAATAAAAAGGTTAATGTTGTAAACAGACGACTAGCTTTTCACTTGCATTTGTGGCAACCATTTTCAAGATGAGGGATAATTTCAGACCTGTCCGGCTTTTTGTGTGGACAGATAACAGCCTGGTGGCAGTAAAGGTCAAAGCAGCTGCCCTTTTTTATCGCACAGGCACAGAAATAGTTGCACTACACATTTTGATAGTGGGGTTTCTTTGTACAGTAGACTCTTTATGTCAGACGTGATTGTTTTAAATATTTTGTGATATTTTTATGCCATTCTTTAGACTGTAGTTATTTATACTTTTGAACTGGATTGTGTTAATAGTGGTTGTAGGGCTTGGAAAAAAACAGACAGTTGAAACACACACCTCAGACAATTCATTCTGAGGATTAGAGGCTTCACAAAGACAGGATTAATTGCAAAGCAATTATACTAAATTACATCAGATTTTGCAATTATATCAAATAAAGTTTTAAGGGTGACTTTGGTATTTTTCAACCTGGACCTGTTTCCCTCTGTGTTTTGTGTCCAGTATTAAGGCAGAGAGAGAGAGAGGGAGAGAGTTGGAGCCAGCAGCGGCAAAACAGGCTGCATCGTAACCACCGTGGGCATTTGTGCACCATTAATTTTATCCACTGAAAGAGCTTGTTTTTGCCACTGACAGCTCACATTGTTATTTCAAGTGTCTGACAACATAATAGAAAGGATCCCTACAGAGATAGACTTTTTTGTTTGACCAGAACCAGCCCTGAAATCACCATCGCCAAACCCACCAGACTCCTTTTGAATAAAGAGGAATTTTATCATTGTTAACACACTTCATTCAAAAGCTGGCAGAAACAAATAAAACTCACAAAAGCCATCTTGGTTCATATTTCTTCTCTTCAAACAATCACCACGTCTGGTTTGATTGAAATAAATCCTTAATTCACCCAGCTAGATGTGAAAATATATTGGCTCTATACATGCTTAAAATACTGTTTATTTAAATGGAGTTTGGTTGGTTTGGTGATTGCAATTTTGGGTCTGTTTCTAGGCACTTATAATAACAATCTGAGCCTGTCAGTGAAAAAAACAAGCACTTTTAGTGGACCTGTATTGACGATGCACAATGGCCCCAAGTGGTTACACTGCAGCCTGATTTGTGGCTGCCTGCTGCAGCCTCCTGCTCAGTACTCGAACATTTTCAAATATATTTGTTTTTATTGATCACTTAGACACAAACACACGTGACAATAGGGTCCAAGTTGAAAAATACTTAAGGTACCCTTTAACTTTGCGTATTTTGGAACTTCTTTTTAAATCCTCACACTTGAGCTGATGATTTCAAATGTTAATATTTATTTCAGGGCTGGTGAAAATCAAAGAGGCAAACGACATTGAGGAGAAATTGAACGAGGTGGAAAGACTACTGAAGAATGCCATCAACATGCCGTGCAAGGTTGGTCACTCAACCATAAAACCTTTAAATAACATCAGTGCTTGAGAGGGTTTTCATAACACGTCTTACTTGAGGGTAAAAGGTAGATGTTTCGAAACGAACAACTATGTAGAGTGGACTGATAAAACCTGACTCCACAGTATTCCAGGTCAGAGGTGATGTTGACTTTCTTTGAGCGATCGCCGCTGGATCAGGTGCTGAGGAATGACAAAGTCCACAGAATCCAGCCATGCTTTCAAAGTCCAATAAAGATATCAGGTGTGGATATGTAATTATTTTACAACACAAAGATGAAACCACTGTTGACTCATGTCATGATGACTTAACAGGTGCTCTGTACCTTTTTAGAAATCATGCGGTCCAATGGATTCTGTCTGGCCAATACAGAAACCATCGTATTTGATCACAGTCTCCCTGAAGAAAAAGAGAGACCCTCATCCACCGACTCTGTGGAACATACGTGAGTATTAAGACCACTCCTCAGTGTTTTTGTCTGTGTCTTGCCCCAGTCTTTGTCATAACGGCTTTTTTATAGACGCTTTGTAAGATTGGTCGCAATAATTAAAACAATCATGCCATGAGCCTGATTAAAAACCCAGAGTGTATAAAACTAGCAGTGAGCTGTTTGCAGTGCAACACAAATTACCTGCATGTTTTCCCACACATATTAGGATTTCCATATTTACTCTTGAGTGCACAGTGTACAAGTGTTTTGATGACTGTGGGAGTCCTTGTATGTGACCCAACCCCAGGACCCTCCACCCCCACAGGAAGTGTGTCTGTGCACCTCTTCCTTCCCTGGGTGTGTGTAGGAAGCAAAAGAGGAACACATTCCTCTGGTACTTCACACTAAACATGACTATACATAACTCTTTAATAGCAGATATTTTTACATGTACAGTGGGAACATCTTAAAGTGATCATGTCTGTCTTGGTCTAATTGATCACTAAAAGCTTTCTTTTTGGTTAATTGTCATGCACATTACCATCTTATTGACATTTGTATATTTAACACATGAATATAAAGTAAGGCCGGTATCCCAGACTTCAACCTAGTATTTGATTGGAGTCTGGTCCAACATATATACCAGCAAATACACTATGATTTTATACATCGAGTACATATAATGCCCAGGAAGCTTTGTTCAATGAAACTAATTGCTAAGATAAGATAAGATAAGATAAGATATCCTTTATTAGTCCCACAGTGGGGGACTAATGTGGGGACACTATTTGTACTATAAAGGCTGTTGGTACTTATTTTCATGCATTTTGGGAATATTCTCTAGTGGATAGATTCTGAGAAATGGTTGCCTCTGACCTTTTTGATATATTAGAGATAAGCGTGCATCACCTACCTGTCACCTACCACTCATAGTAAATGATCTGTCCAAGCTGGAAATGACACTAAATAAAAAGAGAGTGTTAGTAGCTGGGCTTATACTGTACATAGCTTGCTACATGCTTAAAGCTACCCCACTACCTCTCTTTTCAATTGTAAGTTCCAACATACCTGGATATCATGTACTTAGAGTTGTCAACAGCCTGTGTAAGGACTCAACAGTACAGATGTGGAGCTAAGTGTCAGTGAAACTTAAAAGCCCTTTAGAAGGAATACATCACTGCATTTTTTGCTGGGATAGTGCCATTAAAAGTGCCAAAAGAGGGTGTTTTAGCCAAAACACTTTTTTTTTTCACTTACCGTACTCAAGTGTTTTTGTGCCAAAACTAGGGGTCGGCAACCTTTACCATTAAAAGAGCCATTATCGGCCAAAAAATAAATAAAAAAATCTGTCTGGAGCTGCAAAACAAATGAGCCCATCAACATTATGAATAGGTCTAAATGAGCATTCGCTAATATGATTTACTACAAGGTGGCTACTCTACTGTGGGCTATTTATAATTATAGCCACTGCTACTGAAGTTTGGAGAAATTTAGAGGAAAAGGCACCAGGTCACAGTCGTATGATGCACATTTTAGTTGATGAAATGTTAAAAAAAAAATAAAAAATTTTAAATTATAGACTACACATTTTACAATTGTAGAAGGCAATAAACCCTTTAGGTCTACAACAATGACAAAATGAAAATCTGAATGTTAAAAAAATAACCATTATTAATTTCCATATAATTTAATAAGGAAACTGGAGAGGGTCTAAAGAGCCGCACAGGTTCTGGAGTTGCAGGTTGCCTAACCCTGGCCTTAACCTAACCACACATCAGCCGTAGCATGGTGGAAACACAACATTTTTAGCGTATCTGCTATAATAATGTACAAATGTGACATATTCGTGGTTTGCAAAACATACATTGGCAATATTTTTTCTGGTGGTTTTTTACAAAGGGGTGGGGCGGCCCTTTGAGACAATCCTTTTTTTTTACGTTCGTTATTACTTCTATTTTTTTCTTTTAGAGATGGATTGTGTGCAATGTCATTACTCATTTTGAGGTCAACTTTTTCCATTGCTATATGCTGTAAGATTTATGTCATTAAAAGAAAAAAACTGAGAGTATTGAAACAAACAGCTTTGCCATTTACCGAATTTATTGACCGTTACAAAATACTGTACCGCACTTTCATTACAAAGGCATTAAGTTACGGTCATTAATAATCCGATGATGGCGGCTTCAACCACAGTATCTTTGCCAGTACGCATTTGTTTCTTGTCTCCATCAATTACCGCAGTTTTAAGTAGTTTCTCCATATGTCAAATGAACACTGTCAGCAGACTACTTGATCACTGTAAGCAAATTACCTAAACAGCACTGGTACAAATTCTGTCCAAAGCTTTTTGATGCATATAAGCAGTTGATCGCTGCAAGCGTGATCACTGTAAGAGGTTTCCACTGTTCTAGCAGATAAAGTCTTTATGGGTTGATGTAGGCAATTGCCAAGGGGCCTTAAATCAAATGCATCACACATCCTGTGCTTGGGGTAATGTGTCTTTCATTCTGTTGCCAGGTATGAGGATGGAACAGAGTTTCTGCCATTGGAAACAGACGTATGTGATGAGGAAACAGAAGCGTATGTCACCAACCTTTCCTACTACCATCTGGTCCCATTTGAAACTGACATCCTGGAATGAGAGACTGATGCCTGTTGATGGACACCTGATGCTGTCATTGAGGAAATGGAACCTAGCTATGCAACACTGCAGATAGCTGCTCCAAGTGAATGCTGCTTATCCTTGCAAACTCTAGAGCTGCTTTTCTAGCCCATTTTGGAGTTGGTGCAGATGGACAGTGCGCACCAAATCATTGGAAGAACAGCAGGACCACTTTGCCTTCAGGCAATGTCACCAGTGTGCCTCATTCAGAGCCTTACTTCAGTGTGTCAAGAAGAAACATGACAGGATTGTGTGTATGCTGGCTACAGAGGGCTTTCAGGTGTTGTAACACAACCTGTGGAAGCAACAATGGAGCTCCTTTGGTCCTGAAGCAGATGCAAACAGCTGGAGAGGCTTCAAAATATGCAGCTTGACCACTTCAAAAGTATTCATCAAACACATCATTGTCTGTGGTTTGGAGTGTGAGTGCAACCAGAGGGCAGAGGGCCACACATCAGCCTAAATTTGGAAATGAATTTACAGTATTGGACCTTTCACTGTCACTTAAAAACATAGCTGAATCAACCAGCACTCTTTATTTTTCTACCTGAGTTGTTTATCTTTCGCATTTACGCTCCATAAGGTTTGCCAGGAGACATGTGAGGCATCTGAAAAGCTTATTTTCTTCATCTTTAAACCTGCTCCCTGAAGTGTTACCCACAGTGTTGCCCTGTGGGAGTACAGGAAACTGTCATGAGGCTTTTTGTATGATATTTGTTTATGGTGCAATTTCCACTTGCGTTTTTGTTTGTAAAATACCACTTTGAAACTTGTAGGATGATTCCTGTTTTGTTGCTGTGACATGCCGTCAAGTCTTTGGCCTGAGAGTGCTCTGAGATCCAAGTGAGACTGGACTGGACTGAACAGATCCAAAGTGTGAAGTTAAGCCAACACTAAAGATAATGAATGAAAGTCATAGGAGCAAATTTTGTCCAAAGTCTTCCTGTTTTAGCATCAAACAAAAACTTTGTAAGAATGATAAAAACAAAGCTTTTATGCTAATAGACTTGCAGTATCTTATATATGTGTCTGTTTCACTTGGTTCTTGGATTACAGTCAAATCAAAGAACAAGAAAGAAATATTAAGTGTCATCAAAGTTTTGTTACGACTTTCCAAAGTGAGAACATAAAGAAATACTTAACCCTTTAAATGACCATTTGTTTATGAACTACTCGCCCCGTTATATTGAATTTGCGAAGAAATCTTTGTTTTTTTTGCATCCCTTCAGAATCTAAAAACAATTCTTGACAAATTGAAGTCCTGGGGGCCACGTTTAATAACAGCAAAACTATATTAAAATACCTGTTTACAAACTCTCACACAACTCATGTAGTATAATCCAAGTCCAATTTGTCCAGTCGTATGCCAAACAGACTGCCCTTAACAACGGGGAGCTGAACGGAGGTGAAACTTTATCTATGCCCTCCTCAAAATCAGACTCCATTGACAAAAACAGTAATTTTACCTCGTACAGTGATGGAGCTGCTGGTCTACCGCTGCTTCAACTTGTTAGTTAGTTAGTGTTAGTGTGAGACTTTGGTGATTTAAAGGGTTAGTTAGGAGTCACCAAAGTCACACAATAACACAAACAAACTAGACATTGAGGCAGCAGCAGATCAGCAGCTCCTGTGTTCAGTGTGGTAAAATTACTGTTTTTGTCAATGGAGTCTGGCTTGGGACTCCAAGGGAAGTATGAATGAGACAATTCTGCATGAGTTGTGCGAAACAGATATTTTGATATAGTTTTGCTGTTAAAAGTGGACCCCTATGACTCCAATTTATCAAGAATTTTCTCCATTTTTGGATTCTTTGTTCACCATGGAGGCATGTGAAACAAACATCAGTTTTATTTACAAATTTATCATAACACACGGCAAGTAATTGATATACAAATGATCATTTGGGGAGTGAAGTATTCCTTTAATGCTGCCTTTTTAGATGTTGGTGAGATTTTTTATGTAGTTGTTTGTCATATAATAAATTAGAATGTAATATGTGTTTGTAACATAGCTCGTAATGTTGCTTATTTTATGTTCATAGAGAAATAATTAGATATATCGGAGTGGAGAACGAGTGTTGCCATTATGTGGAATCATCTCACCGATGACGAGTGGTAAAATGGGGCAAAGAAAGCTTTGTTTTATGGGTCACTTGAGGTCATATCTGACCCGTTCTGTAAGATGACGTGTGGGTTCAGTCAGACAGCTGAATGTGGGAGTCTGCAGCTCGGCCTGCGATGGGAGAACAAGTCCTCTCTTTATCTTAAGAAGACAAACGACCTTGCTGTACTAAAACTTTCTATAGAAAGAGTTGTGTGAAATAATCAAACACTTGATTAAAATTCATTCCTTTTGTATGTTTTATGGGCTGCCTTCACTCCTTGTAGCACCTTTTATAAATCAGTGGAACACGTCAGAGTGTTACATGTGTTTTGAATGCAAGTGAAAGGCAAAACAAGTTATATTTGTGTAGGATTAACTGTAAGGAAATCCATCTGTATTCATTGTTTTGACAGTTTTGTCAGTGCAGAAGTCATTGTGGACTTACAATGTGGGCTAACAGCTTGTGTCCACTTTCCTGCCCCTCCAAATACAAAAGGCATTCAATCCTCACAAACTTGGCACATGGGGCTTCAACAGGACGGTCCTCCACATGAGTCTATTTAGTAACACAGTCATGATCACCATTCACCCCATGAGAAAGTACAGCTCTTTCTCACGGTGTGAAACTATTTCATGCTTCTTTTTGTTTTTCTCTTTTCTCCAAGAATGTCGTCTTGAAATGAGGGATAGTCTTTGGACATAAGAGTTTCAGTTGGGAAAAGTCCCAGCGTTCATAATGGTAATGATTCATATGATTCAATAAAAAGAAACTGGAACTCTGATTTAAACTTTCATGCCAGGGTCAAATTTTCTCTCTTTCAAGGACCTGTGTTACATCCATCAAATGCTGTATGAGTTCATATTTAAAGATCAAATATCTGTTAAGATGTCAATCTATCTTAAGATCCTTCGCAGGCCGAGGTAATGCATTATAAATATTCTGCCACAGTCTGTGTGATGTCATCACTTAATGGTACTCAGCTGATCTATGAAACATATCAGTATGCCCACCATGCCAGCCGGGGCTGTGAGGACTCGAAGGAGGAGGAAATGAGAGTTAATATGAAAATAATATTACACAAAAGATTTTATTTATTTTGTAACTCTTGCCACACTCTGTGAAGCTAACCATTCTATGCCTTGTAATTTCATTTTTATGTGTGATGTGAGATCTTTCTGTGTAAATATGTCAAAAGGATTGAATGGAGATAACCTTAATTATAACCTTTGGAAAATGAATTTATGTGGTAACATGTTTGATAACTTTAAAGCTATTCAGACAGTATTAGATACAAATTATTATTCTCAAAGCCTCTTAAAAGAAATATGTTTTCAATAAAAGAAATGTTCATGTGATGTTTTTTTGTGTGGAAATTATGATGGAAATACATCTGTTGGTTCAGAGGCCAGTACATTTGCCCAAGTATTGCATTTGAGTGCAGGTTCAAGGTACCTGTGCTTTCACTGAGTGCTTTCATTTTATGCTTGTACGCCACAGTGGCGTTAGGAAGCTATGACAGGCTCCAGTGCAAGCTATCGTGCACGTATTGTCTTGACACAAACGGAGACTTTACATTGGACAACATCAACATACATATTACCCATTTTTGTTTGAGATAGCTACTGATTATTAAAAAAAGGAAAAAAAAAACATGGAGCAGATGGGTTTGCCTTTTTGAGCACATATATAGCAAACGGCACCCTTTTTAAATTAATTTATGTATTTTTTTCCATCATGTAAGTTTGAACACAGGTACTGTATATTTCCAAGGTGGCAATCTGAATCACTTGCAAGGGCCCGCTCTCTCTACGAGCCCCTGCACGCCAGGGGCCCCAGTGCAATCGCACTGCCTGCATTGTCTATATTTACGCCTCTGATATAGCACTTTTGTACATTTCAGTTAGAAATATTGTACATCTTACTACAGTACATTTATCTGAAAGCTAGTTGATTTACAGATACGTTCTTTTTTTACATGCAAAACACACAAATCATCTAATAAAATACAATATATAACAATAAGGTGAACAAAAATAAAAGTAGCTCCATGTAAACAATTATATTAATTGCTGCTAAGATCAAATCAAATCTAACTTTATGTATAGCACAAGTCATAGCCTACATAATGCAACTCCAAGTGCTGAACATAAAAGAGTAAAACCATGACAAGGAGTGATTAACACAAAATAAAATAAAGTCAGAATTGTGAGCTAAAAGTAAAAGTGAAGGATGGATAAAAACACGCTAGATAAAACTCAGGCTAAAAGGTGTTTTAAGTTTCCATTTAGTAGATATCCACAGTCTCTGCTACCCTCATTACATGTGCATCAGTAACAGTAATCAAGCACTGATAGAAATATTCATATATGATGATAAAACACTGTCAGCGGCCATGCTGCCTTTGTGATGGGCAAAAGCAGGATTACCAACAGGGCAAAACAGGCAATTTCTTAAAAGCCCCAAACACTCAGGAGCCTCAAAAACTCTGGGTTAACTTCATGTCAATGGGACTTTGAGAACTGATTAACTGCAGATCATCATTATGTCGTCTTTCCAAATCTCTATCTCCATGTGAAGTCTGTGTGTGCACCGCACTTAATGTGAACTTGACACAGTACACACACAATGCACATGTGTGGGGTGGTTGGTTAGTGGGTAAGGTAAGGTAAACTTCAACGTCCAGTAGTCGTGAGTACAACAAAACAGACAGTACAATATAAAACACACAGTATAAAGTTTCACACACTGTCAGGGGTAAATCATGGACATAAGACAGAGGACAAAGGACAACATGTAAGGTGTAGTGCTTCATTTAGGGAGGCAAAACAGCCAACCTGATGGAAGCATCTACATGAAAGTGGTGTTAAGAGTCAGAGACAATAGACCAAGCTTAGAGGTGACACTCTCTTCATACAGATGCCGTAGGGTATTAAAAGTAACACCAGTGATCTCCCAGCACAATGTGACCACTTTATCCCACTTGTTCTTGTTTTTAAGGCTCAGATTACCAACCCAACAGACAATGTTAAAAGCAGGAGCGGACTCAGTACAAGCAGAATAGAACATGTTCATGATAGTCCTGTCTACATCAAAACTCTTCAGCTTCCTTAAAAAGAAAAGGCGTTGGTTTGCCTTCTCACAGATGCTGTCAGTGATCACATCAAAATGCAACTTGTCATCTAAGACAGTGGCCAGATACTTGTACTGCTGCACTGCTGTCACAAGCTCCCCCTTGATCACACAAGGAGCAGGAAGGCAGGGCCTCTTCTAAAAATCAATAAATATCTCATTGGTCTCAGACACATTACTCACACCAATTAACAAATTCATCCAGTACTTGGGGCCCAACAGTAAAATTTTCCCTTCTTATCAGTTAATTTGGTTATAATAATGGGTGCTTTGCATACCCCAAATTCAAGTTATTTACTGTCATATGCACAACAATAACAGAGAAGCAGTATTTGGCAATGAAAATTGTAGGTTTCAGGCTCCCTCAAATGATGCTCATGAATTTTTTATTTTTAAAAAATCATGCAAATACAAAAAGAACTCTGAGACATAAAGTTACAAGAATAAAATATCAGATATATGAAATATAAAAACAATATACATTTTGTGGCAGACTGTAATTCAAGTAAACTGTGATGTAAACAGGGATGTAGTAAAATTGTATATGCATAATGAGAAGTAATAAATACACATTTATTTACAGGGATGTAAACTGTGAGTACAAGTACATAAAGATAACGTGCTCTGTCAAAGTATGGCAATGTAATACACTGGCCAAGCAAATGTTCCTGACAATAGTCTGCTTCAGTATCATAGTGCAGGACTAGTGTATTTGTGCATTGAACAAAGTGTACCTACATTCAATAGAGGATACAGGCAGTGGAAGAGTTGGCTTGTTGCCCGATTTAATTATCTTAGAGCGCCACCTTGTGGTAAGTATCGATAGTCACATCAGTACTATTTTATCCTTATTAAATACAGTTAAATACAGCTTATTGTGTGATAAATAAACATGATTAGAAACGAAAAAGAATGCAAAACATATTTTATTTTTTTTAAATGATGGTACATTTAGTTCTTGAGTCAAGCAAATTGCACTGATATTGTTGATAAAATAAAAATATGAGCAAATCTCCGCTACTTGTGTGTACATGTTAGACTTCACAGTAAATAATAATAATAATAATAATAATAATAATAATAATAATAACAATATGCAGCTGTTGGTGCCGTTGAAGCCGTTAGGAGCCTGCGTAACCCCGCGCATGCGCAGACTGGCTCGATTTAGCAGCTGTATTTCCTGCTTGCTGTTTCCACTCGTAGCGATGGCAGAAGTGAAAGCTTCCCTGATTTGTGGCGGTACGTTCACTTTTTAATTCCCGCACATTTAATACTACAACATACACGCTATCACAGCATCTGTTAAAACGAGCCTTTAAGCTCCTGTTGTTGAAACCGCGAAGGAAAACTGATGCTGAGTTAGCTGGGACGAGCTTTAGCTGGTGATGCTTCAGTCATGAGGGTTCAGGCTGGAGGGCTGGAGAACACAGACTGTACAGCTCCTCTTCACGTTAACATAACATGTACTTTCCTGTTTTATGTTACAGTTATAGCGGCTTGCCTGTGTTCAGCGGTGCTGGCATTTGTTGAAGATCTAGATGACACGTAAGTGATGCACTCTGCTGCTTCAGTGTTTCACCTTCCTGCTGCTCTGACATTATAACGTGCTGCATGTAATGCAACTTCCGAGTACACCAACAGACTTTATGTGGGTGCAAATCAGAGTTTAGCTCAACTTGCTTCTTCCGGTGGCTTTTTTCTAACTTGTGCATATGTTGTTTGTGTAATTTAACCATGTTTTTAAGGGTTCAAACATTTCCAAAGGGCTACATGATTGCAGTTAATCAGAGGAGGGTTGTTATAAGCAGAGGGAGGATGGGGGTAGTCTTGATTTCATGTCAGGTTTCTGGTTGCACAGTGCTTTTTAATTGGATGCCTGTGGTGAAGAGGTCTGTAGAGATTTTGTCTCTTGTGTATTTGTGGTTGCTAGATCCTCTAATTTACCTCTTTTTGTAATGGGGGGCTTTTTCTGCAACGTTTTGCCAATAATAACTTAATATATTCATACACACTGTCCATACTGTTCACAGTGTTAATATTGTAGGTATCCAACACAGTCATAATCACCCCCTATGGGCTATTAAATTTATTATTTATATTTACTAGACATGTGTGTATAACATAGTCTGCACTTTAAAGCTTTTTTGCACCTCTGGTTAGATGCATTTTGTTGTCTCAGTGCCTGAGCTCCGTGAACAAAGCTGTATCTAATCCAATAGTAATTGTTCTTCTGTCTGCCTTGGCATTATTTTCATATGTATAATATGTGAGTCCTTGTATTTAGTTATCATTCATTCTTCTTTTTGACAGATTTAAAGACACCAGAGTGAACGATATCTGGCTGGTTGATGTGAGTCCAACATTACACTCACACACAAACACACACAAACCAGTCTGGGTCCATTCAGCTATGCTTTACTTCATATCCAGCATGCCACTGTCCGGATCATCCCTTGCGGAAGTGGCAGCAGTCGGGTTGGGGTGTAGGAGGGCGGGGGGCCGGAGGGGATGTACAGGCTGCCCTCTGTGTTTGTGATTAGAGAATGAGAAGTCATGCATGCCAGGCAAAGCCAGGGGGCTTGGAGGGGTTTATATCAGAGTTTGTGTCTGGGTGCATATAAGCAAATCAAGCATGAGCACCCCGAGCTGCTTTCAGTCCTAGTTTGGGTCGTAGGAGTGAGTCCTTGTCTGTGTCAGTACTGTGTCTGCTGGTTTTATAGACGTTACAGTTTTATATACGCACTCTGTGATCAGAGCCGGTACACACAGACTTAAATTATGGAATATTCGGGTGGGTCCAAAGTTCAAACTGGAACTAAATATGCCAAATCCACCAGAAAGGAATCTGTTGGGGAATGAAGATATTCTGTTAAACTGAATTACTGAATTACTGCCAGTTACATGTTGTATAAGTGTCATCTTAAAGCTCCACTAATCAGTGTTTTTATAATAACAATGAATCAAATATATTTCATAATGTACAAGGTGTTGTTTCCAGTTATAAAAATCCACAGAGAATAATCAGCCAACTCCACAGCTCTTTTTAAAAGAAGTTTATCAGCCTAGTTTAACTAATGGTTTTGGCTTAATAGCACATGAACTATATGGTTAGTCTCACTGCTCTTAATTGTCGTATTGCCAGCAGAAGAAAACAGCGGTTAGCAGCAAAAACGCCCCAAATGCTAACCAACAAACCCACTGTGCACTACCTGCACTGCACCAAACAGCAGATAGACACAGATAGTGACTAGTTGGTAAACATAGTGGAGCAATTGGCAGCTAAAGAGACAGATACCTCAAAGTCTTCCTTCAGGAGGTGGTGGTGACCAGAATCAGAGCTAAAATCACTGTGCGTTAGTAATATTGGAGTTACATTTGTGAGGTAGACAGACACACACCTCTAAATGGAGGATAATGTTGCTCTGGTAAGTAAGTGTTTGCTAAATCGTTTGGTGTATTGACTTAAAAGGTGATGAGAAAGATTATTTTTTTTATATATAGATCTGGTTATTTATTATATAGATAATGTCATATTTTGTATGATTAAACATTATATTGACAATATGTTGCACATGATGTAAAGATGGCCTCTTTCTCCTGGTTATTTTCAGTTCTATGCGCCGTGGTGCGGCTACTGTAAAAAACTAGAGCCAGTATGGCATGATGTTGGAGTGGAGCTGAAGAGCTCTGGGTCACCGGTCCGCGTGGGAAAGATGGATGCCACTGCTTACTCTGGTGAGTAAACGATGAAGTACTCCAAGGTATTGCCTTGGAGACAGTTTATCCCCAGGTGATTATTTCATGTGCTATAGACAAACATAGGTCATCCTAATTGACTGTGTTGTTCAACAACATGATGACACCCTGCATGTAAAAGGCCGTCAGGTCTGAGGTCTTAAAAGCACCGTAAACAATGTTGAGGATGGATTTAGATTTTTTTATGTTGACATGATCATGTTATCTAAATAATATTGTTATTAATATTTTTCATACAATAATGAGACAGTGAAAGATTACAATAATCCTCTATTAAATGATGTAGGCTGTCCTTTAGGATTAAACCATGAACATATATCATATAAAACAATGACTGAGAGACTGAAACCTCAATTATATTTCACTGGACTTTTAAAGGAGTGGTTCAACATTTTGGGAAATTCGCATTTTGGATTGTAACACAGAGTTAGATCGAGTTAGATTGGTACCACGCTCATTGTAAATCTGTTAAATGTAAGGCTGTAGCTAACAGCCAGTTAGCTCAGCTTAACATGGCTTCTGATTTTCTGCTATCAATTTTGTCATCTAACTATTGAAAGAAAGGAGACTGTCCAAAATATGAGCACATTGGTTGTTTGTACACGGAGCTTATTATGACCCATATATACATTTATTATTAGGCATTAGGCGGCACCTTCCAGTGGCTGTAGTAATCATGATGAGAGCAAAGGAGGATTTCAGGTGATGTAGTATAAAGAGCGAGAAGGTCTGTGTTGGGAGGAGGCTGGGAGGAATGGATGGTTAAAACTAAAACAGGACTTTAACCCAGGAGACTGCTGTTCATGTCCCTTTGTGAAACCAAGAGTCAACTTTAACTTAGCTTACTTCATGCACATAATGTGAATTTATGTCAGTTACATTATTATGAAACATATTTTAACCTAAACCATGATATATATTTAAAACTAACTAAGTAGTTTTGTTGCCTAAACTAAAATTAACCATGTGTTTAAAACTGTGACTGTTAAAGGGTAACGTTGGTATCTTTCAGCCTGGACCCTTTTTTCCTATGTTTTTGTGTCTAAGAGAATAATGGGAAAAACAATATTTCAAAATTGAGCAAGACTGCTGCAACAGGCTGCACTGAAGGCATTTGTGCACTGTGAATGTATGTCCACTAAAACTGCTATTATTATTTTAAGTGTCTGACAGCTTATGGAAAGAATCCCCTTTAGTTAAAGAGTACGTTTTTTTTGTTTAACCAGAAACAGCCCTGGAACCACCATCGCCAGACCCACCAGACTCTATTTAAATAAACAGTGATTTTAGCATGTGCAGAGCCAGCATAATTTCACATCTAACTCAGTGATTTAAGGGTTAATTTAACCAAATCAGAGTTAATGATTGTTGAAAAAGTAAAAAGATGAACCAAGACAGCTTGTTTGACTTTTATTTTGTTTCTATCGACTTTAAATGAATTGTGTTTCACATTGATAAAATTATAGTTAATTTAAATGGAGTCTGGTGGCTTTGTCGAGAGTGATTTTGGGGCATTTTTATGGTTAAACACAAAGGATCTTACTCTTCAACAAGAAAGTCTGTCTCTGGGATCATCTCTAAAATGTTTTCAGACACTTAAAATAACAGTCTGAGCCTGTTCGTGGCAAAAACAAGCACTTTTAGTGGACGTACGTAATTCCCCATTTCACGGCTGCTGGCTGCAGCCCCCTTGCTCAATACTGGACCAATTTCAAAATTGTTGTTCCCATTAGTCACTTAGACACAATAACATAGCAAAAATAAGGGTCCAGGTTGAAAAATACAGAAGTTACTCTAACAGTCTTATATGTGTTGATCTCGTGACACCAGTAGGCGTGCTAATTTAGGAAACACTCCCGTGGGTCATATTAGAGAGTAGAAACAAACAGCCTATGTGATTGTATGTGTTGAAGGACAAGAAAGACTATATGCACGTATCCCCAAATATCAAACTATTTCTATAGTTATCAGTCATTTTGTTGATCTAACACTTTGTCTGAAATTAAGACACGCAGACTCTTAAAACCTTTGAAGAGAAAGATGGTTCTTACATTATATACATATTTTTTATATGTTTAAGATGCTGTATTTGCTTTCTATGTTGCAGGAATGGCATCAGAGTTCGGTGTCCGTGGATACCCCACAATAAAACTGTAAGTGACTCAGACCTCTGTAAACATCATTTTGAACTTAAAAGCCACAGCTGATTCAAAACGTTTGCTTTGTGTAATCATATATAAATGAAGATGTAACCCTTCACACTTTAAACTTTGTCTTTTTACAAATTGCTGTAATTTTCTTTACCACTCAGTGCAGCTTTGAACAGGCCTCAAGAAATCCATATAAGATTAAAAGGCTTATTGAATTTACTATGGACCTACAGGGTCTGGACACAGTGTAATAATTAGTCCAATACAATATAGCTGCAGATAACACTATTTCTGTGAAGCCTCTAGTGTTAAGTATTTGTTAAGCTCGTGTCAGAGAGGCATTTAAAGTCATTTTTAGCATTCCAGTTTGTAGTTTGTATTATGTTATTATCAGGATCCTTTGACTTCACTGCTGTCTTTTTTCCCTTTGAGGTTTGGCCTGTTGAGATGCCGTTAGATGACTTATTCAGGAGGGAACAAGGTGTTGTTGCTGCTTCTTTAAGCCTTAACTAGGGACACACTGTGTTCACACCTTTAAGCTTAAATTTGATTAGGGTTGACACTCTTCAGTGCTGTTGCACAATAAACTGATTCAAATCAGCTCTAGCAATCTAAATATACCTCTTATATTTTACTTTTTTTCAGGTATATCCCAAATCCCTTAAATTTCTCTTGTGATTTATTGATTAACAAATTAAGTGCTTGATACTTTTTCCACCTAAGAACAACATCAACTGATTTTCCCATATGTCTCATTACATTTTTTTTTGCTTGAAGTGCGAGTGACATTTTTTCATATAAAATGAATGAGTTTAGGTAGATGCCAGCTGCTCGACAGCAGAGCTCATGTTGACTTGAGAAAAATGATCATCCTAAAAAGCAGACTTTCCTTCATGTATTTGAAACAGAATCATTTATCTGCACGCTGCCATAATGGGCTCCCCATTTAGTTTCATCAAGCTCATTTGGAAAACTGCCACAGGATCACGGCAGGGTTCATAACATTAAACCAAGCAAGTGATGAAACATCCATCGAAGAACATGAGATACCTCCCTGGGTGACAGAGGGAGACTTGATTTAGAGTTCTGTTTCCCCCTGAGTTCATTAAGCCCTGTGGGCTGATGCAACCTTAGAAATCCTTAATGCATTCTGCTTGTTGTAAGAGCTCGACTCGAGCAGTTTTCTGTTGCTGGAACTTAATTAGGGACACTCATTTGTTCTGTTTTGTTTTTTCATTAAAGGTGAGAGGATTTAGATTAAGTTGACCTTTGTGATGAAGCAGCTTTTCCTGACAGATTTGCTGTTTCATCAGAACATCTTGGAAGAGACAGGCTGTCGTTGCTAGGATGTCAGTCACAGGCTTTAATAGTGCCAAAGACAGATGTTGTCTGAAGTAAAGCAGCAACTAAGGATTATTTCTTACTGTTTATTAACCGTTTAGTCTATGAAATGTAAAAAATGTGGAGGAAAAATAACAAGTTTTGAGGTGACGTCTCTACATGTCTTGTGTTGTTTGACCAACAGTCCAAAACTGAAAGATATTCTGTTACCATCAGCGGCCACATTATTAGGTACACCTGCTTGTTAATGCAAATATCTATCCTGCCATCTATTATTTGGCAGCAGTTCAATGCAAATATGTGTGCAGACATGGATGAGAGGTTCAATTGTTGTTTGAACATCAGAATGGAGATGAAATGTGATCTATGTCAGTGGTTCCTAGCCTTTTTCTTGAGGGACCTCCCCCCATACACATGGTATGCACGCCTGTATCCTCACGATACATATTTTAATTTTTTTGTGTACAAATTTATTTATTTACTTATCAGTAGATGAATAAGCTTTTAATATAACCCTTAAATTTCTTTGTTTTTGACACTTTAATGAATTAAATTTTGACACAAATTCATAAAAATTTTTACACCTCTTAAAATCAAGAGGGCGTCGTGACCCCCTTGGTTGGGAACCACTAATCTAAGTGACCGACCGCAGAATGATCGTTGGTACCAGACAGGGGGGTGTGAATTGTTGGTTACGCCACCAGTGGCCTCCACAGTCACCAGGGGCCTCATCTATAACTGTTGCGTGTGCCCAAGACAGTGCCTGAAAAAGGCATATGCCACTTCTCATGTCAGAGTTAGGATTTATAAAAACAAATTTGACGGGTTAATGTTGGCACCTGTATGGAAACTCGGACCTATGCATTCGAACATTTTGGAGACAAATTGACGATGCAGATGGTGTGGTGGTGAATTGAAGCCATGTTGAAGAAATTAAATGTGAGGGTACTCACAATGATTCCTCTCAAACATTTAAATTCACTTCATATAACACGTTACTTGTAGATCCACTTTATCATAAACATTTGATCCAGCAGTGTTATATGTGCTTGTACTAGTGAGCCATGGCTAATCCATGAGCACCTTTTGATTATATACTATAAAAGACAACTCAAATCTCAAATCAAAGTTTGCTCAGTATTTCATCAGCTCTTCCTTACTATCGCATTCACCACCTGCGGAGCACAGAGCGAGAAAGGAGAGGCCCGGACTGTATGCTGCTGACACTTGTGGTCAGCTGTTGAAATGCTAGGATGATGCCAGGATGTGGCAGGTGGCAGGATTTAGGAAAGTCTGGCTTTCCTGTCCCTGATATGGAAATAGTCCTTTTCCCCTTTATCACGTTAACTGATGAAATGTCATCATCTGTTGTAGAAACACAAGATAACATTAATTAGCTTTAAATAATTGCAGAACAGAGCATCAATAGATTTCAATGATATCTTTTAATAGTGTGCATAGATATCGCCAAGTATGATTTCGGTTTTCATATTGATTTTGTGTGTAAAATCGCTGCAGTTAACTCGACTGTGCTGTCAGGCGCACAGAGCACATAATAATGATGTCATTTATAGTAAAGTACCATTGATCAGCAGACTCTCTTCCACGCATCAACATTTATATGGTGTTTTGTGTTGATCATTTATGGGGGTGATATATGTGCAGCAAGTCAGAGTACATTTGGGATTTTTTCAAAAGGAGTTTCGCAGGTGTTCCAGAGAATGTGGCCAGTGAGCGTATAAAACCGAGACAAGCAGCAAATGTTGACATTTGAGAAGCTGGAGCCAGTTAATATTTGCCATTTTTGCTTGATTAAACAACAAAAACGATCAAATGTCAAATTGGTTGCTGATTCATTTCCTGTCTATTGACTGATCAAACAATTTATTTGAGCTGTGCCTCAGCTGTAACGTTCTTCCCCTTCTGCTCACTGTACGAGGCTTTTCAGACAAACCAATATCCTGAATGCAAAGTTCAATGTCACGCAATTGATCTCCATTTCATTTTAATTTTCACATGAATGTCTTCACTCAGCAGCAAATTAATGACACAAAATAACAAATGGCACTGAATGGTTTAACATTTAAATTAACATCCTTTCTCTCTTGTTTTGCTTATGTCTGCTCGTCAGGTTAAAGGGTGATCTCGCCTATAATTACAAGGGACCAAGGACAAAAGATGATATCGTAGAGTTTGCCAACAGAGTGGCAGGGTAAGCTTTCAATCACCACTCCAAAAACAATGATATGAAACTGATAAGTAGAACTTTCTATATTTCACAGCTGTGCTAATAAGAACCATTCCAAGCAAGCTTATCAATGTAGGCCATGTTTGTTTCATAGCTCAGTGGGTTTCCCCCTTCCGATGCTCCAGTTTAAGCCACTGTATCAACTGTGCCTGACAGATTTTTCTCCTCCTTGAGGGAAATCGAGCTAGATCCGTAACAGAGGGGTTGATCAAAAGCTTGGCTCGGACCTCAGGGCTGCACGTTGTTGAGTCTCCACTGGGTGGTGCCACCAGCACAGAGATCAAGAGCAGAATAGCTGGGAGTTTCTCCATCAGTTATATTAGTGTGCCATTTTTGTGCTGAGCAGGATTTCACTCATTAAAATGAACTAATACGTGTGGGTTTTTATTTTCTCTCTCCAGACCGGCCGTCAGAGCGCTTCCCAGCAAGCAGATGTTTGAGCACATGCTGAAACGACATGATGTTCTTTTTGTGTATGTCGGTGGGGAGTCTCCCCTCAAAGTGAGCATAATTTATGTCATGAATCAAGATTTTATTCTGAGCACCCAACTTCTCCAGAGCTTCCACAAAGCTAAAACTGTGTATTGATTGAGTGATAGAAGTTGCTGTTGTAACACATTTTTAAAAAGAATAGGTTGTGTGTAATACCTTGTGGTGACTCAGCCTTTACCTCCATTTTACACTGATATAATAGAAACTATTGTGTAAGCGCTAAAAGAGTCATTTGCTGTTGCAGGAGAAGTACAACGACGTAGCCTCTGAGCTCATTGTCTACACTTACTTCTTCTCGGCTTCAGAGGAAGTCTTTCCAGAGGTAACTCTTTGAATTTGCATCTCTTTGAATTTCAGAAAAATACTGAAATCACTTGCGGAGTGTTCCATATTTTCCTAACACCACTATTGATACTCTTGAGTATTGTGCAACCAGTTGATGTTTCTACTGTTGCTAGTTTCTTGATTAATGTAAATAATTACACTCTTTTAACATCCTCCCACAACTGCATACACAGACACCAGGCTTGCTCGCTGTCTTTGCATTATGCAAAACAGTATAAGTTTCACAGTTTGCTGCAAAGCGCTGCTGCCTACAGTCTTGTCCCACATTTTACAGGTGCGCATACATTCATAGAGTGAAAATGATTTATGGAACTTGGTTTTGAATTAAGCATCTTTTTGTGTTCTCCACAGTCAGTAACTTTGCCAGAGCTTCCTGCGGTCGTAGTCTTCAAGGATGGAGCCTACTTTACCTATGATGGTGAGTATTGTGTCACCCTGGCTTCACCCACTGTAGTCTTGTTTGGTTCAGTTGGTCATAATTCGGCTTATAAGGGCCAGTAGGGTGCTCTCTGTGTCCTGCCCCTTGTCTTTTCCCTGCCGTGATCCTTTTTTTTCTCCAGCTGTGTTCCCTCTAGTTTTCCGGTCTTTGCTGCTGTTCTTTCATCTTCCTCACCACATTGAGTTATGGTGTGCCTGGCCCATCATAAAGCACCCAGGGCTCTGCCCACTATTGTGTGTGTGGCGAGGCCAGTGATGTTGTGGTGGTTTGTGTCGGGGCGGACATGCATAGCAGGCGAGGGTGGATGGGCATGACAGACCACAGTTTAGGGCCAAAGAAATCAGTGCAGAGCTGGTACTGTATACATACAGTCATTTAAAGCCAAGAATTGAATCATTGCAGCAGCTGTCAGGTCTCTGCAGGCAAATCATACACGACATAGCAGGCTTAGAGGAGCTGCTTTTTTCTGCTGCCCAATCCGAAGCTTCTCACCGCAACAGTGTGAGTTCACCACATTCCTCCATGATATCTTGTATTTTGCTGCCGCTGTGGGCCCTGAGCTGGGAGGCGGAAGCGAAAGGGAAGAGCATCGAGACACAACGTCAACACAAACGGGCACCAGTAGTGGCTGTTGGGCAGGTTTGGTGCGCGGTGTAGCGCACGGAGAACAAAATCCACCTTTGCCGCTGTCTGCAAGCTCACATCCGTCTGCTCCACCTGACCATTACGGAAGGGAGGCTTCCTGCACCAGAACCGCAGCAGGAGAGGCTCGCCACAGCAGACGCTGATGACAAAAACTCCACATTCTGAAGAGTCCTCCAGGACCTTGATACGGAGGATGTGTCGAATGTCTAGCATTGCCATGGTGACGGCATATTAAGCTTGTCAAGGACTGAGAAGGGGAGCAGCGTGGCAAAATGACACGGCTGTGTCCTTCCTCACATGGTGGATTTCTCCTTTCCCCTTTCAAGCCTTTAGAAATAGCTGAAGAAAAATGCTGTAATTATTATTATTATAGGTGAAAATGGATGAAAATAGTGAGAATACAGCTCATTAAACACTTACCTACAATGCTAGCAAAAAAGAAATTTCCTACTCCACATCAGAGAAAGTAGTTCGCCTGTTCTATTTTTTTACCACCTGTGGTTCTCAGCATCTGGTTTCTTTCCAGCTGTGCCGTGTTTTTCTCAGAGAACTGTTCTCACTGGAAGTCCACCGACTGGATGTTGAATCAGGGTATAAATGAGCCTGAGGCGCCTTATGTGGTTCTCTATGACACTTACTTTGCATGGTGTTCCGTCAGACACTTTTTATCAAAAGTTATTTGGCTGAACTTCTGAGACACATTTGCATAGGCATCCAGTAACACTGTTTTATGGTGGACTGTAGAGTTCTGCAGGCATGATGGTTTTTCTGAAGGGCAACATGGAAGTCAGTGTCACCCTGGTTCCCTCACAGAAAATAAGCTCTGTGGAAAACAAACTCTTATGGTACTTATATGTTTTGTTCAGCAAGATGAACAACGCTTTAAGGATTTTTGAAGTATTGATTCAATCACCAGAAGTAAAAAGCTAAAACGACCTACACTACGTTCACATGACTTCAACGTCGCCACTGCAACAAGGCTGTAAAGCCATGTTCAGCGTGATGTCTTGTATTCTCATTTAGCCACTTGTTAGCAACTGCCTTTTCTAAGATACGTAAAAGCTTCAAAATTCAGGAGTGGGGTATTTACTGATGGATTTTATAGGGGTAGGAATCACCAGAGGCCCCAAAACATGACACAACATACACAAGTTATGATACAATATTATTGGGATATTTAATGTTTTGCAATTTTCACTTGTTTTGCAAAAAGTGCAAATTATGCCCTCAAAGGAAAACTTTGTCAAAATTTGTTTTGTTGGAGGATAAAGTTGTCAGTCTATTCATTTCATTTCAATAATTTTTATTGCAACAAAATTTATCTAGTGGACTGAAAAAGCTTTTGATTTTATCATTCTATCAGACTACCAAAAGTTTTATTTTGAAACCTTTGAAGCCTGAGCAAATTGGTGTTATTTCTTTCAAAAACATGGGGAAAACAGGCAATAAGCAACTTGGTAAGAAATCGCAAATTGCCTTCTTCCTACCTTTTAAAAGAAATCAAACCAATTTGCTCAGGTGTCAAAGGGTTTAATGAATAATTTATTTAATAAAAAAAAAACCCACTTGGCATTCAGGTATAAATACAATATTGCCAAGCAAAATATCGCAATACTATGCTACATAAATTTTTTCCCCACCCACATAATTTATGTTGTAGAGTCAAATGTGAAAATCTCTTTAAGCTTGTTTTAACCATAGACCTTATTTCAGGCATCTAAGCAAAAACCCATACAAAAGAACCCGTCAACTTCAAAACGAGGGCACAGGAAGTGCAGAAATGCTAACTCATTTCCACCTTAAGGACTCATGTCTGGATGTTTAACACACATCATATATTTTTCATTACCTTTACTGTGTATCTACCAGCTACAGAGGCTTGTATATTCCCAAAACATACAAGCAACCTTTATCTAGATGTAGATTCAAAATACTTATTAGAAATTCAGAGCACATTTGCTGTTCTCATTGTGCAGGTCTGACTTGTTGTGTTTTTAAACAATAGACACCATTGAGGGAAGCCACACTGTCCAAACACGGCCTCTCGCTTTGCGTAAAATGATATTTGACATATGGCTAAGCTTTGATTGGTTTAGTGCACATCACAAACAGCAGCATCCCTTTTGTAGAGAGCTGTTAAAATATGGTACAGCACAGAGGCTCATACATATTTAATAACTCAAATCCTCAGTTTCATACAGGTCTGCACTGTTATTGTGCTTCAAGGGCCAAATGGTTTTGATCATCGTGCCTGTGCAGTGAAATCTGCTGGGCTATGTATTAGCGCTGTAAGAAGACTGAAAAATATAATTAGGATGTATGTTAGTCCACACAGCATGCTGTTTGCCCTCGACAGGAGTGTTTTTTTCAAACGTGTTTTGAGTGTTAATGCACATGAGTTAATACTCAAGAGCTCAGCATCGGGCTTTCTGTTAATCTTTTACAGTGGTTTATGGTTTGGCCTCGCCGCTCCTTGTACGGAAAGATACAGCCAGCTGTGAGGCCGCACTATTTTGCATGTGTTTATGGGTAGCACTTAAATGACAGGCGGATTAACGGTCCATGAATGTGATGACAAGACGAGATCACACTTAAAAAGGTGATAACACACTGATGGTATTTTGTGACAGCACACATGGAAAGTATTCACTTCATCGGTTATTTGAATTGGCAGACAACAAGGTCAGTGTGGACGACATGGTGACCATATTTTCCACACATGCAACATCCCCACTGTATCATTATCAGAGTTGGGTACCATTCACATTTGAACAGATACTTTTACCAGTAAACCTAAAACTGTCGTGGCAGATTGGCGCTGTAGCGATAGTTTTGGCTTGCTGGGAAGCTGAAGAAAATGAGTCAGGACTCTGTTGTACCAATGGAGTTTGGTCGGTACCTTTAAAACTATTGAGTTTGGTACCCAACTCTAAGTAATCCAGCTATTTTGTTTGTTAGTTTTAGGCCAGGTCCATGAGTACAGCAGTATTTTTAAAAACAGTTGTTCCCCTTTTTTGTTCTTAAAAAAATCCTGTCTACACTGTTGTTATATCTGTCCGAATGAAATGCAAGAATACAATCTAGCTGCTGTCGATGATGTGCCAAACCAACAGGCGACGACACAACCCTCACCCTAAAGCTACGCTAAAAGGAAGAAGAAATCAGCTAATCAGAAGCCTAAAAAAGCTGTAACTGAAAGGCTACGCCTCTACGCCTCTGTTCCTCAGTATAGTGGAAGAATAACACCTTCCTAACTGGTCACTGTGCAAACGAGTGAGCAAACAAACATCAGACTGTTTGAGTGTTTCTAAATGAAGTCCTAACCTGCATCGTGCATCAGCGAACAGGCTAAGCAACAAGGCGCTGATTTGAGAAACCGCTTGCCCTAGCTCTGCTTGGTGAAGCTTCATGCACCTCCAGTCTATTTTCAGAGCAGCAGGAAGCTGATGCTTAGGCTTGCTCAGGGCTCGATACTCCCTGAATGTTGTTGTCGATCATTGTATATCTGGATGCTTTTTTGAGCTCCATTAGCCAGAGTTCGCTCGCCAGCTGTATGTACAGTTAGGAGGAGGTGTAACTGTACATTTATGTAGCAAATCCTGTTAATAAGGTTAGAGCTACCCCTATCTTTGCCACATCTGCCATTGCATGTAATTTTGCCTCATTTGGAATGCCACACAAAGGAGATAACGGGTAAACTTCAAAGTTACAAACCAAAAGCTTTGTTTTACCGGGCCTGTTTGGACGCAAGGCCAAAACACATAGAAAAAGCTACGTTTTCAAAAATACTCGTGTAGGTATGGATTAGGCCTTGGTGTCAGTCTTTCGGTGTACCACTTTGGTCTAGACTGAAATATCTGAGCAACTGTAGGTTTGATCGGCATGAAATTTTGTACAAATATTCATGGTCCCCGAAGGATTAATCTTAGCGACGTTGGTGATGACCTTGACTTTTCCTGTGGTGCCACCATTTGTGGTTTTGAGTGAAATATCTCAGCATCCACTAGATGGATTGCCATGAAATTTTGTACAAACATCCATTGTCCCTAGAGGACAAACTGTAATAACTTAATGGATTCCCTGACGTTCCATGTTGTGCCAGCGTCCATTCAGAACTGTCACTTTGTCCAATGCTTGTGTTTCTGCCTAAATACCTGAGGAAACTAATGACATTCCTGTCAGCTTATCTGCGCTTTGTGTTATAGCAAATGTTAGCATGTTAACATGCTGAAGTAGGCTGGAGAATGTGATAAAAAAAACAGCCTGCTTTCTTCCGTATCAAGTAAAGCTCCAATGATTATTTGACTGGAGGATTAGTAGACGGACAGACGTTGAAGTAAAAACGCCAAACATTTGTTTCATGCTCCACTGATGCAAGAATTTGATGCTTTTCTTTGTCATACGTGATAATAAACCAAAGAGCTTTAGATTTTTGGACTGTTGGTCGGATAAAACAACCAAAGAAGCTGAAAGAAGCTTCTTGGATGAGAGGCGAAAACGTCTTCAAGAAACGCATGCCTACAATATAGCACTTATGACACAGGACATGTTATACTATTTCCTGATATTTTAGCAACAAAACGATTAATAACCAACACTGAAAATAATTATATAATAATAGTTGCAGCCCAAATTTAAAGAAGCCGATTCCATAACTGAGCTCCACAGATCTTCCACATATGCTTTCCATCCCTCACTGTAGCCTTATTGTTGTGCTTTTTGGCAACAAGCAAAAGCATTTTCATTGTTTATCTTTAAGGATTTTCCTTTCCCTAAGAAAGCGAGACATGTTGTCCCGTCATCTCGTTGAGCTGCCTTTCATCAATCTTTTCATCCTTAGCCACATTCTGTGTCTCACCCTGTTCGAATTATCTTTGATGCTTACTTCCTCTTCTCCATCTCTTCTACGTCTCTCCCTCTGGTTTTGTTTCTGCACTATTTGCATTGTCTTGGAGGTCATCCGTGCCATTAACCTTCATCCTTGAAACGTGTCAGAGCAGCCTCCTCCCTTCACGCGAAACTCTGACACTGGATCATCCTCACTCCTCCCACTGTCTGTTTTTATTCCCCCTCCTGCCTCTCATCTTTCTCTCTTGTCTCCCACTGTGTGAACTCTGGGCTGACAGGCTCCTGTAGGGCAGTATGGAGATTGCGAGGTTGGCGCCCAGGAAGAGAGCAGCTCTAATTTGTTTGAAGGTGAAGCAGGGTTCAGTCGATGTAGAGGTTCATCAGGCTGTACGATCCCCAGTATGGGGCCTTCAGCTCTCTCCCTCGCTTCTGGGAGGAGGGAGTCGGGCAGCTGCACGTTGTCTATAAAGCCAGAACATCTGTGGAAAGAGCTCTGTGGAATGTCTACCAGATTGACTGACTCAGCAGCTTTAACAACAACTCTGCCTTTGCACAGCAGCAGCACTGAGAAATAGATTGCATTGCATTAAGGTCATTTCGAACCTAATAAAAGCTATGACCTCGGGGGGTTTAAAAGCGTGTTCAGGTTTTAGGTTGTCATGTTCAGTATTGTGCGCCCAGCTCGTTTGGGGAGCAGCTTAAGAACCATGTTAAAGTCATCACTGTTGTTGTAATTACAGTAATGGTAGCAAAAAGGTCATGATAACTTATTAACATGTCATAATGAGGTCTCAGCTACATTTGACATCAATTATGAGCATCCTGTAGCCTCTCTCAGCCGGAGAAAACAGTGCAGTTTGAGCAGCCTTGCTACACCCTATTTATACCCTCCAGGGACAGACTCTGGTTCCCGTTTACATGTTGCCTCCAGATGCTGGGGTAGCAACAACATGTGGTTCTCGTTCAGGAAGCTATCCTTTATTTTACTTTATTTTTTTATTTATTTGTTGCACTTTATCTTTTTTTGCCTAATGCATCTGTTGAATTATGCATTCACTCCAAATGTGTAAAAATCTGCCAAAACTGTGTCCTGAAAATGAATGTAGTACGCATGCAGAGTCATTTACAAACCAAATGTGTTTTTTTAAGAAGGCATAATAGCTGTGAAAATGAGGTTAGGTGAGCCAGCATCCCTGAAAAAACAGCATCTATTGTGAATGAAAATTACTTTTCATTTTATATCTTGACAAACGGCTATTTGGTAAGTAGGATTAATGCTTATTGTGGACGATCCAGACTGAACAAAATGTTCTTTCATGTATGTCTTGACAACCAAACTGATACCTTTGATTGTTTACCTCTGGATCGATTCCCAATCTGCTTGCTCTGACTCAATCCATTTGCTGTCTCAGAGCCAAAATAGCCTCCCTGACTACTTAACCCAGAGGCAGCCCTCTGTCAAAACAATTTTTGATCATTGTTTAACTGACCTCTGTCTATGAGCACTCAGCTTGTGTCCCTCTTTTTATTCCCTAGAGAGCGCACAGGTGGTAAACACTATGATCTTCTCACCATCCAGGCATCAATACACTGTTGTGCTTTGCTTTTAATACAGATGTGTTGTGTGCTGAATGTTGATTTTGTGCTTCAGCTTCTGAGAGATTCTGTGTGTCTTTGTGTTGCAGAGTACGAAGATGCTAGTTTGTCATCGTGGGTGAACAAAGAGCGCTTCCAAGGGTACCTTCAGATTGATGGCTTCACACTGTATGAGCTCGGAGAAACAGGTGGCGTATGCATAAAATTTTGTCATCCATAATATGTTCGTCACTCCCATGACTTGTTCCAAATAACACATTTATGTTGTAGTCTCATTCCATGGTGTGGTTGAATAATTCCTCATCATTTTTATTTGTATTAACCTTTATTCAACCAGGAGTAAAAGACTCATTGAGGTTAAAAATGTCTCTTTCAAGCTGGCGAAGACAGGCAGCAGCACAAATAACACATTTACAGACAATACAACAAACATACAACAATTAAAAATGAAAAGGTAAAACAACATACAGAAATATAAGACATTAAAAACATTCTTCAGTTATTCAAAACATTTACAGGCAGATGTGCCTGCAAGTCATTTAAAAGCACTTTGAATGTGTTGAATAAATCCAGCACCTTAAGATTTAGATGAGTTTGCAACTGATTCCAAGCTGAATGAGTGGCGTACTTTAACAACCTTTTCCCAAGTTCAGCACAGACTTAAGGAATAGTTAGCAAAAGTATGTCCTGGGAGCAAAGAATACTTTTTGTAGGATGTAGATCAGTAGGTGAGAAGGAAGAAGACCAATGATAGCCTTAAATAAAAAAATGTGCCAGTGGTTAGGTCAACGGGTGGGCGAGGCAGAGCATCCAACCCGAGCGTACAGAAAGCAATGTTGAGTAAGGGCTGTAAGATATGTAATAAATCTCAATGCTTCATGGAAGACAGTATCCAGCGTGTGTAGGCACTGTGAAGATGCATGCATGTATAAAGCATCGCCATAATCCAGCAGAGACATAAAAGTGCCAACAACAAGTCTCCTTTTGGCCTTAAGGGAAAAGCCAAATATGTTTTGTAATAATAATGGATACCTACTAAGTAGATTCTGTTTAATATTATATATTATATTGATCCGCTGGCTACATAGTGTCTAAAATGAGTAACCATAGCAACAGGGATGCAGTCAAAGCCTCTCTCAAGATTTTATTGCAATGCGTTAACAAGCTAACATCTTGCTATTGATTGGGGACAATGGCATTGCTGGATAGCTAGCTAGTCCTGTTGGTAAACATACTGTCAAATTATATTTACTATTTGTCAACCGAGCACAATGTTATTGATTTGAATCTTGGTAGTATAAGGCCCGATCATACTGAGACGTGTCGCCACAGCTGCAGCCGCTTCAAAAAGGCCTTAACAAAGCACAGCAGACAAAACAGTGCTGCGCCCGTGGAGCGAGGCTGCGTGTGCAACAGGGTGATCAAATGTGATAAACCAAAAACACACTAACTAATCTACCCCAGGCTCCCTTTACATGTTCTCTCTGTCTCTTTCTCTCTGTCTCTCTCTAAGACCGTAGCCTTCATGACACTATCACGACATGAGACATGAATTCGACCTTCTCGCTCACATACTCTGTATCACTCTCATATTCCAGCAGCTAGCATGCTAGCTAGCCTATTTATCGGCATACTAAGCAGCATAGATTCACCTGAGAGTTACCTGGCTGCTCATGCAACCCCAATTAGTGTTAGTCATGATTAAATACTGCTAAAATCAACCTTTCATCTGTATTTGTCATTGTGCCACGGCTCCTCCCACATCTACCAGCATCAGAGCGGTGGGTAACTCCACCTCTTGCTTGATTTGATTGGCTACTTGGGTCAAGAGTGAAATGGAGTGGACTCCGCGCTGAAAAGTTAAGGGTATTTCAACTTTTATGCATGCCCAAAAGTGGCAAGAGAGAAGCCCATGTTAGGTGCGACCTAACGATGGTTGCTGATGATACGTTTCTTGCGATGCGTCTTGTTTGACGAAGCCCTAACGTTAGCTTTCTGGCTTTATGCTTAGCCAAAGGGTTTTATGAACTGAGCTGACTTGAAATATCATATCTAAGGCTCGTCCTATATACTGGAGTAGTGAGCAGCGTTTCCATAACATAACAGCCTTGTGGGGTGGTAATGATTGTTCCAGGTGTTAGTCCAACCCTCATGTGTTACCAGGAGTTATGGCTTGTGAAAGACTTTGATTGCAAAAAGCATAAACATACTAATGAATAGTCTTATGACCATGGTAAAAAGGGGATAATGCCCTTCGAGGTGTCCATTATCAGGAATTAATGACTTGGCGGAGGCAACCAGCAGTTAATTCCTGATAATGGACACCTCATTGGGCAATATCCCTTACATACTACATATAGTTTAATTTTAGGGCTGCAAGAAACTATTATTTTAATTAACAATAAATGTTTTTTCCAAGGTGACAGATGTTTTGTTTTATGTGACCAACCATCCAAAACCCAAAAGAAATTAGTTTACTATCACATGAGATAAAGAAATGAAGGAAATCCTTACTTTTAAGAAGGTGGATCTAGAAAATGTTTTCCATTTTTGCACAACAAAAAAGCTTTTAAATGATTATCAAAGTAGATGTCAGTTCTTTCTCTGCCTTGTTTCAGCCTCTATTTTATTTTGAAACATTATAAACTGTGATGATTTGTTAATGATGAGCATGATGACTTTTTTAGTGTAGATTTTATATTTTGCGCTCTTTTAACTCTTAATGATGATGGAGCCAAAGTCAATAGTCAACATTTTAAAATTACAGAATGATTACCAGCACATAATTTGAAGTGCATCAGCACACAGCCTGACTCAGCCTGCCTCTTTAATGCTATTTCACACTAAAATCTTTAATATTTAGCATCCCAGCCCCCAAGTATCCAATCTACCGCATGATGACTCTATAATTAAAAATCAAACATCTCAGAGCTGCTCTTGTCAAAAGTTCCTTGTAGAAATATCAGCGTTAATTGTGTGTCAGGGGTTTGAGAGTAAAGTCTGTCACTTCCCTCTAGATTTAGACCATGTTGTGCTACTTACTGAAATGTACGCACACTTTCTCTCCCACAGGAAATTTAAGCTCAAGAGTGAAATACAAACTGTCTCTTAAACAGCAGTAAATTGATGCTGTGTGCAGAGAGAGCTGTGCTTTCTAATATTAGATACAGTATTTTACCGCTTTATGTGCATATTACTGAGATCAGTGATGCTCAACGCTTGAATTTTACCTACATTTGTTGCCGCTTACAGTCAGTTTTTAAGTCATTTGTACCAGATTTGCAGTTTGTCATTCTGAACACAAAACAGTCTCTAAAGCACCTTAATTGGATAAACACTGTAACTGATTAAAGACGGCATAGTCTGCAGCTTCAGTCTGTTACAATAACTCAGAGTTTAGATTGCGAGTGAGTTCGTGAAAACAGTATAAAATCTTTCAGCCTCGTCTCTAAAGGCTTTTCAATCAAGTGTCAAGTTTCATGCCCATGGGCTCATTGTGGGGTGGCAGAGTGATATTTTGATGCTTTAAAAGCCTCGTCCCACGCAAGTGTATGTGCCCATAAATACCAGTGTGACCAGAATCAATGAATAGTCTCAAGCTGCAATTTAGATCTATTTATGGGTCAAAAGAGACAGAACACAGACAGAGGCGAGGATAAAGTTGGAAACAAAATACTACTGACAGATTCACAGAAAACAGTTTTGTTTTCTTTGTGGCAGAGTTTCTGTTCCGTTCCATGTCCTAGTAGATTTCAGTGTACTGGACAAATGGGAGAAATTATGGTCCTATTATCTGTGCTTGTTGACCTTAAAAATAACTGTTAGCGCTGTAACGTCATGTAAACAAACCACTGGAGACATAACCACTTAAAAGATGGGTTAGTAGCCTACTTACTGTCTTCCAATGTTCTTACTTCCTACTTCCTAAACAGAAAACACACGTTATATATTGTGATATTTACAGGAAATGACTTACAATATATCCAACAGTAAGCAGGTTGTTATTAGAGATGGTTCATGTAGCACAAACTCTCAGCTCCCTGGCGATCTCCCTCCAGCCAGCTACTATCATACTAAGGTTTTTGTAGTGAAATGACATGGTATTGTATAGATCAGTGGTTTTCAAACTTTTTGTGCCCAAGGCACACAAAGAGCAAACCAAAATCTCAGGGAAGGCAAACCTGTGTCTTTATCTGTGCACAATAGCCTCTATAACGTGTTATCACTCTTATCACAACATAAATTGACAACCAACTCATGAAATATTTATTTAAAAAATGATTTAAGAATTAATACTTTTTAAAATTACATCAAAGCACCAGTAACACATCCATTTAAATGGGAAATTATGTAGGATAATGTGATGTATCACACACTTATAATGCCTATGTGCAAATGGCGACAAATGGGTTCCCAGTGAAAGCTTTTTTAAATTTATTTAAATTATATATTTTGGGTAGAGTTTGCCTCTTTATTAGGAAATGGATACAGTCAATTAAAAATTCATTCAGAACTTTTTGCATAGACCCAGTTGAATATTGCAGTAATAATGTGTGGTTATCACAAAATTCCACGGCACACCTGGATTGGCATCATGTCACACTGGCACACCATTTGAGAACCATTGGTTTAGATAACTCCTTATTTTAACTTCATGAGTCAGCTGTTCCTCGTCCATTGCGGTGCTTTCAAAACGATCATCAATAATAAAAAGTTAAAAAAAGCTAAGCTCAAAACGGCAGCGCCAGCATCACTCACAGCCAGTCAGGACATTCCAACAGAAAACAATGCAGTCAAACTTATTTTGTCGCTGACACTCGCTTGTTGGAAATCATTTGCACTGTGTGCTTTGAATGGAGATTTCAGTATGTCAGACTTCAACGGATTTTACTGGATAATTGGTAGATGAGGGAAACCCTGCTTTGTGGCGTACAGAAACATTGGAAGGCTGTTCTTCAGTGGGAGAGAGTTGATAGTATGTCTGATAACTAAAACACAACCAACCCTTTTTAAAAGAAAGACTACACAGCATATTTTTAACCACATCTTAATCCAAAGTACTGTACAGAGAAAGAATGTCACAGGCACAGCAAAAACTAATCAGAGTTGTATCTTTTGGTGTGAATTTCCACCAAATTTGGCCCATAAACATCAAACTTTCACTGGATTTATGCTGCCTTCATGTGAAATCAGGCAGACAGTAGACAGCAGACAGAAAACGCCTTCTGAATGGCACAGGAAGAATGACCAGTCTGACAGAATGGCATGACGACAAACAGAGCATGCGTGACAATATGTTGCAATGGTGACACCATATTGCTTACAAAGAATGTGTGTAACATCCGGTTGTAAATTTTGTTGTGGATGATGGCAGTGCTTTCTGCCGTTACTGTTGCCAGGTACCTCTGATTGCCTCACCCCATTTTACCTTCCTGCGTTTGTCCACGAAAATGATATATCCGGTTTGGTATCTAATGTCTCCCTGATTCCATGTAAGCACCATTAGACACACAAATAGTCAATTCAGCACAGTCAGCCAGATAAACAACGTTCAGTCCACCAACCGATGGATTAGAAAATGAGCCGGTCCAGTCTATAAATATGCTTCAGAAGATTTTAAGAAATATGATGCTTACAAGTTGCTAGATGGATGTCGTGTAAATGGATTACATCACTTCACAGTGAAGGTTGTGAGTGTTAATAGCTCTTTCTTTCAGCTTCTACCAGACAAATTTGAAACTAAAGCCCGTCGCCTTTTATTAATAACTTGATGTAAGACATGGTGCCTTATTAGAGAGAGAAAACCTTTTCAGAGTATTTATGGTTTATCAGCATTTGAACTGCATTATCACCACACAGAAAGGATAAAAACTGGCTAATGTTGTATGGAATAAGTTACATCTGATCTGAAAAGCATTACTAAGCATTACCAATACCTATTACTGAGACATTTGGGAGCGCCTTGGTAGCCAGTGGATACAGTACATGCCATATAATCGCAACATCAGTTTGACCTTTGTTGCATGCCATACCTCTCTGTCTTCCCCATGTCTATACTGTCATGTCATCTATCAAATAAAGGTGAAAATGCTAACAAAACAAATAATCTTTAGCCATTAGAAACAATTTATAAACTTATGAGAAAGTGGCCCCTTTTGTGTTAAAGGAGCACTTCACCCTCAGAACGATCATTTGTATATCATCCCATGTTACCTTGAATTCATGAAGATAACTTAGTTTTCTTTGCATGCCTCCGTGGTGAACGAAGAATCCAAAAATAAAGAAAATTCTTGATGAATTGGAGTTAAAGGGGTCCACATTTAACTAAAGCAAATATATAGCAAAACAGTAAAATCTAGGCCAATATATATCCAGTCGTATTGTCAGTACTTTGCAAACACATGCATTTTTGTCAAAACCTTAAAACTCTTTCGCACATAGGTAGTGCGCCTGGGCAAGCATGTACATTTGCCGTCCACGGAGTTTTCCAGGTGTGTTACTCATCCTGCAGACTGTAGAAAAATGGCTCCTGGTTCAAACCCAGGGTGGGGGAGCCCATCTGTGCAGAGTTTACATGTTCTCCCAGTGTCAGTGTGGGTTTTCTCTGGGTGCTCAGCTTCCTCCCACAGTCCAAAGACATGGGTATAATTGGTGACTCTAAATAGGCTGTATGTGTGAATGTGAGTGTGAATGGTTGTCTGTCTCTATGTGTCAGCCCTGTAATAGTCTGGCGACCTGTCCAGGGTGTACCCCTGCCTTTCACCGAGTGTCAGCTAGGATAGGCTCCAGCCCCTCCCAGGACCCCTAACAGGATAAGCGGTTACAGAAAATGAATGAACGAAAAGAATGAATGTTTTAAATAGTTTTGTTGTAGTAAAAAAGCATGTGGTGGGGAAGTACTGAGCATATTTTAAAATAGTTTTGCTGTCAGTTAACGCGGATGCCTATGACTTCAATTCATCGAGAGGTTTTCCATTTTTTGATTCTTCGTTCTCCATGGTGATATGCAAGAAAAAACAACGTTTTCTTCATAAATTTAACATTAACAAGGGGCAAGTAATTGATATACAAATGGTCATTTTAAGGGTGAAGTGTTCCTTTAACCTGCGATTGTGGCGTTTCCTTCAGTAGAAAACACTTGACTTGTTTTTTTTCTGACAGTACACAAATGAATGATGCAGCTGCATCAACAGCAGAGTTTGTTCACCTAGTTATGCACTGCAAAGAGTTAGATTAGACACAGGTTATATTCCCATGAAGCATTGTAGAAAAAAGCACTGAGTGAACTAAACAGGAAACTATTGTTAACTGCATTCCTTTTTTGTGCCAGCCTCAGAACAATGCAATCAAAGTTATTCTGGGAATATGTAGAGATGAATATTGCACATGGGAGGACTGTAAGTATTCTCATATCCAGTAGCTCTGGTCCTCCCGACACATGTAACCATTTAAAAATAGCTTTCATGGCTGAACTGCCTCTCCACATGCTGCAACGTATACCAAACTCTGTATCTGCATGTGAAATATTACTCCTTGTCATGACAGGCTGTGCACTGCCTTTACATAACCTCAACCTTCCCCTTATAACCACCATCAGTGACCACCAGGGGGCAGGCTGGTACTCTCATCCTAGCAACAAGGGGTTTCTAGCCTCCAACCAATACAAGTCTGAATAACAGACCTTTTAAGTTGTGTAACAGTATTTTTTTTTTAAGTAGACCTATTTGTCGTGTTGTGGGTTTGGGTTTTGAATGGCACTGAAATAGCTCTTCTAGCAGAAAGTGACCACTTGTTTCCTGTTCAACCAAGTAGAAAGCCTAAGCTAGCTTAATGTTTGAGTGATGAATGAATAAAGCGCTCTCGGTGCCTCTTTCCTTTCTTTCCCGCGGTTGAGAGGTGATTCGTCTCCTCCACAGCCTCTTATCTGCCTGCCATTGTCTTCTCACCCTCTTTTTGTGTGTGTGATTGTGATTTGTAATCCCTGTCTGCCACCTCAGGCAAATTGGTGGCGATTGCAGTCATCGATGAGAAGGACCCCACAGAGGAGAGTGGCAGGTACAAAGAACACTGAAATTAAAAAGCGTGGTTCTATATAAATTACTCCCACACACTCCCACGGTTACCACTATAGTTGTACCCAAGTGCACTGCTTTCAAATAAAGATAAGACTTTCTGTTATTGTTTGGATCTTCCCTCAAATTACAGGCTTCGGTCTAAAAACAAAAAGGTTAGACTCCCGACTCATGTGGTGTTTCACTCTCTTCTCATTTGCTTTTAGATTAAAGACCTTGATTCAGAGGGTGGCGAAGGAATACAGAGAACATTTTAACAGGTAAGGCACGGATACGCCATGAGGTCAAAGATGAATATCCAATTTATACATTTATTCGAGGTTGGTGCGCTCACCGGGGAGCGCCGGCTGTCTATTCACAAGCAAGTTTATGCCTTTGTCGGGGCACGTCTGTTTTGGTTGAGGTTCAGTAGAAAGGTAATTATGCAAAATGTCAGCTTCCAAATATAGGTGTTCTTTTCAGCTGTCAGTCAAAAACTCAGCTCGGTTTGTATTAATGCATAATTTCTGTTTTCTCCGGCTCCAACTGGAGATGGGATGTTTGTGTTGCTCACCGCCTTGTTCGACCTGTTCTTTTACTGGAGAGGAACCAATTAAACGAGGCTCTGAATACAAAGAGGGAATGCACTCTAAATGTATAATTTCACAACAGTGTTACTGTTTTTTTCGCCGTACTGGAGAGGTCGGAATAAAAGCTAGTGGCAGACAGAGATGATGTGAGAGCGGTGGGGCTGCACGATGTGCCAAAAAATTATATTGCAACTATTTTGACAGATATTGCGATTGCGAAATGAGTTGTGATTTTAGTGGGAATGGTAATTTTTGCATTTCATTTTCTTCGAAAAAATACAAAAATGATAATGATGTAATTTTTACTGGGGTCTGTACCAAACAAGCATGTTCCTGTAGGTCTGGGATATGATTTGTAGGCTGGGGCGTCGCTGTAGCACCACTCTTCTTCGCTTATAATGGTTTGTTGTGACATATTTTACCTTCAGCGAAAAATTGCAGCTCCTGCAATTTGAATATTGCTCTTGGCCATATTGTGATTTCAGTAACATTTCATCAATTGTGCAGCCTTCGAATACACACTCAGATGTTTTAAAGGTTCAGTGTGTAAGGTTTAGGGGGATGCAGTGGCATCTAGTGGTGAGGTTTACAGATTGCAACCAGCTGAACCTTCTTTCGGCTAGTATTTAGGGTGCATGATAATAATGACACGTAATCGGTGTCAGGCTGATATTGGCTTTAAAATGAACTTGCGGAATCAGCCAACATGCTTTTGCTTATTTTGTACAATGACTAAATATTATATATGTTGACAAGGTATTATATTTCATGTCTCCATCTGCTGATGGGTTATCATGATAAGAGTATGCAGGCGTAATATGGTGTTAATTCCACTGCAGAAGAGACTTATCACTAATATTAGGTAGGTGAAAAGAGTGGATATATCAATATCCACTTCCTGCTATTGGTCAAATGCGTTGTTACAGATCAGCAAAAAATCCAATATGGTGCATCCCTTCTGGAATCCCTTCAGCGTTCATTGTTCAGGAGGTTTTTACGGTGGGGCCATATTATCAGCAGAGGACTGCTCCTCTCCAAAACAAACAAACTCAGTGATTTAAGCTGGTAAAAACACTGAATGAAGCATTTTTATGTAAAAAAAAAAAAAAATAAGTTTTTCTCTGGTGCAGCTCATTGTGGAGGGACTGACAAGTATGTGAATAGCCCTATCAGTGGCTAGTATTTGGTAGGTAACAAAAATATGACAGTTATTATTTTCAGGTGATTACACTCTAAAGAAAACATACTTATTATATTTCACTTCTGCCAAAATATCCCTTTAAATCCCACACACTGGACCTTTAACATGGGACCTCTGAAACAATGGCTGTGTGTGTGCAGCAGGATGATTTAGTGAGTACAATAGGTAGGTCATCCTTTACCTGGAGGACCCAGGTTAAAGCGAACATGCTTAGCTGAAGTGGCTTGAATTCAAATCAGCTCTAAGGTCGCTGTTCTGTAGCTGACCCTTATCTCTGATCGCTCCCAGCAGGGCAGCAGGCGACAAGAGGATTTCTTTAAAAGGATTAAAAAGAAGAAATGTATTACATTTTCATCATTATGTTGCGCTTAAGTTCCTCACTGTGCCCCATCATTGACCAAGTTGCTTCATCAGATGGATTTCTGCTTTTCATTGAAGAGGTGTATCTCAAACCGCCATGATCAAAGTGTTTTTCCCACTCCGAGCATTCCCATTAGGACTGATTGAATTACACAGATACCTATCATCAATTGGACTGCTATCCGCCGCACTACTCTGTGCTGTTTTTGAAGACTTTAGAGTTTTAGAAACCCCACTGAGATCAGAGCTTCCTGCAGCGTTCTGACACACCTAAACGGTACTTGTAATTACAAGTTGCGGGCTCGAGTGACGCCCCCGGTGGTGGGCGGCGACAGCGCACAGACTATAGATCATAGGTGATGAGTGACGTTTGAATGAGCTGACGCCGTTTGAAGCGGTAATAAATGTGGTGGTGTTCAGCTCACCCACCAGTTGTAGCATTTTGACAGAACAATGAATGCAGATCTGAGTGGAGCTTGTCTGTGTGTGGGGGGCAGAAAGGCACATGCCTACATGTGGCAAATTGCACTTGTGGGAAAGTCTGATTTCGTCAGTTAGTGGGTGTGTGTCAGGCTGAAATTCAGCACCAGTTATTATTGTCTTGGCTTTTATGTGCCAGTTGCTGCACAGAGGGTTTGTGCAACAAAGCCAGACGAGAAGCCTCTCAAAAAGAGCTTCTTCACAAACTGAAACCTTTGACTGGTCCTTGAGTCTTCATGTTCAGATAGCACTCAGTAGGAAAACACTGATTGTGAAATTCTCGGCTGATACTGATGTTTAAAATAAATATGTGGCCGATAGCCAATGCCAATATCAATTTTTTTTTCATTGTTGTTGTTTTTGTATCATACAGTGTGCCTCCTCCTCTGAAGATTATTGATCAAATGAAAAAAAAACACTGAAACATCATAGCCTACTTCTTAGTAAGATGCAAGTGTTTCTTCCAGAGATCAGCATATGTGCCCAGTTGCAGCTCAGTCTATTTCTCTTCTCATCCAGGATGTGAGACGCAGAGCTTTAAAGGGATACTTTGCCAGTTTTCTTTGCTGCGGTGTGGGGAGAGTGTGCAGATAAACGGTGTCAGGTTTCCCCACTGCGCTGGAGCAAAAATGTGCGTCACTTCACGTCATCGATGATGTGTTTTGTGTCCTCCAGCAAATTTCGGAGCTCTGGGAGCGCCAGGAGCTGGCAACATGGTGTGGGGGGCGTTTTAACACCATTCACCTGCACACACTCCCCTCAGTATGGTGACACATACCTGGTAGAATATTGGTGAAGTATTCCTTTAACTGCTGCTCACTGAGGGCATACGTGAAAAAGAAACCACATGTGTGCACGGCACCCGTTTCCTTTAATGTCTCGCCAGAGACAGTCCAGCCAGCAGCTTCACCTTTTCCGAATTAGCAGCTTGGTATGGTAGCTACTGCTGTCTGAGGCCCACTGCAAGTAACCAACACAACATTTAGCCTGGGCAAAATTTACGTTACACTACAGATAAACATCAGCCACTGCCATCTGTGACTGTCATCTTATTCACCAGTTGGCCGATGGCAGGCAACAAAGCAAATATCTGCCATATCTGTTGCTCGGCTGATACATTGGTGCATCCCTACTACCTACCTCTTGAAAGGCAGTTAGATGTTGAGCAGCATTTTTAACATTTGGAATATCTTAAAGCTGCACTAATCAGTATTTTAATGTTTACAGCTGATTAGATACGTAATGTGAGAGATGTCCCTCTTATTGATGAACCCTTAAAGAATTGTCAGTAGATTCTGCAGTTTGCCTCGTCTCTATGGAGCTTTGAAGTGTCTTTCAGCTCATAGTTTTGGCTCAGTCTCACCACCAACTGCTTTCACCGCAGCAGGAAGCTGTTTTCAGCCAAACAGCTCTCATAAATCCACTGTATGCTACCTGCTCAGCACCACATTGCAAATATAGTTAGAGACTAGCTGGTGAGCATAGTGCAGCATGAAGCAGCTGAAGAGCCAGGTCTTTAGATGGGTGAGGGCCAAAATTAAAAGCTACATGAATGCTAATTTTGTAAAACACATTCCTCATATCAACTTTATAAGGTCAACATTGCATTTACAGCTTGTTGTGCTGCAAGTGGCCAGAATAAATCGATAGGTTTAAGAATATATAAAGCCTCTACCCCAGTGGTATTATGAAAGACATGCAGCGTTGCAAACCAATACTCCATCCCGGCTCAACTGTATAACAAAAAAAAGATGCAATCTGAATAATTTGACAGATGCTTGAATTACATAAAAATATTATAGAGGGTCACTTTAAATTGGGTGATTTTTAATACTGCATGTGATGATCTGTGATTTAAATCCTGTCCAGTGCACATGTGGGATGAGATTTTTTTCTCCTCCTCTTCCATTGTATTTATTATACCTCCCAAAACCTGCTGTTCTTTAATATGGTCACTGGTTGTTTAATCATTAATTTCTGTCTGAAGAGACCCCCTGTGTTTCAAAGGAGACTTGTTATACTTCTCCTTCTTTTCTGTTTACTGTTAAAATGGAGGATGTTCATATAAAATGTGGCTGAAGTCTTACATAATGTTGTAAACATATTTAAAAATAATCAAAAGTAACAACCTCAGGCTTCAGAGCGTTCTTTGTACTCTGTCGCCATCAACTGACATCAGCTCGTGACAGATTTCCTTATATGGCCATGTGCTCCAGGCACTACTGCAAGTGTTTATATTCCATACACTGCTACATGTAGCTACATGCTAACGTCGGGTGAAATTGGTAGTTGATGTTGTTAAATTTCTCCCCAATTTTGGTCCCAACTCCCCAGCTGCAGTAAAGGTGCAGAAATGCAGAGATTCAAAAGACCTGGAAACATCTCTGACAGAGGGTGAATAGAGATGTCTCAGCACAGACAGTCTGAGGAAAATAAAGCGGTTTTTGAACATTAAAGTAGGGCTGTAGAAGCTAAGAATTTTTTAGTTGACCAATAGTCAGTAAGTAACATTGTTAACACTTTGCTACATTACAGAGAAATACAAAACCGTACTAATGAACCTTTATACGTCATGCTTGAAGTCGACAAATGATAGGCAAATGTTGGCAGCAGAGTTTACATATCACCTTGGGTTCGTCCTTCACCTTCTCAAAATGATCCCGCACTTTGGATTTCCTGCCCGACATGTTATTAACTAGCCTGTGGAATAACCACAGTTATCCTATCTGACTGCCGAGCGTGGCCACTTCCTGTGTCTGTCCTTTGAAATTAAGGTTTTGATGAATTTTCACAAGGCGCAGCTCCTAATAGAGTTTCACTTTTTTGTTGTTTTTTTTTTCCAGCAACTAAGTGACCAATGCAATCTTGCCGACTAATACATTTGTGGGTGACTAACGTTTGGTTGACTGTTAGGTGGCAGGCCTTCATTAAGGCATGTAAACATGTTCTATTATAAACCAAAAGCAAAGGTGTGAACCTGAAAATGAGCATAATAGGTCCCCTTTAATATTACATGTACTGATATGTAATTAAAATCCCGTTCAGAATGTATGTGTGGGAGATTTACCACATACCCACCATTGTATGGATCACAGTTCCAAAAACATACTGTTTTTTACATTATCATGGGATGTTGATAATTAATTCCTGTCTGTAAGGAAACCTTGTGTTTTAAAGTTTATCTCTGAGAGCTTAAAGTCTGCTGGTGATAAGCGTGACATGATTTTACTGTGGAATTTTCCTGTATACTACAAACCACTGGCTGGTATTTGGAAATAGCTGTCCGCCCCCACATCCACTTTCCCTGGAACATTAATTCTCTGGGAATAGGCTTCAGAGAACATTCTTCTCTTCATGAGAACCACATGACATTGAAGATAACACCAATAAATATCACCTTAAGTTATGAAAATTTCCTAAGTAACCGACACTTGCACATTTCCAGAGGGAACGTTTAGCCAAATATCCAACTTTTATGGAGAAATCAAAGTATTTACCAGAAATAGTTCTTGCTTCAGGCCTCCGCTCTCATATGCAAGTTTCTCAGTTAGTTACTCACCCTGCTTGGCTGGTCTGCTCAGCAGTCTGGCCAAGAAGTGTCAATGGGAGTGGGAGGGAAGACGGACATACACAAGAAATGGACCTCTAAATATTGATGATAAAGTAAACAGGAATTTAATTTCCATGATCTCGTACTCCTCTGTCATTTTTCTCAAACTATTTCTGATCTGCAACTCACGCTGCTGCAGCTGCCAGAGCCAAAGTTACAAACTGACTTTTTGATGAGCTTTATTCCCAGTTTGGCCCCCTATTGTCAGCAATATTATCACTAACACAGACTGATTTTTTTATTGCATCGCCTGGATTTATTATGTAGTTCAGTCTCTTCATAATCATGTCATTGATATAAGCGCAGGCAGTATTGTGTAGCGCCCAGGGGACAAACGTGCAAGATGTGGCTATGATTCAAAATGAATATAATATATATGTAGAGGCCCACATAATCAGTCATTCAGCGGAAGTCACTGGCTTTCCTGGACTTGTGCAACCCCCCCTTCCCGAGTCTACCCACAGTACACTCTGCTCAGACAT
Organism: Cephalopholis sonnerati; assembly: GCA_019142605.1. NCBI lineage: Eukaryota > Metazoa > Chordata > Actinopteri > Perciformes > Serranidae > Cephalopholis > Cephalopholis sonnerati. The sequence continues at coordinate 14,981,229 of JAGQAX010000021.1, read as the reverse complement.
AGTGCAGCACAATGAGATACAAATTGAATTCCTCCTCCTGCCTTATCGTTTAGATAAATCACCTGAGTCTTCTGTGGTGGAAAAGATGAGGAAACAGGAGACAGCACAGGACAGAGCTTTGGGGATTTTTTTTTTCTTTTTTTTCAGGAGTGACAAAATCTCAGGTTTCCATAGTGAAAACATGCAATTGCATTCAATGTGTTTCCATATTTGTGCAGGAAACTGGTCGCCCCACTTTCGTGCAGTCCACTGAGACAGCTGAACGTGCTCATTTTGCTCTATTGTATGTTGTTTTTGATGCACTGTTTCGATTTCTCATGCCACTGATTTGTCTTACATCTCCAGGGACTTCCAGTTTGGCCACATGGACGGGAACGACTACATTAACAACCTCATTATGGGGTGAGTGTCACAAATCGGCCTACCTTCTCTCTTCTCATGTCATCCTCCTTTTTCTCCACCTCGTATTACCTTCTGTCAGCTACTTATCCAGGTCTGGACTGACTTGTAATGCCAGCCTCTGCCATTAAGGATGCTCTCTTGTGGAGAAGTCAATTACACAGACAGACTGTCATTTCTTTTTTAGTGCGCTTGGAAACTTCAACCCCCCCACCATCATGCACACATGAAAAAGCACACGAGTTGCTGCAAATCTGCTTGCGCGAAGGCAAGAGGAATATAAGAGGAATTTACAGATAAGGTCATGCATGGATTAAACCTATAGCGGTCATGTGTTTTAATAGCTTGTCAAAGAGCAGCGTTAATGATGCAGAGAGCCTTGCTGCAGTAGCTTTGCACCCAAGCCCACTGCTGCTGTGTCGTGCTCAGAGAGGCCCGCAACTGACATCCCACACTTTTAATTAGAACCCCGCTAGTGTTACAGGCCAGCGGGGCTGTAGCAGTTGGCGTGTCTGTTTTGTATCTACCAGTGTACAGTATCTAATTATGTGTGTCTTTGTATAATGTTGTGAGCGTTAGTGTGAGAATCTGCAAGCGTAATAGGCCGCTGCAGGATGTTATTTTGATTTGAGCACATTATTGTTTGTACGAGGGAGATTATAGCAGACATGGTCTCCTAAGTCCTGCGTAATTAAAAGTGTGTCGGTGAGTACAGTAGAAGTGGTATTGGAAATACGATGACATTCAGACAACAGGCTCCCGGTGCACGGCTGAAATTAGACAGGCAGCGTTTATATTTAAGGATAAAAGAGGTGATTAGCCTTCCTAATTTTGTATGAGTAGATACAATATGTATCTGCTGGGTTTTTACGGGCCTGAATTTGGCCGCTGTAGCACGGGATTAATTGCCCTCCTTTGAGGAATGAAATCCTGGCCTGTCAATGTCCACTAATTCTCTCCCTTAGGAGAGCCATGGAAATAAATCTGATGGCTTTTTATCCCTCTTTCTGTCATCACAGCGATTACTGTGTTCTGGCAGCGGTCTGTCTGGCGTAAGGCTGCCCCTGCTTTCACCAGAGGCACATAGACACACTCATGAACACACACACACACACACACACACACATGCACTCACACACATACAACATGAGCACCACTCTGAGCCCGAGGCTGTCTCTGCCTCTGTTTAAACGTAGGATTACGCTAACCCCATATATGGAACACATTGTGGGCTGTGAAAAACGTAGAGATGTGAGGTGACTGAGAAGTCTGTGTGTGAAGAGAACGTAATCATAGAAGGTGAATGATTAAAGAGATCATTACCACACAAACCAGCCATTTGATTTTTACACTAAAGATTGCTTTTATTGAACCTCTACTACATTTAAAGTGCGACAACGAATGACAGCGAAAGTCACAGCTCACACACAAATCAAGTCGATTTCCATTCAATTCCATCATTCTGCTGTTTTCAACTTTTTAATGTTTTGTCTGCAGATACCAGTTTTTTTATCGATTGATTGTCATCCAGTTTTTTATGTCGTCATGCATCTGAAGTGTACGTTTCGTGGACACACTGTGATAATCATTATCACAGTTTACAGTTAGTGTTTTTAATTAGTCCTCTTGCAGTAATTAAAGCTTAAGAAATGCCTCTGGTAACAGAAAGTGAAAAGAAACTTGGGGAGAAAACGAACTAATGAACTGCAGATAATGAGCCAGAGTCCCACTAAAAAAAACAACACAAAAAACCTCAAAATGGGTAAACTACTGATTGTTCGGAATGCAAATGGTATTTTTAAAATCTAGTTTGCACCTGGATTTTATTTCATTTTTACCTGTTTATTTATTTTTTAAAAAGAATAGTTCTAACGTTTAGTTAGATGAGAAGATCAATACCACTCACATTTCTTTGCATTAAATATGGAGCTAAAGCCACGTACAAGTTTAACATAGCACATTCTCCAAGACATTGTATTACCATGTAACCTCTCGTAAAACTACAGACTTTCTTCTTGCACAGTGTAGTGTGACATATATCCATTTTACTCACTGCACGTCTGTTTACTTCCTGTCAGCTTTACAGTAACGTTATTACCTTTGCGTCCACCACAGTGCAGTTTCATCCCCAAGTCATTACTTCGTTTCACATAGTTTGCTTAAAATAATATCACAATATTTCAGGGGATTTTTGTGATAACAATGTTCTTGACAATGTGACAAATAAGTAAAAAAAAATAAATTTTAATTTAAGAACATAGAATTGTAACAAAATAAGTGATATAGTTTTACAGTTTGCCTTTAGATACCCAGTAAAAACTAAACAAGAACTTTGTCAACATCTGTATTATCTAACAAGATAAAATGTTCAGTCTGTTCATCCAACTCCAGTCATTTTTATTGCAGCACAATATATGGTAATGCCACATTACGTTCCCTAACCAATGTTGTTGCCATGATAGTGACTTGTTTGCTGATGGCACCCACCTGTCACTTAAAGCAGCCACACCTTTAATTATGCACAACTTAAAGTCTTAATAACATTCAAACAGGTGAGTTATGAAGTTATTTCTGCTGTAAGTTAGGCATTGTAATAGTGGCCATTCAAGGGCCTACAGGACCTACTTTGGTTCTTCTGCGTTAGCTGTATTTTTCAACCCTGGAGGTTGCTGCTTGGTATTTACCTAAATGTCTTTCTGTTCCTTTAATAATCCAAATAAACATGGATAAAATTCCTCCTTTAATAAAACAACAATTAGCCCTAATTGTACAGTGCGGCAGCTGTTTTTGGCATCAGAAGAGGAAATGGCTTAAATGTGTGTTTTCTGCCAGCTCTAATTCTATAGAGAACAGTATATGACCCTTCATTATGGGCGGCAAACCCCCAGTAGTCTCCACTCACAGAGGTGAATAGGCTAATCCATATTTATTTTAAATGGGTGCCATCTGTTGGAGTAGGCTGGATGTCAGATGGACTACACACTCATAATGTGTGTGTGTGTTCATGTGATTGCAGATCTCAGCTGGAGAGAGTAGTGAGGCGTTGATGACTCTACCACGCGGGCGTGTATGTGTGTGTGTGTTTGCACTCCTGCTCTCAGCTGGGTGGTGGATTGGGACAGTGATGGATACGTGTGCGTGTGTGTGCAATTTGTTGCCGGATTGAGTAACACTGCGGGGATGTGAGGTGGCAGCGCTGTGATGGACTGTTCGTGTGCCTGTGTGTGTCTAAGCACTAGGATACCTTATCTAAGCCAGGGTTTGGTGTTGTGCGAGACGTGTGAAAGAGGGATTGCTTGTTTATATGACCTTGTTCGTTATCTCACTGAGTTTTGTAATTCCTCCGCTGATTTGTCGAAAAAAAAAAGTGTGCTGTAGAGCGTGCAGTGTCTGTGTCTCTGTTTCTGGGTTTTCTGAAGGAACTGTGGCAACATCACCGGACTACTGGGCTCCTTAGTGTATGTTTTGTGTATGTCTCAGTGTGGATGCTGAGGTGCTTTCCTCTGGGCTCCCTGCGATTCACTTGTCAGCTCTAATTTGTTGAGGTCTCCTTAACCGTGACCGGCACAGACTCATAAAACCCCTCAAATTCACAAAAGGATTGTGCGGCATCTGCAGCCGCTAAACCTGCACAAAAAAGACTAAAACAAAACTGTGTAATTCTCAAAGCACCTGCAAAGTGTGAACTGCCCGCCTAACTGCACTGCCAAGTAAATAGCATCTCAGAGCCTTGGTGCTTTTTCACATGTTTATATTCGGTAATATGCAAAGCTCTTTTCTGTGCAAATGAGCCCCAATTCAAAAACAATTCACACAAAAACAGCGCTAATTGCCAAACACAGTTACAGTGAAATTATTAGCGTCTTCAGAGAGTTGGTGGTAACTGAAGCGCAGAATGGGATATTACATTCCAATTATGGTTTTCCTCTGTCACATTTAAATTCCTTGCCTGAAATTTTGAGGATTGCCTCTGCACCTCATTGTAGGCGTGTCACAGTGCCAGAAATGTTGTAGTCCATATCACAAGGGAAATTCCACGATTCTCAATACCTAATTGGATACCATGGTGAAAAACAAATGAACACACAAGAAACCCTAAATCCCATCTACTTAAATGTACACTCTATAAAAACATTCAGACATGACATTTAAGTTTTATTGTTAATCTCTGATGATCAGACAGGAAAGCAAACTACTAGTCTGTGAGTTTGTGAAATTTTGTTGGGGAGGAAATATATATAAATATATAGCCTACCACTATCCATTCATTTTCTAACCGCTTATCCTCTTGAGGGTCGCGGGGGGGCTGGAGCCTATCCCGGCTGACATTGGGCGAGAGGCAGGGTACACCCTGGACAGGTCACCAGACTATCACAGGGCTGACACATAGAGACAGACAACCATTCACACTCACATTCACACCTACGGACAATTTAGAGTCACCAATTAACCTGCATGTCTTCGGACTGTGGGAGGAAGCCGGAGTACCCGTAGAAAACCCACGCTGACAGGGGGAGAACATGCAAACTCCGCACAGAAGGGCTCCCGCACCCGAGATTGAACCAGGAACCCTCTTGCCTCTTGTGACAATGCTAACTATCGACAGTGCTAACTACCACATCACTTTGCTGCCCTATATAGCCTACAGTATATTAATATATTTTTCCTCTGCTGTTGTTATTCAGCACTTGTACATGTAAGATGTGACAGCTGGTCTTTCTGGTAGTTGTCCCACCCCTCCTCCACTGTGATGGAGCAGGGTAACTTAAATAGGGACCTAGCAACTCTTTTCCACTAATTTTGCGCATGCTTTTTAAAACATTTTTAATACATGTGTAATAAACCATAGACCCAGAGCCCAAGTCGGCAATATTGGGTGTGGCCCAAAGAGATCTGGGTCTCTCCCAAGCCTAGACCTGGGCTTTTGCCTTTCCATCATTGCTAGCCAGACTCAATGATGCCATGGCTCACTTTAAGTTGGAAAGGCTTAGACATACCACTCGAGAATCAGTCAATGAATTCCACTAAGTATGGCAGCCATTCCTAGAATATTATAATAATGTCTATACTTCAAGAAATAATAATATTATGCCCATGTGTGCCTATTATAATATCGAAATGTGATATTGCCCCCTTGTTTTTGTTTTCTTTTTTTACTTGGTAGGGTCCATTCTGTTGCCGTTATTCCACTTGCAGTACCCCATAATTATCATCAGTCTATTTTGACTGTATATTTTGTATATTCATGTATATTCAAGTGTATTTATCAGTGTTCATTTGTTGTTTGCCTGTGCAGGCCAGTCTTGAGGAGGGGCAGGGTGGGTTTGGATGCTGTGGGTTCACAATGTGACACTCCCATTGCAAAGCATTATCAAAATACTCTTAGAAAAAATCAATGCTTTTCTCTGTGATGAGTTGAGGCGGGGCAGTTGCTACAGCTGCACTTGTTGCCATCTGCCCGTTGTTGTTGTTGTTCTTTCATACTGGTGGGCGTTGTTCTTCTTCCTTTGGCATTTAACAGCAGACTAGGACACTTAAAGGCGTATACGCTGCTCCATCAGGTCTGGAAGAACAGCATCCCCAGTGCGTATGGTACTGATGAAAAATAAGTGCTGTCACGTTTTCAGAATTTCGGCATTCTTGTGACATCCCTACCTTGTCAGTCAGAACCTGTCACCGGCAGTCTGAACATTTCCGTTGTCTTTTTCTCTGTCATTGTTCTGTTTGCTGTGTTCTTGGCACATAGGTAACATTTATACTTGGCCACATGGATAATTGCATCAGACGCAACAAAAGGGCAATTTGCACTCAGCTGCAAAACTTTGTCTTTGTTTTGTGTCGTGTTTGTGCTGTAATAAAATCAGCACAATATCTTTTGTGAATTGGACCTTGAGACAGAGCAGATAGCTGCTGCAAGTGATGTGCAAATCATTGTACTGAGCAATCCATTCATCCTTGTGTGCATGACAGATAGACAGGGTGTGTATGGGTCCTTAAAAAGTTCTAAAATGTGTTAAATACAATTTTATAAGTCGTAGGCCTCAAAATTTGTGAGGTCTTATCACAAACATTTTATGTAATTTCATTTATCTATCTTTTAATATATTTTGGCGAGCCCCTGTTTGTCACAGCCTGGCTCAAACACTGTGACAAAAAGGAAAAAGCATATTTATTAAAAAAAACTGCATAAATTAACCAAACAAAACACCAAAGAAACCAAATGTTGTCACAAGCCTGGCCAGGGTGAGACAAACTCCCCCCTGAGAGTGAAACCTGTCAAAGGAAGGAGGTGTTTATGGTAGAGGACACACTGGGCCCAGGTGTGGCTCGTTCAACTGGTGACTCTCCTTTCAGCTTCACAACCAGAACAGCACACAGCAACAGAGCAACCTAGTGCATGAGAGGAGGGGCGAAACATTGTCAGAATGAGTCAAGCTCTTCTGTGTGAAGTCCACATTTGTTATGTTAGAAATCTTTAAACCTGCAACTGAAACTAATGCTGTCTTTTTACTTTATACCTGCACTTACCTGGTGGCAAAATGCAGGTTAACCTAACTCACTCTGATAACCATATTCCTACATTAAACCTACCTCTGCACAGGACCTCATTTATACTTAGCTGCACTGTTGAATAAGGAAAATATGGTTTGTCCAAAAAGCTGTCTTATTTTTATCTTGAAAAAGGTCTTAAAAAGCATTAGATTTAAGTACCTGATACCTGTAGACACCCTGTGAGAAGAAGTGCCAATCTAAAATAGGCCAGGCTGCTTCGCCTTTTCCTCAGAAAAGAAATCCTCTCTTTGAAATAATGCCCATGGGAAAAGTTAGGTTGCTCCGCGTACAAAGGGTTTGTTTATCTCACTATTGTATTCTCTGTGTTACAATTTGTTCTTAAAGAAACCACAATTTGTTCCCATCTAATGATGCACTTTGATAATGGCAGTCCTAGGTGCCGAGGTTAAGAAGATTAAACGCTGCGTTTCCTGTTTTTCTCAGGGAGGTGACGGTGCCCTCCGTTATCATCCTCAACACATCCAACGAGCAGTACTTCCTGCCCAGTGAGCCGATCGAGACCATGGAGCAGCTGGTCCAATTCATCAACAGTGTTTTGAACGGTTCTGCACAGGTCCAAATCCTTTCCTCTTCCTCACCCCTCGTCTCCCTCTCCTGCTTCCTGTTTAAGCATTCAGCTCAGTGGAGCCCTTTCCCCCTCCCCTCGCCTTGTGTTGCATTATTGTAATCACACCAGTAGTCTTCATTAATCAACCACGTTGCTTTGCATTTTAAGTCCTCCCCGGAAATTTTTTTTCACCAGATGAGGTATTTTTGCAATCTTCTTGTGCATGTTTAGATTTGGTATTGCTGTCCTCCCTGAATGGATTATCTACAATAATTCTTCTCTGAGTCAAACACTGAGATTACTACATGACTCTGTGTTGTAGTGTACACTCTAATCTGGAAAAAGAAATGTCATCACTTTCCCTGCTAGTCACCAGATGTATGAAACCATAAGCCAAACAGCCAGAGGTCCTGTCCTTTTTTTTCCAAGAAAGGTCTGGACTATTTTTTACTTGGCAAAACAAACCACCTCCCACCAAATAAACAGAAACAGAAACCTCCATGTTTCTGCTGTCCAGTTGCTGCCAAAGCTTGGACAGCTTCAGCGTCTTCACGTCATGCTGGTAACATCTCCCATGAGGCTGGTTTCTGCTCCATGCGGACATACACAAAATAAAGTGTGTTAAATGCACTGAAGTAACAGTAGTTACTGTTATTATTTCAACGGTCTTCTCTTGGTCTTTTTTCTTTTTAGAGCGGGTATGTGGAGAGCTGAGTTTTTCCTCCAGAATAACTAAAATTCTTGAATTTTTGAGTGTTTTTCATAAGAAGCATGCACATTGAGGTACACAGACGGCGTGTGTAGCCTTGCATGAAGCATGAATCAGCCAAAGGAGGACAGCGTTGGCAGGCTGTGGAACTCACAAGCATATTTTTAGGGAATTGCTAAATTTTTTAAGTATCTCCCCACTCACTACGTAGGCTTCAACACCATGCTATAACAGTGTTTGTAAAAACTTCTCAAACTACTTATGCAGTCCTCGCACAGCATAAACATAAGTCTGTGCAACAGCTGCTTCCACAGAATTCCCCCCATGCCCACCCTCAGCTCATTCACAGAAGTCCCGCTCAGTCAGAGCTCACTAATTGGCCATCCTGATGAATTAGCGTCGGGACAGATCACTCATTGGCTGGCCAGGTGCTGTTGCCAACAAATGAGCTCAGACTGAGTAGAACTGCTGGACAGAGAACAAACCAGAGTCGGGCACATTTGATCGTTTGTGCACAGAAGCGGGTAATTAAACAATATTTTAAATGTCATGTGACTGGATACATTAGACTTATATAACTGTGTGTGCATACTGCATGAGTAGTTTGAGAAGTTTTTTTACTGACATATTCATAAGTGTTTCGTTATTTAGGGATTGTCCCCAAGTAATTGCATCAAATTATATAATTGTAAACAATTAGGATGAACTAGATGCAGAAGCTCATCTGTCTCTGTTAAATGATCTGTCTTCCTGCAGGCGTACGGAGGTGACGGCTTCATTCAGAGGATCAAACGTGTAGCCTTTGATGCAAGATCCACCATTATGGTAAGTTTACTGCCTCTACGTGTCGACAATCGGAAAACAGTTAGTCCAAAGAAAAGTCTACTTGAGATTCATGACGTGTTCTCAAACAGCAGATTTGTTTGCACCGGTGTTTTATAATGATGAATCTCTTTGTCTTCATAAGCTGACAACGCGAGCCACCTGATCCTAATTAGCATAGGTAAATGCCCCGCTAGTCCACATAAAAGGGCGCGAGACCGCAGGGCTGAAACCAAGACTGTAATGCCAAAAGTTATTTCTTTTACTTCTACTTTATATTACTACTACTGGAGTCTGCTGCTAAATTCAGCATCATGTTTCACTCAGAATAGTTTTTAATAAATCACAAGTTAAAAAACGTGTAAACTGCGTCGTTAACGCAGACGAGCGGAGGATTAGCTGGGAAACATCACATTTATTCACTTTACATGGAGCTACAGTTAATACTGAATTATGTCTTAGTATCTCTTAATAAGTCATCAGAAATCCTATTTAGAGGGAGCAGATGTTTACCTTAAGCTAGCTCGGGCCATGTTAAAGTCAGCTATATTTAAATGGAGCAAGGCAAGATAACTGCTAATGTGCTCGGTTGAAAAGGAAAGAAAAACCCAATGCTTTGAGATGGCAGAGGTTATTCACATAATCCCGTTTGAGCTAAAACAGGTGGTGTGTTCCACTTTTTATTTCCCCATTACTCTTGGACAGAAGAATAGAGTACTGTAAACAAACTGTTACCATTAGAAATCGCCCGTTTCGGTTCAATGCCAGAAGTCGTGCACATAATTTGCGCAAGGGATCATGGAGGCTAGGAATAAGGTGGATAGGTAGTGTGTTCCATAGCCTTGGGAGGTAATTAACAAAGGCTGCATCCATGATCTTCTTCAAGCTGTTGCTGGGATCCTCCAATAAACCAGCAGCAGATGATCGCAGTGTTCTTGGAGGCAAACAGTTAACAAGGGAGTTAATAATGTAGCTTGGTCCCAGCCCTTCTAGGGCTTTGTATACAAGGAGGAGGACCTTAAAATCAATTTTAAATGTAACAGGAAGCCAGTGCAGAGCAGCTCAGACTGGCCTGATGTGCCCTCTCCTCTTTGTTCTGGTTAATTGCTGAGCTGCAGAGTTTTGAATAAGCTGAAGTCTCTCAGTAGTGTTTTTTGGGAGGCCAGTAAAAAGTGCATTATAGTAGTGTAGTGGAGTCGGCTTGGAATAAAGGCATCAATCAATTTCTCAGCATCTTTTTCATGTAAAAATCGAACCTTAGCGATGTTTCTGAGGTGGAAAAATGATGTTTTTCACCTTGTTAATGTGGGACATGAAGCTTAGATCTGACTCAAGGATAACGCCAAGACTTGTAACCTCGGATATAATCCAGGGAGTTAAATTCCCCAGGTTTAACTCCCCATAATCATTTATTCATTGTCTATATAAAAATATTGATTAGTACACCTTTAAGGTCTGTTTTATATCAGGCTACCATTCTGAGTTATCTGCCACCCAGCTTATTTACCTCTGCTCCAGCCTTGGTCTTTCTTTACCTCTACAGTCAAACCATTCATTATTACAGTATGACACTGCTAACCACCTTGTACCTGCTGATTCGCTTCACACATTGCCTCACCTTGACTGCCAATTCAGAGTAAATACTGTATACTGCATATGCAGCCTGTGCCAAGTTCAGTAGCACTGTAAAACAAATGCCCGGGTGCCCTGCTCTCTCCCTGTGGGAGAAAAACAACATTCAGAGGACAAGACGGGGGAGTGCGACTGAGAATATGCAATGCAGGCAGTAAACACAGTATGGGGAAAGAGAAGCAGGCAACAGAGCAGGAGGAGGAGGAGGAGTGATGAGGGAGTAGACAGGGTCAGGAGGCTGAACTTGCTTCTCCTCCCACTTTTACTCTAAGTAGTCGGTTCTTTTAGGGGAACTGGTGTTTATTTTACTATGGGTGTGATAGGAATGCAAATACAGCTGTGCTGTAATGCTCCACTTGTACTGTAACCACGTTTAACAGTGTCTTTACAGGGATGTAGAGAACTCCTAAAGGAAAATTATAGATTTCATTCAGGAAACAGTGAAATTGAAGGTATGGAAGTTAACCTTGAGGAATGAAGGAAGGTTTCTTTGGAACGTTTTTATTGAAGGTTTAACTTCACAGCCGTCAGGTCTGGTTTGACGATGTAAATCAGTGGAAGAATAAGACCTGTCAGAAAAAGATCATAACACAAAACACTTCTGTCTTTGGGCTGTGCAGGAGCAAAGTGTGCGGGGTTTTATTTGTTTCTCATTAGCAACTACACCAAAGGAAGAATCCACATGTGAAGAGCTTGTCTTACACGAGCAAGAGAAAGGAAATGATATTCTCTTTCCTAAATTCAGCGAGCTGCATGCATCACCATGGCTAGTGTTGCTCACAGTGACTCAAGATGATACAAAGCGGATAGGCAGCAGCCATCACCTTGCCCCCGGAGAGCCTATCTAAATGCACACCTGACAGCAACATGAGGTATTAGGCCCAATGACTCATAGCCAGCTGTGTTAGCATAGCATACCCATCTCTACCTCATCCTGCATCACACAGCACCGGCAATTACCATCCCTCTTCCTGTGGCAATGACTGCAGGGAACATGAATATTTCTCTTCTTCTCAGCTCAGTGGTTGACAGAAGTTGTGACCGAGCACTCCCTTCTAGGTACATTGTCGCTGATGTGTCCTGCTATATTAAGGCCAAATGACTCATTTGTAACTGAGATCATTTAAAGAGGAAGTTGTCCTTCAGTGACTCGAGCATTGTTTTGCCCGCAGGGGTCGTGTTTTGTACCTTGTCACAAAATGTTCAATTTTATTTGCAGGTTAATGACATAGATGTGAATTATGTTCTTTTAAGGAATTCTTCACCCCCCAAAAAAACTGTTTATACATCAGTTTCTCACCCTGTATTGTTCTGAATTTGTGTAGAAAACATTGTCTTTAATGCCTCAAGTGAGCGAAAAATCCAAAAACTGAGAAAATTCTTGATAAATTGAAGTCATAGGGGTCTGCATTTAAAAAATGACCATATATTATGCTGAATTCATAAAGAAAACATTTTCCTCGCATGCCTTTACAGTGAACGAAGAATCCAAAAAAGGGCAAACATTTTACATGAATTGACGTAATTGGGACGACATTTAACAACAGAGAAACTCTATCAAAATACCTATCATCAATCACTCTCACAACTCCTGTGGTATAATCCAAGTCTCATTTATCCAGTCGTATGCTCAGTACTCCCCAAAGACATGCATTTTTGCTAAACTGTAACAATATAAAACACTTCCGTGTATGAGTAGTGCGCGCTGATTGTGCTTCAGCCCCTGCGTGTGAAATTATCAATATACAAAGCCAGACTCCAGTGAGAAAATTAGTAATTTTACCTCGCTAAACATGGTAGGTGCTGGTCTACTGCTGCCTAAATGAGACTGTATTATTCTGCATGGGTTGTGTGAGAGTTTGTAAATAGATGTTATAATATGGGTTTGCTGTTGTTTAACGCCGAACCGTTTGACTTCAGTTTATCAAGAATTTTTGTCTGTTTTTGGATTCTTCGGTCACTGTAGGGGCGTGCGAGAAAAGCAAAGTTTTCTTCCTGAATCCAAGGTAACGTAGGATGAGTAATTCACATACAAACGTTCATTTGGGAGGTAAATTATTCCTTTAATTTCCATTTACCAAAAAATTGCACTTTAATGTTGTGTTCACACCGGGTGTAACAAAAACAATTCACACAAGTGAATTTCATGTAAAGTCAATGTAAAGACGTATTAAGACGTGGATTCCTGCCGGGCATAGGGCGTTATATCAGAACTTTGGCAACCAATTCACGATAGCCAATCAGCATTGAGATCCCCCAGGGACGTATGCCGCTGAAGACGCACTGGCGGAAGTTCATTCATTCATTCAGTGATTTCATGTGTGCATGATGTGAGTTATTCACACGTGTGAAGCAAGTCAACACAAAATATTCTAGCATTCAAACTTGCATGAAAAAGGTGATGCAGAAATATGCATTGCGTTTGGTGTGAACACAACAGAAGGGGCCTCTAAGAGTCCATCACCAAATTATATTGAATCTGCAGTAGTGAATAAAGACATCCAATAAAAGGAAGTCTAGAAAAGTTACATTTACTGAAGCTCTGTAAGAAAAACATGTTGTAATTCACTCTCAAAACACATTACAGTATGTGTGTGCATGCAACCTCTGCACACATGTAGCCTCAGTTTGTGTTTGAGTTTGTGTGTGGGTGTGTAGTAATGGGAGGTGAGCCTATTATAGGAGAGGAAGGCAGAAAAATAACACAAAATATCCTCAGACAGACTTATAAAGGTGGACCTTTGCTTGTGTTTGAAGTGTGAGATTTCTTTATTTATTTCAGTTCAAACTGAACAATCTGAAAGTACAAGCATCCCAAAAGGATTATAGATAAAAGGGTAAATCTCTCCAATATGGACATCATCGGTGTAAAACAAAACAAAAGCAAACAAGACAACATATTACAAGATACAAACAGTGTAACATTACATAGACATCCTAAAATTACATGACAGGAATTTAATTAATACTAAAATATTAAAGCCTGCCTGGGTTTCTGCAAATGATTTGTGACCTGCCTTCTAAACACATCCGTGAGGCTTAATGGCCTAATGCAAATGAATGAATAAATGAATGAATAAAAACGCAGTATCTCTGCTGCAACATTTTCCAAAAATATTTTTCAATCTCTGAATAGGAATTTGAATTCACTCTACCTAATAGCTAAACGGAGGCTTTTTACTTTTGTAAACACTGGCCGCTGAGAGAGATGTAACACTTTTATTAAACAGCCAGACAATCATTCCACTTTGTGCTGCACTATGTTCACAAAGCACTGAGAGAAATGAAAGAAAATGATACACTGTTAGTGTTTGCTGTTTCATGTGTGAATTTAATGAATAAGGTCAGGGCTGGATTAACCCATTTGGAGGCGAAAGTGATCTCTTTGCCCCTGTTGAACCCTGGTTCTACCAAATTTCTTTACAACTGTGCACGCATCTTCTCTGCCTTAATGTTCCCATCATGAACAGAGCACATGGCAGACTACATAAGGCAGCTTTTTTTATTTTACACACAGAGCCAGTTCTACTTTGCTGCAATACAACACCCTGCGCCAGTTTGCGGTTTCTGTGTTTGCCGATTTCTTTTTGAGGGTGGGGATGTTTTGTGGCATAATTGTCTGATGCAGAAGCTCCCTAGCCGGTTGCTACTAGCAATTAACGAAGTGTTTTTCACAGTGGTTCAAGAAATATTTAGATTTACACCAGGTTCACAGTGGAGGCACCGCCCGCTTGCTTTTGGCGCCCATTGTAAGTTGTTGGGCTGTTCACACAGGAAGCGCAGCAGCCCTGAGCTCCGCAATATGCAGCAATAGCTTTGGCGTCTGGTCTTCTGCAAGCAAATCTGGCTAGAAAACACACTGATAATCTATTATGAACAATGTCAAAGATGTAATACATATAATATAATGATCTTATTATGATCAAGGATAAAACATGAAGCTTTGAACACTGATTTAGAGGTCTGTAATTCAACAAGGCTTGTGGTAATTAAAATTGATAGAAACTTATTAAGGAATCTGTACAATCAATAAATCTCAGCTAAGTGACGAAGTATTAAAACTAGATTTTGACAAATGGAGACTCTAAGATTTCAACATTATAGAGCAGCTTAATACCAGTCAAAGATGCAGTAATGCAGAATTGTCAGTACATTGAGACATCACTGTTGGGTAAGATCATAGATGCAACCAAGGTACAACTTCAGCCACATTAAAGGCGACATAGAGATACTTCTGTGTACAGACAGACAGACAGATCTGGGCATGCTCCTGATGAGTCGATGTATGGTGTCCTAGGGGATCTCCTCCCAGACCTAGATCAGGACATCAGTGAACTCCTTGATAGTCTGTGGCAGGTACTTGGCGGCATCGGACGCACCGATACATAACATCCCATAGGTGCTCAATTAGATTTAGGTCAGTGGAAGGAGAGGGACGGTCAATGGCATCAGTGCCTTCGTCATCCAGGAACTGCCTACACACTCTGGCCACATGAGGCCAGGGCATTGTCCTGCAACAGGAGGAACCCAGGGCCCACTGCACCAGTGTAAGGTCTGACTGTTGCTCTGAGGATTTTATCCTAGTACCTAACAGCAGTCAGGGTATCGTTGGTTATGACATGGAGGTCTGTGTGATCCTCCAAGGATATGCCTCCCCAGACCATCACAGACCCACACCAAACCAGTCATGCTGGATGATGTTAGAAGGCAGCATAATGTTCTCTGGACTGTCACATGTGCTCAGTATGAACCTGCTCTCATCTGTGAAGAAAATGGGGCACCAGTGGCGGACCTGCCAGTTCTGGTGTTCTCTGGTGAATGCAATTGAGCTGCACGGTGCTGGGCTGTGAGCAGGTTCCACTAGAGGATGTCAGGCCTCACCCTCATGGAGTCTGTTTCTGACAGTGTGGTCAGAAACATGCACACCAGTAGCCTGCTGGAGGTCATTTTGTAGGGCCCTGGCAGAGCTCCTGATGCAAAGATTTTGGTTTGGAAGTCCTTTAGGTGTTTTTTTTTTATGGTAGAAAAGTGCCAACATACTCTGTTACTTACAGTCACTCCCTGGCTGCAGTAAGGCTGTAGAGACCCTAAGATGTGGAAGGGCCGGAAACACTAACCAATCAGAGCTGACTGGGCTTAATCTGGAGGGTACTTAAAGAAAAAGGCGCTAAAACGGTGCGTTTCAGACAGAGGGTAAATACAGGTACTTCAGCACAGACAGCATGAGGAAAAGAAGATGTTTTGTGAACATTAAACATGTTAACATGTTCGAGTCGAGACACAAAATACAAGTATGAACATGAAAATGAACATCATGGGTCCCCTTTCAATTACTCTTTGCTGGAATCGCCTTCTGTCCCTTATCACTTATTTACTTGCTAATTACTAAGCAAAATTGCAATTAATCACATTTTCACAAAGTAATTATCACACAGTGAATCTGGCTCTTAAGCCTGGGTCCTACTGGCCATTTACCCACTTTGCGCAGTTCGTTATCTAGACTTAAGTAAGAGAGAAAATAAGAAGGTTCAAGAAGAGAATCTGAGTGATGTTGTGTTTGTAGATGGAAATGCCTTTTAACTGTATGTGTATATTTACATCAAGAGCGTAGAGGCTTTGAAAAATAAGTGTGTTCTTTCAGGATTTCAGAGTAAACAAGCCATAATTTCTCCTGCAGGATACTTAATTGAGAAAGAACATCCATGTGTTGTTCCCTCTTCTGTCCTTTTTTTGCTGTCCTCATTTACTCCATTATATTTATATTTCCCTCAACCCATTCATGTTTTTTTACTTTTGTCTCAATATTCTTTCTCTCGCTTTCTCCCTTTTGTCTCCCTTTCATCTTTTGTTGTCTCCTTTCCTCCATCAGTCAGTGTTTCGCAGCTCTCCTCTGCTGGGCTGCTTCCTCTTCGGCCTACCGCTGGGTGTAATTAGCCTGATGTGCTATGGCATCTGCACAGCTGAGTCGGATGACGGTTCGGATGACATAGACGCGCTCAAGAGGGAGGGCCTGACTGACGAAGAGGAGGAGGAGGAGGAGGAGGAGAGGCAACGCGCCGCTGAGCTGGAGGGCCCCGAAGAGGGCGAGAACGAGGAAGACGACGCCGGAGAGAAGGATCCCGAGGAGAAGAAAACCGATTAACACAGGGGCACCCGCAGGATAGAGGATGATAGGCCTAGTCAAATGCAGTGACATGAAACTCAAAGACATATCAATGTATTCTGCTTCTTTGTCTTTCATATCACTTCTCCCTCAAAGCCCCTCTAGCACAGACTGTTGTTCCATCTTTAAGTTCTGTGTTTAAGGTCAGCTGCTCAGTGAAGCCATCGTTTCCAACTAACAGCCTTTTTAATGATGGAGCGTGAACACATAATGATCACGAGGAGAGGAGATGGCTGTGAACCAAACGAACCACTTATTTATGATTCGACCAACTAGTGGTTTATTCCATGTGATGTTGCCCTTTCTCTAGTTGCTTTGTAGCCACTAAAATGCTTCGATTATACCTTCTTCTTTTTTCT
Source organism: Cephalopholis sonnerati (assembly GCA_019142605.1). Lineage (NCBI taxonomy): Eukaryota > Metazoa > Chordata > Actinopteri > Perciformes > Serranidae > Cephalopholis > Cephalopholis sonnerati. The sequence goes on along the minus strand of JAGQAX010000021.1, from coordinate 14,964,025 downwards.
GTCATATCCTGATCTCTTCTGTTTTTCTGTTTGATTCCGCTATGATATCCTAGAGTAGTAGAAACAGATCAATCTTGCCTTCAAACCGAATACATGAACACACAGGCATTTTATTCGCCTCGACCCCCAACCCAAAGTGTAGGCTTGTCATGATCGTGACTGACGTGCAGACAGCAAAGGAAGTGCCCAAGAAGGAAAATCTGCCATAACTGAATTGTGCTTTTTCTATTGTATGTAATTGCCTGAAAATATTTCTTCTTCTAGAGGTGCAAAGTGCCGAGACTGTCGTGCATTTCTACTCATTTTATGCCAGCCACCTGCTGATAAAAAAGCTGGAGTCATAATTGGTGTCTGATACTAGAATATGGCAAATGCACTTTTTTTTTCATTTCAACCCAACATGGCCAACCTGCATAAAATTCCTAGTACAGATCAGTTGTACCTGTACAGCAGACACCCATAACATGCATCAGTAGCTCCTGCAGCTTTTAACAACTCATATTCCTCAGATAGACTGGCTGTGTCTGTTTCCATATTTCAATCTGCCCTCCATCGCTGGTTGCTATATTGAATCCAGCAGGCAGGTTGAAGTTTAAATCCCGATGCACTGAGATGTACACTGAGCGTACAAAGCATTAAGCCAGTCTTCCTGCTGCTTAGTTTCACTGCTATTTCTCTGCCATAACCCGCTACTGTTAGTTTTCTAAAAGAGGAGAAATTCATCTCTATCCTATTTTCATACCCTCACGACTAAAGTGTATATAATAGCTGAAGTCAAGTAGAGGCTATGGCTTCCTCTTGCATTCAAGTGGCCAGCCTATTTCATGAAAAGAGCAGGTGTTCCTAAAGTCTGTTACACCCAGTGTAATACCGTTTTTATGAGAATTGCACACTAGAGTGCACCTTGTTGGATTGGGGCATATTAAAGCACCTGAAAAACACGTTTCATTATCTTCAAAATTGAATATTTGTGACTGAAGAAGGAAAAAATAAAGGAAAACCCGTTAACACTCCAAAACTCAGGGTGTAATTTTGAGATTTGATTTACAGTGGTGTTTCTGTGGCAACAAAAGCACATTTTTCAACAACTGTTGTTAGATTCTTAGCCATGATTGGAGCATGGAGATACCTTAAATACCTTATTTTCAACTAAAGCCCTGTCCGCTTCAAATCCAGTGGGAAGAGCCAGTCTGTTCTCATTCACACAGCCTCGAATACAGCAGCTTGGCCAGTGGCCCACAGATTCTGAAAGCACCCTTTGGCATCTGTAAGAGACTAACAGGGCTTTCAGCTAACTCCAGTATAAACCAGTCCGTCACAGTGACATAGTATAAAGAGTAAAGTCTTTGGTGTGAAGGTGGGGGGATGGACGGGTCAAACAAAGACAGGACTTTTATCCAGGAGACCAGTGTTTGTGTCTTGTGTGAAACCAAAAGTCAACAAGTTTTTTTGTACGACGTAACATAGTTGTTGACATGCATCATGTGACATACATATTAGCCCTTTTTACACAGAGACTGGGCTACCGGGCCACCACAGAGTCCCCTCCTCGTGCTGTCCTTGCACCTTCACACAAAACCAAACGACAGCAGCATCATGCTATTCTTGTGTGTGATTTTAGACAGCATTGCGGAATCAAAACAAATGTGAGGGGCGTGACGTAACACGACGGCATTGGCCTTTAGTGTGACATATAACATACGCATTGGCAGCACTTAATAAACAATAACGATGGCATAACATGACAACAATCATTTACCATCTCTGTTATATGCCGGCTTACTTTCTTTCATTGTTTTTCCATTTCGCGTAAATTTTCGGCTGCTGTTCTTCTTTTAGTGAGCCGCTAGCTGCTACCAGCTACTTTTTAATTTTCCCATTGGGCATTACACATTGTCACACTCGTGTCACTTATGATCCTGTCCTGGTGGCTGTCCCCTGCTTGTACAGATATTGGTTGGTGCTGTTACGACCTCCATTTCAGGCTCTGAGATGAGACAACTCTGTCCCCCCATTCCACAATTTTCCCTTTTATACAGAACAGCGAGACGGCATAACAGAGGCAATTTTCCCACCTTGAACAGGCAGTGTAAAAGAGGCTACAAACTTACTTAAAGTTATGCAAGCCAAACCATGATCTTTTTTCTAAACCTAACCAAGTAGTTTTGTCGCCTAAACTTAGATTTCCTGTAAATGTGGAAGTTTATTTTGAAAAGACACAATGCATGTAACAATTAGAAAGTTATACGTTATCCCTGAGTGTCCAAAACTGACGCTAGAGGGGCACCGGAAAGAGTCATAGATGGAAGCATTGGACCACTGACCAGGCTGCCATATTTGACAGGTTGGGAGTGAGAACTTGTTGAAAGAGCACAGACAAAAGTACAAATACTGTATAAAAATCTTGATAATCAGGAAGGCAGGTAACAGTGTAGCTCATGGTGGACCTGCATCGCTCAGAAGTTTTACATTTTTGGACCTCATATTCACTTTCTTGCTGAGAGTTTGATGAGAAAGTTGATACCACCAAAAGCTGATTAGCTTAGCTTAGCTTAGCACAAAGACTCGGGGAGACAGCGGGAGAACGCTAGCCTGGTTCTGTCAAAAGATAATAACATCCACCAGCACCGCGTCTGAAATCGCATGCTAAGCACTACATACTCAATATGTATATATAATATGTTTATCATTCACCATGCTTCTGTGTAAAGAAACAGTCATATGTATCTTGTCACTGAGCTGTAATTACCACGTCACTTCATAAGAGCCTCCTTGCCAGCTGAAGATGCATAACCATGAAAACCCCTGCCCCTGTTAAGTGAAATCAAGCATTATAGAGCTGTCTCCCTCTGCTTCTAATCTTTATGCTAAGCTAAGGTAATTGTCTGCTGACTTTCATATTTACCATGCAGACATGAGAGTGGTAGCTTCTCATCTAACTCGACAAAAGCGAGTAAGCGTACTTCCTAAAACTATTTCTTTGCAGTGGTGCACTGATAATTTGTTTTACATTATTCATCTGAAACCAGAGAGGCAAAGAAAGCTTCTAAAACAGACTTTCTCTCGAGGGAACCTCAATACCTGGTGATGAATGAGCATTAAGTTCATCCTTGACCTTTGGAAGAGTCGTTTGACAAAGTAATCATCACTCTCGACCACATCCAAACTTATGAGCCAACTTGTACCAACTGAGCAAACTACTAAGCTACGAGGTGGACTCTGAATTAATATATTTTCAGATAGTAATGAATGTTTGGAGCTGTTAATGCTATTATTGTGTAAAGGTAATCCTCAATCCCACTCTGTTTCCCCTTTTTAAAAGTGTAGCTGAGTAATAAGATCGCTTCAAGATTCATTATTTATTTCATCGTGCTTTTGTAGCTCAGTAAATCTTGTAACTTGATGGACTTAGGCACCTCAACCTAAGCACGCCTGTTGTTTTGAATATACAGAGGTCATCTGTATTATTACTGTGAAACTGCACTAAAGGAACCATGCCCTCGCCTTGCCTTCTGGTCTTTGTAGTTGCCTACCATTTTCTGCCAAACTTCCTCTTTGGGTTTGAATTGAGATTGTCACTCTTTATTACAAGTTTGAAAGGTTAAAATAAAGATTGTCCTCTTTTTTTCTTGTTGACTGGAATCTTTTCTTTCCATCTGATGTACATATAATCCGCCCGTCTTCCATTCAGCCATCTATCTTTCCATCTATCTCCAATTATCACACATATTTAAATGTGTTTTCTCGCCAGTATAATCCAAGGTAAAGGTGTCTACTCAGTTATAGCAGATGTAATCAAATTTTTGGAGATCCAGGTTTAACCGCGGCTGATTGCATTACTTGATGTGAAACTCATTTATTTCTTCTCTTTAGGGAATGACAGCGCTCAAAAGTCAAACTCGGAGACGTGACTTAACATAATGAAAAAGCATAATGTCACAGCGTACTTTCTGACCCTCACACAGTGTGAGAGAGAAAAAAATGTTGCATTTGGAAAGTTTGTTTTTCAGGTGTGATAAAGAAGAACGATCATTTTCCATTGGATGTCATTTTGGGGATAATTTACCGCAAAGGGGGAGATAATATATTACTACATCAGAATCAGTGTCATTGAGTGGTGCTGATGCAAAAAGTAATTCATCGCTCAATTACCTCGCCATATATTCTGAGAATGAGTTTCGTCGCGTGGCAAATGAAGGAGGCCTGCTGTCTCTTTTCTTTCGGAGAACCAACAATCGCGCGCACTAGACAAGGGCAATTACACTTCGCTGCTCATTCTGACGTCTGTCTGGCGTTGAAATGGCATATTAAGGTGAGATAGTAATCATCTCATTTCTGACTCACATGGGAGGCGTTTAATGGTGTGGGGTCGCGCGTAGGGTCAAGGTAAAGATGGTTATTTCAGTTAATGCTTCCAGCCTGTGTTTCAGGGCCTCGGTTTGTGTCACTCAACGAGATGAGAAATGGCTGATTAGCTTCGCTCACCATGGAAACCAACCCACACTTGTTCTTTGTGTCTTTGCAGATCCCTTTAGAAAAGCTGTTTTTTTCATTGTTTTTTTACATTACAGCTGATGGATGGATGAAGTCCATCTGATTGGCGCTGACCAAAGGTTATGGTTCTTACAGCAGGCGTACGTGCCAAACTATTCCTCAGCCGGAAGCGGTGACTTCCTGAAATAAACCCCCATTAAAGCACAACTTGCAGTGTTTATATGTGAAATACAGTGTGTTAATGTGTGAGCTTTGGACCCAGCTGACCAGTTATGACACAATTAAGACATTAATATTTGGATGAATACAGGTTGTAACATCAGGTGAGCAAAATTCAATGTCAGGACAGCGCCTAATGCCAACGTCAATTTGACGCAGAATACTGACCATAGATGATGCTGATATTTTGTTAGTTGTTGTTAAGTTGTCACGCCGACGTCATCTTGATGCAGAACATTTAGTTGGAAGGTATGGAGAAAGAAACGTCTGCAAAACGACAATGTTACCATCCACACAACGTGAAATTTAAACAAAATTTAACATTTGTCAAATATTGTTTTCATTATAATCAATATTTAGCGTCTGTCTGACACAAGAGTCCAAGGTCTTTCTCATGTCATATTGACATCTGGTGCCAGCTATGGAGGTGCTGGTATGCCAGTTGTTTTTTAGCCAGAGCCAGGTTCGCTGTTTCCCTCTGTTTCAAGTCTTTACATAAAGCTAAGCTGCGCTAACTGTCCTCGCTCAAGACAGCTTCAAGAGTGTTAATAATCCTCTCAGTTAGCTCTCAGCAAGGAAGCAAATTAGCGCAACCGATGTTATGTGTTTTGGGTACGTTTTGTGGGTACTGCAGCTGCCCTTAAAAGTATGTACTCATACATGTAGTACACACATAGTCGGGACAAACGACTTTCTTATAATATTATGCCCTATACTTTCACCCTCTTGCTTTCATATCCGTCAGCTTATAGAAAAAACAAACACCCTTCATCAAGTTCGTCAGAGACGGAGACATATCTTCTGCTGCGCAGAGGACTGTGGGTAAGAACAGCCAGAAAAGCATGCTGGCTTACTGCAGATGGAGTAGAACAGCCTGGTATTTTTGGCATACTAAATCTTTTTCCTGCGTAGTATGGAAGAATGGGCATTGGAACGCACCGTTTATTTTAAAGGGAATCAATTGTAGGTTTATCTAACAGCCTGAGGGGAAGAGAAACTCACCCTTGCCCCCTTCTCCACACGCCCCTGCATCCAAGTTCAAGTTCTGTCACAGTTACAGAGAAGCAGTCAGTGGCAGTGAAAATCTGAAGCCTGAGGCTCCCTCACACAATGCTCATTAAATATCTATAAAAGGAAAATCAAGCGATTAAAAACAAAATAAATCTCAATAAAATTAATTGTGCAAGTTGAAATATTGTTTAAATGTAAACAAAATTTAAATTATGTTATATAAATTTGTGTAAACCATATTGCAAATGCATTAACTAAATGTAAACAGGAATGTATGCAGGGCACTTGTTCTTTGTGAGCCTCTGCAGATCCTGTTATTTTTTTCTTTAAGCTGATAGATGGCTGCAGCTGCTTAAGTCCATCTGTTTGCTGCCACAAATACCTCAATGCCTAATTACACAAACAATGTCAGCAAATTTGCCCTTTTGAGGTATCGCCTCCACTCGGTAAATGCCTCTTTTGTTTGTTTTGGTCTCCATCATCAGCAGTTCTTAATTTCTCGTAGCCCCCCGTCAGACTATTTTTGGCGCCGTGACTCCACGTTCAACAGTTCAACTGGGTTTAATCGCCACTTGTCAGCCTGGCAGCCGATTGATGGTGCATGTTGCTGCTGCTGTTCTGACCTGACATTTTGGAAAACTTTTCTTCGGGGGTTGCGTGAAAATGACCGTGTGCCAAGATGCCCATCAAAGGCGGTACAACTTCTGCATCAAAAATCATCAGACACACACGGAGGACAGCCAGACTGCAGCTGAACAGAAGATAATAACACATTAGAGTCAAACACACACTGTGTTGAATACAACAATCTAAATTAAATATTGATAACTCATTATTTCAGTAAGAAAAACATAAATAAACAACAAGAGGTACCATTTTAGCACAATTTTAGTCAGAATTTCTGTTTTAAAGCAACGTTATTTAAACCCGAACTCTCCATTAGTGCTCTCTCGTGATTATATATTATTAAGGGTCACCACAAATCACATCTACAGAGAGCAGCCCCCATCTTGTCATGCTTTCCATTCTCTCATGGCTCCCATGTAGTCCACACTAATGAGAGGGCAGATTTACTTCTCTAGTCGTCATTTCTTACATAAACAGGCTATAAAGATGCAATAGTTGCATCTCTGCTGCTGCTGTGTGCATATCTGCAATGATCACCATCATCATCTTCAGTTAACTTATTTGCCATTGAAGGCTGCCTTGTGTTTAAACATGCATGTGATTAAGTAATTAACAGAGAATATTAAAAGGAAAGGCCTCATGTTTGGCAAATTATTTAGTGGTGATTAAAATGTATTCAGAAGTAACTTATTAATAATGCATTCACCTCATTAATCAAGTCTGTGTCTGGTATTGTTCTGTCTGTATTTACTTGTTAAAGGTTAATGGTGTAGGATTTAGAGGGATATGTTGCCAGAAATTTACCTGAAACACCTATCCAAAGCATACCCAAAGTAAACTGAAAGCTGTTCATGTACATGTACATGCACGGTCTCATCTGAACGGTAACACTGAAGTTTTTTCCCCAGCAGTTAAAAAGGACTGTACGTGCTTCTGTCATTGAGTTATATAAGCTTCAACACACTCATATTAAGTTTGTTTAGTTTTCTTTGTTATCTGTGGCTGAATATTTTCTTGAAAAAAGATGCTGCGGATGACTACATCTGGGAGGCAACAGCCAGAAAACAGAATAGGGCACTATTATGAAATCACATGTGTGTGCATGCATTTATATGTGTGATCAAAGATTGTGGCCTGCACTAAATTAGTGTTCACAGGCGTACCTCAGTTTCAGCCATGGCTTTACATGTGTGTTAAAAACCTTGAGTTCTGCCAGTTTTTTAATTTTAGATGGTAATGTATTCAACAGTTGTACCTCTCTTACTGAAAAGGATAATTGACCAAGTGTTGTTCTGCGTTTTGGTGCTCTACAGTTTCCACTTGTTACGCCCCTCGTTCTGATTCCACCATGTTGTTTGTTTACCAGTTGACAGAGTATTTCTGGTGCCAGGTTGTTCACACTTAAATATTAAGTTTTACAAATGAAAACTTTTCATTTCCACGTTTCAGTGTTAAAATCTGTGAACAAATAGTGAAAAACTAATCGACACAGACATAAAAGTTGTTTATAAAAACAAACTGATAAGAAAGACTGTTTTTTTCTTCTTATTAAATTATCAAAAAAACATCTTAGGATGGCCCACAGACAGGCAAACAGTTTTGATTAATTGAATAAGTATGTTTTCTTAAGTGTACAATCATCTGAAAATAAGAATCATCATGTTATTTTCACCTTAGAATGAGCTGTTTATATCTACATAGGAGGCGGGTCCTTGGCTGCGGGGAATGATATGTTGCACCGCCATTTTTCCACGTAACTCAGAATGAACAAACCAAACACTGGTTCTAGACAGAGTCATTCACATTTCTGAGTCGGCCACTATTGTTAGCAGCCAGTGTTTTACATGAAACTGCCTTATTTAGTGTTTTTACCTTTCAAATCACTGGGTCAGTTTGTTTTAGAGAGGAGGAGACCTTTGCAGATTTCTTGGCTCCTGGTTAAAACCTCCTGACTGCCTGGATCAGAGATAAGGTCAACACACATTAGCAGGCACTAGGCTAGCAGCCTGTTCCCAACATGCCAAACAGCATAGGAGAAATTAAAGTTTGTAACGTGAAACTGCTTTTTTTCAGTGTTTATACTAGCTTAAATCAGCTGATCCATTTGTTTTGGAGAGGAAGAGACCTCTGTGGATAATTCAGCTCCCAGTAGAAACCTCCTGAACACTGAACACTGAATAAATTCTAGCCGGGTTAACTTTCAGCTGGTTGCAATCTGCAATCCTCAGCACTAGATGCCACTAAATCCCCCTAAATCTCACACGCTGCTTCTTTCAGATAAATAATATTTATCTTATGATGTGATATTATTAGTTGGTTTTTAACAGTAAAAAGTAGTGATAATAGTAGGTATATTGGTGATTCTGGCCCTGTTAGTTTTTGGTGCTCATGGAATTTGCCTGCTACGCCTAGTTACAGTTGCTAAGCAATGATTGGACAACAGCTCCTCGGGTGAGAGGTTTTGTAAATGGTCAATTAGAAATCATAAAATTCAGGATGACTGCAGCTCAGCGCCTCATCCTGACTCCAACTCTTGGTTTGTGACAAATCTTTATTTATAGCCGAAGCGTACAAATGATGTGCAGCTCTGCAGAGAATAACAAGTGCATGGCCCATATTATCCCTGTCACCTACAAGTGCAATGTAAGCATTTCCCCGTGGAGTGTTTCTGCTTATCACTCTGCCAAGGAGCCACTGCCACACAGCAGCTGCCTAATGATGTTGCCCAGGTCGTGATCATTTACTGAAGGGACCTGTCCCCTCAGGGGGGTCAGGGTGACTTACAGTACCTAAGACGTAGCTGTTCCTGGAGGAGGTGACATGTGTGCAGCTGCTGACGCCGTCACTTCCCACCCACTTGCCAGGGGCTATTTTCATCCTCCAACATGATTATCCAAAGAGCTTAAAAATCAGCTTTCACAGTCAAGGAAGACAACAGGTTCATCAACACATGCATGCATGCATGAGTGCCTCTAGTGTGTGTGTGTGTGTGTGTGTGTGTGCGTGTGTGTGTCACAGCCTTCATAGCCTGTGTTTAATCTGATCCTTAGTCCCTTCACGCAGATGTTCAGGGACGTTACGTGACTGGCCTGCTGGGTCCAAAGCTTACTCCCAAACCTCCTTACAGTGGCTGTAGCCAGCTGGGTTTTAATGATGGTACAGTAGCAACACTTATGTACACTCATGCACACTTACATTGCACACAAACACACACACACACACACACACGCACACACACACACACACACACACACACACACACACACACACACACACACACACAGTTTTGACGTGAGGACCTTTTGCTGCTCAGGGAACAGATTGTAGAAGTGTGAGAGCTTGTGGGAACAGTGTCTGAATCCCTTTAACCCCTGAAAACTGGATATCTGAGGAAATACTGCTGGGGCATGAGGAGCTGAGCGCTATATTCTGTGAAGAGAGGGGGATTTTTTTAAGTTAAGAGCTTTTGCACAATAATCCTTTCAGGGGAATGTGTAGAATATTTTTAATGGGTGAGGTCACAAGCTCAGACGGATGTGTGTTAATATAGATTATACTATATATTATATACTGTTATGAATACACCTGTGCTCATAAATCTTTATCGAAAAACAATCACTTCCATGAAGCAGAAACACAAACAAGACTCAAGACTGGCTTGTTGTGAGCTGGATATGAATCAATTTATCTCCTTATGGAGGTCTTAAAATATTAATGGACTTCTCTAATTAATATACATGTAGCTAAAAGGGTACGTGTGACTTATGTTTTAGGTTTAATTAGAGTTTGGACCCACACTGGTGTTTAAATCATTTATTTGGTGTCTGGCATTATCCTTTTTATCTTTCATATCAACTGCAGCATTTTAGTGTCTGTCTTTTTATCGTGTTTATACATTATTTAATCAGGTTTGATTCTGTGCTACATACACAAATAAAACACTTGACCAAATATTCACAAAACAAGAAAAAAGAAGAGAAGAAATCAAAACAAAAAACAGATTCAATCCAAACTGCCAATTTATTTATTTATTTTTGTGATGCATCCAGTCGATTGTTTTGTTTTTCTTCTGTTCATTATTTTGCATCTACATAATTCAATGTTAACGACGTTCATATTTTTTTTTTTACGTATTTTATTTTGCTTTTAAAGTTTAAGCTGGAACTATTGAATATTGTGCATCTTATGTGCAAGTTATGAGAGTTATGATTCAGTTTGGCAGAGTCATATATATATATGTGTGTGTGTGTGTGTGTGTGTGTATAAGATGTGAGATACCACTGATGTTGATATTCAGTTGTCCTATGTTCTTTATATGTAGAAGAGAAGCTGTCTCAGTGCTCTTACTTCACCCACAGCCCTTTGATAGTTAATTCAGTCACTAGTAAGTTTATAGGTAAGACATGAGAGAGAAACCTGCCTTACATTATCACAACATGAAATACATCTGCTCGTACTCTCCTTCAGCATTCAGCATTTTGGGACATATGCCTATTTTCTTTCTTGCGGACAGTTACATGCAAAGCTCAGTATCAGTCTCATGTCAGTATGCTAAAGATAAGGCTGAAGCCAGGAGACGGGTAGCTTAGCTTAGCATTAAAGGGGAACTACACCCAATTTCAAAATGTATACATGTTGTTTTTATGGTCTAAGACAGTCCAAAAATATATGTTAACATGAACAACTCTCTCCCACATCCAGAAACCAGAAAACAAACATTCTGAGGGTCCACTAGTAAAACAAAAAGCTTGCTGTGCCTTTTTATCGTTGCCAGGCAACCACCCAATCACTTTCCTACCCTAACCTTCCCGTGTAATTAATATTGTTGTTTTTTTTTCCCACAGTAATTAGTAGCTGGTTCCTAAAATGGACAGGTGGAGGGTACTTGCTGTAGCTCTGGTTGAGGGTGAGAGGCTGTCAGGAAATAGTTTGTTGGGCACAGGGAAACGGAGATCTGTGTGGGTACATGAGACCCTAATAAAGAGGGTGGATCACGAGGTGTACCACCAGTTGGTCCAGGAGCTTCACCTCAATGATGGCCGTCTCCAGGCATATTTTAGGATGACACGGGGGCAGTTTGACAACCCAGAGCCGTATAGCTCAACCACTACCACCAGTTTCTCCTCTGTTGTTTACCAACTGTAAACTTGTTCTCATGACCACCACAGAAGGCCCGCCGCCTCTCAAATCATGTGACTGGACAATGGGAAAAAAAAATGACAAAAGAAAGAGATGACACGGGGCACCTTTCTGCTCAATGAGTTTAGAGGCACCTAGAGCACAGAAATGTGAGGTGTGCTGCAACGCAGAAAATGCGAGCAAGAAGCTTCATCATTATTAAAAACAATTACAAAAAGGCGCCTTCAGCTGCTTAAATGCTTTCTGTGTGATCTGGGCCTTACTTCTCTTGTTTCTGGCTTTAAGAGAGAGTAGCTTATGTTCAAATACAATATTGATTGAACTTTCCTGAGCCATGAAAATAACATATTGGAATTCTTAATGAGTTAACCACAATAGTTTGCCTGTCTCTAACCAAAGGTTGTGGTTTTATCAGGAGGTTTATGTGCTGGACTATTAATCAGCTGAGAGCAGTGACTTTCTTAAGTAACCCCCCATAAAACCACAGCTTGCTGTCTGTGCACTTAACTTTTACTACACTTTAAACAAATGACATATAATGTCTCAATTAGTAAGCTTGTGCTGGACTGTTTTTTTTTTTTTTTTATAGTCAAGTTCACTGAAATCTCTGTTTAAAGTCTTTACACAAAGCTAAGCTAGGCTAACTGTCTCTTGGGCTGGTTTCATAATAATAATAATAATAATAATAATAATAATGATAATAATGATAATATTTTAAACAAGTAGGTTTTCAGAAGAATATGAAATATGAGACTGAGTTTGCAGCCCTGATCTCCTCAGACAGATAGATATGTAGACAGATCTGAAAATGTTATGAATCTTCTCAGCCATCTCAAAGGGGACCTTTTATGCTTTTCCTTATTTTCTGTTATATTACAGTGTCAGATGTTCATATTAAATGTGGCCAATGATTTAAAATAGTGAGGTAAATATGTGTAAAAGTAAAAACCTCAGGCTTCAGACTGTTCTTACAACTGTTTCAAATGTTTTTTTCCTACTTTCTAGACAAGCTGATGTCAGCTTGTGACAGATTTCCTTATGGTCATCTGCTCCACTGCTACTGCAAGTGTTTACAGTCCCTGCTACATGTAGCTACATGGTAACGTCAAGGAAACATATTATCTTGGTTGCTGATGTTGTTCATTTTACCTCGATTTAGGATCATAGTTCTGCTGAAACATGTCCGGTTGTATGGATTTTGTTTTAGAAGCTTTTATGCTACTGCAAGTGTTTACATTACACACACTGCTACATGTAGCTACAAGCTAATGTCAGGGAAACATCTTAACTTTTTGGGGTTTTTTTTCTCCCCTCAGTTTCAGATCATATTTCTCCTGGCACATGTTGGGTTATGTTAAGAAGCTTTTATTGGTGGTTTTTCACTGCAAGAAGTGACACTATTCTTGTTACTGTCATTTCCCAGCTGCTAGTACACTGCTACCTGTAGCTAAATGCTAACATCAGAGAAACGTAATCTTGGTTGCTGATGTTTTCAATTTCTCCCAGATACCGGATCATTCTGCCTCTGGAACATGTCCAGTTGTGAAGATTTAGGTTTATTAGCTTCTATTGGTCATTTTTTACGGTGGAAAGATTCTCAGTGGCAGTCAATAGCAGTGCAGCAACACTGACATGCAAAAGAGCGGGAAACATCAACCAATCAGAGCAGACTGGGCTTTTTTAGGAGGGGTTCTTAAAGTGACATGTGCTAAAACGAAGCGTCTGGGAGGGTGATAAGGTGTTCCAGCTCAGTACACATGAGGAAAATAAAGTGTTTTTGACCATAAAGCATGTAACCTTATATACAAGTATGACCTGCATTTAATAACTGTAATTGGTCTACTGAATGAGGTTGAATATATACAAGAAATTTAGTGGCTGCAGATGCATGATTTACTGTAAAATTAGCATGATTATTATGCTCACAGAATCATATGACAGGCATAATTGTGACATTTTAGTCTTTTCAGCGTGACAAGAAGCAGGGGAACTTTAAAGTGACAGAATGATGAAGGGACATAATTGTAGGTTGATCAAACGGCCTCCAGAGAGGAACAAGCCCACCCTTGTCCCCCTCTGCCTCCACCCCTGCCTCCCTGCCCCTGGAGAAAAATAATGCATTTAATATTTACAAGATGTCTTTTAGAATTCATATGAACAATGACAAGTTGAGTCGAGACAGCCACATGTGCTGTTCTTTAAAACAGCGGTGCAAAGTGCTGTTAGTGGTCATTAGTGAGTCCGCTTTAGCATCTTGCACCACAGAGGAATAACAGCACAGCGCCTGCAGAGAGTAATAACATCTCAGTGCTCCTGTGGCCACATTTGGCTCAGGCCAGTGGTTAACTTTGCAATCTAATAGGAAATGTTTTCTTTTCAGCTCCCTTTGATAGCTTTTTAATTGCTTTCAGTGACACTGTCACCTCACTCCCTTCAATAGCCTGGAGACCGTGTTGTGTTTGCTATGTCAAGGGAGCTCTGTAATGTAATCATGAAATAATCATAATTAGGAAAACATAATTGTGAGCAGTTATTTGGTTTAAAATGACCCAGAGGTGCAAACTAATCTCTTAAAATACATTCTTGTTGGTAGTCGATGGCTCAGGAACACATAAAAACAAGTAATAATGAGACTGGAGGCCTATTACTGTTTGTAGGGACCAAGTCTAACACACTCCTCTGGGCTTTCTCTTAATACTTCTGATAGAAACCTTCCGGGGTGTAATAATACGCAGTTTTTTCTCTAGTTGTTGCAGTGAATTATTGCCACTGGATAGGGCTACACTGAAAAGTGTCTTTAATATGTGTTCACTGTGGGCAAAATATTAGGAGGACAAGTGGAAAAACACAGTCAACATGCAGCTGCTGGTGACACAGCTTCACTCACGCCTCAGACACAAGAATCTTAAAAAGGATTTTTAAAATTTTAATGAAGACAATAAGACATTCACTAAGACAGCAAAATGTCATTTTCCTGTCTTCGGTATCTGCTGCCTCTAAACGCAACACGAGTTCAGGCAAACGTTAGTTTATTCACAACATGTTCCTTCTACAGTGAGTGTCCTGACACATTTACTACATTTTGTTGTTTGTCACTGGACAGTGCTAATTAACTAGCTTTTCATCATGTTCCAATGCTTTTTACTAATAGTAGTAGTATCCAGCAGTGATCTGTTACAGACACAATGTGCTGATGATTTAGGGGATTATGGGACAGCTGCAATGAGGTTAAAAAGAGAATGTTGTCCTAATTACTGTACATGTTTTATTAGAAATATCACAATGACAAAGCTTTTTACATCTTCTGTACAAATCTTACTTTCAGTATTAATATACATTTTGCCTGTTGAGAATTTGGGGAGAAGGAGCGTTTGTGTAGTCTGCACGTTCAGCATGTTACATGTGGCAGTCCATTAGTTAATCTCATTAAAGGGTACCTTCTGTATATTTTTACCTGGACCATATTTTCCCATGTTTTTGTGTCTAAGTGATTAAAGGGAACAACTTTTTTTTTTTTTTTAATTGGTCCAGTATTAAGGAAACCACTGTAGGTAGTGGCTGCAAAACAGGCTGCAATGTAACCCATTGGGGCATTTGTCCACAGTCAGTGTACATCCACTGGCAGTGCTTGTTTTTGCCACTGACAGGCTCAGATTATTATGCTCAATCTGAAAATATTATGGAAAGGATCCCTGCAGAGATGGACCTTTTCGTTAAGAAGCAAGATCCTTTTTTTCCAACCAGAAACAGCCCTGAAATCACCATCACCAACCCACCAGACTCCATTTAAAAAAACAGTAATTTTAGCATGTATAGAGCCAGCATATTTTTACATCTAACTGCATGAATGAAAGGTTGTTTTCAACCAGACCAGAGTTAGTGATTGTTGGAACAATGGAAAGATGAACCAGATGAGTTATTTTGTTTCTGTCAAATTTGAATAAATTGTGTTAAATGATGATAAAATTACTGTTTACTTAAATGGAGTGGTAAAGCAATTAAGATCTTACTTTTTCACAAAAAGGTTTTTCTGTGTGTGGATCATTTCCATAATGTTGTCAGGCACGTAGAATAATAGCCTGAGCCTGTCACTGGCAAAAACAAGCACTTTTAGTGGATGTAAATTGACACACAAATGCCCCGAGTGGTTACATTGCCGCCTGTTTTAAGGTCGCCAGCTGCAGCCCTCTCGCTTCAGAAATTGTTGTTGTCATCAGTCTCTTTGGCACACAAACATGAGGGAATAGGGTCCATGTTGGAAAAATAGCAAAGTCTCTGTTCAAATGCTTTTAAATCCCAAATGAAAGAATTAGAGGCAGATTCCTCAGGACACCAATGTTTTCAATTTACCTGGTTATGGAATTAACTCTTTAAAATTTCTCTTTTGAAATGCGAGTTCCTTTTGCGTGAGTTTTACTTCCTTTTAATTTTGTCTCTTTTGTGTTTCTGTAACTATGTGTTTTATTAATGCTGCTGCCTGTCACGGCCAGGTCTCCCTTGAAAAAGAGATTCATAATCTCAGTGGAATGCTTTTAGTTAAATAAAGGTTACATAAGGCTAAATAAAAATAAATTAAAAAAAACATGACCATTTTCCCAGACTTGACAGATAAATTCAAAGGTGGTTTCGGCCTCCCTCAATTTCAGTTTTATTATTGGCCTGCAAACTTGAGAGTTCTGTACCTTTGGCAGAAAAGCTCTTTGGCAGATTCTACCATGGCCGCCTGGCTTCAGACTGAACAGGCAGACTGTGGGTATACTTCTCCTCATGCGCTCTTGAATAATCCTGTGAAGGTAAAGATTCCATCATATATAACCAGCCAGATTATTCTAAATATGTTAAGAACATGGAAGCAAATTCTGTCCTTTCTGAATTTACCCACAGTATACATAGATAGTCCTATCTGCAAAAACCATGCTTTCCCTGCAGGTCTGTTTGGAAAGACGAAAACATCGCCATAATTGGACACTTATATACTAAGAATAAATTGTCATCCTTCCAACAACTGCAACAGTTTTATAGCTTACCTTTAACACACTTAGTTAGATACCTCTAAATTGAAAATAATATTAAGACTCACTTACCACAATATGAAAACATGCCTAAACACACCACACTTGACAACCTCACCCGCCATGACAGTACCAGTAAGGGGTAAGGCTTCTGTCTATATTCATCTTTGCGAGCCAATGTTTTGCTGTCTGATGCTAAATTAAAGGAGACGTCCAGTATTTTGTATTTTGAGCCACAGTTTGCTACGATTTTTATGTGGGAACATCAACGAACACCACTGACCACTCGGTGAGTTTCATGGCTTTGAAAACCAACGTTTAAGGTGGTTTTAGGACAGATTTACACATGGCCATAGACAGCATCTCAGAGAAGGAGCAATCGTCAAGAGTTTGGTCGTAACCACTCTATTTCACCATAAACAACCAGGAATGGGGCTCAAAGTGCAAAATACTGGGTACTGAAATCACTGATGATACTTGGGAGGAAATTCTTATAAAATAAATATTAGTCATAGACTTATACAATTTAAAATTGTACATAGACTCCACTACACAAAAGCAAAATCTCCAGGGTATATATCCTAATGTCCAGTGGTGCTGGCAGGATTGTACTTCATAGTACACACAGGAACCGCCCCTCTGCTTGTAGGGTACCTTTAACACGTAGGTTCCCACACATGGACATACACAGTCTACTCAGTGAGCGAGCAAGAGATTAACACAGCACCACCATAAAACTTTGATTAGCCTGCCACGTGCATTATAAAGACAAGCCAACAGACCTGACAACAACAGCCAGCAAAACAGTAGAATACAATAAAATACACTGAATATAGCCCACAGAAACGTACAGGCATTTAGCAGACAACACCTGCCCTAGCCTTGCAGCAGCATCACACAGCAACAACATGAAATATACAGTATATGGCAACAATATGTTACACCAAGTCCAAACCAAGCTTCAATAAACAGTAAAAAGACCAGATAGAAAATTATGTATTTGAAGTTAATTCTGCGTCTCCCTGTTGCATCAAGCTCCTGCAGACAACTTCCGCATCAGTTCCAATATCATGATGATCCCAGGGCTTCTTGCTTTGCAAAGCTGGTGGATCCTGGACATGTAGCTGGCTGCTAGCCTCTGTCGTTGTAACGTTAATGCTAGGAGCAGTAATGTTAGCAGACTTGGTCCTCATAATGCTGCTCTCTGCATAGTCTTTGCTGCTGCAGGCTTGTTGTTTTCAGTTGTTCGAACTACTTTTGCTTGCTAACACACGAGATAAATAACACAATATTGCTAGCATCACAACTGAGCGCCAGAAATGTTTATCATACACTGACCTTTGGCCCGTCACATGTGCACCACATGTTGTCGGCACCCAAATGTATTAGTGAGTGGACACAGCCAAAAAATGCATCTCAGGCACATTGATCAGTATAGAGGAACCCAAAGACACAACCAGCTGCTTTTGTCACGATTGTATTTTCAAGATAGGATGATGAATTATTGAAAAAAATGTACACACAGCACGGAGAGGATTACAGCTGCTGGCGCCACTGCTTATGTCTTCCCCCTTGTGTGATAGATGCAAAAAGGACACAAGCATGCTTGCACATCGGTACGACTGTGCCCCAAGCTCTACTCATTCTGGTCGCTTATATTTGATTATATATCAAAGGTTTATTGTAAAATAATAAAGCCAGACCCTTTTCTCGCCATATTTGGATTACCTGTGACCTCTGTTATTGATAATCACACTGCTCAGGCTCTCTTTCTGCACTCTGCTTGCAAAACACCTCATTTTACAACACTGGAAGTCAGAGTCCAGCCCCACATTCCACCAGTGGCTGAGGGAGCTTTGCAATGTGATTAAAATGGAAAGCCTTTGGTATAAACTTGCCATAAAAGGAAGACATCTTCCTGAAAATCTGGAAACTGTTTCTCCACAAATGGTCTACAACCTAACAGTGAATTAACTCATATCTTATGTGCTTGACGTTAGGTGACTACGTCCTATTCGGTGCACCACATCCTTATTTTAGTGATGTTGTTTTGTTTCATGTGGCACGACATCACATGCTGTGTTTGTGTTGCCATCATGTATATTTTTATATGTGATACAGCAGCTAAACAAACAGGAACCCACAAAGTTTTACTAAGAATAAGAATGAAAAAACTTCCTCAAAACTTCCTCAGAACTGCTCCAGAAAAAAAAAACACCAGATAAAAACAACCCCACAATGTCATTGTCAGGCAGCTTTGCTTTTAAGGCAGTGACATGTGCTCTCTATGGGGACGCGGGCAGCCTGGATGAGTGGTGCAGGAGTTGTCAACCATCCAGATAAATCTTCTCAGAGCTCCACGCTGCTTAGACCACCCAGGAGGATCTGGCCCGGAGGTTCGTCAAGGACAGCCAGAGGCAGATTCAGAACTGGCCCTCAGCCCTGTTTTTTCCCAAAGTGGGTTGTCTTCTGTGGCTTCACTTCTGTGTGTCTCTTTCTGTATGATGTGCGTGCCTGCGTTGGTGTAGCTGCAAGTAGGGCAGAGATTGTCTGTCATGCGTTTCCGCCTATCTGGACTTGGTTTAAACAGAGCGGAAAGTGAAAGCGTTGCTCAGAGTGGGCTGTGCAGCTCTGGCCAACGATGACAAAGGGGGGTAAGATGGGACGGCGCACCTGGAGTTAATGAAAAAAAATTTAACGCTCATACGCAACATGAAGGGGTCCTGCAGGATCACAGCCTGCCACAGCCACTTAGAGGCTACATTTGTCACAAGCAAAGAACGGAGAGCAGGCAGGCAGCGCTGCCTGTTAGAGGGTCCTCTGCTGCACCAGTTTGTATCAATCAGCTTGTCCTGACAGCAGCATGAGACAGAGAGAGAAACAGATGCCAACTGTCCCCGCCTCCACAAAATGAGTGCACATGTGATCAACACAAGACACAGGGACAGTAGCTTGATATCTACTTTCTTATCAAGGATACTTCTCCAATATCGTATTTTTATACTTAAAATACTCAATAATCAGATGTGAAGATAAATAATTTGTCACTTTAAATCATCGTTGCTCAAAGTGAGGCCCGCGGGACAATGGCAGCCCTCAAATATACCGTGTGCTACAAGCTTACATTTACATTACTTCTGCATCGAACTGCATGCCCCCAACAAACATCTGTCAGGTTAGGAATGACAAGCTTGTTCGTATTCCAAACTCGACAAAATACCACCGCTTGGTCAGTGATTTCAGCATCAGACGCAGATGCCAAAAGCCACAGTTTGCGGCGGTCTGATATGCTGCTGCTCAGTGCCAGATTTTGCGTATTAACTAGATACTGTATATCACATCGTCTGTTCTCTGTCTAACATCCCATGGGCCCCAGTGAAACTGCTCTGCCTGCACTGTCTTCATTTACGCCCCTGCTGCTGGTCAACCGCATGGGACCTGTTGCGGCGTCAGTGAATAACATGGCTGGATGGCACCTGGGTTTATTACCCTGCTGGACGGTGTCAGCGTGAAAAACTGCTAATAACTACATAATATAAGGAGCTGGAATGTCCCTATAGAGTGAGTGGGAGGGGAGGTGGATGGGTCTAACACACCCTGGACTTTTACCAGGGAGCCTGGTGTTCACTTCCTGTATGAATGTAGAGCCAAACCATTAAGTTTTTTTTCTAGACCTGACCATGTGCTTGTGTTGCACAAAGAAATAAACGTAAATATGAGAAAAAGAGAATATAATTTTTAATATTAGAACATTTCTTACAAGCTGTAGGCTAACATGTTTTCTTGCACTACTTCTCCTTTCCCTCTGACGTCATCTCTGCATCTCCTGCATGACGGGCTGCATCCCTTTGACTTCGAGTACACATCGGTTCACAGCGATGCAGATGATGATGACCGCTCTCCGCTGCGTGTTACATCTCTCCCACTGATGGGACTGCAGAGACCAACACTGCCATCCAAGCCGCCTTGCAGCCCCTCGCTCTCCCTTTCTCTCATTTTCCCTCCGCTGCCATGCAACTTTTGCCATTTATACACGAGAGCTATCAGTTTCATGCCTCTCCTGCACCGTGCACTGGAGTTTGTTTATGTTATGTCACTTTAAATCTAATTCTAACTCCTAACATTTTCATTAGTCACAGTGGGTTGATCGCAACACAGCTCATACATTATTCATGACATTACACAGGCTATAAGGTCTGCATTAAAAAAATAAATAAATAAAAAACGCAGGGAAATTGGTGCAAACTCGACCTGATTTAAGCCTGCAGGAATTTTGAGAAATTACAGCCCAGCCCAAACCCAGCAGATCGGGTTGGGCCCACTTGGGTTTGGGCAGAGAATCAAAGCTCTAATGGCAATTAGTGCACATTGGGAGTGTACAACTAGAGAGTTCTGTCATTAATGCTAGTGCTGTGAGCTAAAGTTAGCAAATTCGGTGGATAACTTACATCTGTATTTTCCTTTTGTGACCCTGTTGGCTCCCTAAATTGGCACCCAGTCATCAAAACTTTAAGAGCCCCTGCTTGCCTTACACTCAATACTCTACAACATTTCCCTTAACAGTTATACTCATTTTGTTTAAGTAGGTTTTCAGTGGTGGCTCCTACAGGTCACTTGGTGTTTTACAGAGCAATAAAGCATCACTCTTAAATTTGTAATAACTCATGTGTTTCTGGAGTCTTCATTTTATACTGATATTTTATTCATCTCTCAGACAAAGACACAAAACAAAATGCAGAGCCTCGCACTGCTTAGCTCCACGTCTTTGTGTTGAGTGGAATAAAGCTTAATACAATTAAGATGACAATCTTCCAGAAATGATGAATGCTGATGCTCCTGCTCCATTGCCTCATCCATTTATCTTTCTTTGTAAATTACACTTCTTTTTTTGCTTTGATAATCTTACCCCTCTCCATCAAATGCAACTAGAGGACACAGAGGCTATTTGTTCTCTTTAGTGTTTTTTCCTGTGTGTATTTTGGTCCAAACCACCCAACTATTGCTGATGAAAATCAGCCGTCCAGGTTCAGAGCAATGCTGAGTCACACACCAGTCGCATATTTGATGACTTTAGACTCGACCTGACAAAATCAAAAAGGCTTGCAACTTGACTTGGACTTTAACATCATTGACTCGAGACTTCACTTGGATTTGAACCTTTTGACTTAAAGCCTTGATATCTTCCCAAAGCCCAAAGATTTGAAAGTATGTTTTTTAAAACATTTTATTCACAAAAAATTTAATTTTCCTTCATTTCCTGAATCAACAAATGTTAATGCTGTTCATCCCCAACGAGTCAACATTTAACTCCCCGATCCACTTTGTTTTAATCCAAGAACATCCAATCAAGTTACAGGAGAGAACCATGAAGAACTAACATCATGTTACTGAGCACCAGTTGGGAAAAATGATACCAAAGACGATCATGTTTACACAGAAATACTACATGATGGTCAACAAAAAGGAATTGCTGTATGCAAAACATGGGGGTCTTTTGACCACTTAAAGCACTTTTACACTACATGTCACATTCACCTATTCACATTCACACACTGGTGGCCGAGGCTTCCATACATGGTGCCACCTGCTACTCAGTAACCATTCACATGCTCTCACACACTGATGGAACAGCCATTGGGAGCAATTTGGGCTCAGTACCTTGCCCAAGGATACCTCAACATGTGGAATGGAGGAGAT
Source organism: Cephalopholis sonnerati (assembly GCA_019142605.1). Taxonomy (NCBI): domain Eukaryota; kingdom Metazoa; phylum Chordata; class Actinopteri; order Perciformes; family Serranidae; genus Cephalopholis; species Cephalopholis sonnerati. The sequence continues at coordinate 14,941,826 of JAGQAX010000021.1, read as the reverse complement.
TGGCATTGACAACCTGCTCTACCTCTAAACCATAGCCGCCACAAGTTTAGAATGTGGACCCAACAAAAACTGTGTATTTTAAGCCAAAACATGACTGTTTCCTAACCATAACCTTGTGGGTTTTGTTCCTAACCCTAACCACATGTTACCCATGTAAGTTAGTCCATCATATCCACGTTGTAATAACATGCAAATCTAATGTGTCCATAATTTGCCAACACATACAATGCCAACATTTATCCTGGTGATTGGGTTGACCTTTCATGACAAATACATATAATTTCTGACATGTCAGATGTCCACAGCATAACATCATCTAATGCACTTGGAAATGGTTTTACATTACAATGAAGTTCACCACTTCTTTGTCGGCTACTCACCTTCACAAGTTCATCTGCTACACTACATCTTCTCCTATTTGTTGTCTGTAAATCTTATTTTATTTGTCAAAGAAAACACTATTTTGAAAGATCAATATCCATATGGCTGTGTGATGATATTGAGAGAATTATGACATTTACATCCAAGAAAATCTATTGATCACTGAGCAGAAGCTGGCTTGTTTTTAATGACATCTGAAATTCGCAGAAACCACAACAGCTGCAGAAAACAATACCCACACTGCAAAACACTGAAGTATTGGATGTGATGTGGATATGCTGAGACAGATGGGCTCAAATGTTTGAAATGATCACATGATTTTATTCACAGTGGCGTGAAAAGACCTTAAATTGTAGTGCAAAGTAAATGACACTGAACTCAACACACATACAGGGTGGAGAAAGGTGGCCAGGTGTGGCTGGTAACGGTTGCTAAGCTGTGACTGGGGGGTAGGGTTTGGCCAATAATCGATTCCCTAATTTAATTTTTAACCAGATTTTTTTGTTCTCAAAAATTTCCATGTATATGTGTAACTATATTTGCTACATGTGGTGGGTGGACTCTTGTCAGAGTGGATGGAGAATGGAAGGGTGCAGAGAAACCCATAACTACAAATACGATTTATGACTTCCTAAAATGAATGTGGCACAAACAAAATTGTCCATTTTCATGGTCTGTGCAGGAATCAGAAAGTACCTTAACTTCCTTACTCACATGGGTACAACCAACCCAAGCAACTGAGACTTCTCTCTGGTTTATGGTAGATGACACTTTATACTGCCGTGGAAAACCCTCAATTTTTTAATACTTACTGTCCCCGGAGCCTGAGACACACACACACACACACACACACACACACACACACACACACACACACACACACACACACACACACACACACAGCTTCCTTCTACCCATGCAGAGACAACCTTTTTAACTTCAGAAACGCTTGTCAAAAACTGCATTTAAATGACTCCAAACCCCTTCATGATGCATATGTGCAGATAGAAACATGTTCACGCGTACGATACAAACCAGCTCCTCCTCTCTATAATTCATCCCCTCTATCTGTTTTGCTTCTATCAGCGACGTCTGATATCAGAATGAATCTGAAAGGTGCTATTCTTTGCCTATTAGCATGCAGCAGAGACACCATGCTTTTGCATGTGAATAAACAGCTATTAAAATCACAGCCTGAATCTGGAGAGGATCAAAGATTAAACAGTTACACTGATTGACACTCTGTGATCCCGTTTTAAAAAGCAGACATTTGAATAACCCCGTGATTATTTTAACCTCATGACAGCAGGTACTTTAGGCAGCCTCATGACAAGCCCTTAACTTAACCTGCACAGAATGTTCCAAACACAAAAAGTATTGTAATGGTGGATTTCTACACTAAATTAGGACACTCTATTATGTTTTTTTTTTCCTTTCCATAAACACAGAAACCACCTAACAGTAAAAATGACAAAAAAAAATGGTTTAGCAGACCTATTTTTGGACAAAAAAACACAAGTTTATTTATTTTCAAGAATGGTTAACTAATATTAACCTATAATGTGATGCTTTAAAACACTTTGTATATATATTTTGCATTGTGTTCGTCATCATGACTCAAAATTTTCTTTATTTCTGCATTATCTCCAGAAAACAGTATGTTGAAAACCTACCTGTATCATTAGATTATTATTACTCATGCATTAATGTAAAAGCAGGATTTTAATGTAGTTGGTTGAGATGGAGCTAATTTGTAACCATGTTATACACAAGACTGGAAATTACTGGTTATTTTTAATTGTGTATTAATCTGTTGATTGTTTTGTCCATTAGGCCATTAATTGGTTTGTAAAAATTTAGAGTAGTAACCAAGCTGAAACCTCTGGGGCTAACGCATAAGTGCCAAAAACTGCAGTTCCTCTAACGGTCACTTGAGGCTGGCTCCAGAGGTGAGTTGATCCCCATAGACCCCCATGTTAAAATGCCAAACTCTACAGCAGAAATAAACATGTCCACAACCTGGTACAAAACACAGATTTAGTCTCCTGATCTCATTTTGGCTCCAAAACCAGGATGGTGATCGCCAAAATGCCAAACTTGAGGCTTCATTACTTTATGCAGTCTATGGTAGTAACTCGTAGCTAAAGATTCTGAGATTGTGGCGATTCTTAAAAGCGGCCTCAACCTACTGAGAACTTAGTTATTTTTAAACATTTAGTGTAACTTAATATAAAGAGGGCGTAAAGCACTTCTTCTAACTTAATAATGAGGTATATATGTAGAGCTTATACACTTTTACCAGAGTTGATTCTGCTTTATTAATCATTAATAATCTGTGCATAACAAGTTTGCAAGTTTGTTTATATCCCCTTCAAATTAAACTAACTCCTACACTGTTATTTATTAGTTCGTCATAAAATAAAGTGTAGACCTGATGCTCTGTAGTCAAATTCAAACAGATTCATCCTCATTAATACAGTTATAAAAGCAAACCAAGTTAAATTAACAGTCTGAGAACACCATACAAAGATTCTTGGCTTAATCATGGCATGCTTTATAAATGCATCTACTGACTTATAAAGCATTTATAAATAACTGATCAACATTTAAAAAGAAATGAATACACAGTAGATTATGTTCTGAAGACATGCAGTGTGATTGTTGTGTGGTTTTTGCTTGAAAAGCTGCAGATAAATGAGGAACTGACGCAGAATGAGCTGTAGGAATGGTGTTAATTTAAGTGAAAGAAAGGAGGAATAAACAGCGGAATAATAAGAATATGCAAAAACAAGTTAATGTGTAAGCAGTGAAAGGAGTGTCAGTCAAATTGTAAGCAGTGAAAACAGTTTAGCATATATCAGTACAAGCCTTGTTGTAAAGTGGTATCCAAATCTCTGGGGTCCATTACCCAACATGTTACCAAATAATTCCTTTTAACTTTCAGCAAACAGTGAGTTTTGATTTTTTACCAGATAATTCTGTGTGTGAAGATCAGGAGATGGCAGCTTTAATTCAGTTTTCAGACACAACACTGACATATTATCACCTTTTGTGTTTATGGGGCAAACCTGTTTGCAAACAACTGCTTATTATCACATCAAGCAGTTACAGAGTGACATTAGCATTCATTTGGAATTGTGTTTTTGGCAACCTGTCCAATATTCATTCATGCTGTCCTATTAGCTCTGTTTTGCTCTACATAGACTTTTATCTTTAGCTGCTAAATGCTCCACTTTGCTCGTCGCTAACTTTGTCTGATGGCTGTTTGGTGCTAAGCAGAGTGTACAAGCTTTTCACATGAAACAGCTGACTGCTGCAACCTACAAATTAAACTATGATGTTGGTGAGGCTGAACCAAAGCAGCCAGAGGACCAAAACAATGAGCTGAAAGTTGCTAAAATGCTGAGATCACTATGAGTGACCTCTTTCTCTCATTTTTGATAGCGTGACCCATTGTAAAAACTGATAGTAGCCAATCTATCATTGTGTTTTAATGAGAATTGTTGACTTGTACATAGGGCTAGGTTTCATTTAAAAAAATATAAAACTAGTACCAATGCCAGTACCCTTGAAGTGAAACAGATACCAACAGAGTATTCCATTTAAGACTTTTTCTGCTTCATTCGATACCCATCATGTAAATGGAAGCATTCAGCTGCCTTAAATGCCAGCAGATGCCACAGACGTGTCGTATAGCCAAATGTTTGAATGTTTTGGTGGCGTCTTGGAATTCTGGGGGCGGCAGTAGCTCAATCCATGGGGACTTGGCTTGGGAAGCGGAGGGTGGTGGGCCCAAGTCCCCATCTGGACCAAATATGCAGTGTGGACTGGATGCTAAGCCAAAGTGCCCTCAGGCAAAGCACTGAACCCCCAGCTGCTCAGGGCTCCTGTCCAAGGCAGCCCCCTCACTCTGACTTCTCTCCAGGACAACAGAGTGAAAAAAAATTAATTTCCCCTTGGGTATTAATAAAGTATATCTTCTTCTGAACTGCCAGATTTATCAAATACATCATGCCTGACAGGTTGGCACAGTGGTGGTGGTTAGCATTGTCGCCTTACAGCAAGAGGGTTCCCAGTTTGAATCCAGGGTGGGAAAGCCTTTCTGTGTGGAGTTTGCATGTTCGTATCAGGGTACTCTGGCTTCCTCCCACCATCCAAAGACATGCAGGTTAGGTTAATGGGTGACCCCAAATTGCCCGTAGGCGTGAATTTGTCTCTATGTGTCAGCCCTGTGATAATCTGGGGACCTGTCCATAGTGTACCCTGCCTCTCGCCCAATGTCAGCTGAGATGACCCCTCCATGATCCCCAACAGGATAAGCTGTTACAGAAAATGAATCATGCTTGACTTCACCACATCACAGACTGTATGGGCTGTAGCTGCTGCAGTAGCGAGCCAATTACATGTCGCATTAATCCAAGAATGCTTGTGGTGATTGGTTGCGAGCAAGACCATACAAATAGTCATTTTTTTTCTAAATCTGTGGACAAAGAGGCTCAAATGCAGGCATCGTTTCAGTTCTGATACTTCAGTAAATAACTCAAAGGGATAGTTTAGATTTTTTGAAGTTGGGTTGCACAGTGTATTCCCTACAGTAGATGGCAGTTTGTGCGCCTCCCCATTTGGAGAAGCAGGTGAGAGTACAACCACTGAAGCTTAACAATGTGGTGCTGTAGACAGAGGGCAGCAAAACTCCCACCAAAAAATCAGCATCAGTTTAAGTGTAGCCTATAGTGAGATATTTATATCTATATTTTAGCCTCTGTACCTTGCCGTCAGACAGCCCTTTCCTTGAGCACTACATTTTCTCAGTTGTAAAACTTCCGTATTCCTACACATCCTTTTCTTCCAGACAATTTAGCCTCCCTCTGGCAAAGTTCTGTTTCTGTACACTTTGGTTCATAAAGGTATCCTCTTGTCTCCATAGTGAATGTTTTTTTGTTGTTGCTGTCATACTAATCCTCTTAAAATTTTCTTGTAATTGTCTCTGCCATAAACGACTAAAAGTCTGACCTGGGGCGTAACACAGTGTGCGGCATAGTGCGGGAATTCTACAGCTGAGAATATGTAGTGCTCAAGGACTTGGGCTATCTGACAGCAGGGTAAAGCAGTGAAAATATTCCTAATGTAGCATCCACTTACACTGATATTGATTTTTTTAGGTGGCTGGAATATTTTGCTGCCTTCCTGTCCACAGCTGTACATTGCTTATCTTCCATGGTGATAACCTTGCCTGCTTCTCCAAACTGGGGGCGTGCCAGCTGACATCTACTGTATGTAATACAATGACCTTATGCAACCCCACTTCAAAAAATCCGAACCATCCCTTTAAAGGTATTGAGTACTGTAAGCTAGCCCTACTTGTACATATTCTGAATTCAAGCTTAGTGAGCTGCTGCTGAGCTCATGCTGAGTGATGTGGAAATTTTAAAATTGTCTCTGCAAAGCTCCACAAGCTGAAAAACTGCTCCTCATAACTCAGACGACAAAGACGAACAGCCAGTGAAGCTCTTGTCTGGTTTTGAGACATTGTCTTGTCAAAAACTGAGGAAACGTTGATGATGGAAAGACTTGAAGCAGCAGCCCTGGTAAACTGCCCGGCTTTTCGTCAAACATGAAGACTCCTCCAATATGTCTGCTGCTCTGAATTTAGAAATGCAGACATCAGTATGCCTGTGAGAGATAAACATGATGATGACTGCTTCCCCAGTGTCAAATACTAGAGTGTCTGGGCTGTGGTCTCAGCCAGTGATAATGAAGTGTTGTTGTCTTGGCTAACAAGCGCTTTCTAACCGCCGACGCACGCCCTGCTCCCTCGCTGAAATCTTTAACAGCACATGATCAGAGGGCCTCCGTGTTTGCTTGTTATGTGAATAATGACTCATTGGAAACAGTCGTGCCATGACACTTCTGTGATCATAGCACGATACTATGCTCTTCCTCCCTCTCGGTTCATATCTCACAAACACACTCATACGGGAGCCTGCTATAGTGTGACTTCTGTCTCCACTTCACTAATGTTAGACTGTATGCCTCAGCAGGAATTTTATTGGCACTGCTGCACATACCGTGGCATTATTCACCGCACCAAATGAATCTATGAGCTGTGAAATCATTCAAGGAGTGTAATGATAAGCTATCACAGGTCTGTTCTAGCTTTTGTAGCAATAAAACACACTGATAGAGTTAACACTGTGAATATGCTGACACTTCGGAACCTGAGAAGCTGCAATAGCAGAGTTAGGATGCACCGCACTTCCTCTTTTTCCCCTCATTCATCTTGAAGCATATTTCTTCAGAGCCAGTGGACTCTTTTATTAAAGCCCAAAAGCACCCAAAGGATGCCCTTTGCTCAGCGTGTAATGAATAACATATTTAATTCTACATTCATACATGCTGACAGCTTTCTATATTTATTTGGCACAATAGTGGAATGTAGGCAGCTACACGGAAAGCGTTCACAAAGCAATTATGTCTTCTAAATCATTTTTATTTGCAGATTATTACCAGCAAGTTGCAGCAACTCATTGCAAAATAAGCAGCTTTGGAAGCTTTTGGGGTTGACTGATGTTGCAGATGAGTTTAGGATTGCAAGGTGGCTAAAATGTAGCAAAATAAATTCATGGAAGTACTGAGAGACTGGGACTTTACTTTTGCATTTTCTCTTCATTTATTTATGTATTACTTTATGTATGTTGCCACAAACATAATGCAAAAACACTTAGGTGTATTTACATTCTCGTTATTAGCCTCGATGCATGTGTATCCCTGATACAAGAAAACACTCAGTGTTAGTGTAGTCTGGTGGCATGTGTGGGCTATTTAAAAAACAGATAGCTATATACTCTGTAAACAATGATACTGTAATGTGAGCTGTTCAATCACAGCACAAGGAGAAAATACACAAAGACTGCCTGCTGTGGAGGGTGAATGAGAAGTGATTGAATCGGACTTGAGTTGAGAACTCCGTCAGCCAAGGCCAGTGTTGCATCATGTGCTCAGATAGCTGTTCTTCTGACTTCAGTGTGTTCAAGAGCTTTAAGCTGTAAAGAGAAAACAACATGGGGGCTACAAAGAAGATACGTTGCATTTTATATGAACCCTTTTATCATATTACTCCGACACCACTTGAATGCAGCACAAGGCTACGGCGGTAACTGGGACATCTGCTACTTGTCCCTCAAAGAACCGCACATCAGAGGTCAGAAAAATTTCTATAACATCGTTTAATGTTTACATAGCTTACCTACATAAGTGGGATGCTGAATCCATCCATCTATCCATCCATATTTCATCCGCTTATCCGGGGCCAGGTCGCAGTGGCAGCAGGCCAAGCAAAGCACCCCAGACGTGTCTGTCCCCAGCAATGCCTTCCAGCTCCTCCTGGGGGACCCCAAGGCGTTCCCAGGTCAGATGAGATATGTATTCCCTCCAGCGTGTTCTGGGTCTACCCTGGGCGCCTCCTACCAGTTGGACATGCACAGAACACCTCTGACAGGAGGCACCCAGGAAGCATCCTAATCAAATATCCAAATCACCCTTTTGATTCAAAGGAGCGCCGCTCCATTACAAGCCAGGAAGCAACCAGTTGGACTTCTAACCTTGAAGAAGATGCCTGATAAATTTGGGCGTGAAATGTACAGGATACTTTGTTAACTCTATAGCTGCTTCTTGGTGAGTTGCCAGCAAAGATGCTGATTTTGATACCAATATAAACTGTCACTAGTCAACAACAACAAAAATATTTAGTGCAAAAAAAACCCCTTTCATGTCCCTCCCTATGTTTTTCTCCTTTGGACAACATAAGTATTTTTCCAATAATGTCACCTCACAGTGTGATTTCCCCATAGGTGCTCAGGAGCTCAGGCACCTATAGCTCTGAGTGAAAGATTAGAAGACCTTATGATTTTTGAGCAGCGTGATCCCTGACAGAAGTCCCTTCACAGTGAAACATCTGTCAACATTGAGTCAGGCTTGATTAGAGTGGAAAGATGGTTAAACGGGGTCAAATTTGCAAATGGGACCAATTTGGATGTCAAGAGACGCCTCTCCTCTGGCAGTGTCTCATCCATGGCTTCTGCCTGTGACTTATGTGACTGATACCTCTGGGTGATTCATAAGCCTGTTGCCTAGCACTGGGTCGCCTTCCCATCATTCTTTCCACGTGTCCCTCCCTCTTCTCCTCCCCCCCCCCTCCCCTGTGCTTTATAGGTGGCTCATTGCTGTCACTACACACCGTCTGTGGGGGAAAATGACTGCCACGCAGGTCTCTGGTATCTCAGTGCCCATCTGTCATCTCCGGTCCAGCCCGGTTCCACACACTGTGCCCAGGGAACATCAGGCGTGGACTGGCTGCCCCGCCAGGTGCCTTGATGACTTCAGTGTACGCTCACAGTTACAGAACTGCCCAGAGATTGGATTTGAGTCAAGTCAAGCAGCAGGTTTTAGCAGATATCAGCTGTAATCTTTGTGTGTCCGTGTGGAGCTGATGGTTTTCACAGCCTCGGCAGTCATCATGTGCTGTGTGATAGGATTGGACTGAAGACTTCCATTCACATGACATAACTAAATATGATGGCTGCATGACAGGATGGCTATGCTGTACAGTGCATGACCAGGAATTCTAGGAGATATTGGGAATGTTTAAATGAAGATAATCTGGGGAACATTATTTGTAATGCTGTAATTTAAAGTCCATTTTATTAGAGTAATTACATTTTAAATATGTTAGGAAAATCTGCATTTATTCTGAAAAGGAGCTGCAAGTCATCATTAAGGTTGTCCTTCATATGTATTTTATATGTAGCAGTAGCTGAAGGTAACTTTGAAACAACTTTGAGCTTGTAAAACACATTATGATAGGTAAAACTTCAACAACACTCAATGTGAGTTTAAAAAATAAGAATGAGCTCTATTCTACAAGCTATGGTATCAAATTTCTGCCTCTGTGTAAATATAAGCCTAGACTCTTACTCCTACTTTTGGTTTGACAATATTTATGTATTTTAAAGTTAAATTTGAATGCCAGTCTTGAAACTAAGTATTTGGCAGCTGCTAGAGTTACAATGGGCCACAGTGCACGCTACAACTGGCCCTATTACTGATTATAAAGGCCACACAGTGATGTAGTGTTAGTTGATGAGTGGGTGTATTATTACAAAGATCATGGGCAGATTACAGAGGAGGAGGTGGGTTTACTCTGCTATGTATTCCAATGGCTTTTTAGCAGATAGGTGGGTATGCTGGAAACCAGTGGTTCCCAACCTGGGGGGGGCGGGACCCCCTTAGGGCGGGCGGCAAAGAGCCTCTTGATTTTAAGGGGTGTAATTATTTTAATGTATGTGTCAAAATTAGAATTCATTTCTATGTCAAATTTAAGGGTTATATTAAAATGTAATTATTAATTAATGAATAAACCCGTGAATACCCCCCATACACCACTGAGCACACACACAGACACACAGGCACACACACACACCATTAGGCGTATATATATTTGACTAAAAATGTGTTTTCCTGCTGCTTGTGTATGTGTTGAGAGGCATGACTGCTCCCGCAGCTTGCAGATGTGCTCAGCTTGTCAGTCTTGACAGATTTTGCATCTAAACTAGCCACTGTATGTCATATCATATCATCGCATGATCAAACATTGACACTGGGCATAGACATATTACCAAGAAATCTTCTGCATATCTGTATATGACAAAACTACAAAAAAAGATCAAAAACCTTTATTTTTGATTGTTTATTTATAGTTTTTTTTATAGTTTATAGTTTTTTTTTAAGTTTATGTAGGATAAGTACATCATATTGTTATTTTACATTAAATTAAGGTGTATTTCTGAGGTGGCAGTCTCACTCACATGGGCCCTCTCTCCACCTGAGACATTGTTAGATGTAAATGTAGACAATGCAGACAGGGTGGTTGCACTGGGGCACATGAGGTGAGCGGGCCCATTGAGAGAGTTGGCCCTCTAAAAATATGTTTTTGTGAAATAGTCAGTAGCAATGTATAATAAAATTTGTTATAAAATATATGCTGATTCTACATAATCTATAATTCTTTTTATTGTCACATATATATATATATGTGATGATGATTTCTGGGTAATATGTATGTTGGCGTTATCCATAGTGAAGTCTCCATTTGATCATGTGATGGGATGGTAAGATTATATGGAACTAGTTTGGGTGCATAAATAGCAACTAGTTGTAACTTGCATTGTTGTAACTAATTTACACCACAGGCTTGAGGGCCCACTCTCTTTACTGGTGCTCCCAGCCCAGGGGCCCCCAGTACACTACTGCCAAACTGTCTATATTTATGTTCCATGTGTTTGGAATTTTCAGAGGCAATGGGACATTTGTAGCAAATGGGGCACCATCTGGAGGCAGCAGGAAAACAATGTGAAGTTTTAGAAATTAACATAATTCTGGATTAAAATCATGACCTTAAATACCCTTGGTTATTGCTGTCATTCATCAGTACCTACAGATAAAGATCATGGCAGTGTCAAGTACAACTTGGGAAAACAACACTGCGCATGCTCAGAGCTGACTGCCTGTTGCCCAGCTGCATTAATTGGCCGCCGTGTCGTCACAGGTTCGCAGCTGTCAGAAGTTAATTCTTTTAAAACAGGATAAGAGCCATGAACGATGTGATGATGATCTACAGCACTCCTCAGAAAATTTGTCTTTTAAAGAGAACATGAAACACCCATTAGCGGAGAGATAACGACGTAAAACATCCGCTGATAGAAATTAATCACATTTAAGGTGGAGTGGCTAACGTCAACCGCTCGCTTGTCGGAGGAGACGCGTTTTGCTTGTCGTGTGTGTTGTCGGTCGGAGAAGATGATACCTGGTCAAGAACAGACTTTCTTTCAGGATGTCAAGCATCTTTCTGAGAGGATTACCAAATATGAAAGCAGCAGGACGACATGGTAAAGAAAACAAAGCTAACGTTAGCCTATGCTAACCAACAGCATGCAAACGGGGGATGGCGCAGTGTAATGGCAACCTGAGGAAACAGGTAGGTGATTATATGAAACTTTCTGATTTTGCTTGTCTCCAAAGTAGTTGTTCCTCCAGTATGCATCGTGGTATTGCTGTTTTTTCCCTTCATTATTGCTACTTTTACTCAAGTAAGGGATTTAATACTATGTTTTTTATTTTTTAATCACGAATATTTAGGGTATGTACAGTAGTTTTAGGCCATATATAATTATGTATTGCTGCTTATAAACTGGTGAGATACAATGGATATCCATATGCTCTATGTCTTTGATAACCTCCTAAATCTCAAATAAGTATATTTAGATTTCTATTTTACAACTGTTTGTCTAACTGTTAATCATTTCTTTGCATGTGAATTACTTTTTTTTGGAAAACACCAAGGACTATAGTAGTAGTCCCTGTTACATAAAAAAAGGAAATAGGCTATTTTCCCATTTAGTATATTAGTGTAGTATATAGTTAGTGTATTAACTATCATCATCATCAAATGAGCAAGCTGATTTTGTGGCAGTTACCAGTTTAATACTTGTGTATACTTGTGTATGTATTGGATTCATCTTGTTATTTTTAAAAGGAAATTAAAGACCTGTCTATTTAATTTGGAGTAATATTACAGCCCTAATTTCAGGGTTTAATCACTAGTTTTTACTTAAATTTTCCCAGGTGTTTATTTCATTTTATTCTATAGACTTTTATTTATTTTATTGCTGTGATTTTATACAGTAGTCTGCCAATGTTTGCTTATTGTGGTTTATGTTGTTCTTTATTTTCTGTCTGTGTTGTTTCAGTTTTGCTCTGTGGAGGATTTTAGGGCTGCATGTTTGTATGACAGGTGCTTCATAGATTGAGTTGAGTTTTTGTACGGTTTAAAAGGTTGGAAATTGGTGGTTTTTATATAAGAAATGAGAACTCAAGTCTTCAGCCACAAACTATCATGCTGTTCTGAGTAAATTACCCTAAAAGACAAATTTTAGGACCAGTATGAGTGAGCCTCCTTGGTTTATGGCGATGCAGTGTGTGTGTATCCCAGTTTCCCTACAGTAAGTGCTGAACATGTGATTCTATCAAAGGCCCACTTCCAGTGGTTTCAGCATTTTTAAATCACTCGCTAACCCAGATTTGGTCTCTGCTGAATCCCAACCCAGATCTGGTGTCTTGGCTAGCCACAGCACAGATCGCTGAATGGGTGATTTATCAGTTTCCTGGAGTTGTGTGAAACTAAATGATTTATGGCTCAGCTCTTTTTTTTTTTTTTTCAAATCCAAATCTTATTTATGTCACTGCTTCTGTCACTGTCACTGCTGCCGTCTCGGTTTCTGACTCTTCCTCTCTACTTATCTCTTTTACTTTCTGTCTCTTCTCCTTTAGAGGTCACGCCAGTGAGGTGTAACTTAAAGCTTGATGGATTCTCCTAATATATGCTGAAGTTCTGGGAAGCCTCGTGTGATCACAATGAGCAGTTATGATTGATCAGAAACTGGAGGTATGTGACGGTTCCGCCCTCACAGCGCTGACACACGTCAATCCCAGCATGTGCTCATGGTGGGATGAACATGAACATGCACTCACACAAACACGCACATGCACAGGATAGTGTCAAACTGAATTAATGCACCAGCTGAAGCATTGCAAATGCAAGTTATTGCTTATTCTCTCCTCCATAGAGACTGTGCTAGATGAATAAAACATTTGCGAATAAACACATATATTGATTTAAATATAACTCTATGAATACACTATAGATTGCTCTTGAGATTTTGTCCCCTTCCTTTCCGTTTACCCATTATTCCATAATCACTGACGTTAGCATATTTCTCAATCTTCCTTTTTTCCATTTCACCCCTTTGCTATCTGCAAAAAATGGATTAGACTATTATCATGCATTCAGGAAACGCAGCCTGAGGAAATAAATTGGTCAAATGCAAACAAGTGGGATCCGCTGATCCTAAATGTGAGTCACTAAGTCGAGAATTTTGGGCCTTGAAATGTCTGACAGCTTAAATCACTGTCACTCTGGGCAATGACGCAGAGAGAAACAGTAAGGGAGGGAGATGGAAAGAAAGACAGAAACGGAGGAAGAAATAATGAGTTTTTCCGTACTAGTCTATCTGTAGGGCCACAAAGGCCACAGTAAATATGAACAGCATTTAAATTTAAGCTTGTCATCTGTGGCTCCATGCCAGATGACCACAGTTTGGCTTCATGCCTTTTTCATGAGCCCCCTGTTGATAAAAATTCATAATCCAGATCTGCATTCTCTGATCAAAAGCTCCCCTGAAATGTGCAAACAGATTGTAACCCTGGCTGAAACAGAGATGTTTCGCAGTAAAGAGCACGGGTAAAACCACTGCGGGACACAGGCCCTCTTTCAGTACGAAAATGATACTTGAAAGTTGAGATAAAATATTCACCAGAGAGAAATATGGAGAGATAGCGCATAGCCTTGAGCAAGCTGCACTCCTGCTGCGAGATGCAGGCAGGGAGAAAGAGATAGAGGAAGATGGGGGGAACTGGGAATAATGGAAAGTAAGAGGGAATGTAAAAAGAGATTTATTGAAGAGGAGATAAAGAAAGTAAGGTGGAAGAATGACCAGTAGGCACTTAACGTCTCAAAACTGTAAATCTGACGCAGTGCCTATTAAATTTTATTTTGCCTGGAAAGGTCACATCTGTTTGAGAATTTGTTAGGAAGCTCAGAAAAGGAGTCAAACACATCCTTAAACCAATTTATATTCGTGTTTAACTGTAAAAAGCAAGCAATTTACCCCCAAACACAACAAAACGACAAGCAAAACCAACACTAATTTTCCACCTGACATTTTGTCCCCACACTCCTCAGGAGTGTCAGAGACAGACACATCCAAGAGATCATTAGATCATGCGAGAAAAGAATGATTTATCGATTCAGGACATAAAATTCTAGGTCGCCATTGATTAGCAGACAAGGGCTTTTTGCTTGCCTCTCTGTCATTGCAGGGGCCCTGGCTTTATTTTTAGGCGAAGGCTGATCGATTGGAGGCCGCTTTGTGCGAGGCTCAGTGGCGTTGTTCCTCCCTGTGGAGCCTGTGTAGGTCAGACCAAAGCACTTCGAAAGGTTGAACCAATGATGGGAATCATTGGATGGGAAATGTCAACTAACATGGCTGTTTACCACAATGAAGGACACTTTAGATATTGTTTCATGTGAACTGATGTCTAACCCTGTTTATATTTTTCATTTCTTCTGACTCCTGCCAGATATAAATCAAAGACAGCTGGCTAAAGTAAAACAAATAGATGTGACATTATCAACCTATGTAGATATGAGGGTCTTAGTTGTTTATTTATGCAGTCAACTGGCACAACATCTTCCTTATCCTGACTTGCAGCAAGTGTTTACTATTTCTGTTTGCTATGCTGTTGTGGTTATGCAATTCTGTGCTAACTCTCTTTCAACTATAATTGCTCTGAATTAACATCACAATTATTTTACAAATTGGTGGGAAAAAATGTTGAGTAATTGTATCTTGTTTGTTTACTAGCGGAGTGTTGGGGGTGTGGGGTTGTGAAGTATGTGGGCAGAACCAACAGTTTGTGAACAACATAAATGCACAGCAGTGCAGTGAAGACTGCCCCCTGAAAGTTGAGGAATCATCAGTCTGAAACCCCTTAGCTGACCGAGATTCATCAAGTCGAGCAGTATTTTCTTTTGCCTGTGTACTTCTGGGGACGATTTGGTCACCACATGTAGCTGCAGAATGAGCACTACTAGTTTTCACATTGCTCTCTGGTACAGGCAGCTGCAGACCCAGACCTGGGTGAGGCTGAGTGAGATGGAGGAAGCTGCCTAGGGGAAGAGAGACTTTGTCTGGTCAGGCTCTGATACGTTATCTTCTGGCTTCTGTTTAGAAGTGGTGAATTTACAGCTCATAGTAGTTATATACAATAAAGTGTATGGCTTTTGTTTGATATCTAGTGTCAGCAAAAAATGTTTCTGATTTGTCGTTAGCATAGTTAGCACACAGTCGTTTGTAGGGCCAACTTGGCCTGTTTACTGTATTACGTGAAAACTGTTGTCACCCTGAACGTCTCTCCAAACCCCGATCAAACTGTTAAACTCTATATAGAACAAAAGGAAAGAATATTTAAATATTTGTATTGAACAGCTGAACCCTGATTCGACTGACATAAGTCTGAGTGGGGTAGATCCTTGAATGCAATAAAATTAAGGGTGACGTCATTTGGGTTATGGTTAAGACAAGCATCATTGTATGCCTTAATTAATGACTGAGTGCATCACAGGGCAAGATTGCTAAGATGGCCCAAAGCAAACACACCAACAATGTTGAGTGAACAACATGTGCAGGGTGGGTCTGGCTAAGATGCTAAATGCTAAGTGCTAATGGTGGGTCTTCCAGCTTGCTTTTCCATTGTTAAGGAGCTTCTACTTTCAGTGAGGTATGATATATGGTTTGTACTTCACAGAGGAGCATGCATTGCCTGGAAACATAGCGTTTTATGTGTTACACTATGCGGTGTGTTAAAAACTGCAGGCTCTCTTTTTGCTTTAATGTGTTTGTGGGCTGTAGCTTCTGTTGTGTTTTATATTCCTTATACATCACTGTGTTGTCTCCCTTGGTGATACTTTATTCTGCTGTTCAAGTGGCAGGTTATTTAATTTATGTTGCCTAATAAATGCTTGTTGCAGCCAGCATGGTGTCCATAGCTCTTTTGTTTATTGTTGGTCATTTTAGTGTAATGGTCTGTGGCCCTAGATTCTGGTTAGGCCTCATGAAGGAAGGTGGTTGTATGTCTATAATTGATAAGTTATTGTATGAACAGGCTTTAAATGCTCGCCTCTAGAAAAGGAATTTAGTGTCAGCTGGTCAGAAAGGCTTGATGGTGTGGCTCACAACCAGACGGCATGATGTTGTTCCACTAGTGTGTACTTTGACATTTTATTGCGCTTCATTTTGCAGTCTAAAGGAGGTCCTTAATTTACTGGTTCATATTACAATATATGTATTAACTGACCCACTTTGTTCTTTAAGCATATTTTTACACAAGTACTTTTACTTTTAATGGACTAAAATTTCCTTAAAGTTCCAATACTTTCTATCCTGCATTTGATGCACATCAATCGTTTTGTGTATTACATTACATAATAATACATATGTATATTTCTGATATAAACATGACTTAACTATCATATGTTCATTAGTATGTATGTGGCTGTAAAACAATTTTTTTGGCACTTTCTAGTAGAACAGATTTAGTATGTTAAGATCTGTCATCTGCTCTTGTAACTCCCCCCGTAATCTGTGCGCTGTGATGAGTAACAAAGCTGACCAACGCAGTCATGAAATGTTAACGCACGTGTTACACAATTAAACAAATGTTGTGAACAAAGGTGACCTGACAGCGCAATTATCGCTGCACACGGTTTCAAGCTTCACTCTCTGCTCTCTCATTTCCATGCGAGAGTCCACTCATGGAACGTACAGCCGCCCACTTATGTGAGCCGCATGAACTGCTCGATGACTCAGCAGCGTTACACAGTGAAATCACAATCTGTTTTCGAGAGGCACTTAAAGATCCCTAATCCATTCTGAAATTGGCCCTGATGCAAGTGACTGTTTTTACATTGTGGCGTGACAAATTGTTTGTTTATGGTTTCAAACTGTGTTTAAAGTCAGGTATTTGTTTTGTGCAAAGTACTCCAGACAGCAAATGATGCAACGATGAGGAAAACTGGATCAACCGTATTTATTCCAAGGTCACTGTTTGTTTGACGGGGTTCTCTTTCATATGAAGGCTTTTGAATTCTGTGTCAAAGTGTCAGTAGAAATTAAGTTTTAATGAAGTTTTCAGATTTAATGCGTTATTGATTTTTGAAGACATCACTTAAAAACATCCATGAGGAGAATCTGGATGCTGAAATGATAAGCTAATGTTATTAAGCATGTTTTTTTTTTAATTGCAGCGTGTCAAAGAGGACCCAATTAGTACATAAGAAAAATCACTAGAAACTAGTATATTTTGGGGGGGATATTTCTTGCAAGTTTATGTCTTTCTTTCTCTTTTTCCTTTTTGTTTTAACAACTTAATTCTTTACTTAAACAGAGCAGCTTTTGAAGTTATTAATCAGTCATTGTGATCATTAACGTAGGTGTACAGTGTGGATATTATATGCTATAGACTGAATGCACACATGCCAATGTCGTTTCACTGCTGCAGCTGCCTCCAACACCTCAGACCCCTTCTTTGTGATATTTTGTGGTAATTTGTGTTTTTGGTTGGGGATACAAATTTTAGAATTTCAAGACTTCTTTTCTTTAAATGAGTAACATCTTATTAAATTGTAGAGTTGGCAAAGCGTTTTGCTTCTCTTAGCGCTTTTGTTGCTCTTTTTCTGTTTGTCATGACACTCAGCCACTGCTGCAGGAGTATGAGCTCTGCGCCGCACACACAAAGTGACAGCGCTAACTGTTAGCATTACACGGCTAACGTTGACTTACCTAATGGATTTAAAGACAGAGTGGAACTGTTATGGTGTCAGTATGAGTTTGTTGGAACTGTGAAATGGCTCTGTGTTGGATGTTAGCTACTGCTGGATGCTCTGTTAGCTTGCTCTAGCTGGGCAGACATTGAACTGACTGTTCGGTGTCACGGCAGAACAGAAAGTTCGCTAATCCTTTCCACCAGACGGACGTGTTACACAGTACAGTAAAGCATGCACAATCAATCAATCAATCAGTTTCATTTATAAAGCCCAATATCACAAATCACAATTTGTCTCAGAGGGCTTTACAGCATACGACATCCCTCTGTCCTTTGGACCCTCACAGCGGATAAGGAAAAACTCCCCCAAAAAACCCCTTTAACGGGGTACAGGGTTGATATATAGGCTCAGTCCCCACAAGAAAGCACAAGGCTCAGGACAGCAGGGAGGTGGACCCAGAGCCTACAGGTTGATGCTGTGGTAGAGGTGAGGCTTTTGAAATGCTGTATTAACAACAGTCGCAGTAGCAGCAAGTGACAGCGTAGCTTTCAGGTGAGCAATGTGGTAGCAAGACAGTGAGCAGAGCACGGATGGCTCTGCTTACAAGGGTACGCTGGATATATGTTACAGAGCACAGACAGTGAAATCATCATCATCAATACATAAATAGAGTAAACGTTACTTATTATATCAGACTATTTAAGAACATCTGCATCAAACATGTGCCAGAATATGTTCTGGTTATGATGATAGCAGAGTGATGGATGCTGTGTATGAACTCTGTTGTAGTTCCTGTGTAGTGGTTCACAGTATCAGTGGCTCAGGTGCTGGTTTGAGAGAGATAACAGGTGATTATAGAAACATCTTCACCCGAAGGCCCAGAGTCACCCAGACAGTCTCAGCAGTGCTGGTGTCAGCAGAGCTATGGTGCATGCAGGGCAGCAGCCGGCCGTCAGGCTGGGGCAGCCGGTTCCCGACTCACAGCTGAGAACATTGATCCCTGCTACCAAGCCTCCTCATGCTCATTAGTGGCATTACTTGGAGCACTGTGGGGCCCAGGGATCCTGCTCCAATTGGACGGCAGAGCTAGTCAGCGGTCTGAGGAGAAATGATAACATACCCAGTTTTCAGGCCAAGGAGCACACACAAGGGCCAGGCGGATTAGAGTGAAGCACAGCCTTGTTTGGCCAAAAAAGTGAGTTTAACAATCTTGCGGCCAGCTGGTCAACTGTAGTGTATATTAGAGAGTGAATTGTGGCTGCGGCGCCTGAGGACATGATGACGACAGCATCCAGGCAGCGATGGAAATAATAACAAGCAGGTTTAGAGTGAGCTGGAAAAGAAAAACAATAGCTTTTTACAGATATTTTTTTTTCTGCGCTCGGAAAGTATTTACCTTCCCATGTTTATTGCAGTGTGTCACATTCACAACAAACACAGCGCTTGAAATGTCAGCTTTTTCCAGGCTTGAATTCTGCGAGAGGAAGATTTTCCCAAGTGTTCATCTGCTGATAGACCTACAGCATGGAGGCAGAATTTGATACACACACCTTAGGCAGATGAAATGTGAGATCTCTGGTTGAGTGTGTTTTTTTTTTTGTGTGTGTGTGTAAATGCACACATTTACATATTATTCAGAAGGAAAACATTAGCTGTAGAAAGTGCAGTGTACAGTTTGCAGGTGCATAGGGTTATGCATAAGAAAGAAGACTCCCACGTTTCTCTCGCTGTCCCAGTGCTGTAGATTCACCGGTAATTTGAACAAGTGTCTGTCTTGTTCTTTGATCCGGGATGATTGGTGATTAGTGAGAAGACCACAGCAACAGAGAGAAGTCATGCATTCTTATTCTCAGCCTCTAATTGATGGTATGCAAAAAAGCATGTCGGTAAACCTATACATAATGTTACAAAGCCCGCTAATTACCTTTGAAGCCAATTAAAAGACTAAAACAATAAAGTGACGATTTGAAATGTGGTAGTTACTCAAGTTTCCAGCTTCAGTGACCAGACCGGATGTACTGCAGCTGAGCATATCATTTCTAAAGACAAAATAGCAGCACTGTTGTGGCAGACTTATGCATAATGCATTTATTCCAGACAACCAACACAATTCAAACTTTGTGTTTTGTTAGGGGATAAACAGTTGAAATGGCTCCTCATGTAGAAAATACACTTGAGGGAAAAAAGTTGGCAAGAGCGTCAGCGGCTCTCATGTCTTTCGCATCTCAGGTATGTGTGTGATCACAAAGTGTCACTAATCCGCCATTCACGATGCACGTTAAAAAGGGGGCTTCATTTGATCCCAACAGCACTGCGGTGCTCCCTCAGTACCAGCACAAAAATACTGCAGCGGGAAAAGCAGCAAAAGAGTACTGATGTTCCGCTACTTTCCTCATAAACAAACGTCTGACATTTGCCGTCTTGCACATTGAACATTGCACCTTGTACTTCTGTCAAAGACTACCTTTGACTTTCACAAGTAATTCTTGTTTGAGGGCACCTGAAAGGATGATGTGAGGAAGAGAGGCTTCCAAAAATATCCTGCTTATTTATATCGTATGTTCAAAGCTTCAGATATTGCTCGATTTATCTAAATATATATATATATTTCTCCTGAGCGGTTAGCTTGAAACAAGATGTGGCGTTGTCTCGGATAATAACGGGGAAATGGAAGAATATCTGAATGTCAGTCTGACACATGTAGCATCATGACATCAGAAAGGATAACTGTCCTGATAGGTAAAGCTTTAATATACTTGAAACATTAAAAACAGCTGAGTCATTTGAGCCGAATATGCTTTGTCAGATCAACTCTTTGTTGCAGAGAGAGTCGGACTATTGTCCTCCAGGGAGAGCAGAGATCAGGGTCGGTAGCCCTGGATCTGTCAGGGAATTGAATGTCTCGCTGAAGAGCACTTGAACAGGATAGGGCTCTTTTGTCATACTGTGTATATATATATTTTTAACACATACATCTAAAAAATAACATGCATACAGTAATTGAAGCATTTGACTTTAAGATGGAATCTATGTTTTGTTTGTTTCTTGAATGATTACAAATGAAAACACAAGCCTGTTTGACACCTTTAACCTTTAAAGGGGACCTATAATGCTCAATTTAAGGTTCTTACTTGTATTTTGGGTTTCTACTAGAATATCTTTACAGACTTTAATGGTCACAAAACACTTAATTTTTCTCTTACTGCCTGTGCTGGAACACCGATATTGACACTCCATTTTAGCCAAGCGGCAACCTCCAGAGGAGCCAAGGTGGAAGTGCCAATAACTGCAGTTTACAGCAGAAATAAATATGTTCACAGCCTGGTACAAAAAACAGTTTTGGTTTCTATAGCTAATTTTCCCCTTCATTACAACTGTGCAGGGGGTGACTCACCTGTTTACATTTTAAGGCTTGAGTATAAGTAATTAAGGGCTGGTGGTTTTGAGTGACAGGCTGTCTACTGATAGTGTCCTCGGCTTCTCAGTCAGATCTACCCCTTGCTCCTTCACAGCGCCAGTCTCTCGCTCAAATATGATCACTCTTGGCTCCAAAAAACCAAGATGGCGATGGCTGAAATGCTGAACTCAAGGCTTTAAAGCGTGATGTCACAGTAGTTATGTACATTATCTTTACAGTCAGTGGTTTTAGCGCCTGTCTCTTTAAGACCCCCTTCAGAAAAAGCCCAGTCTGCTTCAGTTGGTTAGCGTTTCTGGGTCTTCCACATCTTGGTGACTCTGTACCATCATTGCAGTCGCTGAGTGAATGTAACTGAGAATAGCAGCACTTCGTACTGTGAAAAATCACCAATAAAAGCTTTTAAACACAACTGGACATAATTCAGCAGGAATATGATCTGAAATCCAGGAGAAATTTACAACATTAAACACTAAGATTACATGTTTTCCTGACGTTATATATGTAAACACTTGCAGTTGCATGCCTAGAGCAGATGACCATATAAAGAAATATGTCACAAGCTGGCATCAGCTTCTCTCATAAGTCAAAGAACATTGGAAACAGAGTATTCTGAGGCGTCTAAAGCCTGAGGTTTTTGCTCACGGGATCACTCTTACTGTTTACCTCATTATTTGAAACATTATATGTATGACAGAAAATAAGGAAAAGCATAAAATGTCCCCTTGAACACCATTAAAAAAAACTGGCACCCTATTGATTTTATACATAAAAAATCAAGTGTACAAACAGTAATGTATAGTAATGTCTTCTGTTAGCCAGAAGGGTACTTTTCAAAGTGTGAAGCAAATAACCTTTTTATGTTATCAGGGTTATCTTGGCATGGGATGTTTAGTTTTAATTATTAACAGAAAGCTTACATTGTAACCTTGGGGGCGCAGAGTTTGAAAGATGAGGGAAATTAAAAAAAAAAAAAAAAGTTTGACATTTTTGATGGACTATTTATTAGCTGTGTAGGGTCACTTTTTGAGGCTTGAGGCAGCAACTGGGCCCTATCAAAGAAATAGCATTGTGCACCTGTAAAATCCACATTGTCTGTTTTTACACTTCAGCTTTTGTAGATTAAAGTTGCAGAATGTAGGATTTAGTGGCATATAACGGTAAGGTTGCCGAACTAAGATTTCTTCTGTGTGCGAAGTGTGTAGGAGACCTGCGGAGGTTGACGTACAAGTAGCCCTATTAAGAGCTAGTGTTTGATTTGTCTAATCTGGACTACTATAGAACAACTCTGTGGAAGAAAACCTGCTCCCTATGTGGATATTAATGGCTTATTCAGGAAACAAAAACACAACCATTTTATTTTCAGGTGATTGTACACTAGTGAGAAATAGTTATAAATATTATATACCATTTATGCTACTAAATGCCCCTTAAATCCTACACACCACACCTCCAAACAAAACATAATACATATTGATTACCATTAACATTAAAGCTTACTAGGCAGACAGAGCCAGGCTGGTTTTTTCCCCCTGCTTCCTGTCTTTGTGCTAAGCTAAGCTAGCTGACTGCTAGTGGTAGCTCCATATCCACCTTACAAACATGAAAGTGGTATCAGTCTTCTTATTTAACTCTTAGTAAGGATGCAATTGGCCATATTTTTCAAAGTGATGAGCTACTCCTTTAACAAGTCACCATCACTTTTAAACATTCTTCTTTTAATCAGCCTCATGTCAGTCCCTCATATTTAAAGTGCAATGCAAAATTTCTGAGTACCCTTTTAATGATGTTAATAACTAGTGTTACTTCCTACATCAAAAGACCTGCCAACAATTTCGGGGTTAAAGGAAGTACTAATCTTAAATCTTGAGTTTAAGCTGGCAGGGCACCATATTTCTTTGGTTTACTGATTGTAGCTTTCATCACTAGGTCATCCAGCCAACCTGTTTGACACAGGCCCATTACATTTCCAACCACTCTCACCAGTCTACACATCATCCGGGAGCATACATTATCATGTGGGTGTGAGCGAAGAACATGTCATCTGAGCGCTTTAAGATTTAAGGCTCCAATTTGGTCATTTCTCCCCTTTGACGACACTCTGGCGTAATTTCATCCAGCTGGTTCTCAACCAGAGAGGCTTTCCGCGGTCTTGCTACTTAGCGTGTCGGAAATAGCAACAAACAGCACTTCCTTCAGTGGGCTTGAATTAGAGACAAGCCATGGAGCCGAGAGGAGGAAGAGAGGCAGGATGCACCTCAATCTTGACAAAATGGAATGATTAAAGCTCTCGGAAATCCATGTTTCATCCTCGAGTTTCAGTCAATTTATGACAGGTCTCATTACTGTCCCGACGATGGTGCATTGTCCCAGACATGCCACACACTGCCCAAATTACCAGCCCTACATCATGCTGCCTGTTTATACATTCAAACCACACAGATTGGGCTGTAAAAGTATATCATGTCAGAGACGAGGCAGACCATAAACATGTGACAGCGCTAGTCTTCGCATCTGTACCTCCTTGCTCTCAGAGTGTCTCGGAGATGGTAGCAATTTCCTAGATATTTCATGTCAGTTCTGAAACTAGCACTCCCTCTCCTTTTATCCTCTGCTAGCAATGATCCGTTCTCTGCCCATTGTGTGTTTTCAGGGAGAGAATATGAAGCTGCCAGGTACTGAGCCAGCCTGATTGGTGTCTTGAATCATTAAGAATGGACCACAGCACTGGTGTCTGCGTGTCTGACATTTCAGAGCGACATGAAGCCAGGCCTGTCACACTGATAACGTCCCTTGGGGTGAGGTTGCAAGCGAAACACCGACTTTATTTTTTTATTTCTCATTAATCCCACGCAGTCAAGGTGGCAGCTGCGTATGGAGATTGTCACGTTTGCGGTATCTTTGTTCACTTGTCTTTGCTATCACAATGTTACACCTTGTATCAGAAGTGCAGCAGTTCTCTGTGAGGCATTTATATTCTACATGCTAGCACCAAACTTTTGAAGTAAGAATGCTGTGATAATGTATGCAAGTGGAGTATTGTAAAACCTCATGGAGTGAAATGCTCTTCCCTGTCTCCCAACTGGGAGCGAGGGTTGAACATAATTGAAGAGAAACAGGACTGCCGGCCAGTTAGCGGTGGACTCTAGAGTAATAGCTCATGCTATGTCTCCAGTGCCACCTCTAAAAGTAGCTACTCCTTGTTTATGGTTGTGGAGCTTGCAGTTTTAAAATTCCAATGAGGCTCCATCCAGTGCTGTCTTTATCAGGGTGGATGATTTAAGTGCACCCAGGGAGCCTGACACTGCCGTCACTGCCTCTTTCACAGAGCCGGTACAGTGTGCAGCAGGGGGCCAGTATCAAGTGCGCTTGATCTTCAAGCCTCCTCACTGGCCTTTGTGAGAGTGCAGTCTCCGAAGACTGGGGTCATAACGAAATCATTCATTCATAGTTTTTGATCCATAATATCAGCTATTCAGTATTATCATGACAGGCGTTCTCAAGGACTCTTACACTTTAATGGAATTACTTCTCAGGATTTGTTGCAGCATCTAAGTCCATCTCTGTCATTTCTTGATTTATTATAACTCAATTTAGGGATATGAAATGCCCATCTGGCCGCTAGCCACAATACTGTACGTACAGCTGAAATCAGATTTAACAGCTAAATGTCGTGATATTGACTGGAAGATTTGCAGTCAGTTTGTATTTGAATCATCCAGAAGATTTTTGGAATGAAGAGGGGAGATCAATGGGCCTCATCATGTTTGGCAAGAGCTTTGCAGAGATGGTTGTTGGCCTAGAGAGGGTGATTTTATTCATAAAGAATATGAAATGTGAAGTATTTATTGGTGGCACATTGTGGATAGGTTAATGGGTTTCCTTTGGCCTTACAGAGGTAGTATATATTATCTTAAGATGTGGACTGTAACGACTGTGATCCCTAGTATTGCATGTCTCTGTGAAATTTAGTCTGTATGAGGCCATGATGACAGATGTATATAAAGAAAGGTGATGTTTAGAGAGCAAGCCCAAATAAGCAACTCCACTTTAGGAACAAGCCCCAAAAACACGCAGCCCACGACTACCAATATTTGTAAGCAACTTTACAAAAAAACAAGCCCAAAGTAGTGGCTTATAAGCGGACCTGGCAACGCGGATGCCGAGTGGCTGGAACCGTAATGCGCATGTGCGAAAAGTCTCTGTTTTCAGAGGAACTGCATATTGCAAGTTTACATGACAACGGAGACGGTGCTGTTTCCAAAAAATTGCACTCTGGAACCGTTTCAAAACGTTGCATTTTCAGGCACCCAAAACGCCGCTGTTGTGTAAGTGATCAGCCAAAACGCAACTAAAGGTCACCGTTTTCGGTTGAAATTGTTGTCGCATAAACAGGACCTGAATTGTGCTACATACGCAATCAATTAAGTACTCTACATGAGTACAAATTTG
Source organism: Cephalopholis sonnerati (assembly GCA_019142605.1). NCBI lineage: Eukaryota > Metazoa > Chordata > Actinopteri > Perciformes > Serranidae > Cephalopholis > Cephalopholis sonnerati. The sequence goes on along the minus strand of JAGQAX010000021.1, from coordinate 14,916,081 downwards.
ATTTACTTATACTCTACTTGAACAGTACCTTTACGTCAATTAAGTAAACACTGGAATAGATTACACTAACCAACAGTATAAAAAGTGGTTAAAGTCAGTAGCGATGCTTTTTGTCATAGGTTTGGTTATTTCCTTCTAATTTAAGTAAGTATTTTTTTATAGGATTTACAGGAAAGTATAGAAAATATTTTGAGACAGTTATTTGTGTTTAATTACAGTGTAAGAAAGACTCACAGGAATCACAAGCACTATCTGAAATGGCTGCCATCAGGTCTGGGGGATGGTTGCAGCAGAAACCATCACAGCTGCGCCTGGTGGGAATCAGGGTTAAGGAAAGTATTTCAGACTTCCTCTCCCCAGCAACATTTTCTCCAGTGTGATGCATGTAGGGCTGTAGTCAACCAAAATACCGGTTTACTGAAATTCTGCCTACTCTGCAGTCAATTGATTGGCTGATGGAGAAATAAAGAATTCACATGTTAATGCCACAGTGCGCTGAGGGCGCTCTACCTGGTAGCATTGTGTGTCCACCAAAGAATGTTGTCATTTGACCAGGCATTTACACTGTGCTACAAATTCCAGTGATGAGGCACTGTACTGCACTAAGCGCTGCATGTTTGGCATTTTTTTCTGGTTGCCAGGACTTGCTGTGGAGCAGCTGGGCATTTTCAGCTGGAAAAAAAAAATGCTCTCAAAGTAACACCAGAGCTTGTCTGACTAATGAGAATTTGGTTGGACAAGAGCATATCAAGCAACCAATCGACCAGAAGGTGTCAGCCCTAGACGTATGTTATTTGAACATGAAGTTTTCATTTCACTTTCTAACTAGAGTTTAAAATAGCTTTGTGTAGTGGCAATGATATGTTTATTTACTTGTCAAAACTATGACCACGATAATACAGCAACTAATCTGCTCAAGTGTGATTTGATTAATGTTAATGTAATAAGAGATACAGCTCTCTTATTACCACTGCATATTAATTAATTTAAAAATCAGGAGGATCTAATGTAAAAAACTGTCTGTCCTAGTATTTGAACACTTAATTTGCCTTTTTTGCATTGTTTAGGTTTTGTTTTTGTTTTCTGCGTGAGTACAATTTAATCTAAATGTATTTAAAGCAATCATTACTTAAAGCTGAGCATTATCATACAACAATAAGTCATAAAACAAATGATTAGAATATAATGAAAAACACCATGATTTAAATTAAGTACAATAAATACAGTATTTGAAATTGTATTGGATTGACTTTATAATATGTGTTTTTACAATAAACATTATAAATTAAATGGAGATTTCACAAGTAAGTTTTTTTTTTTTTGCCTGTTTCTTCTATCTAAATTTGAAGGTGTTTGCGGGTTTAAGCATCGCAGGCGGGACTAGCGGGTGGATAACTGATCAGTTTATCCGATCAGAGCTGATCTGATGAGATCAGTGGATGAGGGTAGCAGCTGCTGTTTGTAAGTAAAACCAAACTATAGACCCAGTGCACTGAAGTTTCACTTTTACTACGCCTGGTGTTTCCCTCCGTCTGTAGAGCAAATAATAACTGAATAGTATACGTATATTCCAGCGGCACACCCATAAATGGTCCAGCTCCAAAAATAGAAAATCAAGACATGACGGCAGATGTTTAAATCGTGGCAGCCTGCCACAAATAAACTGACATGTTGGAAACCCTGTTGTGCTCAGTAAGATACTGTAATTAGATACAGGTATCTATATTTGCAATAATTGGGCCAAAACATGATTATTTGTGTGCATACTCATGACAACTGTAACAGGGTATTTTGGTTTAATTTAAAAAATAGGACTCTAGAGATCATAACCATATGGTATCCGTAGTCCTATTATTTTCATGGTCTGTGCTCATGGAAAGTCTGTATGTAGCAAACAAACACAAGGACCTCTAGGAGGATGGATGATTTTGTTCACAATATAGAATGTCATTTCAGTATTTTCATACAATTTTCAATACTCTATCAGGGGATTTCAATAGCTACTGTAAATGTGTGAAGTAAGAGGTGCATTTTTTGTGCTCGCAGTGAATGTGGCATGGGCGTAGATAATGAGAAGATATGAAGGAGATTTATGGAGTTTGAAAATTGTTATTTCTAAGCCCCTTCATTTACACTTCCTCACTCTCTCTGTATCTTTCAATCACGCTGAATGTAGTGAGTGAACACATTTATCATTAGAATCTAATTCCCTGTTTCATTGTGGTCCGAGCAGCTCGGCTGTATCACTGACAAGGTCTATCTCTCACGCTAAAATAACCGAATTACCAACATGGCAAAGGGGAGACTATGGATTGTACCATTATCGCCATGGCAACATGAGCTGGGAGCACAAGCTGCCGGTTTGATATTACACTCTGAGCCTCATCTCACTCTTGTTAAGAGGATGGGAGTTCAGACCATTGTGTTCTCTGGAAAATAGGGGGGTAAAAGCGTTGCCTCTTTTTGTGTGCAAGCCTTCAGCAGATCTACGAGAGGTGGCATGTTTTTTTAAATAAGCTGATTCCCACACCTAAACAATATTTTTAGAGATGCTTTAAAGGGGTATACCACTGGATTTCAGCTGTGACAGATTTCACCTGTGCTTTGAGAAAACTCAGCCTGCACTGGAATAGAGACATTTCTTTTAAATCCAGAAAAAAAGAGACTTGTTTCTGATACTTACACTTCATGAAACTGAAATAAAAGGATAAGGAAAGATGATAAAGAGATTTGGAAGGTGACGTTGATGGCACCAGAAAAAAGGCTTGAGGTACATTTCTTGTCTTTGGGTGGTATGGCTGTCTGATTGCAGTGCTCTGCTTTTAAGTCATGACTCAGCCCCCAAAATCATAGGTAGTAAAAAGAAATCTGCTCAACAAAGCTCACACAAAGACAGTACAAGCAGTTAACATTCAATAAACACGTACTTTCAAATGACTGGTCAGCTGTGGCTGTCGACCCAAAGAGTCCAGTCGATATTAGCAACAATGTATATTTACTTGAAATCGTCGTCCTGCTGCATTCAGCATGTCATAGGCACACATTTGCCATAATTGCAGTCAACTGGTGTTTGTGCTGGTGAACATTAAAAGAAGATAATGAAGGGTGCTATTTGGAGAGTTCGCTTTTCATCAGAATTATGTAAAACTGTCCAGTAAATGATCACAACAGGAGGTAAAATACTAGGAAAACTGACAAAGGATGCCAGAGAAACTCATTTACTTGTAATACTGTCTCAAAACACACTTGTAGAAAAGCTTTTCAAGTTGTTTGATGTTGGCTATTATAAAAGGCTCTGAGGAGTTTGGAAAATAACTAGTTCTAAAAAAAAATGGTGCACAATAAAAATGGCAAAGCTTAAAAAAATAGTTTACTAGTGTAGGAACTTTGAACAGTGCAAGATTTTGTTTAAATTTTCCTCAATACAGTAGATTGATGTTTTGGGAAATATGTTCATTTGCTTTCTTGCAAATGTGAGATGAGAAGATTGATACCACTCTCACAGTCTGTTGAATTCAAAGCTACAATGGGTTAGCTTAGCTTAGCATAGACTGGAAGATTGGAAACTGCTCCTGGCTGAGGGCCCTGATACACCAAGTCAACGGTAGGCCGTGACTCAATGTCGAGCCGTTGGTGAGCGCCTAGATTTTGTGGTCCATTCTGCACTGTTGGCACTAGTTGGCCTTAGTCATCCTTTTTTTCTGGCTGGTTCAGGATGTTGAATTGGCACGTTAGCCCGTCGGTTAGAGAAATCACTCAGTTCAGCTCAGTGCAAGACAAGAGAAATGGAAGTAAAGAAAGATAACAAATGAGTAAAGTCAAGGGGGCGTAAGATTAAAACACACTTGTTATATTAGGTAAAATTCTTTTTTTAACCATTAGTAGGAACAGTTTCTATTAATTGTGTTCTTATTTGCTAGTGTATGGTACAAAACAATGTGTTCTTTCGTCATCTGGTCTTGTTGTTAATGTGCTAACTGGCTAAGTAGTGTCTTGAATCTGTCCTGACGGTCTTCTGGTTTCCCTTTTTGAATAACATATACAGAATACCGCCGCCTACTGGTATGGAGAGTTATTTCCTCTCATGTTGGCTTAGAGCGTACATGCTAGGTTATTGTTGGATGTGGTCTTTGCGGTGTGTTAGAGTGAACCTTTTTTGGCTGAGACCCATGTGATGAGAGGCGAAGCAACAATGGCCTTTGTTGTCACTAGTTCTTTGATGTTAGTTTGATGTGTCTGGGCCTTAAGAAATAGCCTGGCACATATCGGTTGCAAAACCACGACTTAGCATTTTTGCACTTTTTATACCAATTAAATGAACAAGATATAACCATTTAATTGGTGAATTGAGAGATGTTTGGATTCAAAAGCTCTTGGTAGGAAGATTTTACCATTAATAGCCATGCTAGTTGTTTCCCCCTAATTTCATTCTTAATGCTAAGTTAAACTAACTAGCTTCTTACAGCTTCTCTTGTCGTCTAAATCTGACAAGAAATGGAGTAAGGATATTTCCAAAATGTCAAACTACTCCATAAAAACTTGAATTGCTCCCTCTAAATCACCAAAGGCAGAACAAATGAATGTAGTGGCTGCAGTGGCTCAAAGTATTGCTTTGATTCTGTGTTGTTTGCAATTAAAATTTGAGTCACATAATTGGAATCAAATGGGAATCCACTTGTTCATTCTCTCGAATATGAGACTGTGCCATGTGCTCTTACCACTACTGGCAACTAATTTTGGTTATCTCAGCCTAGATTGTCCCAGAACGTCTAAATACAGTTTTCTTTTGTGACTAAAGGAGCTGCAGAAAATGATTTCATTATCATGGCACAATGCGGCTCTTCTGGTTCTCTGCCATTGATGTTGCTGAAGCTCTCCAGCAGTGGAGTGTAGGGGAGGGGAGAGAGATATTCATCTAACAGCCGCTGGAAGCTGTGTGGTTACATCGATTGAGCGGCACAGGAGGATTCATTGTACATACAAATGATGCATGAATTGCAACACAAAGTGGGAGATACTTAAAGTGAGAGCTGAACAATTTAATTTGATTGAACTGAGTCACAGACAACCCTAAACAGCTCTTTAAAGAGGTATTGCATTTGCTGAAATCGGATTAGTTCGGGGCCTCGCTGGAAACAAGAGACACCTTTCAGCACAAGAAAAACACTGACATTAAGATTGATGCCTTCACTGACATAAATACAGCAAAAATCGTTTCCACCAATAGCCCATTTCTTGTATAATGAATTAAAATCCAATTACAAGTGCTCATTACCGTAAACAAACACCACATTAGCATCAAATATGCAAATGAGCAAGTGTCATATCACTCAGTCTGATGAATCACTGTGCATTAGATGAGAGGGAACCAGTGATGTGTCTGTAACAGCCTTTCTTTTGTTCAGTCTGAATGTGTGGAAACCACCCAGCACAGTTATTTGTGGCAAATAGTGTGTCTGAGTACAGTTATTCACAGCAAATATAATTCCCATTAAAGATTCATTAGTAAACCAATGTACCAGACACATTCTTTTCATCCTATTTGGTTCACCGGAAATTCTAGCTCGCATATAAAAATGACTCAGAAATGTGTTGTGGTTTCTTTTGGGTCCTTGCAATTAAGTCTGAACTGGTATGTGCTGCGAACCAGACACTTTTAAAAACTGCCACTTCAAAGTAGTTGTCATACAGGAGCTGACAGAACTGTAGGGAGAGGCTGTAATTCAAAGTTCTTGTGAAGCAATGCCTCACATGTTCTTTAGGTATCACTTTGTTTTTGCCTCCCACTGTTAGTTTGTGTTATATTCACAATGCTCAGTGTCAGGACACCACAGGGAAAGTCTGAATACTTTGCATTGATTCCAAAAGATCACAGAAGTTGCTACTTCAGTAGAGTGGAGAGGGAGCAGCTAAGATATTTAAGAATTCTTTTTAAAGTTAAGTGGCACAAACAAACTGAGCATTTGCGTTGGAAAGGTTTTAAATGTTTTATGAAGATTGTTAACTGGATTTTGGGGCCCACAAGGCAGTTTTAAAAACCCAATATGGGTTTAATATGTATAATTGAGTTCGAGCCGTGCTAGAAGCTCTGTCAGACATCAACATGGTAATGTGCTTACAACAGCAAACGTGCTGACGTTAAGCAGGTTTAATGTTTACCGTGTTCACCATCTTGGTTTAGTGTGTTAGGCTAACATTTCTAATTGGCACCAGGGTCCAAAATTAGCACCCGCAAAGTGCCAAATGTGGGTAGATGTGACCAAATTATGTAGGTAATAAAATTACAACAGGGATGCTCTGTAATCTAAACTAAGGCGGCAAACATTGTCAACAGAAGCTCATTACAGCTTCACTCCTTCCGTTCTTACCTTTCACAATAAAAGCACTCAACATATAACTCATCCATGCTTACCAGAGGGAACTTATTCACATACTGAGACTGTGGTGATGAGTTGTTTAATACACTAAAATTATTTTCAGTTAAAATCACAAATGTCAACGTCATGGTGGCGTCACAGGAAAAGTCAGAAAATCCCTACAGTCAGTAGGATTCATCTTCTGGGGATCATGATTCGTCGTGCATCCATAAATGTATTTTTATGTCTATTTTGAAATATCACTTTAGAATAGCTTTAAGGAAATTGCAAAACCAGAATCAGAATCAGAATCAGAAATACTTTATTGATCCCCAAGGGGAAATTGTTGAGTTACAGGTGCTCCTTATAAGTGTAGAAAGAAGATATAGTGCAAATACAAAATAGAAAACAAGCAGGAGCGACTGCAACAGGCTGCATGCGCGGTCGGCTAAGCAATGTTCATTTGCACATACTACAGTGACACACAACTGTTTGAAAGTCAAATATTGGTTCCCGTGGGGGGGGGGGGGTCTTTATTCAGTGTTATAATCATGTAAAAGCAAGAGTAGCATGTGTATGCATTCAGAAGGCTGTACCATCAGTAGCTAGCCAGCTAGTTAGCCCTACACTTTTTAGGCTTTGATTTTGGTTTTGAAATGGGGAAGAAACGTATATATCTCACTACTAACCTTTCCAGGTAGAGGGGCCTACTTTTGAAAATGTTATGTAGCCTAGTTCATTTGCCCCAAATGAGTTGATAGACACTTGTAATTCCTTTTTTTTTTTTTGGTGGCGTTTCAAAAGTTTGTTTAAAATTAGCTTCAATTGAGTCAGAAAACGGCTAATGTCTGCACAATAATAATGGCCGTCTCTGTGGTAGTTGTTGAATTATTTAAGTCTGGAGCAAAGTGATAGACCGACCGACCTGCAGGACCGCCATTAGAGCCATGCTGCGAGCACAACACTAAAAAGTCTCAGAAGTCTTTCTAATCCTCAGAGAAATGAGTCAGAGATATTATGTACATATATTGTAAAGTTTCTTTTTGATTTAATGTGGCAGCTTGTAATTCCAGAATGACTGTAATATGGATAGAAAGCTGCTAGTTTTATTCCATCCTGTCGCTGCTCTCGCCTGTAAATCTTCACTGCCGTGAGACCAAAGTGAAGGGAAGGAAGGTGTCTTTTCATTTCACATCAGTGTCAAAGTGCATTGAGTAAAAACACATTATCCTCCATGAAAGTGTTTGCAGGACATTGGTGGGACCCCAATTTTGCAGAGGTACATGTCAGAGCTATTGCCAATACATACCAATTTTATTTTGGTGAATTTCCAGAATTTATCACAGTGCCTTTTTGTAAAATGGTTTGCCTGTGATACATTTCTGGTCATATGTTAAAAAAAAAGGTCCTACATGTCATAAAAGACAGAATAAATCTTTGCAGCAGTTCTGGCAATCTAGATGTTATGGGTGGCTCATAAACAGAGGTGTAAAAATATCCCTGGCAACTCTTATGCATGTTCCTCCTGTGCTGTAAATCTCCTCAACACATAAGCCTCCACATTAGTATTCATGAAGTCATACTATTTTTGTATATACATTTATGCAATATAACAAACATTGAGGAAGTGTTAGCTGTATAGTCATTATAATAAGGTAATATGCATTTTTCAGCATGTGCTTCATATGGCAGGTTTGTGTGCTCAGAGCCAGTCTGTCATGTTTGCACATACTGGTTCTTTGAACATACTGGGAGAGGATTTACACAGCCAGGTACAACCATATTTGAATACCATTCGTTGCTGTAACATAATGTCATGACTAAATTAGAGGTCACATTTATTTCTTCCCCAGCAATAATTCAGTGTTTTTCAATATTATATAACTTATATTAACACTATTCCATATGGCGTTAAGAAGTTCAAGTTAAATCTAATAGCTTATTATTTGACTTTTTTGTAATTAATACAGTATGTGGGTGTAAATTGTTGCTTTGCAACAGCTGCTGCAGGCGGGAGAAGACAGACTGGTATTGTAAGGAGAGGTGGACAAAGTTTATAAAGTACATTTAAGGATGGCAGAAGAGTTTGGGTGCTTGAAAAACTGCAGAAAGTCCTTATTTTGAATTTACTTTACAGAAAATGGGAATATCACAGTGAGATCTTTGTCCAAGTCAGAGACCCCCCTTTACGCCTTGCATTAAAATGCATCTTCTCGTATCCAGATTGTTTCTAGATATGATTTAACCTGAATACATTAACGCCTGGTGTCCACACTAAGATCCAGTTGATCTGATTTTTCTTTCCAGCTCAAGCAACAGTCCAAATGGGCCCCGCCCCTGCCTTTCAATAACTATTATGAAAAGAATAACATGTTTTAATTTAAAAAAAAAAAGCAATAAATCTTTGCTAGTCCACATACATGAGTCATTCATGAAGATTCAGAGGGCAACAGTGAGGTCAAAGAGGATGAAACAGTCTCAGCTGATGGTAAAGACAGTGACTGACAGGAAGAATACATTAGAGATAAGACAGACACCCCAGTAGTGTTGGCATCAGATGAAAGAGAGACCACCCTGCACCCCACAGCTTCAGCAGCAGGTGAGGAAGAGCGGCTAGTGCCTTGCTGGTTTGAAACAGTGACACGTTTGATTATGTATTTCCATTAATGTAGCTCAATTGCCTTTTTACATTTGTGTTCAGTGTGGTCACAGTGCATCCCTGACCAACTCCATAGGTGATCTAGCCCATTGGATCACAGCCTGACCTCAAACCTGTTCTTTTACGTACAGGTTTGAGGTCCATTCCACATGGGATGACAAGACAGTGTCATTATGCCTCCACACAGGGGATAGCTATGTTTTTGGGTTGTCTGTCTGTTTGTCCATCTATACATCTGTCCCATTCTTGTCAATGCAATATCTCATGAACGCCTTTAGGGAATTTCTTCAAATTTGGCACAAACGTCCACTTGGACTCAACACTGAAATGACAAGATTTTGATGGTCAAAGGTCAAGGTTACAGTGACCTTGCATCTGCCTTATTCTCATGAATGCAATATCTCAAGAACACGTTGAGGAACTGTTTCTTCAAATTGGGCACAAACGTTAACTTGCACTCGATGAACTGATTTGATTTTGGTGGTCAAGGGTCAAGATCATTTTTGGCCATGAGTCAAGAAATCCGGCACTACTCATGACAAAATTTCACAAAAATGTATATAATGATAACATTTTATATCTAAAAGGTCAGAGGTCAACTTAACTGTGACATCATAGTGTGCTGCAGTGCTGGTCAAGCACTATGAAACACCCCAAACACATTTTAATTCAAAATGTAAATGGAGTCAGAGCCACTCTGCTCAATTAACCTTCATACCGTTGCATTGGTCAGTGCTTGTCACAAAATTAGTAAAATAAGTATAAGTCCATTCCAAATTAGACAAAAGACGTGTTAACTGGACGACTGGCTCCTCTCACTGCTGAACTTTCAGTACACTTTCCTGCCATGTATTTTGTGACTTTTTTGTTGTTGTTGTTTTGCTCATGGTCTTTTTATTGGTGTTTTAAGTCATACAAATACTGTTCTTCACAAATACAAATGGGGAAAAATCCAATTCTGCTCCAAGTACATAAAAAAAAAAAAAAAAATCAATGTGGGGGTGCCCAGTGGCTTACTGGGTAGGGTGGGGGCCCCATGTACAAAAGGCTGTGTCCTTGCTGTAGTGGTTGCGGGCTCGAATCCGACCTGCGGCCCTTTGCTGCATGTCATCCCCTCTCTATCTCTCCCTTTCACACATAATACACTGTCCTGTCCATTAAAAGGCAAAAAGCCCCCCAAAAAACTTCTTAATTAAAAAACAACAACAATGTGACAACAATCATAGGTGAGACACAAAATAAAATAAATTAAAGTGGTGAATTGCAATAGACAATTGAAAGAAAAAAAACCTAAAAATTTATAATTATTTGGGGTCAGTATTACAGGACTGCAATATCAGTGGTGTTTATTTTTTCTGTAGGTTAAAAATGGTTGCCATATAGCCTAAAATTTCTGAGCACACCCATGTGTAGAACTGTGATTTTTTTTTTTTTTTCCCCCCAAAGTCATGTCGTGTATTTTGTGACTTTCTTATAACTAATTCACATATAGTATTGTCTGATAAACATTCATATTAGCAATGAAAGGGGACAGATGATGTCACATGATAGGGCAGACATATTGGGAAGGTATAGTGCACTTCCTGTCTTCTAGAGATGCACCGATTTATCGACCGCAAAATCAGTATGGCCGATATTCGCCTTGTTGACTGCCATCAGGCCTATTTGAAGAAGAGAAAAAAAAAGAAAAAAGACATTCCTTGATGGCAGAGGCCGATGTTTGTCTGTTGTGAGGACTCAAGATTAATGGCGTCCTGTTGTCCCTGGTAACACAGAAAACGTGAGAGAGCTCTTCCCCAGGATGACTTTGGAACGAAAGGACACTCTAAGCTCATTATTATGTCACATTAGAGGATGCATACTATTGTTTCCCTGATAATGCTGCATTGTGAACAACAAATCCATGTTGACAACGGCAGGAGGAGAGCTAGTTAATGTTAGCTGTTGGCAGACAGTGCTCAGAACGAACTGCTGACGGAGGCTGCATTGAGTACAATCAGGTTAACATTCATGCTTTCTTTGTAAAAATGAATGGGCGAAGGTAAATTGTACATTCTTATGATGTTATTGAATGTAATCTCGTAAAATGTAGTCTTTTGGCAGAACACTTGAATAAATGCAGCAGTTTGAAGAGGAAATTTGTTATTTTCAAAGCAATATAAAATAGATATTAGAGAATGAATCACATTATGTGTAGTAAAAAGGCTTTTGAAGCATTTATTTAAAAAGGTTTTTCACGTGTAAAGTTATTTTCATTATTTTTTTATGAGCTGAAGATGTCTTTGTTTCGCCATCACAAAAAGGGGGAATAATTAACGACAAAATACAAAACAAAACAAAACAAAACAAAAAAACAACAACCCCAAAACATCTGTATCAGTTATCACCTATCAGCTAAATTGTTATTTTAAAACATTGATATCAGTGTGGGCCCATTGGTGCATCCCTGCCATCTTGTTTCTTCGCTGATTCTGGTGTTTGTGAATAAGATTGACTCGTTTTGATGCACCACAGATAACAAGTTCTGAGTGTCATCTTTGCCTGTGACTTCATATCTACCAACTACCATGTGGGATCCTAAAGAGCAGTGACACCATGGTCATCTCTGTAATTTAATGAAGGAAAAACATTTGGAGATTTACTACATTGTTTAATGTGTGTATGTCATTAGCATTCACTGCCGAAAAGTTAGCCATCCATAGTTATAATCCACCCCAGCATACGAATTAATTCTGTAAGCAAAAGCTTTCTTTTTTTTTCAGGGGATGAGTTTGATATCTGTGACAGTAAGTTCCTTGATATGGAACATTTTAATGAATGCAAACACTGGGAACAACACGGCTTTTGTTGCAGCTGATAACAATTTGATCGCTTTCATTCCACCCAGATTGTTTGTATTAGGGATGTGCTAAGCTCGGTGTTTTAGATTATGTTTGCACAGGATGTTATTACAGTAAGTGGTGTCCTTTTCAGTGGAAAGGACTGTCTAAACCCTTACACCAGGAATGAGCTTGTGGATAATGTTAAACAGAGGTACAGAGAGAAAATGATCCCAAGAGAAAGGCGCTGGCATTTCCATATGAAAGGAGCTGACTGTCTTTTGTTACATGTGACTGGCATTCACTCCAGCCATGTTGGAGGGTGATTAGGATTTGAAATTGCTGAATAACTTAATCTTGAATAATCTACACATTTGGGTTATTTTTAGTCTTAATCCCTACCTTTTAGCTGAAGCACAGGCATGTGGAAAGACATTTAACCTTCAGTTACTTTCCATTTACCTCCTGTAGAGATGATGCCTTGGTAATTATAACCCTCAGCAGGGCTGCAAAACCTAAACAATTTTAAGGCTTAATATCCAACAAAATCCTCGACAGCGTGAGCTTCAGGCTAACATTAATGGAAGGTCTGGCAGAGCAGCCAGGTGTACCTTTGATGAATGGCTGGCCATATTGTCCTTTAAATTTACTGCCCTCTTTTTTTTACTGTACACAATAAATTATCTAGTGTTAGAACCTCCTTCTAAATTTGCAAACACACTCGGAAAAGCCTGAGGAAATTTTCTACCCCAGTTGTTGGTCACCTGAGAGTTTAAAGAATTGATTGGGAGGGAAAATTGCCACTGGCAGTGCGGCATCTACTGGAAAGTGGGTGTCTCAGGAAACCCCAGGTGAATGCGGTTCTTCCTCTTGGTACCTTTTACATCAGTTATAAAATACTGTGGTTTCATGAAAGCTTTCTGCAAGGCAGGACAGTGGCCTTAGCAACAGGTGTTTCTTGCTGTGGCTGCACCATTGCGATTTGGATATGGAGTAGGTGCCTGCAGTGATGGATGTATTGTGTCTATTGTGTTCCATAACATTGTCCTGGAGACCTCATTTGCCTCAGGCAGCATGCCTCAGAGGGGGAGCAGTAATTCCTGCCGCTGGCAACCAGACTGATAACAAAAACCCAAAGCTACTTTCAGCTTGAGACTGCAGGTGATTTTAAAATGCTTGATTTTTTTTTTTTCTTGGTTTGTTTTTGCTTCCATGTATTTTGTTCCTACGTTGAACTAGTCTAACATTCCGACATGTAAGCTAACCAAACCTTGAACTGGGTGTCGGTTTATTGTTCCTGAGATACACAGTGGGGCCTCAAACTGGAGAATGTGGTATGCCAAGAATAGTACATGTACTGTATATAATTTCTGCTCGTAAAACCCAAAATGGTATACGTATATAACATGCTATAATCTAGTTGCAATCAGAAGTGTTTATGTATTTGACGACAGCTATAACTCCCATGAGCACAGACTAGCACATTAAATTATACATCAAGTACATCCATCCAGGCAATCTGATTGGTCAGAACGTGATAAAATCGGCATGACAGCACAGCCTCCTCATCACTAAAAATATCACTCCTTTTCCATGGTAACACTGTAACTTCATGAGCTAAATCAGCAAGTAGCTACAATATTAACACAAGTTGGATCATTTTGTTGTTAATAATTTTGATTTCAATCAGCTTTTTTAATGGGTATCATTTATGGTGCCATTAGATTTCTGCCAGACTGCCCCATTAGTACAAGTGTGCGCCTCCCTTCTGTGCAGCAAGCTGGAGAGCAAAAAGTTCTGTAACAGCTGTAAAAATGTTGTTTTTAAAAGGCTAAATGCCAACAACTATGGATTGAAGCAGAATATTTCATCAGGTAAAAACGTGAAAAATTTTGACTTTTCGACTTTACAACACTTTTTACTGACATAGCTAAATCTGTCCATGGAAAAATGATTTCTTTCAGCACATACTTTGGTTATAACAAGATTGAGCTAGCAAGTCAGTTTTATTTATGTGTGTGGTCTTTATTCATATTGGGGAAATCCCACAATCTCTTCAAAGCAATAACGTTAGCTCACGTTGGGTGGGTGACTCAACAAAGCTTAGACATTTCTATAATAATGGTAAAGCAGATCCTCTCATGTAATATTGCTTTAGTAAATTACAGTTGCTATAATATAAAATATGTCTTCATAGTGTTATTATAATGTCTTCTTTAAAGTGGAAACCTCACCTCATACTGTATATGATAGTCATACCTATAATTTCAGGGCCGTTTATCTCTGCGAGCTTACAACTTGTTTTACCTTGTCTTGCTGTGCGTGTATATGAAAGGAGGAAAGCGGGCAGCCTTGGAATGAAGAGTAATTAAACTCATGTGCAACACAGTTACCCTGTCTCATCCATAGCTTTTTTTCTTTTTGTTTTTCTCTCCTCTAATTCAAACCTGGCTGCGGGGGAAAGATTCTGCTGTGGGCGTGTTTGGCCAACTTAACCATCTCTGACTGGTTCACAGGGACGGCAATTAACCTTTCTTCTCACAGGGGTCGTAGCCAACAAAACACACACAGAAAACCCTAGATGCATGGCCTATTGGAATACATTTATTACTTTGCCCTTGTCCTGTGCGTGGACACTGCAGAGGATCATCCAATAAAGCATTATGTCACGCTCATTTGACAGGGTGATTACTAGGCAGTGATTATCAGCAGATTATGTTAAGCAGATCGATGGTAAGATGTGGGCAGTGGAGTGTTTCATAGGGTGTATTGTGTACATTTTATCAAAACATTTCAATATTAAATTAAAGACAAAAAATAATTTCATGCTAAAGCCTTCTTTTCCTGTGACTGTGCCTGACAATTTTCCACAAAATAATCCGAACAGCTCTTGGAAGAGAAGTAAACCGCCCTCAAAAGGCTTTTCTGCAGTATCCATTGCTATGTTGCCAATAGCAACCATCTGCATTTCAAAACATCAGATGTTTCTTTGTAGAAATTGTGATCTATTTTTGTTTATTATTTTGCCGGTGTGCAGGCTGGAATTATTACATGTGGATGTCATGCTTGGCATGTCACTCTCCCTCCCATGAATCCTACAGTTGAAAAAACAAATCTGCAGGTTGTAATAAATTAGAGAACCTGTTGTTCACAAAGCAGCAATGTCAACACAGCAGTCATGTAAAAAAATAGTCTGACAGTATTTATTTATTGCTATGGGGCTTAGATGAAATTATCTTGAAACCGTCCTTAATTGTATTAGACGCGTAAATACACACAATGCAGTTGCAACATACCTCTGTTGACACATATCAAAACAAATGTGGGATATTCTCAGCAGGCTTTGGTGTTAAAGCAAAGGGGAGTGCTTGTAACATGAATACAGTCTTTTGAATTCCCATTTAGAGACCCAAGACCATATTACACCTTGTCTAATTCATTTATTTTATTCAATTAAGCACTTAAGTCCCCGCTGTTCCTCAAACAACTTATTTTTAGCCATGCCAGCGGCAGTGTTGGCAATGTCAGGTCTGCTGGTTAGTGCCACTGTGGTCCAGACTGAATTATCTCCACAACTACTGGATGGATTGACATGAAATTTTGTTCAGACATTTATGGATCCCAGATGATAGTGGCCTATTCTACTGACTTTGGTGACTGCCTGATTTTTTTTTTTTCTTTCTCTAATGCCACTGTAATGTTGATGTTTTTGTATTAGTGGAATATGACGACAACTATTGGATAGATTGTTGTTAAATTTGGTATACAACATTCCTGGTTCCAAGGGGATGAATTTGAATAACTTTAATCTAGTGACTTTTTCCTCTAGTGCCATCATCAGGTCAAAACGTTGTCTTGTCCAGTACTTTCCAATCCCATCAGTGCCATGTACTTTATTCAGTGCTGATTAGTAAATGTTAGCATTATAACATTCTAAACTAAAGCCCCTTTCACATGTGTTGCAAACCTTAAATTAACCTGCAGGAGCTTGATGTGAGAACGCAAATGCACAGATCAGTTGGATCCAATGTTAAATGGACGTTACCCCACCAGCTCCCTAGTTCAAAGTCTGTGAAATGCCCAGTTGAGCCCATTGTGTAAACAGAGCAGGTAATTATCCAAAGAATTCATGGCGAGTGAGTGGGGATGTTGATGACGTTTCTATCATGCGGCTTGCATGAAATTGCAACAAAACAAACATCTGAGGGTGAAACAAAGTTTCATTTACACAACGACGGCAATGACAATGTCTAACTGGAGAAATTCTGAGATTCGGGAACTTATTGGTAACGGCTATAGCTGAAATTTTCAGACAGATTCAAGGCATGGGAAGAGACTGTTATTTATGATCAAATTCTGAACTGGTGACATGACCGTGGTGTAATCCTCGTCATGTCCTGCTTCCTGCACACTCTACCCAGGCGCCACCCCTCGCCTTAACTAATCGGACTATTCCAGTAGGTGGGAACTCTTCTGACATGGCTAATCACTTGTTGTATGCTACATGTGTGAATGAGAAACTTGATGCCCAGACCTGAATCTCCAAACATTGCCTGGACTTCATATGAGAATTACTTAAGATGGTGAACATGATAAACACTAAAATGCTAGAAGAATGGCTGTAGACAAAACTACTGAATTGCTAGTTTTGTGGCAAAAATGTGTTTTTCTGGGGGGTAATTTCTTATAGTTAATGTAATGTTCTTGCATTTCAACAAGCTGTTTTACTTTAATTGTCGCTCAATGTGTGTTCAAGTAAGTAACCGGTCTATAAGAGGTATGTAGAAATGTTTTGCAAAGCACTCATGCACAAAAACTACTTTGATTAACGAAAACTAATGATCAAAAATGACCTTATTTTCCTGCCTGAATTCTTCCAAATATTTACTTTGTTTTGCCTCTACAGCAGCTAGTGCCTCTGAAGCTAAATGATCAGATTCCCTCCTCATTACATCTCTCCTGACTCTATATAAAAGGGCAGACTTTAAAGTCAATGCTGCCACATCCATTCTAACTTTTACCGTCTGCAAAACAAAAGGTGTCAATTAAGTTAACTTTTTCTACCCTCCAGTGAGCTCCTGCACTGATAGATGGGCATTAGGAACACAGGTTTCCCTCATCTGTCATTTCAGGACTGCCAGGGTGTGCCCCAAACAATGTGGTCAGCTATCACCCCCCCCCAGAATGTAAAGAGGCCAAACTTCACCACCAGCTGCTCAAGTAGAGTCTGGAAAAGTCATCTCTGTGTTACGAATTTCAGATCACAAGCCAGGCGAGTATATAAGTAACATTCCAGGAAAAAGCCAAAATGACCATGGCAGAAAATGATTCCATACGACAAATTAAGAGACTGTCGGTACATTTTCTCTGACAGGGATTTAAAGAGCAGGTTTAAATGGTCACATATTCCACAGAAGTTTGTCCACACCACAATTAATGCTTGGTAAATTATATCTTGTATGCTATAATGACCCCCTCTCTTTCTTTTCCCCACATTTTTATTGTAGACGACCTTAAATTTCACACTAACTTCACCTCAGTGGGGCATAAAGGCTAGACTGTGTTAGCAGGGTGGTCAAGATTGGCTCTTTTTGACAGTCACTGAGAAGATTTGAGATCTGTCAATCAGCGCCAGCATCAATGTGAGAAATCCTCTGGCGGTAGTGATTGATTTGGAGGTCTATCTCATCTTAGACCTCTGAGTGTTTTCCCCACTTGGTGCCATGGGTTATAAACCGTCGCGAATCCCTTAAAATTGTTTTTCTCCTCACCATCAGATAGAAGGAGACTGGGGTTTTGTTTGCCATTACATTTTAATAAGACAGATGAGAGAGAGAGAGGGGAGAGTGTTTTCGAGAGGAAAATAAATAATCAGAGACCTGGCTGACTGCGGGCCATATTGCGAATGAATCAATGGACTATTAGAGCCTGAAGCCAGGCATAGAGCTGCATCTATCTTAAGCTAAGAGATATAGAGGTCAGAGATGACACTGGAAAGATGTGTGCTCCCGTCAGATCTGTGGCGATACTGTTGTCATGCCTCTTCTGGCAGAGTCGAGCTTTTGTTCTTAATGGCGCCATACGTCAACATGGACATAACTGTCAACCACCCACCACTGCCACGACTGGCGATGTTTCATCGCTATTGCATCACAGGGAAAATACATTCACAAGCATTTTGCTTGCATATCTGAATACGATGTGGCATTAACTCCATTCTCTCTGCAGAGGTTGCAGAATTTCAGATTTACATCATTCCTTTTTCTGTCTTGAGGAAAATAAAAATCTCCAGAGAGAGCAGGATTGCAAAAAATTGGCTTAAGATTGGCTTACTGTACATCATCAGATTCCAAGTCTCCTAGAAATTACTTTGATATACTACTTACTAGGGGGGTGGTCAGGGTGAAGTGGCTGGCATAAGTGCCAGACTTTGACATCAGAGAACAAAGTTGGCCTCCTAAGTCCTGCATGTGTTTGGGTTTAAGCCTCAAAAGCACTTTGATCAAGTTCGGGACAATTTGTGGCTTTATTAACTAATAATTACCTGTTCTCATGACCATTACGATAACAACCAATCATTTCATATTTTTGTATTTTAAAAAGAAGGAGGTTAGCAGCTGGACGGTCCTTCAGCGCTGCGTTTAATAGCAGCAGGAAGTTGGCTGATCTGGTGGGGGAGGTGAGTGGTCAGGGATCAGATCCTTGGCACGATCGTGTTGTCTTCCTCTGAAACTGAAAACGTTCACACCAAGGACGGCATGTTTGACTCTCTAGTTGGCTTGCTGCACTTGTTCTTCTTCTTCTTCTTCTTCCCTGTGTTTATTGGCTCGCAAACCAAAGTTAAAGGTGTGCCACTACCTACTGTGTTGGGATTTGTAGATCCTGCCCTTATGAAATCAATGAAAGCAATTAAGCTCTGTTATCTGTGCTATTTTTTCGACTTTGATTTCATTATCAGAATAATCTATAATATAAATTTCCCATTGTCGTCTCAATATATAATGTGCATCCCTAAGAATTTGTGAACACTGTTTGAGTTGATAATGGTTTACCTATGGTGCACAGTTGCATATTTACACATCATCTTTGTCCACCTGATGAATACAAGCCATAGACTGTGTAAATAATTGATGTAGCCATTTTGAAGCCTCAAATTTGGCATTTTGGCCATCACCGTCTTGCATTTTAGAGCCAGGAGTGACCATATTTGGATGTCAGGGTGGAGCTAACTCTAGCCTCTAGCCTGGTTAGCGTGGTGTATGCTTAACTGTGATAATGCTAATGCCAGTATTTGCCAGTGAAAATTGAGCTTAAAACCATTAAAACAAAATGGATTTACCAGAAAAACTGAACATCTGACTTAGCACAGGTGACCAAAATGTTACATTTTACTTTCATGAACTAAAAACACACTAAAATAGCAACAGCTACAGCTAAGCCTATACACTTAATATGGGGTTACGTCATGGTTATGCTATCAAACACTGTCACAGTGGCGACTTGTCCAAGGACTGCACCCACCTGTTACTCAGATGGGCCACACCTTTAATTATGTGTAACTTTTAGCCTTAGTAGCATTTAAAAATGTGAGTTAAATAAAAATTCACCCCACATAGTTGTCATGAATGGGGAAATTAGTAATGGAGACAAAAACTGTTTTTGTACCAGGCTGTAAACATGTTTATTTCTGCTGTAAATTTGGGCATCTTAACATGGATGTCCATGTTGATTGACTTTCTTTTGTAGCCAGCCTCAAGTGGCCATTTGACGAACTGCAGTTTTTGGCACCTCTGCGGTGGCTTCATTTTTTAGCTCTAGATGTTGCCTCTTGATGTTAGCCCAATATTTACTTTCCTTGTACCCCAGTTTTTGGTGTCAACCACCGCCTGAGGGAACGGCCTGGCTTTTTAGCTGCTAAATGCTCAGTTACACTCACAAGCTAGTTGCTAACTTTGTCTATGTGTCATCTGGTGCTGAGCAGGAAGTGTACAGTGAGTTTTTAGTGCTTTTTCTGCTGAAAATGGCTGCCTGCTATGGTTTAAAAGCACACAGTGAGAGCTATAAGAGTTAACCAGTATCTTTTTATCATGATAAAAATATTGATGAGAGCTACTTTAATAAGAGTAATAACAGTATTGTCTTATGATTAAAGTAAAGTTGCTGATTATTTTTCTAATATCTGAACAAGACAACAGTATTAACACATCCTGCACATAACCATTTGTAAGAAACATTCTGTATGAACATTTCGCTACTTGGTAGATGGGTTCATTAAAAATAAATATATGTAATGCAGGCAGCATTGTGTTTCTCTCAAAACATTTACTGCTTCAGATTAGAAGTATATTCATGTAATTTCTCAAGGTTGTAAATTGATGTGTTGTCAGGAGGTCAGGTGTCAACACGGACTGGGAGAGGAAAGGTTGCTCAGATCTTCAAATGCATTTGACAGATGCCACACATTAGTAACATTCATTACCATTAATCATCACCGTGTCACCAGTAATTACTTCATTTAAACCGACCAGCCCTGATAAACCCTCTAATGAAGGTTAATGTGCTTGGCTGCTGTCATTCTTCTGCCTGCATTACACAAACAATCACAATTTCCATCAACAACACAATGTGCTCTCGAGCTTTTTGCTATAACAGCGCCATTATTGTGGGATGGTGGTCTCTCCTCTCATGCAACAATGAATGGCACACAATACTGCTGCCACCTGTAATGACATGCCACAGTATTGCCTAGTGACCACGACACAAAGCAGCATATCTGTTTGAAATGTAGAGGCTACTGAGGGGATTTTCTGTAGGAATAACAAGGAGCCTATTTACATTTCACTCCTGTGACTGAAATCCTGGAATTAATCCTGGTGTAAGACACATGAGGACAAGTTTTATATTGATTACACCAACTTCGAAGGTGGTTTGAGGGATAAAAGTGCTGTTAGTTGGCCATGTTTTTATGTTTGATGCATCACTGTAACCCTTCTCAGTTATCCACATGCAAGTCAGGGTCGCTTCTACAGTCCTGACAGCTATCCAGAAACTAACACAAACCATGGATGAGTTGTATTAATGGGCAAGGAATGAAATGAAAACAAGCTTTATTTATTTTATTCTATAAGATTTCTTCCTCCTTTCATTCACGCTGCTTCCTCACCCACACAGATCACTTAGTAATAGTAATAATAATAATACATTTTATTTATAGGCGCCTTTCACAACACTCAAGGTCACCTTACAGGCAAGGATAGAGAAAACAACAACAGCAGATAAAAAGTCAACAAGGTAAGGAACAAAAACCCCACATAAATAACAACAGCAAAGCAAGTTTACAGTGGATAAAATTTAGTGTAAAATTAAAAAACGTGTGTGGCTAGGTGGATGGGAGTCAAACTGAAAAGGCTGTTGAAAAAGGTGAGTTTTGAGGCAGGATTTGAAAGTGGAGAGAGTTAATACTACGAATGTCTGGTGGGATGGAGCTCCAGAGGCAGGGGGCAGAGCAGCAGCTTTTGGTCTTGTTTCCATAGCCCTGGTTGCTTGTTTCTCTCCCAAGATCTGGCAACACTGCTAAGCATGTGCGAGAAAGTCGACCATCACACCAACAGTGGCGGACTCCAGAGCTCTGTTTGTGCTGCTCACCCTGTTGAATTTATCAACGCTTCTCCAGCAAAGTGTAGATTTACTGTAGCAACCCCACCTTGTCGTCTGTCCAGACAAACGTTCGTGCGGTTGCCATTTTGTTTGTTTATACATCACCGCTCTGTAGAGGGAAGCGCATGTGCGCAGATGCGTGTTGTTTCATTACAAAGTCACACCACCAACTACTGGCCTGGCATGTAGACTACAGCGTTTTTGTTCATGCTTGTGGATCCGTGTGCATGGCGATTGTTATCAAAACGATGTCGTCTGAACACAGAACTTTTTTCAAGACGGAAATGAGAAACGATTCCATTTTCAGCCCATCGTTTTTGTGTAAACATGGCCTTAGATGGAGGAGGAAGACCTGAGAGAGCAAGTGGGGATGTGGATGTGTAAGAGTTGGGAGAGGTACAGAGGCGCTAGGTTGTGGATGGCCTTAAAGGTGAGGAGTAAGATCTTGAAGTCAATGCAGTATTTAACTGGTAGCCAGTGAAGGACAGGAGTGATGTGACTGATGGTCAAAGTGATCACAAATCACATAAATGCTGTAACGCAGGATTCACGATTTCCTTAAAAAGTCATAAAAGGCATTACATTTGTTAATCTAAAATTAGGGACTTAACTGGTATTAAAATATCTTAAACTAATTTTTTTAGAAGTCTTAGAAATGCGAAGACATGGGAAGTAAGATATTTTGATTTATTTGTTTTCCTGACGTTGCATTGTAAAGTCTTAAAATAACTCAAAATACAATTAATAAACAGCAAAGGTGACATTATACCTACAGTTCCACAAATATCAAAGTATAAAGGTCCAAAAACAGAAAACAAAGGGCCCATTTGCACATTGGGAAAGATTATAATTGAAATGAAGATATTGAGAACCCTTTAATTGCCAAACACTTTCTGAGAAGTAAATTTTTTATCGTTTTATTTTAAATGATAGTAGGTTGTCTTTAACCATTTAGCACTTGAAAAGGCTTTTTTAGTGCAAACTAAACTAGTACTTTTATGATGATGTATGTTTTTGTGTTCTATTATAAAAAGTTAAGTTTTTTTCAGCATTTTAAGTAGATAATCAAACTTTTTAACTCAACCAAAAAAGTAATTTTCTATGTAACAGTAGACATTTGGACAAAATTGTCCCTAACCTTAAGTAATTGATGTCGGTTAATGTTTTTTCCCTTCAGTTTTGGGTACTGTAAAATTGGTCTAACATTTCATTCCAAGTGGCATTAAAAAGTCTAAAAAAGGTCTCAAATCTAACTTTCCTCAAGCCGTAGAAACCCTGTGCCTTGTACATGCGTTGACATTGCTGGAGACCTTTTCCCTGTAATCCCTGTTGTTGGAGTCAGAGAGAGAAGTGTAATTTCAGTGTAACTTCAGCTTCAGTTATCACAGGGGACAGATGGGAGTCTGTACAGGATATTTCCACAGACTGCCTACTGACGCTGTTACACTTTTGGGGAAGTAAATATCACGTATGTGTCTTGGAGAGATGGATGCATCATACTGGAATGCATCTCAAAGCACCTCCTGAGCGGGTTTGAAAGAAATGGTTTTAAATTAGCCTGGAGGCTTCTTGGATGTATTTGAAACCAGCAGTTTAATCGCTGTGGACAAACACTACAATGCATTTTGCAATATAGAGCATGGGGGGATTTATGATGTCGCATTAATGAGCGTATAAGATGCAGTTTTTCCCACTAAATGTAAATTTAATGAAGACAAATTAATAAATCCCTGCGAGGCACAGATATAAGATGAATAAACTGACATAATGTTGCAGTTTATGATTATATAAGTTATGAATTCATCTGTTGATTTCTGTGGCTTAATTACTAAATTGTTTACTCTTTAAAATGGAGGAAGGGAATGGCCGCGTCAGTAGTTTTAAAGCTCAAAGTGACATCTTTACATTTCATGTTTTGTTTGACCAACAGTTCAAAACCCCAAATTTATTTAATTCACAGTGCTACAACACAAAGAAAAGCAGTATACTCTCACATTTCTGCTGCAAATTATTTATCAAAATTGTGACATTCAGTATTTTTAACAAGTGGCAGATCATAAAGTCTGCGATGCTTTTGGGAAATCTATTGTAATACAGCCTGTTAGAAATGTTTTGTTTTCCTGCTGACTGGGAAACACTGCGATCACACGGTGAATGAATCTAAGTTTTCAAACATTTGTATGGCCTGCCCACTGGCCATTTCCTGTTTACATGTTTCTGTTATCTGTAACAAGTGAAGCATTTGTCAACAGGCACAGCCCATCGCCTCGTCTGGGTGGCTGCGGGGGAAGATAAAGAGGCGTCGAGGAAGGCTGTGCCCTTCTGACAGAAGGCAAGAATAGAGGAATGGAAGCATCCTGTTTGATCTCTGAGGAGGGAGGATGCTTCCCACTGTTGGATATAGTTCTGCATACTGAGTCTGATAAGAGGATAGTGTGTGTGTCTCTGTGTGTGTGTGTCTGTGTGTCTGTCCGTACAAGAAAACCAGTATGTTCAGATGGAAATTGCCAGCATATAAAACTTACACGCATATAAATGATCCATAATATTAAATTTGATCATATTAATTCTGTAAAATTACAGCTACAATGTATTTTTCCCTGAAAGTTTCATTCTCTGGAACAACATTTAACACATAACTGTCCACATTAAAATGCTCCATTAATTCTTTTGGGTAATGAAAGTGTCTTAGATGGGCTGGCAGCTTCTCTAGACAGACTGACCCCTCCGAGCTATTCGCTTGTAGAGGAAACTGAACACATCAGAGCTCTAAATAAAGCTTTTACCTTACATATGTAACAAAGAACTTAAAATAATGAATGAGAAAAATAAAACGTGCCGGTTTTAAAAGGCTCAATTATGCCTCAATTATGTATTGTTGCAGCTTTGTAACTGTCCATGTTTCCGGATGGTTCTGGTAATCCATGCTTTCTGGTCACAGAGTGATTTAACTATAGTTTTGGTTCAACTGCTTCTGTTGTTTTACAAATAAAATCCACCACAAACTCAGTGAATTCATTGACGTCATCGGTGACGTTGACGGTGGTGTCCTGGAACGTGATCCAGACTCTGATTGGCTCCATCTCTTGCGTCACTGAGGGGATGCATTGTGGCTTGCTTACATACTCTGACCTCAACAAGATGGTCACATGGTCATGACTCTCAAACGAGGACAGTTGCTCTGCTCAGCAGTGTATAGCAGTGACCCAGAGAGTGTATTCCTCTTATGGCCCAGGGCAGCCACGAGCAGAGACACCACCTCATATTACCCCTGTCACACCAGTCCTTATTTACCATATATAGTGGCATGCAAAAGTTTGGGCACTCGTGGTCAAAATTTTGTTTACTGTGAGTAGTTAAGTAAGTAGAAAATGAACTTATTTCCAAAAGGCATGAAGTCAAAGATGACACATTTCTTCAATATTTTCAGCAAGATTACATTTTTATTTGAATCTTTCCCAATTTCAAAATAACAAAAGGAAAAGGGCCTGAAGCAAAAGTTTGGGCACATTGCATGGTCAGTACTCGGTATCGCCCCCTTTGGCAAATATCACAGCTCATAAACTCTTTTTGTAACCAGCTAAAAGTCTTTCAATTGTCATTTGGGGGATTGTCACCCATTCTTCCTATAATAATGTTTAGGTCCATTGTGGATTTTGAGGTGTGTTTAGGATCATTGTCCTGTTGAAGAAGCCGTCCTTTCATCATCTTCAGCTTTTTTACGGATGGTGTGATGTTTGCTTCAAGGATTTGCTGGGATTTAATTGAATCCATTCTTCTCTCTACCTGTGAAATGTTTTTTTGTGCCACTGGCTGCAACACAAGCCCAAAGCATGATCGATCCACCCCCGTGTTTCACAGTTGGACAGGTGTTCTCTTCATGAAATTCTGCACCCTTTTTCTCCAAACATACCTTTGCTCATTGAGTCCAAAAAGTTCTATTTTAACTTCATCAGCCCGCAGGACTTGTTTCCAGAAAGCATTAGGCTTTATTAAATGTTCCTTTGCAAACTTCTGACATTGAATTTTGTGGAAAGGTTTTCTTCTGATGACTCTCCATAAAGGTCATATTTGCGCAGATGTCACTGCACAGTAGAAAGTGCACCACCACTCCAGGGTCTGATAAAACTTCCTGCAGGTCTTTTGCAGTCAGATGTTTTGATTTACCTTTCTATTAATCCTATGAGCAGCTCACTCAAAGTTTTCCTGGTCACCATGACCTCAACTTGACCTCCACAGTTCCTGTTAACTGACATTTCTTAATTACATTACGAACTGAGGGAACGGCTACCTTAAAACACTTTGCTATCTTTTAATAGCCTTCTTCATCTTTGTGGACACCAATTGTTTCAGTTGTCAGAGTGATAGGCAGCTGTTTAGAGAAGCCCATGGCTGCCGATTGTTGAGACAAGGTTTCAGCCTTCAGCATTTCCTAACGACGATTGTGAAGAAGCCATAGCACTAACAAGCTAATCATGGTCTGAGACCCTCTTAAAAGTTGTCTGAGAGCTCAGATGTCTTGGTGTGCCCAAACTTTTGCGTAGTGCTCCTTTACTTTTTTTCACTCTAAAATTAAAATGCACTAATCTCGTTTAAAATGTTGAAAACTTTATGGCCTCTTGGAGATCAGTTCATCTTCTACTCACTTAACTATTCACAGTTAACGTATTCAGACCAGGGGTGCCCAAACTTTTGCATGCCACTGTATTACACGCATACTCCCCTTCTCTCTCCAGAGTCTTCTACTATGTCCGATGGGCATAAAGAAAAAGAGTCACCTGGTTGAATGGCGCTGTCCAGGATTTAGTCAAGTTTTGGTAAATCAAAGGATATATCAGTTCCTGATGTCTGTTGGGAACCGATGATGGTGTGGAGGTTGTCCAGTTTATTATCTAATGCCTTTGAAATGGCTAGCAGGATGCTAGTTCAGCTGGTGTCCATTCTTCTCCATCTGTTCCTCCATGTTTACTGATGTTTACATTTGAAAAGCTTGTCATGGTTAGCTAACAGAAGTCAGTAGAAGGAGAGTTTACTGTCTGGAGAGTTGATTTCCTTGTCCCAGTGAGTGACTTGCAGCCACATACCACCACACCAACCCCAAAAAGCACCACAGACACTTACAAAATAGACTTAAGAGCATAAACTTTGGCCCAAGTTTACAGGAGTGGACAGGGACACTGGGGTTATGTGTTGTATTTTGTTTAACTCTAAAATAATGCTTTACAGTTATTTAAATTATTGTAGAAAAACTAAAGCTCCTATTAACTCTCCCTCATTGATTAACGATCAAATTAAAATCGCTATGGATATTTTTCTGTTTCATTATTCAGAGTACAATGACACCCACACTGCTAAGTTATTTCAGAAGACACAGTTTTATCATCAGCCTCCGGTAAACCAGGACAATCGGCCGGATATATAATGCAGTCCACAGTGGTAATGGTATGCTAATTTGTGCAAGTGTTTCCTTGCCAAGAAAACTGCAAATAAGGTGAAATGCCTCGAGTTGTAACTGAAGCGGCTCCAAAAGCCTCGTGTCCTGTTCCTGCTACTGTTGCTCAACAACACCCACTCAGCCTACCATTCCCCCCGAATGTTAAAAACAATTACAGACTTTAACAACAAACGGCAAGTGCGGTAAAACTGTCTGGAATGGCTGGAGTCAGCAGCTATGTCCCTTTGTACTGAAGCGGAGCGCGGTTTTTCGTCTTAATTAAATCACAGCCACATTTTAAGGGGAATCTTAAGTTTTATGGTCCATGGGTTTATGAAAGCACTGTTCACACTCAAGCATCTATAACGCACCATATGTGCAGTGCACTGCGGACAACAACACACTGTGACTGAGAGGCAGCTGAGTTGCTCATGACGGCTCTGAGATGATAATTTTGGTGTGGGCTGAGGGGAAACATAATTAAGGGCAAAGGAAACCTATTTCACAATGCAATGTCTTCATGAACATTAAAGGTTATCCATATCATTAATTTCTATATACTGTGAGCCTTGACACTGGGTGTTCTCCACCAGTTGCTGCATTGCATTTAATCTCACTGACATGCAATTCAAATTTTATTATGCTGGGTGGTATGATTTAATCATCAGTTTTTCTTTGGCATAATTAACATTCAGTGACCTCTCTAAAATCAATAAGAGAAATCTCCTAATGACAAAGCCTTGTCATGGACCTTTAATGACTATCATCAGTCATTCTTTATCTATTGATATGCTATTTATCATCGACTCCACTAATGTTCAGTTAATAACAAGCCAATATTTGGGAAATGAGAGCAAGATTACTGGCTTAAAAACTTGAGCTTCCACTGGTTTAGAAAAGGAGAACATGCATCTTTTAACAATGATATACCTTAAAGACATAAATAAAGAAATGAGGACCAAAGCACATGGCTATTATTGTTAACTGTCACTCGCCCCTGCCAATGCCGTTAGACAACCACTGGTGTATTTTCATACCAGAGAGTATAATTAAAAGTTGTTCAGAAGTGCAAATTTGGCAGAGCAGCTACAAAAAAAGCCCCTGGGCGAGGTTGGAGGCACCTCATTATCCGATGGAGAGGAAGACGCCAAGAGCCAGACAGATTACTGCCAGTAAAAAAAAAAAAAAAAGAGAAAGAGAACAAGTCATTTATTAAACGATGGCTATTTTACTTGAAGCTGCCAGGCATCAACAAAACACTCACCTAGTCCTGGTAATGCTGGGCTCTTTGACACCTCAATTTATCACCTGCCCTGGTGCTTTTGACTTTAAGAGGTTTCTATTAAAACGTGACAACTGGAGTAGCCATGGAGCTTTAAAATACAGGGAGTAAAGATTAGCTTGTCCATAATATTTGTCACGATGAAACAGTTTAATAATGGTGCACATATACTTTAAGTTTCTCTGCAGTACTTGATTTCATTTCATCTGATAGTTTGACATCTGTTGTTGTTGGCCACGTGTCTGCTGATTTCACATTATTAGATAATTTGATTTTTACTTTAGATAATTGGCAAACATAGGTATAACTGGCAACAATTGTGTGATCAGCATGTTTTCCCTTCAACTACTGACTGTCTCTTCCCCAATGCAATCACAGGAGTGCCTGTAACTCCTCTGTAATCAGTCGTACATCAGGGCATTCACACAATGATGCCTTTGATGCTGTTTTTATTTGTCTTTCTTTATAGCGGTGGCAGGATGGCAGCTATATGCAGATGCTGTGTGTTGACTGCCAGGAAAGGAAATAGAAGCAGTCTCTAACGTGTCCTAATTTATTAGAAAAATGTGTCACACTATACTACCATTTCCAGTTTATCAATATTCAATTTTGTCGCCACAGACAAGTATGTCTATGTAGAGTCACGGTACAACAAGCAGAAAAACAACTTGATGGATATATTGTGCCAAAGCTGCTGTCACAGTCATTGACTGAATAGATACAATGGACGTAGCCACCATGATGACAGCCATTGGTTTGTGGATTTCTGTTTTGAAGTCTCGTGTTTGGCATTTTGGCCATTGCCATCTTGGATTTTTGGCCTTCAGTGCATTCCAGCAGCCATAGAACCATACTGTTTAGTGTGCCAGAGGAGGAGTTCATGCAAGACTTTTATTTTGACGACTAATATGGTTATTCAGTATTCCAGAATTCTGTTTGGAGCCTGCCTCAAGTGGTCATTCCAGGAACTGCAGTTTTTGGCACGCTCGCCTGTGACGTCGTGACTCTTAGCAGGGCTGGTGAATTGATGTAGCTAGATTGCAAGCAAACTGTTAACTTGCCAACCAGCTCGGCCATTCAACAGTGAAAGACACTTTGCCAAACATTAAAAGCGTCATCCTCATGGTGGCACTACAGGAAAACCCAGGGGATCACTAAAGTCTATAGTATTTATCCTGAGGTGACCATGAATGTCTGTACAAAATGTTATTGCACCTCATTAAGTAGTCAATAGTAATTCAATAATTCAGTGGACCAACTGCCTGCCATTACCATGCTGCTAGCGTTGCTAAAAACCTCTATCAATTATGGCAAAGCTAGGGTTTGGATATTAGGGATTAAATGAAAACTACATGCATTGATGTCACAGATTCATTGTTCCTTCATTCATTCATTGTAATTTTTTTTTCATTGTAGATTTTTAACATAAGTACAACACGTGTATGAAGCCTTAGCAGAAACAATAGCAAACACCTTATTAGATCTGTGTGAATTCCTCATACTGTCTCTAGTAATGTTTTTGTCTTGGGACCTGCACACAGTGAAACTGCATCTCTTTACAAATCTCACAGATAAAAATATCCGCCTCTCCACAAGAATAAACCGGTGACACCTTTGTAGTGCTGCAACACAGATGGGCCTTTTAGGAACAGCTTGAGAGGACACAATGATGGAGATTGTTTTTACTACATTAAGCTGGTCTCCTCTCCCACCTAAACACAATCAAAGGCTCTATATTATCAATAACATCTCCCACTGGAAATACAATTTCAAGGTCTATTTGACACATGAAAAAGCAATGATGCATTCTAATTTATAAATTCCATCATGGCATTTTTCATAGCTTTGAGGAGGAATCTTTGATAATCCAGGTGCCGCTGGGAAAACAGAATAAAAACATATATATAACACTTTATACACACAGCTTTTTTCTTAAGTTAGAGATGGGTAGAAAATTGTGTCCTCCTCACTGTACCTTCATTGTTTACTCACATAATAAACAACATCATATTTTATTTCTACTTGCTATATATTTAGCTCTAGTTAGGGTTATATAGAATAAGAATCTTGGCATAAAATTGTCTCTCAGTGTATCAAAAGCACATTTTTAATGGAAAAAAAGATCAAGACTATCCTCACTAGGGAAACTACAGCACTCTGCATTTATTTAAATAGCTTAAAATGACCTATATTTAAAATTCAGTAGCAAAGTCGATAGCAATGCTTAAAGGAATACTTCGCCCCCACAATTATCTGTATGTCAAATACTCACCTTGAGTTAATGTTAAATATGGCAGGAATACCATGTTTTTCTTGCATGCCTACATGGTGGGCGAAGAATCCAAAAAAGCTAAACATTAATTCTTGAATGATTTAAAGAGGGCCGTGTTTAACAACAGTAGAAACTACATCAAAACTTCTTTACAAACTCTCAACTTGCGCAGTATAATTGAAGACTCGTTTATCCAGTCGCATGCTCATTACCTTCCACTTTTTATCTAAATTGTGACATTGTTTACGTGGAAGTATTTTAAATGGTAAAGTTTTAGGAAAAATGCATGTTTGATAAGTGTTGGGCATACATATGGATAAATGAGACTTAGACTATACTAAACGAGTCGGGTGAGAGTTTGATATAGTTCTGCTGTTAAACATGATTCCCTATGACTTCACTTTATCAAGAATTTTCCCCATTGTTGGATTCTTCGTTCACTGTGGAGCCATGCTAAAAAAACAGGGTTGACTTCCTGACTTCAAAGAACAGATGGTGAGTAATTGATATACAAATAATGATTTGGGGGAGAAGTGTTATTTTAAACTACCATGCAGAGTCTCAAAGGAATCTTTTTACTTTTAAGATTATTTTTAATGGCTTTCTGCCTTTAGTACAGAACAGCTTGAGTATGACAGGAAAGGGGGGTGACAGCATGGGGATGACAGGCAGCAAAGGGCTGCAGCTGAAATCAAACAGGGGCAGCTGCAAAGGACTCAGCTTATATGGGGTGCACACTGTACCTGGTGAGCTAGAGGTTACATTTTTGACAGAGCCAAGCTAGCTGTTTTACCCTGTTTCCTGTCTTTGTAGTAAGCTAGGTTAACTGGCGGTTATAGCTTCATTTAACCATACACATAAGAGTGTGTTGATCTCATCATGTAATTCTCAGCTAGAGAGCAAAATAAGTATTATTCCAAAATGTTCAACCATAGTCTTTTAACTCTGTAAGCATTCCTCTTAAATTAACATAATGTTCAGTCTAAAGGCCCAGACACACCAAACCAACTTTAGAGAATTAGCAGCAACGAAAACTCCCTGCTGTGTCGCCTGACACTGTCTGTGTCTCAGCCAAAATGCTGCATATGAACACACTACAAAGACTTCAACTGATGGCCAACCAGCACGTATGTTCTGTGCTTGCGTAACAGGAAATAACTCTCCCTAACAGCAGACAGTGCCTGTCTGTAATCGTCATTCAAAAAGGGAAAATGGAAGACCATTTTGATGCTAGTTAGCCAGTTATCATAACACAACGCAATCAAATGTTGAAAGAACAGAGCATGTTTACCATGCACCAGTGAACAGTAACACAAACCATCACGAAACATTTGTGCTGAATAGCTCAGTAGCTAAAGAAAAATAATCTTACCCAATATAATAAGTTGGTTTTGGTCTCGCTCCCTCTTGACATGAGCTGTTTGTTTACTTTCCTCACTTCCTTTTCTCTCCTTGTGCTCTGAGTTGAACTGCCAGTCAAAGTTATTTCATTCACTGACGGGCTCCACCGTCTTTGACGTAAATTCAACATGCTGAATCGGCGGGAAGAAAAGCAGACCAGCACTGATGAGCGCCACAGATGCTGACAGACAGCCCAACATTGACTTATGGCGGACTGTCGGCTTGGTGTGTCAGGGCCTTAATGTTTTCCATTGGAGGTTGTGTTCTCCTGTACCAACTATCAAAGTGGGTCTCTCCTAAATATGAGCTCACCATAACCTTAATAAAGTAGTTGTACTTGCCTGAACTAGAAAAACTACAGGTGTATCTTTGTCCTACTAATTGTGCAGAGGGGCAAAAAGTTCATACAGGTCATTTTGGAGCGTGCCGACAAACAGCCTATTTTGTCATTATGGAGTCAGGGCTCGTTGGGAAGATTGTGCAGTCACATGTATGAGGCGGCTTTTCGGAGGGTACGGCTATAAAATATTTACACCATTGCAGTTTCTTTTGTTCTCCTGTGGCTTATATGTGACCATCAATAACAGAAACGTGTTTTTGTCATGCAATGAAAGTCGGGGATTTTTTTGTCTGTGTAATACTGGGAAAATAATAGCAAGATAACAAATTTATCAGAAACAGTGCTTATATGAGGTTTATTCTCTAAAACAAGTGCACACAGCAGACTATGTAAAGATAGAAGCAGGTTATTTGGAGAGCAGCGGGCAGAGAATAGGCAACTGATGTATCAATCTGTCTTCCTGAAAAATACCTATCGCCAGAGGAGTGAGATATACAGTAGGCCTCCGAAGTGACAAACAGTGAGGTGGTTTGCTTGGTTCAGCAAAAAGAAACAGGTCTGGTCTTGTGGTGCACTGTAGAAAACACATTCATTTGTTTAAGGAGAGGTTGGCAGAAACACATCTATTTGTCATGGAGAACACGGCTAGTGAAGGAGTGATTGAGTGGCCCGCGGTGAGTGACCCAGTGCAAGGATTACACAGGATTGAAACAGTGACGACAAAGCCGAGGCTGAATTGGAAGGTATGGGAGCAGGAACCTCTGTTTCTGCTTTCCATCCTGTAATGTGTGTACCACAGCAGTGCATCTCTCACATACAGAATGTACTGTACAGGCACTTTCCTGCAATGAATACCAGCTGTAGTAAATGTTCAAGACAAATTTTCTTTTCTAAATCATCTTGTTTGAATTCAGCAAATGTGATCAGCATGAGGCAAACATTTGCTCCGAGGCGTTCATGATTTCTACTGGTTCTGTGGGCGGATGAAAAAGGTGCCTTCCTTCTTCCCTTTTTTATTTTCCAACTTGCCATCTCCAGCTCTGACTTTTATTTATCCTGTCTCAAAACATCTCACCGAGGGCTCTATTTTTATGACATTGCGCAGAGGATGTTGGGGCTTTTGTGCTGCTAAAGTGGCATTTTCATCCACTGCACCCAGGTTATTTTCTTACCAGTTCCTGTTGGTGTTTTGGTGTCGCCCTGTGAGCTGTGTGGAAGGAGGGGCACGGACGTGGGTGCGTTAGTAACTATCAAACAGTGCAGTGCAATTTTGGTGAAAACAATCTACGTGATTGTTACTTACCGTGGAGATTTGGTTGCACTGCCTGCTTGCTTGGACCACCAAAAGTGCATGAAGTCAGAAAGTTTGGGCATCTGAACATATCCTGTTTGAAATTCAAAATGTGATGATATTTTGCCCAGTGTGACTTTTAAAAGACACATTTAAATACATGTCTTTTTTACAGTGCACATACAGTACGTGTGGTTGTAGTCATTTCTGCTTAATGCCCTACTCCAGTGTATTTTGGCATTTATACATTTCAGAATTTCATTTCCTGACAGTATTGATTAGCCACATTGTTTGACAATTTATTTTGTGCACGGAGTTAAAAAAAAAAAAAAAGAGGGTAGTTGCTAAAATGGGATGACAAATGACCGTAGTAGGAGCTGCAGGTCATAGGTCATTCGAAGCTTGCACAGGTGCACAGTCATGCCTCTTTGCACCTGAGTGGTAAACTGATAAACATAGTTGTGAACTAGCCAGTCAGCTTACCTTGTATTTTGACTAAACTTAAACCTTTGTATAGTTTGTGTGATATGGGTAAGTTAAATGTTCTGTTTGTGACACAGAGCATTAACTTGGCAGAAAACATCGTTTGCTATTTAAAACTATGGTGGAGTAATGGTGTCCTGAGCAGAGACTGAAGTGTCGTTCACTCTGTCTGTTGTAGTCCTCTGTGGTTTATTATGGTAAGCTGGTCTGATTGTGCGTGCATATAAGTGCATATGTGTATCCAACAAGCAAGGCCATTGTTAACGCTTTGCACTGCGCTCATAGGGTTGTTACTGCTAATAATATTGGTATGTCTGTGTCGTGGAAGCATAGGGCCCACTTTGGTTAACACTGTTACGTTCTTTTTTTTTTTAACCTTTTTTTTTTTGTACATTTTGTTGCCTGTATTATATTGCAGCAGAAGAGTGACAGGAAAAGAGGAGAGAGAGACATGCAACAAAGGGACATGGATAGGAATCGAACTGCTGCAAAGGGCTCAGCCTATATGGGGTGCTTGCTCTGCTAGGTGAGCTAGAGGTCACCCCAACATGGGTAGCTCTGTTAGCACTGTTGACATTGTTTTGCACCATTGGAGTTACCATCTCCATGTTGAGAACTGTGTCCAGATGACACATATGCTCTATACTGTATGTTGCACAAAACCCCTTTAACATCTATAGAGGCTACAGTAGGCTATGTAAGGGATAAAGCAGACACTGGCAAAATAAATGCAGACAGGCTGATTGAGACCCCAGAGTGGAAGCCCTGTTTGATGCAAAGTAGATGATATACAGTATGAAAGATAATTATAAACTGACAGGAAATTAATTAGGGTCATTTCATTAAGTTGTTGTTGGCATTACAGAAACTAGCAAATGAACCAGTTGCTAGGGGCGTAAATCACCAATTTCATCACGATACGATATCATATAAATTCTTTAGACAACGATAGATTATTAGCTAATATTACAAAGTCTGCAATGATACGATTTTGATATGATGTGATTTAGTAGCCTTCAATCGGTATGAGAGATATTATCTGCCCATTTAACACAGTCTGGTACAGAGGAAGCTGCCACCCCTTTCTTTTTTACTTTTGGTCATAACTGACCGCTTAAGTGCAGTAAAGTTTACTTTATACTGACTCTACTAACACACATTACACAGTACATGGGATAAGTTAACCTTCAGGGCTTTCAGACAGGAAGTCCTTTCTGGAAGAAATCTTTTATTTTAACCCAAACCATAATATTTTTCATAAACTTAGTCTATCTGGCTTAAAGCCCTGAAGACAAACTTCTCCCAGCAGCCATAAAACATAACTGCAAGATCATTTAACAAAGGTATAAAATTCAGCTCAGTAGTAACTGTCATGGTTCACTGACAAAACAATTGTTATTTGATAGTCACCCATTATTGGCTCAAGCATGTTTACATTGCATAAATTAGCCTAGCGGCTTTCCTCCATTAATAACTTTACTAATTACATATTATTTCAACTTTTTCTTACTCAACGTTGGTTGAAGTCACTGCATCTCCTGACAGAACAGCACATTTGAATTTGAGCCTGCATGAACGATTTTTCAGCCAAACATTGTCAAAACACAGCAGCTAATGTTGCTGTAGTTAGAAGTTAGCAGACTGAGATGCCCGTCCAGGCAGGCAACGTTACGTCATGTTTTACCTTATAACAGCATTGTTAACATACACCATGCGCACTGTCTGTTGACCACTATTTTCTCTGAAATCCAAAATATTTCCACACTGCTGATTTATTTCTGAATAGATAACGTGTCTTCATCGTCTTCTCTTGGCTGTTTCGCCCCCTGCCTGCTGCTGTTTAACGGTGACACACACTTTCAAAATAAAGGCGTATCCTAAAGATGATGATATAGATGGATGTTTTCACTTTGCATCAATGATACTAGATTGGCGATCATTTAATCGATATATTGATCCAGATCCATGAATCGTTACACCCCCACTAGTTGCCCAGATCAACTGTCAGGTAAACAGTTAAGTCTAGCGGTCGTCATCCAGAGGTTACTGAATTCCAGCTAATGTTAGATTCCTATTCATTCATATTTTCTTCAGGTGAAGGAGGTGGAGGAAAATCCTCAACCTCATAACTTATGTTAGAGTGACTGCTATTACTATCCATACTAATATCCATACTGACCCCTGTCCTTGCTAATAATTTTGACCTTGACATATATGCAAGAAAGGCAATTAGGTAGCCATATAAATGGATAGCGTCCAACTAGGAACCACACCCCCATTCTCTGTTTGAGAAAAGAACATTAACTGAAAAACAGGAGGTAGCACTGGCTGGAGTGGGGCTTTAATAGATCTGTCAAAGTGTGTCCTGATGGGGTTTGTGGAGGTGGGCTTATCCTGGATTAGAGCCTGGCTGGAAGATAGTTGCTTTTCAGTGGGCAAGTTGTTGGGTGCAGTGCTTGCATTTGACCATGAAATGATCAAACTTGAGTCATCATGTTCCACTAAAAAAGAAAATGATGCTGATTGAGGTTTTACAGCTTTGTATTCTCTACTGTTAAAAGTAATTCAGTGCTCAAAATTTTCAAAGCCAGTACAAAGATCTAAACTAGCAAATTTGTATCACCAGCTCTTTTCTCTGTTACACCACTTCTTCATATCCTACTAAGAAAAATGTTGATACTTGCAGAAATGGTGGAAACCAAATCAGTATGTTCCTCATCAATGTAGCACACATGAAACCAGGTTAACACGGTATTTTGTGCCTCATAGCAAATACTTGAACAATACAGGTGCGTGCTAAAACTGTAGATGAGTTACCTGCAGGTGCTGAATCACCCACACTGCAGCAATTAATCCCAACATTTTGGAGGCCTGCCAGGCAGAAGCCTGCTGATTCATTCACCCCGTTTCCACCCAAAATAGCGTCACTGCATTAATATTGCAGAAGCCTTGATATATATCAGCTGGCATGATGTTTTTAATATAAATACAGGATTTGGCATGAAAGAAGATTTCCAGGTTTAGAGGTGGCTTAACATGAGAGGAGCTTAACTTTTGATATCATTTGACAACTTGTGAAAGAAAAACTTTGTCAGAGACACACAGGTTAAATGTTAGGACGCTGTATCACCAAACTTCGTGGTGCCAGCTGACTGGATAGTAGGGACAGACATTTTAAGTCATTTCAATACTGGTGTACTCACATGAAATTATAAACTACTACTTGCAAAAAAACACAAAAAAGCTTGCATAAGAACAGGGTCAAATAAACATCCAAGCAAAATGCGTGCAGTAGAGGTTAGAGTGAGTCACATGTGTGCAAGTCATAAGTCACGGGTAACCGCTACTCCTGTTGGTTTTCCATACATGTCCCACTGGTACGAGGCCGCAGGGCAGACCCAGAACACGCTGGAGGTATTAAAAATCTCATCTGGCCTGGGAACACCTTGGGGTCCCCCAGGAGGAGTTGGAAAGCGTTGCTGGGGAGAGGGATGTCTTGAGAACCTTGCTCAGCCTGCTGCCCCATGACTTGGCCTTGGATAAGTGGATGAAAATTGATGGATGTTACTTTATATATTGAATATCCATCCATTTTTATCTGCTTAGTCCTAGTTGCAGGGGCAGCAGGCTGAGCATGGTATTCTAGACGTCCCTCTTCCTAGCAATGCTTTCCAGCTCCTCTTGGGGGACCCTAAGGCATTCCCAGGCCAACTAAGATATGTAATTTCTCCAGCATGTTCTGGTTCTGCCCCAGGGCTTCCTACCGGTGGGACGTGCCCGGAACAACTCTAATGGGAGGTGCCCAGGAAGCATCCTGATCAGATGCCTAAACCATCTCAACTCACCCCTTTCAATATGAAAGATCAGCGGCTCTATCTGCAACCTCTTTCGTTAGGTCATTAACCAGAGGTCCTGACCACTGGTGAGGTTTGGGATGTAGATGGACCAGTAAATGGAAAGCTTTACCTTCTGGCTCAGCTCTCTCTTCACCACGATGATCTGGCGCAGTGTCCGCATCACTACAGATGGCGCGCCAAACTGCCGATCCATCTCACGCTCCATTCTACCCTCACTTGTGAACAAGATCGCAAGATACTTGGACTCCCTTGCTTGGGGCAGTAACTCACTCCTAACCCGGAGGGGGCAATCCAACGGTTTCCGGCTTAAAAATGCTGACTCTCATCCTGACCACTTCACACTCAGCGAACCGCCCCCCCGCATGCTGGAGGTAACGGATTGATGAAGCCAACAGAACAACATCATCTGCAAAAAGCAAAGAGGCAATTCTGAGGTTACCAAACTGGACCCCTTCCTCCCCCCGCCTGCACCTTGAGATCCTGTCTATGAATATCACAAACGGAATCTGAGACGAGGGACAGCCCTGGCAGAGACCAACACCCACTGAGAACGTGTTTGACTTTGTGCCATGTCCGCGGACACAGCTCTCACTTTGGTTATACAAGAACTGGTTGGCTCGTAGCAGCGAACCTCATACCCCATATTCCCACAGTTCCTCCCACAAGACCCTTCGGATGCCATTGTAAGCCTTCTCCAAGTATGTAGACTGGATGGGAAAACTCCCACGACCCCTCCAGCAGCCCTGCTAGGGTAAAAGAGTACCTAGCCCGCTATGTTAAATGCTGACGTCTAAATCGAGTACTCAAATACTTATGACCATTCCTACTGGATAGGAAACAATGGAAGAAATAAGAAAGACAGTTATTGTTATAAGGACCGAA
This sequence comes from Cephalopholis sonnerati, assembly GCA_019142605.1. Lineage (NCBI taxonomy): Eukaryota > Metazoa > Chordata > Actinopteri > Perciformes > Serranidae > Cephalopholis > Cephalopholis sonnerati. The sequence continues at coordinate 14,877,348 of JAGQAX010000021.1, read as the reverse complement.
ATTACCATAAATTCAAGATTATTGGCCCTTTTTGTTGAAACTGTCAGCAGCATACAAAAGACGACCCAGCAGATTGTTGATACCTTGCAAATGAGCTAAAACACAACACTTAGAGCTAATTGAAGATGTCAGTCACAATGTTAACACCCACATGTGCAGGTGGAGGAAGCTAAGATTTACAGCTGCATAGGGTGGATGATGGGGCTTTTGAGGGCTGCTTTTTGGAGACCTGTCAGTCATCTATACATCGTCTTAAGTGTGTTTCAGTCATGTTTTACGATAATGAGGAATACAGAACAGCAAAGATAAAGAAATTGTAGGGGAGAAAAGGTCTGTGGTTGGGGGTGTGAATGCTGCTGTTTAAGAGACTATTTGAATTTTAATCACTTCCTTCTTTAATTTGTCACTTTTTATGGGTGGAGAAATGTTCATATTTGACATGTGAATTTCATTTGGATGAACAGAAAAACACTCATCTCAGCTCCACTGTATGATTTATACTGATAATACAAGTATATTATTTTAAAATACTGCCCTGGAGCAGCTTAACAATCAATCTGAAATAAAAATAAAATGTTTAATTTCTCCACAGACATTTTAGTTGTACAGCAGTATTTCCTAAGGCTAAAGTGTGAACAGCAATATGCTAAAAGTGCCAAAAGAGCGTACAGTATCTTAACCTAAAGTCTTCCTCGTAGAGCAGAGGAAGCAGCTGCGAGGCAACAAAGACAAACTCATCTGTGCTCCAGCATTTGCATGACTCTGCGAGCTGTATTAGCAATCAGGAAGTTCTGGAGAGGAGCGCGCAGGAAGTCACTTTGATATGATCAATCAACCACAATACACTGCATGATGAATATGCAGCTAAACATGGTGCTCCTCTCACAAGAGGGAAGAAGTTTTAATTAAGATTCAGAGAATCTGAATTCAACCATAAAAGCACAGCAGCAACCATAACAGGAAGCAGGAAGTCTCAACAATTACCTAGATACACTGAGGTGTCAAGTACTGGAATGTGTGCATATAAATGAAAAGGGGTAGAATATGATCCATACTGCATATTTATCATGTGTTGAATCATTATATATTTTGCTCATGTGGAGAAAGAACTGATTTCCTATTACAGATGCGTCCGACAGTTGAATCCACAAAGTATTTCACAGGCGTATATGTATCCCTTCTTGACAACTAGGAGTAGAGTGCAACTTCCGTGATGGCCGTTAATTGGTAGGAACAATTGATGTTTTTAAAGTTTTCGAAACTATGATGAAATATATTCCACAAACATCACTTCCCTTCACATAAGCCCATTGTGTCTCAGAGATATTCTACATATTTAAGGAGAAGAGATGATGTTTTCCACCCTGAGGAGAAAAATAGTTTAAGCAAAATCATCACTTTGAATTCAAAGGTGCTGCAGCTCTTGACAAAATCCGAGCTCTGTGCTGTGAAAGCTGAAAGGACAACAGAGTGTTTTGGTCCTTTGATGAAAAGGCCATTTGAAATCACTTTTTTCCCCTTTTAAAGATGCATCATACCAACATGCTTTCCTCTCTTTTAAGATGCCATACTGCTCACAATGAAACTTCATGGCACTTAGCTGGAAATGGAGTGAGATGTGAAGACGGGCTGCAATGACGTAAAGTGTGGGATTATGGAAGTTTGTGTCGTCATTGTTGTACAACCACTGTTCCTGATGAAAATCTGTCTGATGTAATTCAGGCAGAAATCATGTCCAAGGATGGGGAGTGTGTTCAGGTTTTATTCACATCACCCTTAGTCCTGTTAATTTTATGTTATGTTGTTTAATTTTAATGAAAAAGCCGCAAGTAGCATTAGCTACCGCAAAGCTGACCTAAATGCTTTGAAGCTTTGAAATTTCAGTCTTTGCCATGGTAGTCAACGTCAACATCAGTATTCCAATGCTCTTTTTTTTTTTTTTTTTTTAATATATAATGCATTACCCCGGAAATCCCATAAGTTTAGAAATAGCTATCCAACATTATTTATTATGCATCAACATGAATTATTTTTAGTTATTCTCAGACAAGGACGTTTAAATTAGTGAAGTTTTGTGACTCCAACTGGCTTTCATTTAATGTCAGTCACCAGCAGTCCAGCACTACTGAAGCTGGAAAGTTTGACCACACGAGGCAAAGTTACAAATAATCTAGCAAGATGTAAAAAACGTCTGGAATGCTTTCAAAATTTGCAAAGATGACACCCAAAAGTCAAGTGCCATATACGCCAAAGCCAACTGGTATGTCACAAATCTATGAGCTTGGCAAACCACCTGAAAACTGTGAGTAACAGCTTAGCCGTCTTGCAAAGTATTCTTTCTTTTCAGCTACCAAAGCTAATGTGCGACCTACATGCTAACAAAGTGTTGATATTTTAGGTACATTGACTGATGTCCTTGTCAGGGGTAAGCAAATGTAACATTACCTTGCTAACTTAACATTAGCATTAACAATATTATTAATAACTTCATTTATATAGCCCCTTTAAAACAGAGTTTACATAGTGCTTTAAAAAGATAAAGCAAAAACTTGACACTCAGGGGGCATTATCAGGAAAGAAAGCCAAACAGTAAGGCCAAACAAAGCTAGACAAAACGTAATGTGAAGTAAGAAAGTGATAACAAGAAGACAAAAGATACAAAAATGCAAGATGCAAAATGTCAATGTGGATAAAGAAAAAGAAAGATATACAAAGAAATAAAAAAAAACACAAAATGATAAAAAAACAGACAATAAAAAGACAAGATTAGATAATAACTAGTCTATAAAAATGGGTTTCAAGAAAGGATTTAAAAGACGTCACTGATTGTGCAAGCCTGATTCTCTAAGGCAGATTGTTCCAAAGCTAGGGACACTGATGGCAAAAGCACGCTCACCTTTAGATTTAAGCCTCAAATTTGGAACAACCAGAAAGGCCCCACCTGAGGATCTGAAACTGCCAACTGGCTTGGTGTCAACATTTCTGTTGTGTAGTTTGGGGCCAGACAAGCTTTAAAAGTGATCAGTGAAATCTTCAAATCAATTCTGAAACAAACAGGGAGCCAATGGAGAGGAGCCAGCACTGGGGTGGTGTGATGTTGTCTGTTAAAACCAGTAAGAAGCCTAGCTGCTGCATTCTGAAATAGATTTGGGTGAAAGAATGGTATATTCCAGAAAGGAGGGAGTGTCTAGGGAAAATAAGTGTGTGAATGACTTTTCCCAGGTCAGTGTGTGAGAGCATTGGTTTGATGCTGGAGATGCTTATGTAGCAAATTCAGTCGTGGGGTAGCCCATCGCTGTTGTCCACGGTCAAAAGAATCATTTAAAAAAAAAAAAAAAAAAGCATTTATGAACGTCTTGAATGTTATATTGTTACCTTACGAAATGTTTTCCATGGAAAAAAGATTCTATTTGTGGTGGCAGCTGAGCAAATTTATGCTCTGCGTGTAGCTCTACAATGAAGTAAGATTTTAGTCAATTTAAATAGTAAAAAAATTAAAAAACTAATTGTGTGGCAGTTATTGTTGGTATTGTGGTGGGCTACCACAAATCAATGAATGTATAGGGAAACCATGCATTGGTTTGGTGGCTGGCATCAGCCACTTGTCATAGTGGCACAGTGCAGTAAGGTGGATTGATATTGTAATATATCAGTAAATTAGGTCTCTATGGGACCATCCATCCATTCATTTTAAATTGCTTATCCGAAGCTGGGTCACGGGGGCAGCAGGTTAAGCAAAGCACCCCAGATGTCCCTCTCCTCAGCAACGCTTTCCAGCTCCTCCTGGTGGACCCCAAGGTGTCTCCAGGCCAGATGACATATGTAATCCTACCAGCGTGTTCTGGGTCTTCCCCGGGGTCTACCACCAGTGGGACGTGCCTGGAAAACCTTTTACAGGAGGCGCCCAGGAGGCATCCTGATCAAATGCCTGTACCTCTTCAACAGACCCCTTTCGACTAAAAGGAGCAGCGGCTCTACTCCGCGCTCCCTCTGGAGGTCCAAGCTCCTTACACTGTCTCTAAGGCTGAACCCAGCCACCCCACAAAGAAAACTCATTTCGGCTGCTTGTATCCGCAATCTCATTTTTTCGGTCACTATCCAGAGCTCATGACCATAGGTGAGGGTTGGGACGTAGATGGACCAGTAAATGGAAAGCTTTGCCCTCCAGCTCAGCTCCCTCTTCACCATCACTGCACCAAACTGCCAATCCAATCTCACACTCCATTCTACCCTCTATTGGACCACCATGTTGCAAAACGGCAGTTAATTAATAAAAAACAAAAAAATCCTGTGTGGCAGAAAGAATAGTGTATTACTGTTATTGAGTATAATTCTGTGATAATTTATTATCCCCTCCTTACTCTCTGATGCGTCATCTGGTGTTTCCTGTGTTTCCTTGGAATTTAGAGCATCTGATGCCTTTGACTGGCAACCAAAAGAAGTGCACCACTACCATGCATAAAAGTACAGGTTTCTTTGGGTTTGAAAGTTGTTGGAAACATCTGGGATGATGTAAGTGCACAACTCAACAAAGTATATAGCATAGGTCAAGTCATTTTTAGATATTTTATTGAGAAAATGTTACGCATTATACCTTTAAATTTAAATAATTCATATGCATGCAGTAGAGAGTCAGGGATTAGTCATAGCACAGATGACAAATGACCTTATGTGGGTAAAAAATGGGGACATTGTCCTTTAAGTAGGTCTGATACTGTGAAAAATGCATGCTCTGCGGTGAAGTGCACCAGGGAGCAAATTGTGCTCTAACGCAGCAGGACTTACTGGGTATCCAAGGAGCAATATTTTATGATTAAGTGCTCTAATGACTGCCTTTAAGGGGCAAAGGCATCATTCATAATAGACTTTGCATGAGGTTTTCTCATGCTCGCCCGTTCCAAACTAGTCTAACTCCCAGAGAGCCCCCATTAATTCACTGTTTGCCCAATCAAATTAAAAGTGGCAGTGAGCGTCTGGGTTTGTTCATTCATGAGGTGGATCTGATTGCGCTTCAGGCCCTGTCAGTGCATGCAGCCTGATAAGAGGCTTGCACTGCGATTGGGCTGATTGCAGAGTGATGTTTTGGCTGCCATTGATGCAGAGCCTATTGTGCGCTCAGCGCTGATCAGGCTGAATAACGAGGTTGTTATGGCGACCAGACCGAATCCAAACTCTGATGTGTGAGCAATAAGAAAAATGAGATAGTGTTTTGGAGTTTTCTAAATAATGATTAACAGATAATGATTTTTCTTTTTTACATTTTCAACAAGCTTCACTCCTCATGTTTCATATCAAAGTCATTTGAAGCCTAACTGAAATTGAAATAAGAAATCAGCATAATGATCTTGTTGTTTGTGCTGACTTGTAAACTTACTGAGTCATAATGGTAATAACCAAAAAGATGGTTTATAATTATTGATATTTATTGCATTTATTATCTTGCAATAACAGAACTCTGCGCCCCCCCTTCATCAGAGCTCTTGTCTAGGTGTGGATTTTGGCTTTCAGCTAACAACGCTGAGACTGTAGTGTGATTGGTGCACTATCTGTGTGGGCGGGCACTAAAAATAATTTGTTATAACACTTCAACAGCCATGCACAAGCAGCCAGAAGGTGGTCGACGTTAATTAGCCACAGCTTAGTCCCACGTGCAACGCTAGTTAGCTCTCCTCTTCTCTATTATGTGAGACAAACACAACACTGGGTGCGTGGGAGCTGCTGACTCCTCAGCAGGTGTTGTATTAAAACGGAGAAGTTTCCAAGTGGTAGCCACTTAGCTTAGCTTGCTAGCTTCCACTTCTAGTGACACTAGTTCAATGTTAAAGAAACAGACAGCTTGCAAATTATACACAAACAAGCACAATGACTTGACCACTTGACCTCTTAACAACCCTGGCCCTTAAAAGTCAAGTGCTCACTTGCAGCGAGATGCTGTTTCCACAGATATATCCGAGAAATGTTTTTATTCTCTTTTTGAAAAATCTGCTCAGTAGCCACAGTATCATTGCGCTTTATATTCCTCACACAAAAAGTGAGAATCCAATTTTCAGTTCAACTTAAACTGAAAAGGGAAGTGATAGTATGCAAGCTATTACAGATAATTGAATCACCATCAGTTCTAATCATGAATCATAGGACAAAATGTGCTGTCTGTTCATTTAATAGTATCAGACAAATGACATGCCCTACCATACACCAAGACTGTAAAGGGACTTTGAAAAAGTCTCAAATAAGACTTATTCAAGAGTTAAGTGTGACAGCTCCTGACGTCCAAGATTTTGCAAAGACTGGGAATCTTGCAGTCATTATTTGTGAGACTAGAATTACATTCATTTTGAGATTTTTTCCCATCCTGCTGCTGCCTATGAAAAATACTGCGCCAAACTCCTATTCACAATTAACAATTCCTTACATGTCTGCAAAATAACTCTAGAATACAAGATAAAAGACGCCATATATCGCATATATTGACAGTATTTTTGTTAATTTGGTATCAACATAATCCATTTAGATAGATGTATTTTACATTTTATACAGTTTTTTTTTTCTGCCTCAACTTCTGCCAGCTTCCGTTGATTATCTCCGCTGTTTTAGTGGGAATAGTCCATGAGAAAGAGTGGTAAACCATTTAAAAAATGAAGATCATATCTCAGAAAAAGTGTTGGGTAGTAGATCAGATGCACACTGAATTAAACTATGACTCTTGTTCACTCCACAACTCCACTGGTTCTCCTCCTTTTTCACAGTCCAACTCAGATGTTCTTGCGCCCCCCGGCATCCCCTCTGTTTGTAGTCTATCCCGTTTGCTGCTTCCTGTTTGGTGCTGTAGAAAGCACACCTGTTGGTTGTTGTTAATGCACATATCATTGAACTTCAGTATGTGTATGAGCCAAGACTAAAATCTTACAATAATATTAGACACGTTTAAAGAACTTCAAGGCGAGACAAAGACTAACTTAAGACAGCTCGGACTGTGTTTTTTGACCATCCTCCACCAAACAACTGAGATCACGGGAGCAGGACCGCAACTCCATCAAAACTCTGATTTCATTCTGACATTGGAGTTTTTTCCGCAGCTGTGAAGTCTCTTGAAAATTCATTTGGTGTAAGGCTGGCATCAGCCGAGGCCCTTTAATACTGGGAGCCCAAAGGGAAATACATCATCAGTGGCTGCTGTAGGGGACACAGGAAAGGTTATGAATGTCATTACAGCCCTCTGCGGACTTTGTGGTGAACTCATTCAAAGTAGTTCATAGTCATGCTTCTGAAAAGCTCAGATCAAGGCCAAAATGTATTATACTGGTAACAATGAGGTGATGTGGTTCTGGCCACTTGTAATGCTGTAGATAATAAGATAGGCAGGGAACACAATGAGAGGCAGTGGACCTGACAGCATGGAGAGCCTGGATTAGACCACTCTATGAAAACAGAATCACTCGTGACAGACTCTTGTGGCCCTCCATAGAGACGGCTCACAATAAGGGATAGAAAAAAAATAATCATTCCCAGTCATTTCTCTTATCAAACTGCTCTTTTCATTTCCTAAGCTCACTATTGAATTTTCTCACTCAAGCTCAACATGGGTGATGGGGTTCCTTTTCTTTGTTGTGTGTCATCCACACACTGGTCTTGCCCAGAGGTTAATAATGAAAGTTAAAAGAGCGTTGCATATTAATGCCGAAATCTATTGAGCCACACAGCAGAGCAATAACTGTCCTTCAATGGCAGACTGCTGTCGTAAAATAATTTATACGCACATTCCATGCTCGGCTGAAATCACAATTCAGGGAAGTTTTCTCCTAGATAGGCAACAGTGATAACATACGATAAAAGACTATTTCCAAAAAGACTACTTGATTAGTTTTAGCAATGCTTGCTCTTAAAAAACAAAAAATATCCATCCCAACTTTAAGATTTTTCAAATTAGTCATCATTTGCGCAAGATGAGTCGCTGTAAATCATAATTAACACTAATATACTACATGATGTGTACAGATGTTCAGTAGCTTGTGTCTTACTTAAGAAGCTGTCAGGAGCATTACCCATGAAAATTACAGCAACAGATTTGCCGACTAAATTTACAAAAACAAGAGAGTTTAGCAATCACAACTGGATTTACTTAGTAGCGTGTGTCTGTCGTATTAAAGAGCAGAGTGACAGTTCTTGTTAACCTTGCAATGGATGAAAACAACCCCTGTCACCATGGTAACTACACAAGCCTCAGATAGCTGGAGACATGAAACTTTAAAACAAATGACAAATAGGAGACAAAAATATAAATGACTAAAGCTGCACTCACATTTCTTTGGTTTTATCAACTAAAACTAACAACAAATAAAGCGTAAAAAAAAAAATTTTGGAGCTAAAATTAAAACTGGGGCAGGTAGAAAAAAAAAAGGCCAAATTTGAAACTACTCACTTCTCCTGCAGCTCTCCCCTCTCGGCCCTAAGCCCCTCCCATCAGACAGTCATGGGCATATGCACACGCTTCATACAGTAACCCAGTTTTTCCCATACATTAATTTATTTTACCTTATTTTGCTGCAGAGCTGTGTGCAGCTCATTTGCTCAGCCCCTCCTTGCCCAGCTCTCTCTCTGTTTAGCACACCACAAATGAGACAACAATTAGCTAGCTAGCCACCCCATGTTCCCTTTGCCCCGCTCCCTGCTGCTGTGGACTGGTTTGCCAGGAGAAGAGCTGTAGTGGCTTGAATTCAGTCTGCGCAAACCCATAAGTGGTTGCTGTCACAGCTTGCTAGTGCCCAGCAGCAGCGCTGGGTCTAACCTGTGTTGGTAGGCTGCGAGTTGCTGCGGCTGCTGATTGGGAGTAGAGCAGGCAGCATCCACAGCAAGGTGGGCTGTAGTGGCGGAGAGTGATGCACACTGTGATTCGAGGCTCTAGCTAACGTTAGGTAGCCTGCAGCCATGAGCCTTTTGCTCCAGTTAGCAGAAAGCTAACTGTTAGCAACATTTTCTTTTCATTTTTGAAATGCTTCTCTGATAGTGACACGTTTTGTTTTGTTTACCGTCAAGCTCTTTTTTTGGTCTCTCTTTTTGATAGTCAATTTTTTTGGGTAGCTTTGCAGTCCAGGCAGTTGATGCCAATGTTGAAATAGCAACTGTCTCTGCATGATTCTTTGTCATTGAATCAAGCTTTTACCTTAGGGACGTGCACACACATCTGCATTTATAGAACAACCAATAGGAATGCTGTCTCTCTGAAATGACCTGTGATTGGCCAAAATCTGCTGTCAGAGGTCAGATCTTCTGTAGCCTGAAAAGAGTCAAGAGAAGGTGCAGAAGTCTAGTGATCTCTCACTTCACTAAAATTAAGTCCATTATGGAAATTTTTACCCACTGGTGCCAGCACTTAACTGCCTACCTAAGCTTCAACACTGGTCTGTTTAGAACTAGGCCTTTCGTACCATGATGCGCATGGGTGAAAAAATGGGCTTTAAATACCAATAATACTTATAAGTTAGTGTGTACAACTGTACTGCACAACCACTAGGCAACCTTGTACAGTACAGTTTGTTTGGTATTTGTATTTTCAAAAAGTATCCCCTTCAAAATACAGTTTTCTTTAAAACTCCCAACAGATTACAAACATGAAACTGTGCAAACCTGATATTTTCACCACTGCAGAAACGATAAACTTCAGTGTTACATTCGTCCTAAAGATTGTGGTCCCTGGTGCTATCTGAAAGATCATTATCGTTTTTAATATATTCTAACAAATGCACATTTAAAGAGCCTTCCCAGACAAGAGGTCACTGAAGGTTGTGTCAGTCAAGATAAGATAAGTGATTCGGCATCCCTTATCCAGATTTTCTAAATATGATTACAGCTTTGCAGATCAGGCGGCACACTGCATCTCTGTGTCTCTGATGATGTTGGTGATGTTTTCTCTGAAGAAGCAATAGATCTCTTACATAATAAATTCAATGCTTGATCAAATTAATGTCTCCCTCGTGTCCCTTGGCCAATTTAGATAATCCTCTACAATGTCACTGATGTGACACTAGTGACAGATGTTAATATGCTGTGAAATATCACGCCTTCAAAGCTAATTGAAGCAGGGGTGTGGATCTTTATTAAGATCAATATTCATTTATTTATCATTTGTCATATTTCCACTGACAGAGATAAGTGTGACTAGATTGAGTCCGACTGAGACACAGAGGCAGCACAGAGATGCTGATCCTCACACCAGAGCTGCTTATTTAGACAAAAACTTACAGGAGAGATGAAGTAACACTGGAGGAGAGGGAATTGATGGGGGATGTGTGTGTCTCGGAAGATGGAGGGAAGAAGGGAAGGAGAAGGAAAGAAATGCCAGGTATTGAACAGATTTGAAGGCTAGGCAGGATATTGTAAATCCACCACCAATTCCCCAAATCACTCTGGGAGCTGAACTCATCTCGAGGTCACTTGCAACTCTGTTATCCATGCAGAACTGCTGAGTGGGCTCTTCCAGGCAGCAGGGTCAGCTGTCCCTTTGGCCACTGCTGATGAGATCAACTATGAGTCTGTAAAGTATTGAGAAAGTTTGAAACTTCTGGCTAAGTAATGAAAGTAGAAGATTATATTTAATATGATTCCCTGATGCCAGCTCATATACAGAATGTGATTCAATGTGACCTAATCACATTATGAAAGCTTTTACATTACATATCATGAAAGGCAAGTTCGCTTTTTCCGTCTCTGAGCCAAAACTAGAGTAAACATTGCGTTAGATTAAAGGCTTACCAAGATGAGACGATACTGTGGGGTGATGCAGATGAAGGTTTTTTTTCTTTTAGTACATTTTGTCCGTCACGCTTCATATTAAGTTTCATCCATAGCAAATGTCAGCATGCTAACACACTGAACCAAGACAGTTTTAAACATCAGCATGTTAACATAGGCGTGCTGACATCAGCATATACTTTAAAGGAACAGTTCATCTCCAAATCAAACATTCATGTTTCCTCTTATCTGTAGTGTTATTTATCAGTCTAGATTGTTTTAGTTTGAGTTGCCAAGTGTTGGAGATATCAGCTGTAGAGATGTCTGCCTTCCCTCCAATGTAATGGAAAGTGCCCCAAAAGAAAAAAGAAATACGTTTGAAAAACTCAACAGTAATGTCTTTCTACAGAAATCATGACCTGGTTGCTCAAGATAATCCACAGGCCTTGTTGTGAGCAGTTTCATGTAGGAACTACTTTCTTTCTAATGAACTACACCCGCCAATCATATCACCTGTGTAGAGGAAGCGTGCATCTACTCATAGACGAGAGGCTCGGCCAGGCACCCAGGAAGTGTGCCCACCTTTGAAGCCAATTTTTGTAGTTTCCAAACAGTGTAATTACACCTGACGCATGATGCCGTGTGACTTAAGAAGAGATGTCTGTAATGGATGCATTTTTTTGAGCGTCACAACCCCTGCGAAGTGACTCATTTCACTATCAGAACTTTTTCTGTTCTGTTCCGATAATATTGGGAAAGTCTAGAAGAGCTGCATAATGAAATCATTCCCAATCAAGTTAGCGGAGCCTTAAACCAGAAGTAGCCTGCTCGGCCCGCAGAAGTTTCTAGTGTGCCTGCTTTGCGAACCACACAGTGTGGTAACTTCCGATCTTCCAGATCATTTGCGATGTGGCAGTGAAACTTTTTTGGCTCGTTGCACCACTGAGCAACTTTCATGAGAATGAACAGGAACTCGCGTTCAATGATGTATCCAGTTCTCTTTACGCATCCATGTTCTCCTCTGCTGAGCTGTAACATTAGCTAGCTCAGAGGTGCTAGTCGAGCTAGCTGCAGTTGCACGCTTTCTTCTGAATAGAATCGTTCCTATATTAATCTGCTCAAAACAAGATTTGATTTGATTTCCCATGATTGTTGGAAAAAAAAATTTAATTTCTCTTGTGTCCCAGAATGTCGACTGTTTCACATACATACAAAAATACAAAACATTCAATCAAACAACAATATCATGCAACAAACGCTACAGATCACAACAGACATGATGAAAATTGGATGCAGTTGAACATATTACTCATTACCTATTAGATTCAGTGTTCAACTGAGGCTAAGTAGAAGCCAGACTTGGACTTAACAGGTGAACAGATTGAGGAACAAATGAGTTCCTCAATCTGTTCAATCAAGCCTATGGGACTCTAAATCTTCTGTGTGATGGCAGAAGCTGATTTTCTTAAAATGACGTGTGAGAGAGGTCAAATGTAATATTACCAGATAAAGACAACATTCTTTTAGTCTGTGGATTATCTCAAGTAACCAGGTTATGATTACTGGAAAGAGAGATTACCGTTGAGTTTTTCGGATGTATATCTTTTTGGTGCTTTGAGCACCACAAGCTGAATGCCATCCAGTTCCATTATATTAAAGAGAAAGCAGACATCTTTACAGCTGATATCTTTAACACTCGGCGCTTCACGTCAAAACAATCCAGATTGATGAATAGCACAACAGGTAAGAGGAAAAATATGTATTTTTGATTTTGGGTGAACTGTCCCTTTAAGGCAAAGCTGTACCTTCAGTCTCAAGAGTGGCTAGCATGGCTGTAGACTCTTTCTGAAACCTATCTTCCTTCAGTTTGGTGATTTAAAAGAGAGAGACAGTTGGAGTGTTTTGACGTAATGTGACATGATTTAGTGATATTTATTGTATGTATTCTTGAGGCCTTCCTTTAATTTCCTCCACATAAAACATTTGCAAAGATGACTTTAAAAATATGAGCTTATAAATATTTTAAATCATGCATTTTTTATGTTTACTCTGTAACAGTCTTCTTCTTCACTGCCTTTTCTAGCGCATTGCATGTTAAATATACTTAATGCCACCAATCTAATCTGATTGCCAAGAATAGCTTGAAACTAATGGCAGGATGGAAATAACATGAATGCACAATCATCGTCATACATGCAAGCAAAGTGGAGAGCTGTTCATAAAAATACTGCTCTGTAGCCCTACCAGTGGTTAAAAAAAAAAAAACACATGGTACCTTTTAATGCATAGATATTTTATCAGCACCTCTTTTAAATCAGAGCTACGCAGCTGCTGATAACTTGCCAAGGAAAAGCAAACAGGAGCACGCGGGGTTAAGCTAACAGACTTAACCTCTCCCAGCAGGGACACATGTGACCATGACCATTTTGACGAGTTTTAATGAACAAATCTGCAGCATAAAATAAAACTGCTCCCAGGCATGGAATCATTTAAAATTAACAAGAGCGATGATATCGTGTCACCGTTACAAGGTCAAGACCGGAACATCATTTGTTTTGCTGCGCTTTCCTTCAGCATGAATCACTTCATCCTCCTAGTCTGTACTCCTCTGCTCTGTCCTTCAAACACATCCTGTCCGACTGGTGTAATTGCACCATGACAGGACCGATTCCTCATCCCCATCAATCACTCCAATGGAGATATGGGCTTCTTCCTAACATGACTACTCCCACCCTCCCTCCTCCCTCTCCTCTCTGTGCTGCCTCCATGTTTTACGGTTATGGTGATAAATAACAGATCCGATGTTCAGCCCCCTTCCGTCCGAGCCCAGATTTCCTGGCCTGCATCCTATCGGGGTTGGACCAGAAACACAGTGCATTGAGTGATATATTGACCATGTTGGGTTTGTGACAGGTTTTCGTTATGTTAGTGCTGTTGGGCTGCCTTTAAGCACTCCCTCTGTGTGGTATGTTATGTTTACTCTGTGCTTTGTGGACAACGATTAGGGAATTAATACAAAGGACAATACGAAAGGGAAAACAATTTCAGGAATTGCTTAAAATATATGGTCAATAACATTGAAAATATAAGAAAAAGCTTCAAAAATGTTGCCAAAAATCCATAGCCATTTCACATCAAAGTATCCTGCACAGCCTAAAGGGAGGTCACTGTTTGGACAGACCAGATACAGTAATCTGGGACTCCTCAGATCTGCAGAGGAGAGATAAGAACTCTGTTAAATAGAGCCTTGGCATTTCTAAATAGCTTGTTCTGCTGCACTTAGTGATTAGTCTACGCAGCAGCATTGACCAGGAGAAGGATCTTTATGCCCCTTAATTAATATACATTTTTGCAATGCGAGGCTTTTGTTACATCGAGACACAGATCAGTGCTGCGGTAGGTTCACAGGCAGGGTATTCTATTCATAGCAGTATGTACAAATGAGTCACTGGAAAGCCTCTCTTCATCTGCACCAATATAAAGACTGTTTGTGTTGTGAGATGTTTTGTTTCTTATCAAAAGAACAGAAGTGGAAAGTTTGCTTACAGAGCCTGGTGATAGCATCTCAGTGGCACAGCTATGGGAAAACTCTGAATTTACAAAACCAAAGCACACTTAATACAAATACAAACCAAAGCACACTGAAATCTGGGTATTCAATGAAATGAGGTTCTGCCGTACTTGAGTGAACTGAAGAAAATCTAAATTTAACCTCGCTCCAAGAGACACTGCTTTCAGATCTTAGCCCTGCACTCTGTGTTGAGTTTGCATGTCCTTGTTTCTGTTTCTTTTGAAGTTATGAGACGTGCATGGTACTTAAGGAAATAGAAATACTAGAAAATTTGCCCTTGACCAAAGCACTTACCTCAGAAGTAGAGTTGGTCCCTTGGTGCTGCACTGTGGCTGCACATTTAATAGTTAGGATGGGTTAAATGTAAAAGGACAAATTTCCCCACAGGGATGAATAAATAATAAGTTGGCCATTAACCCCAACTCTTTCTGTAACCTTAACCAATATAGGTACTTAAAATAACAACACAAGTTGCAGTTATCACCTCACTGCTGTAATAGGTATACTACCTTGTGTCTAGTGAAGCAAGCCATCTGGATCAGATGTAGTCTATAAAATCACTTATAACAGCCCGTAAACACTTGATACACATTCAAAGTACCTCAACATGTAAGCTACTTATCATTTATCATGCCATTTCTTTGGTCTTCTGATAGTATGACTCCTATATCTCTTGATAGGACACCTGTCTCCATGCAACCAACTAGGCAAAATGACCAAAAATTGGTGCTAGACATCTCTGCGGTTTTCTAGTGCACTCAGGCTCAGCCACACTGCTTTATTTGCACAAATTTGAACACTGGAGTGTTTTTGCAATCTGTATTCTGTTCAGACAGTCACTGTTCTGGTTGTACCAGCCTGTTTGCCAGAAAAGACTGTCAATACTGGATGATTCTGCAAAAACCATGTTTAATGCCCAAGTTTTTAACTTCCCACGGCAACACTTTTAAAGTTCTCAGCTTCTTTCACATCTGTGCATGGCAGCGATGGTAGGGTCAATGTTAGGGAAAGATTGCAGTCATGGAAAATATACTTTGCATATGTATGCAGAATCTTAACCACTTGGCCATGGAAGGGGCAAAAGGGCCTGCTTGGAGGGGGGGAGAAAAAAAATGAGGAAGAGGGGAAAGGGGGAAAGAGGGAAGAAGAGAAAAGAAAAAGAGGGAAAATGATTGACAACAGGTTAAATTCTTAGCTTTTAATATGCAAAATAATGCTTTTTGAAGAGTAAACATACTTATTAAGTGATTTATTGGTTTGACCAGCAAGCTGCCCCACCCATTAACATAGTATATCTTGAAATTGCCCTGTTTTGTTTGATTAATATGGCAGTATACCAAATTTATATAAATACTTTTTAAATAATGTATTCGTTTCAACAAGTTGCACACTCTTGCCAGGATTTGCACCTGGAGTCTCCCACCCAAAGGGTGGATGTGTTACTATTACACCACAAGAGATGTGTTTTTTTTTTGTTGTTTTTTTTTTTACTCTCTATATCCTCTTATCCTCTAAATCAAACAATACTCTTCATCAAAACAAGTCACTTGGAGAATGAAGCACATACAACGAAGAACCAGCCATGGGGAACAGCCGTAGAGGAAGCATTTGTCAGCATGTTTGTCTCACATCATATGTTTAAGGATTCAGTGACATTACTTACATCATGGTAGCCACATTTGCAGTGGATCTTTCTCCCAAAAATGTCAAATTTTCTGACAGTTAGGCCAAATAGAGGGGTCAGGGGACAATTCTTTATCCTCTCTATCACTGCCTTCCAAAGTCTGCCCCCAGGTCTCTGGCCAGTAGAAAATTTGTGTTTCCCCTGGGCAAACAGGATCATGATGCCGGCCCAGTATGAATCTGGCTTTCCCTCCTTTGGCATCTCTATAGGACGAGAGGCAGTCATTAGGCTGCTGTAGGCAACATACATGGACAGACAGACAGAGACAGACAGAGACAGACAGACAGACAATTAAGCAGCTACAATAACACAGCTACTGATAAATGACGCTATGAACTCCCTCCATTTCCCTTATAAGTCAGGTTTGAGGAACTACCATCAGGGATGCTACATACAGTAGGTTCACCATGCAGTATACATACAGTAGTAATATCAATATCAAAGCATGTAGAATCTTGACGTCACATATGCTAAATTTAGACCAAAATTAGTAGCGACATAAACACGTACCGCGTCTTGACACATACACAAAACTGAACATCTCTGTTATAGTTTAGTTTGATGGACACAAGACAGACACGCAAAAGACACTTAAAAGCGTTCAGTGAAGAAAATAATCAACATAGCGATCAGCGTTATCCCTTAAGGTTTTGTGACTGTCTTATCAAACTTCATGAAACACATCCAACGTTTGTCACAGCAGAAGTATTTACAAACACACCACATACGCTACTTATACGATTTCACTTCAGTGATTTGCATAATTTTAGTAAGTTCTACTTAAAGTGTCAAGAGATATTCGCCACCGGTAAATAAAGTGGTAGTACCTGAGGATGAACTGTATCGTCTCCATCTCACCTATCAGAACACTATGCGCCGAGAGACGGGCAATACACAAAATCTGATTGGTTCCTTTGCCCCTGGGAGCAGCAACTGTTTCGAAGCATATGATTGGCTCTTTTGCCCCGCTGTTGTTAGGAGTTGTTAGGAACTGTTAGGAATTGTTGGGAATTATTAGGACTTTGTTAGGACTTGTTAGAGCAGTCCATTTAGTAGAGGGTACGGCCACGACAACCGCAAACATGGTTTTAAACTGACTTCCCATCGCTGCGCCGAAAGCAACTGACTGCAAAGTCTGCATTTTATCAAGGCAATGAGACTGAAAAGAATTCAGCATTCAAGGGCTGCACTGTTGTGGACCCAGTCACTTCAGGCACTCGTCAGGTGATATGACACAGTCAGGGAAGTCCATTAGGTCATCACGTTGAAAGGACAAGCTTTGTGTCACCCATACTCACGTATGTTAAAGGTATTATCAAAAATTGGGTTCTGTTGAATAAAAGTCTTCCAACCGGTGAAGTTGCAGTTGCAGTTTACATGTAGCTGCAGATTCTCAGTCATCCAGGTCATGGTACTCTTAAGTGCTATATTGTAGGCATCTGGACTTGCTTGAGTTTCCTGCAGATGTTTGGCCTCTCATCCAAGAGGCTTCTTCAGTTGTAAGGAACTGCTGAGGAGTCACAAGCTTAGAACTCTTTGTGGCTGTGAAGCCTTACAGAGTTGTTGAGGTCACATGTGAGCTCTGAGTTTCAGTCACTGAGGTCACCTGTGAGTCGCTGACCCACCCGGCCATCTTGTGTGTCATTAGGGTTAGACGGGTCCTGGTGTGAATGGGTGTTAAGTCGTCTAAGGAGGGATCCCCAGACTGCACTGTGGGTGGGTGGTGAGTGATGTTGTAGGCCACCTCGTCTGTTAAACGATGGTCGTTGTAGTTTGACGTAGATGGCTTCTTTCATGCCTCTTTATACCGTCTGTCTTCTCTGGCCAACGTGAACGTTGCTGTCGTCCAAAGACTGTCCCTTTTCCTTTAGATGTAAACGGACAACTTGTCAGGTGATACCATACAGTCACTCGTCAGGTGATACCATACAGTCCAGGAAGTCCATTAGGTTATCACGTTAAAAGGACAAACTCTATGTCACCCATACTCACGTATGTCAAAGATATAATCAGAATTGGGTTTCATTGAATAAAAGTATGGTAAGGATTACAACTTATTGACTGTGAGAAAACACACAATAGGAAGTGTCCGCTCAGTCAACAACTCTTGTCAAAGCCTGACTTACTGATACTCTTCTAAGTTGCACCTGAAATGTGTCAGTAGGTGCAGTGGCCTCCAAATGTAACACTGGCAGGCTCTCAGTGCTCAAAGGTGACTGTGGTTGCGGGCAGGATTGAAACCTGCACAGGGAAGCCCCACAGGATGTCCAGTCTGTTGCCTTCAGCAACACCTACAACATGCACATATTGCATGGCCACTGTGAAGCATTGCTGCACTAGATGGAGAGACATTTCAGAAGCATCTCAGTAGCAGAGAAAGACACAAGACAGGTGTGAGATATTGGGACATTAGTTGTGATTGGGAGTTTTTTGGCATATATAGCTTTGTTCCTTGTTCCGTTTACATAATACCTGCTGGAGATGCCGGGGATTGAACCCGGGGCCTCATACATGCGAAGCATGCGCTCTACCACTGAGCTACATCCCCAGTGAGTACTGTGTGTGATTGTTTTTCTCTGGCGATGCCCGAATGAAAGAGGCATCTGATCTGCCTTTCTGCCAACAAAAGCAAGCAACAGTACGCTGTCACTGAAAGAAAAGGACTGCGATGGCCGGGAATCGAACCCGGGTCAACTGCTTGGAAGGCAGCTATGCTTACCACTATACCACCATCGCTGTGCAAACTTGATTGTAATGCAAATTCAGCAATTTATCTGAGCACTGAGACTGAACAGAGCACATAAGGATTAGAACTTCTCCATCAAGGGACAACGCACAAGAGGGAGTATCTACTTCCTCAACAGTTATCATTAAAGCATCACTTGGTTTGCTTTGACACTGAGACTTTTCCAAGACACACCTGTAGGTGCAGTAGTCTGCAAATGCATGATTGGTGGGAAACTACTGCTCAAAAGTGCCTCTCGTTGTCGGCAGGATTCAAACCTGCGTGGGGAAACCCCAATGGATTTCTTGTTCATCGCCTTAACCACTCGGCCATGACAACCGCAAATGTGGTGTTAAACTGACTTCCCATCGCTGCGCCAAAAGCAACTGACTGCAAAGTCTGCATTTTATCAAGGCAATGAGACTGAAAAGAATCCCGCATTCAAGGGCTGCACTGTTGTGGACCCAGTCACTTCAGGCACTGGTCAGGTGATACGACACAGTCAAGGAAGTCCATTAGGTCATCACGTTGAAAGGACAAGCTTTATGTCACCCATACTCACGTATGTTAAAGGTATTATCAAAAATTGGGTTCTGTTGAATAAAAGTCTTCCAACCGGTGAAGTTGCAGTTGCAGTTTACATGTAGCTGCAGATTCTCAGTCATCCAGGTCATGGTACTCTTAAGTGCTATATTGTAGGCATCTGGACTTGCTTGAGTTTCCTGCAGATGTTTGGCCTCTCATCCAAGAGGCTTCTTCAGTTGTAAGGAACTGCTGAGGAGTCACAAGCTTTGAACTCTTTGTGGCTGTGAAGCCTTACAGAGTTGTTGAGGTCACATGTGAGCTCTGAGTTTCAGTCACTGAGGTCACCTGTGAGTCGCTGACCCACCCGGCCATCTTGTGTGTCATTAGGGTTAGACGGGTCCTGGTGTGAATGGGTGTTAAGTCGTCTAAGGAGGGATCCCCAGACTGCACTGTGGGTGGGTGGTGAGTGATGTTGTAGGCCACCTCGTCTGTTAAACGATGGTCGTTGTAGTTTGACGTAGATGGCTTCTTTCATGTCTCTTTATACCGTCTGTCTTCTCTGGCCAACGTGAACGTTGCTGTCATCCGAAGACTGTCCCTTTTCCTTTAGATGTAAACGGACAACTTGTCAGGTGATACCATACAGTCACTCGTCAGGTGATACCATACAGTCCAGGAAGTCCATTAGGTTATCACGTTAAAAGGACAAACTCTATGTCACCCATACTCACGTATGTCAAAGATATAATCAGAATTGGGTTTCATTGAATAAAAGTATGGTAAGGATTACAACTTATTGACTGTGAGAAAACACACAATAGGAAGTGTCCGCTCAGTCAACAACTCTTGTCAAAGCCTGACTTACTGATACTCTTCTAAGTTGCACCTGAAATGTGTCAGTAGGTGCAGTGGCCTCCAAATGTAACACTGGCGGGCTCTCAGTGCTCAAAGGTGACTGTGGTTGCGGGCAGGATTGAAACCTGCACAGGGAAGCCCCACAGGATGTCCGGTCTGTTGCCTTCAGCAACACCTACAACATGCACATATTGCATGGCCACTGTGAAGCATTGCTGCACTAGATGGAGAGACATTTCAGAAGCATCTCAGTAGCAGAGAAAGACACAAGACAGGTGTGAGATAGACATTGGGACATTAGTTGTGATTGGGAGTTTTTTGGCATATATAGCTTTGTTCCTTGTTCCGTTTACATAATACCTGCTGGAGATGCCGGGGATTGAACCCGGGGCCTCATACATGCGAAGCATGCGCTCTACCACTGAGCTACATCCCCAGTGAGAGCTGCGCGTGATTGTGTTTCTCTGTCGATGCCCGAATGAAAGAGGCATCTGATCTGCCTCTCTGCCAACAAAAGCAAGCAACAGTACGCTGTCACTGAAAGAAAAGGACTGCGATGGCCGGGAATCGAACCCGGGTCAACTGCTTGGAAGGCAGCTATGCTTACCACTATACCACCATCGCTGCGCAAACCTGATTGTAATGCAAATTCAGCAATTTATCTGAGCACTGAGACTGAACAGAGCACATAAGGATTAGAACTTCTCCATCAAGGGACAACACACAAGAGGGAGTATCTACTTCCTCAACAGTTATCATTAAAGCATCACTTGGTTTGCTTTGACACTGAGACTTTTCCAAGACACACCTGTAGGTGCAGTAGTCTGCAAATGCATGATTGGTGGGAAACTACTGCTCAAAAGTGCCTCTCGTTGTCGGCAGGATTCAAACCTGCGTGGGGAAACCCCAATGGATTTCTTGTTCATCGCCTTAACCACTCGGCCATGACAACCGCAAATGTGGTGTTAAACTGACTTCCCATCGCTGCGCCAAAAGCAACTGACTGCAAAGTCTGCATTTTATCAAGGCAATGAGACTGAAAAGAATCCCGCATTCAAGGGCTGCACTGTTGTGGACCCAGTCACTTCAGGCACTGGTCAGGTGATACGACACAGTCAAGGAAGTCCATTAGGTCATAACGTTGAAAGGACAAGCTTTATGTCACCCATACTCACGTATGTTAAAGGTATTATCAAAAATTGGGTTCCGTTGAATAAAAGTCTTCCAACCGGTGAAGTTGCAGTTGCAGTTTACATGTAGCTGCAGATTCTCAGTCATCCAGGTCATGGTACTCTTAAGTGCTATATTGTAGGCATCTGGACTTGCTTGAGTTTCCTGCAGATGTTTGGCCTCTCATCCAAGAGGCTTCTTCAGTTGTAAGGAACTGCTGAGGAGTCACAAGCTTAGAACTCTTTGTGGCTGTGAAGCCTTACAGAGTTGTTGAGGTCACATGTGAGCTCTGAGTTTCAGTCACTGAGGTCACCTGTGAGTCGCTGACCCACCCGGCCATCTTGTGTGTCATTAGGGTTAGACGGGTCCTGGTGTGAATGGGTGTTAAGTCGTCTAAGGAGGGATCCCCAGACTGCACTGTGGGTGGGTGGTGAGTGATGTTGTAGGCCACCTCGTCTGTTAAACGATGGTCGTTGTAGTTTGACGTAGATGGCTTCTTTCATGCCTCTTTATACCGTCTGTCTTCTCTGGCCAACGTGAATGTTGCTGTCGTCCAAAGACTGTCCCTTTTCCTTTAGATGTAAACGAACAACTTGTCAGGTGATACCATACAGTCACTCGTCAGGTGATACCATACAGTCCAGGAAGTCCATTAGGTTATCACGTTAAAAGGACAAACTCTATGTCACCCATACTCACGTATGTCAAAGATATAATCAGAATTGGGTTTCATTGAATAAAAGTATGGTAAGGATTACAACTTATTGACTGTGAGAAAACACACAATAGGAAGTGTCCGCTCAGTCAACAACTCTTGTCAAAGCCTGACTCACTGATACTCTTCTAAGTTGCACCTGAAATGTGTCAGTAGGTGCAGTGGCCTCCAAATGTAACACTGGCGGGCTCTCAGTGCTCAAAGGTGACTGTGGTTGCGGGCAGGATTGAAACCTGCACAGGGAAGCCCCACAGGATGTCCAGTCTGTTGCCTTCAGCAACACCTACAACATGCACATATTGCATGGCCACTGTGAAGCATTGCTGCACTAGATGGAGAGACATTTCAGAAGCATCTCAGTAGCAGAGAAAGACACAAGACAGGTGTGAGATAGACATTGGGACATTAGTTGTGATTGGGAGTTTTTTGGCATATATAGCTTTGTTCCTTGTTCCGTTTACATAATACCTGCTGGAGATGCCGGGGATTGAACCCGGGGCCTCATACATGCGAAGCATGCGCTCTACCACTGAGCTACATCCCCAGTGAGAGCTGCATGTGATTGTGTTTCTCTGGCGATGCCCGAATGAAAGAGGCATCTGATCTGCCTCTCTGCCAACAAAAGCAAGCAACAGTACGCTGTCACTGAAAGAAAAGGACTGCGATGGCCGGGAATCGAACCCGGGTCAACTGCTTGGAAGGCAGCTATGCTTACCACTATACCACCATCGCTGCGCAAACCTGATTGTAATGCAATGCTCGGCCATCCTGACCTCTCACACATTAAATTTTTGTATTTAAAAAAAAAAAATCCTGAATATACATAACAACATGCCTCTTTTAAATACTCTCAATAAACTAGAATTATCGCCCTGCAAAAGTATGCCTCTTCCAACCGGTGAAGTTGGAAGTTCTAAGTAGGGATCCCCAGACTGCACTGTGGGTGGGTGGTAAGTGATGTCGTAGGCCACTCTCTGTTTAACGATGGTCGTTGTAGTTTGACGTAGATGGCTTCTTTCATGCCTCTTTATACCATCTGTCTTCTCTGGCCAACATAAACATTGCTGTCCTCCAAAGAATGTCCCTCTTCCTTTAGATGTAAACGGACAACTGGTGTGGACGGTGCCACTTCAGGCACTCGTCAGGTGATACCATACAGTCCAGGAAGTCCATTAGGTCATCACGTTAAGGCAACAGTACAAGATTTAAATGTTGGAAGCGTTGTAGTTTCCGTTTGTTGTCCGCATTGTATTGACCAATCTCGCTTGAGTGGGCTTTGGTTGCCTTCAGGCAAACAGTTTGTGTAAAGAGCAATAGAGGCGAAATATATAGGGCTAAATGCAATCTCAAAACCCATCGGCTATCACCTGACGATGATTTAGCTTCTTGTAAGATTATTTTCTATTTATCTTCGTTCATATGCAGAAATTTGGTTATGAAGATTAGCTGAAATGCCCTCTGGACCTGTCTCAGTTGCTAAACGAAATATTAACAACGAGCGGGCCACGGAAGAAAAAAAGTTTTGGCCTGGGTCAGGGCTTCCCCCTAAGAGTCAACCAAACGTTAGTCGGCAACAAAGGTCATTAGTCGGCTCAGTCGTAGAAAAATAAACAAACGTAAAACTGTTGGGAGCTGTGCGCTGTCAATATAATTAAAGTGGACCATGTGAGAATTTAATTTGACAGGACAGACGCATGAAGAGGCTATGTACGCTCAGCAGTCAGACAGGAGTCACATTACAAATCAATCACAGCCGACAGATATCTTTCCCTTCTTCTGTAAAAATTCAGTCTGATAAATACAGAAAAGTTGATCATGTAAGTGCTACCCAGAGCTTTACATCCGTCCCTTGGACGATCAGCCTACACACTGATTAACAGCACCTGGAAGAAGATCAGCTCTGCACTCAGGATTTCAGGTAAACAGGCTATACTGTGCTTGTTAAGGTTGCTTAGCAACCTTAGACACAACCTGCCGCTGCACTCTTGAAAACTGGCGCAAAAAAGGCACAATAGTAGCGCCCACGCCTGTCGTTGCATTTTCTAGGCGGTTAAAGACGCAGCATGTGTACGGCCCCCTAATTTACAGGGCTTGTACCTGCGATTATTACACAGGCTAGTTAATAACATGTCGGGCAGGAAATCCAAAGTGTGGGATCTTTTTGAGAAGGTGAGGGACGAACCCAGGGTGATATGTAAACTCATCTTCTGATGATGGGTTCTGAGATTGTGGTAAGGCACTTCATCAAGCGACTCCAAGTTGAGGTTTATGCTCTATTTGAACCATTGTCATACTGTTTTTCAGTTTTGCAAGAGAGTCGACCTAAAGGATGAAGACTAACAGGTTGTGCTGTCGGATATATGTTCGATTAACTTCCCTGTCTTTGTTAAAGAGCAGCACACAGCTGCTTCCTTGGCCTTTTTTATGGAACTAACCAGGGCTGTCCTCGATGTGGTGTATAAGGTGGTCCTGAATGATCCTAGAATCATCCAATATGGATGCAAGTCCAACAGATATTCGGTGGCTTGTATAGATGCGTCAATAGCTCTTTTTTTTGTGATGGCTGACACCCAGGCTGAAACCTTATGAGGAATTCTCTCAGTCATTTCCTCCAGACCCTCTTCCTGTTGTCTCTCTTATGAATGAATCATTCAGTCCACAGCTCTGGGACAAGCACTATACACTACTCAAAACATTTTCAACTTTGTGAACATGTCTTTTTGCATCCACATAGCTCATTCCATCGACTACGTATGCACGCTCCTTTGAAAATTCGCCTTGCCTTTACTCTGTATCTCAGTGTAGGGTAATGTTTCAAACATAGGTTAATAAAAGATACCATCACAAGGCTTATTGCACTGAATAATTTTATCATCTTATATTTTCTTCATAGCAAATACAGTATATGTACAACAGAGGTCAATATAAACATAATAAAGCCACTTTTATTGGAGCCAGCCATCTGAATAAATATTGGTGCATACAGTACATCTGAAAGCAGGATAAATGCAAACTAGGCTACCGGAACTACAGTTGACATGATGGGTTAAAGCTGTTCCACGCTCAGTAACTGCTCATACTGAGCTGTAGTGGTTTATTTTCAAAATTGCTCATCCCTCCTGAAAGATCCATCATCTCTGGAGTCTGTATTTTCAGCCTATGCATGCAGCCGCACCCACACACAGGCACTAACAGAGCAACGAGACAGACAGAAGGGAGAGAGACTATTAGTCAGGAAGCTAGTGCATTTACAGTACATAACCTTCCTTTCCTCAATTTGGATTCATGAACACAAACAAATCAATTCTCCTAAAGGTGGAAGCAACAGAGCCAAGGGCAGATTCACTTGATGAACCTTGATACCAACTAGGAGAAGTGATGTGAAATGAAATCTCCAGGTTATTTCCACTGAATGAGTTTTATTGCTTGAAGGCTTTAAGAAACCGTGGTAATCTGGGTCCTGCCTGTGGGACGAATTGTTCACAAATATTGAGCTCGCTTATATTTCAAGGATACCACTGGCTTTGTGCTTGAAGGTGGTTTTTTGCTTTAAGAGACTATTTTTTGGTTTAATCCACATTTAGAGACTCAGGAGATATCTGATTTAAAGTTGCATTAGCTACCTTCTGCCGGTCTTCTTTTACATTTCCAACTTTCTTTTTCTTTTTTTTTGGAACCCCAACAAAAACCTCTATCACATATTTCCCATGAAAGAAATCCATGGCGGTCTAAAGGCACACTCAGCAGTGCTGCTTTTGTGTTGAGGAATAAAAAAAGTTGCTTCCATGTTCTTTTCAGGCTGTAGCTTTGATAAATGGTAGTGGTCACAAAAACAGCATTCTCACTTGTTCAAGGGAATCAAATTGAAATATGAGAACATCAGAAGTTTGATAACTGTGACATTTTTCCTCTCACTGAGATTCCACAAAAGGGATACCGTAGTTTCTAAATGCTTTCTAACACATTTTTACTCATTACGCTTGAATGAGAACATCAGCAACAAATGGCCCTTTAGTTAAATTTCCCTTGAACTGTAACCTCTGACTGATGTAAACAAGAAGCACAACACAGAAACGAAGGACTAAAATCAATAGTTTCATTTGCAGGGATGTACTTGTAGTTATTACGATGCCTGTGTGTTGGAAATATTGGTGCTATTGTGCTTCATGCCTCAGGCTACAACAGAGAAATCAAGTGTCTGACAAGAGGAAAACTAGAAACCAGTATCATAGCGTGGTGCCTCTGTAATCTCTCAGCTCATTATGATTTAAATAGAAACACCGACCACCTCAGCTGCTATTTCAGTGATGTTAGCCCACATGTCAGCCAAGCATGGGATTATCCTTGTCTCCCTGTTTTGTAGACACAGCTGACCCCTCTGAGGCAGATTTCCGAACAGACTTGGAATGGGTGTGAGGGCGGAGTGTTTTGCCGCATAGGAGGAGAGATGAATCCATATTTTGTCCTCATCCCATCCTCAGCACAGGTGTTTCGCTCTTGACTTTGCCTCCAGTTCTTTGGCTCCCCCTCCCCCATCTGTGGCTCGTGCTCCACCGGGTCTGCACCCCCACAAGCGTGGCAGTCTGTGGCGTTTCCGAACAGGTTAATGGACTTCTAACCCCTCATCGCTGATTAGCATGATTAATCAGACAGCGGAGCTGCTCCATGATTCCCCTCCCCTCCCCTCTCCCCCAGCTCACTGGCTCTCTATTCCTGCCAGATGGTATCAATGCAAAGCTGAGAGCAGAGGAAAATCAAAGGTAGGCTTCAGAGGCTTGAAAACCAAGAAAGCACAGCAGTTATCTCCTGCTGTTCAGATGACACATTTACAGGCGTCATGCACTCTATGGAGAGTAACCTCAGGAGAGAGTGCAAATGAGAAAACACTTCACTGCGCTCCCTGCAACCCAACTTTTATAGCGTCTGTGTTTTACAGTACAAATGTGTGGAGATTAAACCACAGACTACAGCTAGATACACCTCATCTGATGACGTCTAGACCGATCAGCCTCATTTTACAGGCCCACTTATAATGACTTGAAATGCAGAATTTATGATTGTAAAGTTAAAGCTAACACTTCATTTTAGGGCAGCTATCGATTAATTAAGTAACTGAGTATTCTCCTGATGAATCCGTAGCTTAATTGAATAATCTGCTAAGAAATGCTTTTGCTTAATTAAAGAGCAATAGTAAGTATACAAAAGAGAAATAAGACAAGTCACTTAAACAGCTAGTTTCCTTTTCAGATAAAAAAAAAAAATCAATGTTTTTTTTGCCCAAATTACATACAGTAATCAGGCTCCAATTGCTACTTACAACACCTGATATTTTGCCTTGGGGGGTATTTTATGCATCATTGTGAGGGGAGTAGGTGTATGTGTGTGTGTGTGTGTGTGTGTGTGTGTGTGTGTGTGTGTATGTATGTGACTATCATAATAATAATATGTATGGCTGAAGGCTCACAAATTAACTTCAGCATGTTATTTTCTGTGGTTATGTCCCTAAGTTAGCTAAGTTTTGCTCAGGAAAATAAACAGAAAAGACCATGCTGCAGTTAACTTGTGAAAGCCTAAATGGCCACCATACTGATCAACGTTCTTAAGAGGGAAGCTCTGATGATTTTTTTTCTTACCAGCTCTGTGTCACTCTAGTGTCGGCAGTTTGTCCAGATAAATAGTCTTTGGCTTACCTCTGCATTGCCCAGAGTTCCCCACTTATCTAAAAGCGTCCGTATAATAAACATACATTCTTTACGAGCCTTCATCTCAACTAGCAATCAAATTGATTAACCTTAAATGGTAACGTTAATGTTACCTTGTATCAGGTCCGCTCTGAGGACGATGCTCTCTGGTGAGATGCTGACGCACTGATATTGTGTTATTGTGCTATTGTGCTAGGCTAGTTTGGTTTTATAGTAGACACACTGTACAGAGTTTTTGTTTTGCTTCAGCTTCAGCAAGTTCAGCAAACTTTGACTGACTTAGGTCATTTTCTCTGGTTTGTCTTGTCTCTTTGTCCTTGCAGTTTTCTCTCTCTTCCTCCATTTTGCACTCCACGCCATCAAATCACGTCTTCTGTTTTGAGCATGGATGTATGATTTTGAGGTGTCTTCTAGACATCAGGTGTTTGCAGCGTAAGCATGTTGTGCCACAGTTATAATCATATGTGCAAAACACAGTGCCCACAGTGGAATATTTTAACCTTTTGACAGAGTGAGGCCAGTCTTTATGCAAAGTTAAGCTAACAGGCTGCTGGCTGTAGTGACCGTACAGACATCAGAGGATCATTGATCTTCTGATATAAATCTTGGCAGGAAAGCGAATAAGAATATTCCCCAAAATGTCAAACTCATTTCATCCACAGAACAGCATTGCATCGCAAAAGGAGTTGTTTACCCGGATAATGTTTTGAAGGTGTGTGAACAATGTCACCTGTCACCTGCAGCTTTTCATCTAACATCTCAGTGTGACTCCTTCCTTGCAAAAATTGCAAATTATCTGCTTACCAAAAGTGCAGAAAATGAAAAATTGTTTTGTTTTGTAGACCTGTATTAATGAGCACTGGCAGTGAGTGCTAACCTCTGTAACAAATACACTGTGTGTCTTGTGGATGATTCTCAATAACAGCCACTAGTTGAATGCTTTTAGTGTGAAAGCATGGTAGTCTACATCAGCAGTAACATAATTCTGTTATGGCCAGAGAGAGTGATCAATAAACACAGAGAGGCTTTTATTCAACAAGATAAAATTACAAACAGTTGCTCAGATTACATAGACAGTGTTTCTTTCAGTCAGATTGAAATCATTCTGATAAGAGTTTCCAACTTCAGTGTTTACATGGACACTGAATTAAGTGATCCAGTAAGATGTGAGTTTACTTGCCCCAAAACTTTTACTCAGCATATACTTTTTTAGACTTGTGCAAAGAGGTTCTGCACGCTATGAAGCATCTAATCTGCCAGGAATATATGGGTTTTCTTTGAGCTTTATTGAGAAAATTCAATTAAGTCAATCCATAAAGAACAGAACGAGAGTAAGGTTTCACCTGTTAATACAATGTAGTAGTAAGTAATGTGTAACCCAGGTTATTTTCTGTAGCTATAAATTACAGAAGTCCCCTCCGATGTTCCCCAAACATCTCGTTTGCAGGCTAATGCTACTGGTAGCGATAGACGATTATGTCCAGCAACTCCACAATGCAGTCCATGACAGAGCAGCGCTGCATGAGGCTTCTGTTTCAAAATCAAATAATATATTTATTAATCAGAGCTCTCACACACGAACATTTAAGTTTATGAACTACTCATTGACAAAATTAGCAGGCTCATAGAAACAGCTCCCCCACATCCCCTGCGTCATCCAATGTTACCCTCACATGGGGCGAACATGTGCCAAAAGAATGTGTTTATTCCAACAAGGTGCTCATATTTCGTTAATATTGAAGAAAAAATGTGGAGTCTTGCACTGGGTCAAGACGCTAGGTGAGGTACATTGTAAAAAATCAAGTGCTCTTCAAGGACAGGGCAAATAGTCACATAGGAATAAAATGCAATGACTGTCCCAGCTTACTCAGTGTAGAAGTCCATGTGTGGGCTGGCAGTCTGCAAAGGCAGCGGAGGCACTTGATTGTAGTTAAAAATCCTTAATAAATATTTCTCTTTCATAATATTTTTCCATTGAATGGATTATTAAAGGTTTACACCACCCCCCTCACCTTCCAAATCTCTTTCAGTTTAGGTGGTAACATGAGTTTTTATTGTGACTGGGCTACGACTCTGATTATTTGTGGAATATGAGGGTCCGTGTAAACAGACCAAGTAATGCTGAGGTACATTCGTGATTTCATGTAAATCCCTTTTGCATGTATATCTAATTAAAAATGACTGACTCCTTTTGATGGTGATTAAAATTGCTATTTATACAGAAAGGTAATTACTGAATGTAAATACGCAGCAGACTGTTCAGGAAATAGAATGGGAGGTTAGAAAAGTCTTAGTGGAAAACACTGGAGACACAAAGTCATCCCACTGAGAGATCTTGGACAGCAGTCCTGAGCCGACCTGCACAATTACATCTAAGAATCCGTTATTAGTTCAATCACAGAAATGGCACGCACACGTACAAAGCCATGAAAAATCCAAAGCCCTCAGTCAGTGTCATTAGCTGGAAATGTCAAGGTGAGCCACGAATCTGAGGGGTGAGAACTGCAGGGCGGGAGTCGGCCTCTGGAGAAAAGAGGGCGAGATATTTCTGTCTGCTTGTCCCCCCATGCACTTCCACTCTGGTTGTGGCAATGAATATAATGATTCAGCAGAGGGATGGCAGACTGCCATGGTGTTTTCTCTGAGAGGGAAGTGTTGATGAAAGACTGTGCCAGGTTTTTAATTTTCATTTATAACACGGTGGTGATGTGTTTATGAAGAAAGCAGATTAAACGTTTCAATAGGTGGCGGCCATTTGGAACAACTGCAGATAAACTCTTAGGCAACTTTGAAATAACACTTTGACTCAAGGCCTTTCTGTGTTCCCAAGCCTTAAATGCATGATTTAATCTAGCGTCCAATTCTCTTGATTCTTATTGTTGCTGTGTTCAGGGAGCACGAGTTTACAGAGCACAGGGAAATGAGAAAATGAGTTTCAGCTGCAGCTCCATCAGACCTCCACCAGAGTCCCGTGGGTATTCTCATTTCAGATTCAAAGACAAAATAATTAGAGGCCGTTTTGTTGAGGGTGGCCTTCATTTAAATCGGATCAAAGTACAGTGCAGGGCCATAGTAGCTCTCGAGATGAAGCGTCCGTATATTTTCTTTTGTTTTGTTTAGTTTATTTTTACTCTTCACATAATTCAACATAGAAGTTTTGGGAGCCCAACCTGCTCCTGTGACCACAGAGTCACTTTCTTTATCTCCCTTTAGGCCTCTCTTTACAATTATAAGTACACCTCAAAGGAATCTTTCAGAAGTGTTGAATAAGTGAAATACATATTGTTTTTGAAAGTGATTTGCTGTGCTTGCTGGCCGCCAGCTGGTAGATGATGATCTTAGTAACTAGGACAAATGTGTTTTCATAATATCTGATGGGCTTGAAGAAATGCAGTAGATTTAGTCAGGAATTAACATGAGAAAGAACCATTTCAATCTGTATCAGATTTCAAAGGTGCATTCGCAGTGTGCACATCTGCCACTTGGTGATTACTATTTTTTATCTCTTGAAAAATGTCACAGATCAGACTTAATATTAAAAATAATCCCAGAAATGAATCTCAGATTAATATAACACATTGGTAATACTGACCTAATCTTATTTGCCATGCAGGTATTAAGTGTAGTATCCACGGGATAAATGTATTTACTTACAGTTAAGTCCGCTAAACCAGTGGTTAAACCCTTTTTTGTTCGACCCCACAGCTCTATCAGCTGAGCTCAAGTACCCCTTTTTTTTTTTAAACCAATCTGTCATGGTATTATATGGATGAATAATAACCTGGATGTTATTTAACACCATTAATATTAAAGTGAATATTATTTCAATATTCGTCCATACAGTTGTCAGTGTTCAGGTTGTTTTGGTCAAGTTTGCATTGGTACCACTAAGAGAGGCAGGAGCTGGTCTTTTCAACCATTCAATATGTTTAGCTAACTATTTCAACCAGTCATAATTTTTTGCTAATATAACGAACTGTTTATACATTATATGTAGTTAACTATTGTACTCAGGAAATAATTAATAATAATTACTTAGCAGTTAGCAGTTAACAGTTGGTTAATAGCAAGATATTTAGTAATTCTGTTAAAGCTGGAGGAGGCAGAAATCTGAAAAAGGCATAAAAAAGAGAAACAAAATCACACCTCCTCTTGCAGCACTACTGTCTCTGTCCTAAGCTAAGGTGACCACATATCTCAAATGCAATCTGGGGACATTTTCAGCGTTAAGGTTAAAAAACATATACGTTATAATGATGAAATAAAGAAATGGGGACAATTTTAATTTCATTTATTTTCTCCAAATATATCAAAAAGACAGGTTGATTGTTTTACAAATAACTAGTGGAACCTCACTTGTTTTTTTTATACTGAAATGAAAACTCTTAATCTCCAAAGAGCTCCTGGTTAACAAATAACTTACAATTCAGTTCAGTTCAGTTTAGTTTACAAATCAATTAAAATACAAATAAAATTAACATTCAATCAAAAATACAAAACTATACTATACTAAAAACAAAATGAAATCAAAACCTGGATTAACAGACACTGAGAACTGTCTGATGTTTCCTGGTGGTCACAGTGGTGCTGAATTGTGTCCTGGATGTGGTCCTGGTAGCCTGGAATTGATAGAATAAGAGTAGAAGAGAACATGAGTGCAAAACTGAGAATAGTTATTTGAAATGTAGCCATGCAACAGTATCAGAAATACTAAACAACAACTATAGCTACTGCATTAATATTTAAATAAAATATAGACTACATTTATAACCTGCACTGATAAAATTCATTCCTTACAGGAACACATTGTATCTCAGATCACCCATCCCTCTCTCTCTCACTCTCTCATCTAATAAGAAGCTAGCAATCATAATGAGCTCACTAATGGGGAACAATCACTGAATCAGGGCTGAAATGCTTCCTATTGAATGTAACGATTGCCCGTTAACGTGGTAATATGCATACATTGACGTTATAAAGGGGTCTTCAATTCTAACGTAACGTTACACACAACAACATAGACGTTAGCAAGCTAGCTAATGTTAGCTACCAATATTAAGCTGGCTAATCTACCTAGCCAGTGAGTGATCACTAGCTAAAGTAAATGATCAGTGCTCTTTACAAACACCACGAAGCATTGTAAGTTAGCTCAAAATCAGCTGATTATTCTGTATTTGGAAATATAATGTGTCGTGAACATTCTGGTGCTTACTTACATCAAGATTCACAGCTAATGTTACACTTACCACTCATTTATTCAGCAGGTAGTGGCAGCATGGAATTACGTTATCAAAAGACCGGCGTTCTTGAATGAATGGCGGGCGGCTGATGCGCATGGAGGACCCCATGGCTAGGACCCCTAGCGGCGGCTGTAACTATACCTGATGGAAATTAGGTTCGGTGACAATGGTACAAGCCAAGATAAAAAAAAATAGGCATAGCAAGGGCACCGCGCTGCTCGCTCGGGCCTCCTGTGCTCAACGAGACGTACCCGTTGATATGTAAGGTGTACCATTCATGAAATGCTTGAAACAGGGACATTTCCGGGGACAGTTTGTGCCGGGGACAGGCCATCCTTACCGGGGACTGTCCCCGGAAATCGGGACGTCTGGTCACCGTATCCTAAGCCCCTCCCACCAGAGAAAGCTCACTCTCTGAAATGACCTGTGATTGGCTAAAGCCTCCCATCATGATCTAGATTTTCTAAAGCCTGAAAACAGAGCCAAGAGGAGGTGCAGAAGTCTTGTTCTCTCTCTCTGACCACTTGAATTACAATATACTCAAAGTTTATTACGGGATATTTGCCCAATGACGCCAAAATAAAACTGCCTACCCCAGCTTTAATAGTTGATGAGTTAGTTAACTATTTATTTTAACGGTATTTCCTCTTCTTCTCTGCTTGGTTCAAGCTTTCAATTACAACACATTTTACAACTGACTCAGGCTGATGGGCAGCTTATTGAGTTACCACCAGCGTCACACCAATTTGACTGTTAATTTTCTCCTTAGCACAAATATTTCACAACTCATTTCCTTTTAGTTAAGTTAACCAGTTGAGCTTCCCATGCACCCTGGAAACCGGAAGAAGAAGTAGAAGAACCTCCCATTGGGAGTAAAGCCGAGGGGAGCTGCAGATTCGGGTGATTATTCTCTGTAGGTTCGTCACTGCGGGCGCCCCCTTTCACATTGTAGTTTGATAGATTGTGATTATAAAAATATCGATTAAAGCCGTTCTCTCTAACTCTTCCGTTAGAGGTGGTTATTACCCTGATGTCTTGAGGCCTGTATCTGCAGGGGTGAAAGGTCAGCTGTATATGCCTCACCCACGTCTATAAATTCATATAGAAATTGAGAAACATCCATAGTTGATGACTCACTTTCGCAGCAAACAAACACAGCGTCTGACTTCTCTACGGTCCATTAAACACTTTGTTATCTCAGATACATGGTCTGCTTTGGAGTGTGGGTTCATGTATGTTTAAACACTATAATTGTCTGTCAGAAGCTGAGGAGTTAATTACCTTCTCTGTGTTTATGTGTTCGTGTGTGTGTGTGTGTGTGAAAGGTGAGTGTTAACATAGCTGACAGGTGAGTGACAGGTTCCTGGAGTTTGCAGCAGATGGCGTGAGGTGTTGTATAACTTAAATGGGAACATTTGATGAAAATGAGAGTGTTAAATGTGGTAGTATATTCTCAGAATGTCAAATTACTTTCTGATGTCCATGTAACAACCATTCACTGTTTATCACAACTGAACCTCTAATGCTCAGGTGCTATTTATAGTATAGTGTTGTAACTGTTCCTATATATCCATCACAACAGTTAAATTAATAGTCTGAATTTATGAAATGCTGCGTAACTAAATGAGGTGTGTCATCTATGTGTCTGTACTCCAGCAGTCTTTGATGTACCTTTGAAACAAACTTCAAAGCTCCGGGACCAGTGCTGGTTTGTACTGATGTCTTACAGAGGGCGCAAAGGGTGTGCTGGTGTAGTAGAAGATATGAAGCCTTTCACTGTGGGGCTGAAGAAGCAACTGCAGGGCAGCCGCGGTCACAGAGTTAAAAGGGGGGGTAGACTTTCAACAAATGACCCATGTGCTGCAATAAGTGAAAAATAACTCAGGCTGCGTTTGGCCTTATTTGTGTTCAAGGTCACAGGATGCTGGAGTCTCTCCCACTAAACGCAGGCAGCGAGGCAAACTCATAGTAATTCACACACTCAGTGGGGGCAAGTTTGTCTTCGCTGTCCAAAAACACGACCGCTTCAAAAATGATTCATGTGAGAGTTACTTTGGTCTACCACATAAAGCAACCAAAGGTTTCTAAGTAAGTCTGATTGAAACAGTTTTTCTAGACCAAACCACTGAAAAACAGTGGTCAGGGGGTTTCACTCACCCATGACTGGTTTTAATGGCTCTTCCATTACATAAAGGCATATACTATTTTCCTTTATTGCGAAACTGTGTGTACTGTGTTGTCATGGATACATGTTCCACAGTCAGTATACCATTTGTGTGTTTTTTTTTGTGTGAAAACAAAAAGTAATGACTCGTCTTCCCAAATTATTAAAGAAACTGAGTTACAATGAAAATATCTGGACTAAATGCAAAATCTCGAGAAAACTAGGAATAGTTTGATATTGTGTGATATATGGCTTTCCTGCTGAGATTTTGGTGAGCTTTAAAGGCACTGTTTGGTACCTTTTTACAGAGCCAGGCTAGCTAGTGGCCTCATAATTACAGATACAAACCTGAGAATGCTATCAATCTTTGCATCTAACTCTCTGCAAGAATGTGAATAAGTGTATTTCCTAAACTATTCCTTTGTGGTCTGTTAGCAGAAAACAGGACAGAAACGCCTTAACATCCTCCCTAAGCCCACATCCACATAAATATGTTTTCACTCAAAAACGAAAACGACCTCCATACACCCAAACAGTTAAGCAACATATTAGAAATACTCTGCCTCCATACAAACATGCCTCAAAACACATTCCACAAGAACATTCATGTACACTGGGCATTCACATGCCAGTGTATAAAAGACAACAGATTGTCTGCTTCAATGGTTCTCAACCTTTTTCGTGTGAAGGACCCCTAAATGGATACACATTAGGGTCACAGGCCCCCACTTGAAAAGATTTCGTGTCAGGGACCTCCATCTGAAAAGATTTTGGTTGTTAGATGTGATGAAGACCAGAATTCTATGGTTGTCAACTCTGGTTGAGAAGATAGCCTTGGAAGAAGTGAAATGTATCAGGAAGGTCACTTGTATGACTCTTGCTCACATTTGGCTTACTTCTTTATTGAATAAAAATTGTGAAAAGAAGCTATTCCCCATTTTTACAGGGACCCCCAGGAACTCTGTCAAGGACCCCTGGTTGAGAGCTGCTGGTCTATTCTGTGGTTTGTTGCTTAGTTACAGTAAAAACTTTAGAGATGACAAAAGAGTAAAACCAAACATTTCTTTGCTTGAATGGACAATGAGGTGGAACTGTTACTGAATGTAACACGAGTATAAGGCAGTCAAGGTGGTGGCATACAGATTGGGAGTTGTTGCAATGTGAATAAGGTGCCATATCAGAATGGTACCTGGTAACATCATCCATCACTGGAGCAAGCCATGGGACTGGGGAAGGAATACCCATGCAAGAAGGATAAAATCTCAAAAGCATGTAGGCTTAGCTGTAATGGATTTTGCTTGACATGTTGTGAGTGTATAGACTAAAACACAACCTTGGAGTTTTCAAACACCAGAGTAGTTTGGATGATAGGCATAAATGTAGCAATAGCTGCGTGTTGCAAAACAAAAGGGTGTAAGTGTGGATGTAGCCTGAGACGAACAACAACAAAATATCTTAGATAAATTCAAAGTCCACACATAAAGGTAGCCAGTCCTCTCTTGTTCTCTTTGAGTGCCACTTTTTTTTTGCAGCATGTCAATGGGAATGCCATCAGGATATGGAACCATCCATACCCCTGATGAAGAGCTTATTTTTTGGAACATATGACACATTTTTTTGCAG
Organism: Cephalopholis sonnerati; assembly: GCA_019142605.1. Classification (NCBI taxonomy): domain Eukaryota; kingdom Metazoa; phylum Chordata; class Actinopteri; order Perciformes; family Serranidae; genus Cephalopholis; species Cephalopholis sonnerati. Next base: position 14,840,646 of record JAGQAX010000021.1, on the reverse strand, counting down.
AGTATCACTTTAGTGGCTTTACACCTGAAATATACAGTGAGTAATGACTGCATGAATTGCAAAAGTGAGCGAGTATCAAGCTCAGCAACTCAGATGGTGTTTGAATGCAGCTTTGCCACACTAGACAAGCCATCTACACGGCAGCGTCAACCGCTGAGATGCCTTGCTGATATTAAGTAAAGAGAGAGATGTGTGAGCAAAGATCAAAGTGCTGTAAATGATGATTCCAGCTGCAACAGTGTAATGACTGTTTGATCATGGCTATTAGGTGCTTTTGTGCTGAAACAATATATTTTAGTGGCTTCAACTTTTAGAGTCTGTGCCTCTGCTGGCATCGGATGGACAGGAGAGGATGCACACAAAGCTTTTCAGTGACAGGATGTTGAGCACAGTCGGTAAAAATGACAAGTGTTAAGACAAGAAAAATAATAGTGTCCTGGAAATTCTCTCCAATTTTTGTATATATATTTATATATTTTTTTGTCTGTTGGCATAGTCGGCACTCACGGTACGACAAAAGTGATTAGAGCCGAGTTGCCTGGATCCACTTTGTTCTAAGTAGAGCCACTGCTGGCAGCTGTCTGAGGTGATGCAACCGCGCCTCCGGAGAGAAACGCAGACCAGCTTATTTATAAAAGCCAAAGGGAAGATGAAAGGACAAAGGGAGCTCGAGTGACCTGTTTGGAGAGGGAGGTTCAAAGTCAAAGCGAAGTCATCTGATCTTTACGGGGACAAGGGTAAGATAATGAGCACTGAGAATAGCCCTTGAGAGGGAATCACAGAGAGTTCAATTAGGCTTCCTCGCTGTTGCTTCTGGCTCAGTCTGACTGCTGCGTGTGCCAGGATGAAATGTCTTGAGTTTTTCTAATGACAAGAGCCCACTTGGAGCGCCCTGTAAAATCAAATCTCAATAATATCCCCTCAACGCCTTGTAAGCAATAAGAGGAGCATGCTGCTTGACTGCTGATGTTAAAGCCCACAGTGGAATAGCTTGCTAATTGTTTTTACTTTGTTTTTGCTGATTTGAACTTCTTAATGAGGGTTCTTTTCTTGTTCGCAGCGAGGGTCGAAGGTTGGGGGTGTCGTTTTCATTTATTGTTTTCATTTTTCTTTTAATGTGGGCGTACAGGAGTCCTGTGATTAAGGGCTACATGAATGAACAACTAGAAAAACAAAATAAAGGTTGCTTTATCCCCAAGAATTGTAATAATACCCCTCTTTGTATCATGGATGAAACGGTCATTGGAAGTATTCATCTTTAGACCCCTTTTGGCAAAACTAGCACATGAAAGGAATATACCACTGTTGGAATATCTCTCTCCTCCCTCTCAGGTCCTCCAGTGTTGTTCAGTAAATATAGATTGTGAGATAAATGTAATTCAAAGTCACATCACCATCTGCTGCACATACGTTACGTTTAAAACTCCATCATCTGTATCAGAGACAGCACTGATAAACATCATCTCTCCCATGCTCTAAAGTCAGGGCACTGAAGTGGCAATGCAAGGAATGAAAAGCATTCAATTTATGTGGTACAATCCTTATTGACCCACGCTCTGAAGCAACCATCCAACGCAAGCCTGTGGTCAGGTGGCCATCGAGCTGTGACTGGAACAGGAGGAAATTGCTCTTCCTACTCTGCTTTTGTCTCTAGTTTCCTGAGCCATATTATCAATTTCAACATTATTAATTAAACAGTAGTTAATCTAACTAATTTAATAACTTAAATATTGAGTTTTCATGGAGGTGGCACGGATCAACAAGCATAAAAAGATACAGTAGCTCCTATAGCAGCTGGAGCTCTTGATGCACAGCAGCAGCATGTGCTCTTTAAACTGTACAAATAAACACAGTTAATAAAGCAGGGCAATGACATTAAAACTCTCACGCATTTTGTTAATATATTTTTATTCATGTTGGTAATATCTGTGTCAGGCCAGCAGAGGAGATTTTAAATAATCAAAAACAGAGTATGGGGGGCCTGTTTCATCAAGGCTTCTACACTCAAGCTATAATTTGCAACATAAGATAATTTCCTCTTGCTTATGCATGAGTGTACAAGAGCCCTGTAGGACTTGCAAATGTATCTGCAATTTGGGAATGACAATCACTTGTGAAACATGCCACTGCAAATTGCTTTAATAAAAGAGACACTTGGCCCTCAGTGTTGCATGTTTGACATGAGGATGTTCCTGTCAGGGGTTGTCAGGCGGAGCCAAGGCTATCTTGATACAATTGCTGGCTCAGGTTATTATTTTAAGTGTTTGACTACATTATGAAAAGGATCTCTACGGAGATAGACCTTTTTATTTAAGAGTAGGATCCTTTTTGTTTAACCAGAAACAGCCCCAGAGTGGTCATCACCAAACCCACCAGACTCCATATTTTCACATGTAACTGGGTGGATTAAGGGTGTATTTCAACCAAACTGGAGTTGGTGATTGTTGGCACACTGGAAAGAAGAACCAAAAACAGTTTTGCGAGTTTTATTTTTGTTTTTGTTGACTCTGAATGTAGTGTGTTTAATGATGCTAAAACTGCTATTTCTTTGAATGGAGTCTGGTGGGTTTAGAGATAACGATTTTAGGGCTGTTTCTTGTTAAACAAAATAAATTCCAGACAGTGAGTTATGGCTTCTGGTTTGTGTGTACCACTATAAGATTTTCAATGACCCCATCTGGCCTCCGCTTTGAAAAATTTCTGGGGGCACCACTGGCTTTCTGTTCATCCCTTGTGTGTGTTCTGTTGGTCTTGGAGACCACATGTTTGATCATAGCCACAGGACAGAATTTAGCATTACCATTAATATGCGCCGTCCTCTAACAAGGCAGGGGATGATGGTACTCAGTCTGCTTAGTTGGCCTCTTCTGGCTTTGGCCAGCTCTTTCTCTCCCTCTTGAGCGGAGCAGTCTTGCATAATAACTAGATATGTAATATGTCTGTGCTGGTAAGGGTACACACTGCCTCCAGAAAATAGCCATAACCTTACGACTCCAACATTGATAAAAGTCTCACCTTTTCATGCAAACTCGACCCTTATATGTTACTCAGCTCACTAAAGTGATTGAAATGGAAGCATTACAGCCTTGAAACAGGGTTATAAAGCTTTTGAATACTATGTGACAGTGCTTAGTAAACTTTCGGCAAAGCAGCTTTATTATAAAGCACATTTTAAACAAAGGCAAACAAAACTGCTTTACACAGGCAAAGAAAGGCATTAGAATGATGTAAGCCATAAAGGCCAGGATAAAACCCATAAAAATACAATAAAATTTAATTTGAAAAATGAGATAAAATCAAATAAAATGCGTACAGTTAAATAAAATACAAGTAAAATAGACGAAAAATAAAACTGCAGTTAAAGTGCAGTTTTATTTTTTGTTGTAAATTGCCCCAGATACAACAAGAGAAGTAAAAGTGCAAAGTTTTTAATTTACACTCAAAAATGTAGCACTTGAACCCTCCTGCACATGCACATCTACTACCCATAATGCCAAAGAATACCAAAGATAGCAGCCTCAAGCCTCTGGATTTGCCAGATTGGTTCCTGCCCTGGTGTCAACGCTTGCTAGCCTGTGGATACTATTCCTGTCTGAGTTAATGACTTAATATAGCAGTACGTGTGATAATGAAAATTATTCGTCTACTTAATAATATATAATAATATAACAAGCAGTTTTAATGACCTAATTGGGAAATTATATGAAAAATGGCGAGTACTGCACATTCCAACATTGCCTGGTCTGAAAGATTTTCAGTGGACCTTCATGTTTTACAGTGATGAAACGGACAAACAGATTACATCAGCGGTGGGCTTCACGATAATCAAGCTGGCTATTATGAAAAATGTGAAATATGAGTGTGGTGAATATAATTTTTTAACAGCGAGGTTCACCAAGGACGTATCCACCTTAAATCCGACAACTGGCAATTATCACAGAAGCCGCTGATTTTTCTTGACCACCTTACTGTCAAAGTAATTTCACACTGCGCCGAGGAAATAACAAGAATAACCAGAAATCCCATTGGCTGACCTACAGTGGCCTCAGCATTTGATACGTCTGGGCAGGGTGGTATATTAACATTAAGCATGGCAATAAATCTTCATAACAGCTGGTGTTGGCTTCAAATTTATAGCTATAATTTTTTCTCATGAAGTCATTTAACAAAAGTCCATTCTCACTGTTGTGGGGGGGGGGGAGTCACTTAAATTGATTCGAGTGCAGGGGAGCACACGGTGTGGACGGACGCCATAATTCATCAATTTTAGATTGTAATTTGCAGCAGTGCCCCTGAGATTAGCAGAGATGTAAAGGAAGTGGCACGGCTTCTGACTGCGCTGCACTCTTTGCTGTGACGACAGGCTCGACTGTGGATAAGCATGCTGTTATGGTGGATTGGATTTTGGTGAAAAGAGAAAAAATAAATCACATTTGAAGGTTTAAAATATGATTTTCCAACATGTTTTTCAAGCCCATTCACGTGAAATCCATTGTTTTTCTATTTGTGTAGGAACATGTTTATGTGCGGAGACAGAGCTGTACATGAGCAGGCATGCAGTTGAGCATGAATTGACAGCTACCTGTTTGCGTTCACAGCACAAGGCGATTGATTTTGTCAGCTCAACAGCAGCACATGAACCGTTCCTGCTCTCATAATCAGCCTTGACATTACGGCTCAGTAGCTCACATAATGGAGGTCTCTCCTGATCACACTTTAAATATTCATGTGCTGCCGGTGTAATTCACACACTGCAACAGCTATTGCCTTGTTTCCTCCGTAGGGCTGACTTCAGCTCTGGATTTTCATGTCGTACTCCACAAACCTTTCTCTCGGGTGTTTGTTTACAGCTTGCTGCAACAGTTCAACTAAAGTCACTGCACTGAAAATACCAGCAAATTAAATTTTCACAAAGTTGAAAGAACTTAGATTTGCAGCATTAAACTTGGGTTCAAAACCAGACCCAACTTGTTGAGCATGGGTTTGTCTAAATAGCTGAGAGTCAGGTGTTATTTCAAGTTATTACAGTTTTTTATGAACTATTTTCAGCTCATGATTTCTTTGGGAATTGGGTCTGGCATCGCTCAAAGCAAAAAAGTCACAGTGCTCCTTTACATGTGCATTAATGTGTCATGGGTAATCAGATCATGTTGTCGGATCATTGGACACAGCATAAACACATGAAACTGAAATGCACCACAGATCCAACCCACGCTGAAATGCTATGTACATGGAAATCTATGGTCTGTGAAGAATGGAGAGAGCACGATCCGTTATGCATAATACATACATACACTGTTTTAAAGCAGGGCTGCCCAAAGTGGGGCCTGCGGGCTGAAGTTGGCCCGCCATAAGGTTCAGTTTGACTTGCAGATCTTTCAAGTAAAAGGCAAATTAATTTACAAAAAAATCATAAATAGCTGTTTATGCTATTTTTTGTGAGATAAATTGCTCTTTAAATATGTAGGATCCTTAATTAATAATTATATTTTTATAATGTGAATACAGTGAGCAGAGTGACACTTTGCTCAGGAAGCTATTTTGGCATGAGTGAAGTAAGAAAAAGATGAAGAGGCAGAGACTGGCTCATGTACAAAAGGCATTTCAAGAAAGGGAACCTAGTATCCAAGTACCACTTTGCATCTTAACAATTCAATACAATACAACAGGTGTTTGCTTTTGGCTTGTAGCCCATCATTAAGTTTCAGTTTTGGTCTTCCAAGGGAAAAAGTTTGGGCACCCCTTTTTAAAAGGGTCAGTTCACCCAAAATACAGACAACTATAGCTCCTTTTCCCGTTCACTTAGCTACATCTTGCCCCTGTATATAAAAACCCTTGAACATTCTACAACAAAATCTCCTTCCAGTAACAGTGTTGTTACTTTGTTTTATCCAGAGACCTTGCTGTATAGATCTTCGCAGGTCTACCTAGACCCTAGGACCTGAGACCCCATCCAGGACCCATTTTTGTCAATTGGGTCAGGGTCCTAGGCTGACTTAGGATGCGACTATGAGAGCAAAAGTAAGATGAATAAAAAGCCGCAGCAACAGTGAGTTGGAGGTGTAGCAGAGGAAAGATGGATAGTGAGTCTGACAATAAAACTTGGATTAAGGTTATGAAAACCATTCTGATTCTTTTGATTATGGACCCTTACAGTGTGAAGGAATATAACTAATTAAGGAATGGACACATGCTTAGACTTTATGACCACAGCAAAGTCACCACTTTTTTCCCGTCTGTCCTTGTTTACCATGCTGAAGGTAAATCTATATTGTACTTTGGTACTTATGGTTTCTGTGAAATAATGTGGATGATTGAACTGTGCCCTGCGATAGTCTGGCAACCTCTCCAGGGTGTACCCTGCCTCTAGCTCAATGTCAGCTGGGATAGGCTCCAGGTCCCCCTGCAACCCTCAAGAGGATAGGCGGTTACGAAAATGGATGGATGGATGGATGATTGAATTGTGGAGAATCTAACCAGTCAACCCCTTGTGCCCAATAGTTTGAACAGTTATATTTTTATGTGGGATCTAAGCTGCTCAAAACTGTCGCAAACTGGTCAACAGATTAGGGTTAGGGTTGTGGTGTTACAACAGCTCATAACAACAACAAAATAAGTGACAATAGAGAAAAATAAAATAAAAATAGACAGCTTAAACATTATGAAACATTACATGCAGTAATATGGGTAGGGACAGTGAGTTCTATCTGACATGGCAAAACAATTTTAGTGGTAGAACAGCACATTTGTTTTAAGAATTTTAATAATTGGATTTGTCGGGTCCATAAAATAGACCCGTCTAGGTCTCGGGTCTTTGGTGTAATTTATGGACGTGACATACTGGGTGTTGGTGGGTACCGTGGTGGGTCTTGGTTCTCTCTTGACTCGGACATGCACCAGAACAAAGTGTTGTATTCTTCATGACAGTGTTTTTAGCAGTAGAATAAATGGCAGTGGATGGGTCCCAGGTCTTTGTTCTATTTTATAGATCTTACAAACTGGGTGTTGGGTCCAGTCAGATCTCGGAACAAATTTCCTTTGTCCATTCTGGTTCAGGTCTGTCATTTTGGACCTGTAAAGACCTCTGCCTTGCTACAATCAGTTTTAGAGGGACTATTTTCTGTATGAAGTATTCCCAGTGTAAGCATTCATCTTTATTGCATTTGTTTTCAGCAGAAATCAAGATGGATGTCTCAAAACCTGGGCAAGAAACCCCCACAGTATCTGCACAGCTAAACACCATTAGAGGTAAGTGAAGAGATATGCTTTTTGTAATCTGTGTGAGCTGTATCTTTCATCACATATAGATACAGAATAGACACGAGCAACATTTCAAAGCCCACAAAAAATAAGGCCCTACAGCGCGATACCTACATTAGCTTTCCGTCTGTTTCCTTTGTGACCTTATCTCACCTCCTGCTCATGATTCAAGCAGAGTCACTACTGTGAAACTTGTATTATTTATAATAAAGACAAAAGACTGAATCTACATCATTGCTGAATTACAACAAAAGCATTTCCAGGGAGTCGGTGAACCGTGCTGTTTGAAAAGTGCTCTGTAGGTTTGATGAATAAAAATCCCATCCGCTCAACGTCAGTTTCAGAGTGACAAATGAACTGTTTGATCTGGAACAGACTGATGCTTGGCTTGCATACAGTGATAACAATAGGCTTTGAAGCTCTATCAGCAAAGATGTGCCTAGTCACTGCTGCCCCATTTCCCAGACACACTCACACACACACAGTGTACTGTAGGTACTGTAGCATGTGCTTCTTTATAGAGCTAATACCACATTTCCATAATGCAGACGGGATGGGAACTGTGGGGAAAAAGATGTTAAATACATAAGACACGGCAGCTGGGGAAACAGTGACCTGCAGAGGGCATTGTACAGTCAAACGGTAACACTTCTGAGAAAAGGCTCATGACTTTTTCATGCAACACTTTAAACAAGGTAATAAACATGCTGAACTTAGTGCCACAGACGGTTTGTCAGCCTGTGTGGGCTCAAGGCAGAAAAGTGGAGGTTCCAAAATATGTCGCAGGTGAAACCTTTATTCATTTAACATTGTGGCATGCCGAAAAAATATGTATTATAATATATTTGTCAAGCTCCGCACAAAGACTGCTGTAGAAGTTTGATCTGCATTTCAATCAGGCAAACAAATCTCCCCATTTAGTCAGATGCTGCGCTTCTGCCTCGTGGCGCTGAGCTCAAGTAAAAAGATGAAAGCCGAGGAAAACACTAACAATGCTGTGAGGCACACAGAATAAACACGCAACTGTCTCACATCTCATCCTGTATGTGTGAGGACCCAGTTTGAGTCAGAAGTTACAACTGCAGCAGCATTAAATAATAAACAGTAGTTCTGTTGTCAATAGGTAACAGTAGGCTTGTGCTGTGGACAGGGGGGAGGGGGGTGGCCCCGGCCGGGAGATTTGGCCCTCTTTCAACTCTGGATGGGCTCTTCATCTGGTAGGTTTGGACCGCCGACTAAATTAGCTACCACAGAAACGGCCCCAAGCGACTGCAGCGCCTCCTCCTCGCCACAGTCCCTCCATCGTCATGAAAAATAAAACAGATACAACACCCCCGCGTTAGGGAAGCTTTCAACCTCTGCTCAGCCTCTGCTTTAATATTTCATGGCCTCCTCTTACTTTTTTAGTGGGAATAATTGATCTGGAAAGAGCACTGCCATGCAGAAATGAAAGGCTCCTAGGAGCTGGGCTGAAAAAAAAAAGTTCTATTATGGTTTTGACGACTTGAGATTCTGAGGCTTTTTTGTTTGGTGCTGCCAGGCTGTACATCGCCAAATGAATAAACAACCATTTTCTTATTTGTTGTGGAGAAAATGCCTTCTGATGTGCGGTTACATTCAGAAATACAAAATGCTCCACAGCTTGTTTAACAGCTAATGGATAGGCTGCTTTTAAAGGTGCATTCTAGGGCATTGTGTTCAGCTGTTAAGAAAACATCTCTATCAGGAACCTCGCTCCACTTTTTTACACAGCGACAAACATAGCCCTTTCACTGCAGTGCTTTTCATGTAAACAAATAACAACATTACAAAAAAACATGAGTATTCAGTACTGTGAATAACCCTTGTTTGTGGTATTCACTGTTGTCGTTAGCATTGTGTTCCTTTTCTAGCAGCTGACACGAGGAGTCTGGAAACACAATCGATTCTTTTTCAGGGCTAAGGGCTCTAAGGCCACCCAGGGCCAGGAGGCTGTATTTATTGATGCACAAAAACACCTCCAGAGATCTGCACCTGCAAGCATCTTGCCTTTTGTGAATTCCCACTGCAACCCAGCTTAATGATTTGTAACAAAATAAAAAAACAAGTGTGTCTCAGGCAATGTGTGTTGAGGACCAGAGAGGCAAAGTTAGGCAAACTAAGTTTCTGACAGCAGAAAAAAAAAAAAAAAATCAAAAGGTCTTCGTGGAAAAACAAGAACTTGACTTGTCCAGCCGTTTTGCTCACCGAGGGCATTTTGCTCTGACAATTATCTCTGTTATTATCGAAAGATTTTCTGCTGAAGTGATGGAAGAGGTATTCAATATGTTTCTGTGAGTGTGATGCTGAGTATAGGAAATAGAATACCTCAGTGACGGGTAGCACTGCGAGCCAATGGCAGGCCAAGACAAATAAAGTCAAATGGCCATTTATCATGCTGACAGTTGAAATCCCATCTCAGTAATTACAGCTGATGCCCGGCCTAAAGATCAAACCAATCATTTCAGCAGAGGAACAAATGATGTGGAGCCAGGGACCATGGATTGCTTTAGAGATCAATGAACTTCATCAGGAAGCAAGTTAAGCTGAAAAACAATAAACAATTGTTTCACGTCCAACAATACATTTGCTGGATGTGATGGATCTTGACAGTAGCTGCCCACCTTTCTCTGGGACATGAGAGACAGGACGGAATTAGAGTGGGAGACAATCGATGCACTGGTGAGAGGACAATCCCTCTCTACACGGTGTTCTAACACTGACTGGGCCAACCACATGCCATGCATTGAAACCCCGTCTCTCATACATTATGGGTGGATAGTTTTCAGTGTTTCTTAGAGCTTTGTATTTTATCCAGAAGCTGGTGTAATAGTACCTTTTTAAACATGTGGTGTAGTAAATGCATTAGATTAAAAAGAAATGAAACTGGATATTGCAGTGATTTGTGATTTGATATATATCTTGACTACTAAAATACTAAATTATCAAATGAACTACAGTTATAGTAAAGTTAAATAAAGTAAAGTTGTAATAAAACTAAATATTGTTCTAATTAAATAAATCAAAGTAAGAGCACTGGTGCTTCTGTTCTGAAGCACCCAACTTGTATTGGACCAGAGGTGTCCAATACAATGTGTAGAGAAAAGTGGTCTGTTGAAATTTGGTATAAACTAAAACTATGAACTTACTGTCTCATAAAGAATATTAACAGTGTAGAACTTTGTGTGAGCTATAATTTAAACAAAAGACAAAGATCCCCATGTGCACACTTAAGCTCAGGGACATTACCATTAGCCTTAGAGACTGGTAGGTTTAATGCCACTCTAGGGGACAGACTTTGTTTGTTGTGTGAGATAGATGAAATTGAGAATGAGGTTCACTTTTTGTTTTACTGTCCTGCCTACGAGGACATAAGGGATGTACTTTTTTTGGAAAATGACCTCCATTTATGTTGATTTCTTTTGGCTGGATGACCATGAAAGATTTGAGTTATGTTTCAGAAGGGGAACCTTTTTTGTGGCAGATTTTGTTTGCTGGGCCTGGAATAGAAGACAGTATTTTGTGTGGGACTGAGTAGTAAGATAACTAGTATATTGGATTGATCGCTGTAACAATATTGTAATGGTGTCTTCTAAACCCATGAGGGTTGGGCACATGTTGGTGTGCATGACAGAAAATCAATCAATCAATCAATCAATCAGTCAATCAGATACCACTCTTATACCTATACAATAACTGTGCAGCTGGAGTAAGCAGCAGGTTAGCTTAGCTTAGCATAAAGACTGGGAGTGGGGACACAGTTAGGTTGACTCTCTCCAAAGGTAACAAAATCTGCCTACCAGCACCTCTAAAGATGACTAATTAACATGTTTGGTTAATCAGTGCAAAAAAATAAGTGCAAAACACAGTGTTACACGATTTGCCGGGCTATTTTTTGGCTAGGAGTAGTGACAACTACTGCGGCAGCGCATAACCCCCTGTAAAACTGGATGATTTATAAAGAGACCTGGATACAGTGTTGGAGGTAGTCCCCATTCATTCCTATTAAAGTTGCTCAGTGGTGCATGAAGCCAAAAAGGCAGTATGAAATTACCTGGATCTTACACATTTTGGGGCCCATAGAACGAGCATACTAGAGACTTATGGCAGCTGAGCGTGGACACTTGTGGCTGAATGGCTAACTTCGGCCGGCTGAACTTACAGTTTAGCGCTCTGCTAACATGAATGTGGATAAAATTAATGAATCATGTGGCCCTGCTAGACTTTGCAAATTTTATTGGACTGGATGGATCAAATACTGATAGTGAAACGAATAATTTCACAGGGGTAGTGATGTTTTAAATACACTGATTTACAGATGTCTCTTTCAAAACGTAAGACTTTGGGAAAAAGTCTTTTGGCCTTTTTGCATCAAGTGATGGACCCAGGCAGTGTAGTTCCACTTTTAGCCACTATGTAAAATTGGCTTCAAAGCCCGGCACTATTCCTGGTGGTCTGGTGAAGGATGTTGGCAGCTGAAAAATGAAGCCAGGGCAGAATGGCCAAAAATTGCAGTTCCTATAATGGCCACTTGAGGCTGACTCCAAAAGTGATTTAATCCCCATAGACCTCCATGTTAAAATGCCCAATTTTACACTAGAAATAAACACGTTTACAGCCAGGTACAAAAATCAATGTTTTTAATCCCTGTAGCTAATTTCACATACAGTGCAGTGGGGGGAATTTATGTACATTTTATTAAGGCTTGACATTATGCATATTCAAGGCCTAGGCCACTTTCAGCGACAGGTTGTTTGAAAAGTATCACCGCTGTCTATAAGTCAGATCCGTCCCCCACTCCTCCACAGCTCAACCCTTTTGTCCAGTTATGGTTAGGATGGTCCAAAGATGGTGATGCCCAAAATGCTGAACTCGATGCTTCAGAATGGGAGTCCACAAACCAATGGCTGACGTCACGGTGGCTGCATCCATTATTTTTTGTATAGTTTATGGTAAAGCAACAACTATTACTCTTTGAATTTTTTAATAGATTAAAAAAACAAGTTAATGACTGAGCTTTAGAGGTGCAAGTAATTGATTGTGTTACCTTTGGACGGAGCCAGGCTAGCTGTTTCCCCCCGGTTTCCAGTCTTTGTGATAAGCTGAGCTAAGCCAGCAGCAGGATGTTGTTCATATTTACCACACAAACATGAGTGATATCAATGAGTGATATAAATTTTCTCATCTGTCAACAAGAAGATAAATAAGTTAAACTATTCCTAAAACAAAGCAAACCTGATATGACCTATGCAGTCTGACTCAACAGTATTATGACATTTCTTTGGATCGTTATGTGTTTATGAATTGGGAGGGATCTATTTCAAAGGACCAATTAGTGCATTTTCGAATTCCCTTTCAAAAGCAAAAGTCCATCTGTAGATAGCTATATAAATAGAGTTTGAAGGTGTCTGCTATGTCTCGTGTTTCATTTGACCATAGTGAGTCTCTCAGGTTGCCGGGGGGAAAGTGCTGACACTGTGTGGTTTCGCCATCTGCTCAGTGTCCTGTGAGATCCCTGGCTTGTTCATACATCGGCTGTCTGGCTAGAGTGTGATGCGGTGATATACTTCTAGCGTGACCTCTGCAGTAAATGTATTATATACTGTGCAGGGGAGAAAAAATTCCATAAGTGTTGAGGGTTATGAGAAAAATGAAGGACAGATTAAAAAAACCTCACTAGATGTCCTGCTGAGACACTGCTTTAATAGGTCACCCGTTATGCTTGGCTCATCTCCAGAGGAATCTGTGTTTTGGCAGGATGATGAGTGAAAAGGTGAAGAACCAGATGGATACACTCTGTTTGTCCTTTCAATATAAAGGACCTTCTCTTATCGCTGAAAAGGACAGTACCTGCACACACCTGGATCAGTAGTCATAGCCTCAAGAATGCCTGAAGCACTTTGCACTCTAACTCTAAATGCTCCAACATACACAATTTAGGCTCCTCGCTAACTTGTTTGGATCAGGATGAATGATATTTTTCATCATTTTTGGTGCATTGTCTTACTGTTGTACTGGTACCTGCGGTCATAAGAAAAATCCCCAACGTTCTATGCATGTCTTTTGTTTACTGCGTTCATCTTGTGTTAATCCAGCCATAAACTGTGTAACATTAACTTATTTTGAAAAGTGGAAATGAACAGAAACTGTCTTAAAACTCAGTAAAAAAAAAAAACACACCAGATTTCAGTGAATATCTTACAAAAAGAGTTGTATGTTCACTATTTTGCACCTCTAGTATGTTCAACAATCATACTGGGAGAAATCCATCTTAGAAAGGAGAGAGATACCAATTTCACCACCGACAGTGGCATCAATAGACCACAACACAATACAGTCACTCTCTTAAAGCTGCCTAGGAGAGAACAATCTTCTCTTGAAAGCACAGAGATGCTTTCTTACAGTTTGAGATGGACTGTTCATATCTGGACTTTTTTTCTTTTAAAATACACTTAATACCAACCTTAGTCCATTTAAAGTTAGAAACCTCAAGATTTTGAAGAAATATAGCCCAGTCTCTTTAAAACTGTTTATGGTCAGCATCTTTCTACAATAGCCATTCAATAATTTTACATTCTGTAATAACCTCTTTATATGGAAGTTTCATTGTTAGTAGCAGAGGCTGCCATAAGCTTCAAATAGAGTGCTACAGGGATGATATGTTTTTGGCCAAGGCAGAAGTCAGCATTGCCCTGGTACCCTTGACTTAAAGCCCATGGGATGTTTCCATTTGATGTTGGATTTTTGCAGAAAACAAGCTCGGAGGCAAACAATAGTTTATGATACTTACACATTTTGTTCTGCAAGATAATCTTTGCAAATGAACACCACATTGCCAGAGGTAAAAAGCTAACATTAGGCCATGCACGTACCACACCACAGTTACATGACTTAATGTTCTGTACGTTCAACATTCTCTAGTCTCATTTAGCCACTCGGTAGCAAACGCCTTTTTAAGGCACCTAAATTCTCAAAATTTACAAGTGGGGTATTTGCTGACATATTTTATGTTGTAGAAGAAAGTGTGAAAGTCTTTTAAGCTTGTGTTAACCACAGACTTTATTTCAGGCATCCAACCAAACACGTATTCAAAAAACCCACTGACTTTGAGACAAAGGAACCAGGAGTGCCTAAGTGCTAACTCAGGAACATGCCAGATCAATTACAATTGAGATTTTAAGGATTATTAATTTAATTTAATTTAAGGTTTAGTTTATTTCTTTATTTTCTAAACTATTAGGTGAACTTTATATTTACATTTTTTACATATATATAAGATTTTTTTATTTAATACATTCACACGTAACCTCTGCAAGGCTTGCTTGTTTTCTTTATTACAACAAGTACAATAGACACATCTATGTTTTATTTTTGCATTATGTGGGAAAAAATGTTGTGTGCTTTCAAATTTTGCCTACACAACACATAGCAATTCACAGCACAGTGCACATATACATATCTGGAGGTCACGTAGTCATAGCTAAGCTGAAAACAAGTACCATATACACATATACAATACATACACACACCCACGCACATCTCCACAAATGATTTAACACACAAAACAAACACATGCTGACACACACACACAAACTCACTAGCGAACACATACATACAAATGTGCATTAAATAGGAGCATATATAGAGTGACTGTGTGATATACATGGATTAGAAATAGGGCTGGGTAATATATCTATTATATCAATATTGTGATATGAGACAAGATGTGGTCTTAAATTTTGGATATTTTAATATTGTAAGTATTGTCTTTCCCTGGTTTTAAAGGCTGTATTACAGTGAAGTGTAAAGAATGTAATTTTCTGAACTTACTAGATGGTTTTAGCTGTCCTAATTTTTGCCTTTACCTACTTCGTCATATATCCACATTACATTGTCCACATTATTTATCAATAATCTCATTGTGTAAATATTTTTGAAAGCACCTTACAATATTGCTGCGATATCGATATCGAGGTATTTGGTGAAAATTATTGTGATGTTTGATTTTCTCCATATCACCCAGCCCTTGAATGTATGCTAAAAATACACCAAAAACAGTCAGTATGCACACAAAGAACAGGTTTAGTGACACACTGCTGCTGAAGCAGGGTCAGTGAGACCTGGACTACAGGTTTGAGTGTGTCAGTTGTTTATCTCATGATTCTTTAATCCTTCCCCTCTCAGACCACTTAAGCCCAAAAGGCAAATCCATTCTCTCTTCTTGCCCTTTGTAAGTGCAGCGAGAGACACGCAGATATTTTGGCTGCTGGGAACATAAAGCTCGGTCCATCGCGACAAACTTCTATCTCAGTCTCAGTGCTGACGGTGCAACGTAGGGACTAAGTGCTCTTGTTTCCTTTTCCCATGAATACTGTCGCCCAGTGGATTAGTGTTTCATTTATCATTTCTTATCCCCTGTACCTCTTTATTGCTCTCAGCGCAACAGTTTGTTGATATCTGTTAGGTAGGTTGAATGCTTTAGAACAGGAACGGCGACCATTCGATTTGCCAGAGGATCTTCTTCAGGCAAACTGCTTGCTCTTACTACCAAGAGGGGAAAATTGCAAGGTATTGGCAAATTATTACGTTGGAAATAAAGGAACCCTACAGGGTAGGCCCTGTGCATCATAGCTTTTCCCTGCCCTTTAACATGTTCCCGCACTTCTCCCCCACGTACACAATATACGCTCTGTCAATTAAAACACATTGTAGTCAGCGAGCGTGCAATCTAAGCCGAGCCATTCCCTTTGGGGCAGGAATTACGGAGGTGTGACTCCATCTTCTCTTCAGAGGGATGACTGTGAATGGCATGAAGACAAACAATAGTAGCGAGAGCGGAGAGACCTGCCTTTGCAGCACAGAGCCTAAACAGCATTGATTGCTGTGAGTCGCTCTGAGTGGTTTTGATAACATTTCAATAAATATTGAAATGAGCACGGCTCTCTGAGGGCACTCTAGCGCAGCTGGATTGACAACAGTCTGGAGAGGAGTTTCTGTGTAGCAGAGCTGGCTGTGCTTGTGACAGAACAAAATGTCTTTTGGCAAAAAAACCTTAGGTCACATGAAATGCAAATGGGACAGTTACAGTTAATGCAAAAGTGCACATAGCAATGCTTCAGTGAGATAATGTTCAGAATGTCACTAATAAAGCTAGAAGGGTTCGAATGGAAGCGCACAGTGACCACAAAGCATCCAAACCAAAGCATTCTGGCCAACTTTTCTTCACTTCTGACCATTTCCTGTCAACAGGCTGTAGCCTGGATGCTTATCTTCTGCCTCGCAGCGTGCACACAGCTCTGCACATTCAGCTGCCTCTGCACCCCTTAGGTCATTGCCAGTTACTGAACCGTGAACCTCTTCAAGCACTGCATGGTTAAATAAACCACACACAGTCATCTCTAACCCATGGAGCTGTTGTGTAGCTTTGGACACTTTGTTGCACATGTGTCTGCACATCACTTTCATTCACTCAGTGGTGTGAGTGTGATTTGCAGCTTGGCTGGCGTCCATGTCCGCGCTCTGCTTTAGCACTGATCAAATAGCCTCACTAATGGCCTGGGATGATGACAGTGGATGAAATTTCTTTCTCTGCTGCTCTGAGACAACTTCTTTTCAGATAACAATTACTTGTAGCTGGCACCAAACAACCTTCATGGTCAAACATACTTTTGTTCAAACAGTTGGGATAAAAGGTTGAGGAAAAGTTCTTGCAGTACAATCACCATTCTTCTATGTGACAGGGTACATTTAGTTTCTGTCTGTTGGATCGATTTGCATTGAGCTTTGCTATTTTGGCTGTGGGGCTGGAGAAGGTGTGGGGCCTTGGAATACCAGGGAGACATTGGTAAAGCAATGAATGATTGATGATAGTGGAAAGCCAAGCTTTGACAACGAGTGAGAAGTAAAAAGCAGCAATGAATCCAAGATTACAGGTTTGGACCGACAGGGACTGGAGAACTCTGATCTTGAATTGTTGAGCCAAGTCTATACTTTGTGACAAGACAAACCAAAAATGCTGGTTGTTTATCGATTTTCAAGTCAACAGCGAGAGGAGTGGCTTGAATTGAACCAAAATTGCATTTTTATCCTTGCCCAAGTTTCTCTTTTATCTCGAGATTGCGCTGCACTTTCCTCCCTGAGTGATGGAATTAGAAGTCTAATAAAACCATGACACAAAATTGCTCCTCTGTAACATGTTCTCTCAGGAGAAGAGTGCCTCTGGCAAAAACATCACAACAAGCAATTTCTTGAAATTATTTTCCCCCACAAATGATGTCTGCAAGTGCTGAAAGGTGGTCTATTTGACGCAGGCTTCACCTTGAACAGAGGCTCTCAAGGCTCGAGCACTTAGCTTCTTCGTTTCTGTGACTAAAAAGTTCAACCTTGTGCTCTCACATTGCTCACTTTTGTGTGGTTGGTTCTGTTACTGGCACCCACTGAGCTACATCCCAGATCTTTGTTTTTATGAATGATAGTTTATGTTCAAGTTAAACTGATTCATCTGAATGATATGTGTGTTTCTGAACTAGTTTGATTGATAGCTTTTGCATGCTGCTGCTGAACAGAATCAGATTTATGGGATCAAAACATGGCACAGTTCTGACTGATAGGAAACTAGCACATCTGCACCAGCAAATGACCAGTTTGAATTAACTCTGTGCGAGTTTTAATAATAATTTACTTTGGGTTGAATAAATTTTCACACGGATCCCATTTTCAGAGCTTTTTTTAATGAGGTTGGATAATCCTGTTCCTGCTATGATCAGTTACCAAGTAAAGTAGTGCCCTTATTCTGTAGCTGGACCTCTTTCTGTGTGTAAAATTGACCATAAATTCGAGCAGGAAAGACAGTCTAACAATGCCATTAGAGGGAAATCTTTTAATATTTCAATTACCACCCTCAGTGCTTTGTTCTCCTATTATTTCAGCGGAGTGGAGTGGGTGAAACTGTGATTTTGAAATACATTTTTTCTGTCGGATAAAATGAAAATCACCACATCCTATGATCAGCCAATTGTACTAAGAGAAATATGGTTCCAATCTTAATAACTGGTGAAACTAAGTATACTGATTTATTAAATATCTGTGAATATTTGTAATAGGTAATAAATAAGCTCTAGACAGCACCAAGTATTGATAATATGTGTATATAATAACGACTGTTTGATTGATTGGCAACTGCACATTTGAACAGAGGGGTAAACTGTATATATTATTTATTATTATTATTATTTATTATATTTTCTGTCCATTTTTTGACTATATGTTCCTTCTTCTCAATGAAAGGATATTATTTGCCATTATGGTCACAAAATGAGCATCAAGTCTAAAATGATATTGATCTTTCAGATGTGAGGAAATATAGCAGGTATAAAAAAGCATCACAATGAATATAACGTTTAGTTTGAAGTATCTAATTTTTAGAAAATAGAGATGGGAAATATGCTTAGTTGCTTTCTTGTAGAGATTTACGATAAATATGTGGCCGGAGCCAGCAGCTGGTTGTCTTAGCTCAGCATAAGCAAGACTGAGAACAGAGTGAAACAGCTAGCCTGGATCTGTCTTATTTTAATCAGATCTGTCTACCAGCCATCTCTTTAGTTCACTAGTTAACACGTGTTATTTTTGTTTTTTCATCCGTACAAAAATTAAAGTGTAAAATGATCAAGTCAGACTTGCTGGAGTCTCTGACAGTTGTCTAGCAACCCCTAAAGTGACAGGCACTGCAAATAACACTTTAAGCCATCACGTTCTTGTTGTTTCGACTTTGACTGACTGAAAAATCCTTCCACCAGATTTAAAAAACATACATTATGTGATGCTTACTGATATTTTTGTCTAAATATGTGCTTTTGTTTTCCGTGGTGTCGGCCTCCAAACAGATCATGGCTCTGTCCAGCAGAGGCTGAGATGTAGCCGTCCCTCTTTGTCTACAGGTACTGACTGTAGCGTCAGTTTTAAAGACCACACCACTCCTCTTTGCTGATTTAGGAGATATGTTGGTACTATGGCCTATTTAAGTGCTGGAATTTGTTATTTACGTGACAACGCCTGAACGCAACATGGCTCCGCTCCAGTTGAGCTGTGTGAGTGGCGTGTTTG
The DNA here is from genome assembly GCA_019142605.1 of Cephalopholis sonnerati. Taxonomy (NCBI): domain Eukaryota; kingdom Metazoa; phylum Chordata; class Actinopteri; order Perciformes; family Serranidae; genus Cephalopholis; species Cephalopholis sonnerati. Next base: position 14,821,266 of record JAGQAX010000021.1, on the reverse strand, counting down.
ACTGTGCCTAACAGCAGCATTTTGATGGCCATTCACACACTGATATAACAGTAACTATGTCATGTAACAAACTCGGGTCGGGTCGGGCTCGCTTATAATTGTCTCGGACTCGGGTCAGGAAAATGCAGGCCCGAGCCGCGCTCTGGTGTGCTCACCTGTGTGTGTGCACATGTCTGTTTGAGTGTGTGTGTGGGGCGGAACTCCGCCATGCGCGATACAGAGAGCAGAGGAGAATTGTAAATGCACGACCATGTAGAGACACAAATGACATGCCGTCGTGTAAATAAGATGAATAACATAAGGCTATTTAGTTTATGAAGAGATAAGACAGAGCCCTCTCCTCTTCTCTTATATGCTTTTCTTACAAGTGTGTGAATTGACCTGGATATGAAGCATCCGTAGTGCAAAATAATATAAAGGTAGTTTCTAAAGAAGTAAGACGTCACTCCTTTTCTGGCATGGGGGGTCCCGGCAGACGTCACTCCTGTTCCTACGTCGGGGGTCCTGGCAGACGTCACTCCTGTTCAGACGTTGGGGATCAAGGCAGGCGTCACTCCTGTTCCTGTGTTAGGGGTCCTGGCAAATGTCACTCCTGTTTCGGTGTTGGGGGTCCTGGCAGATGACACTCCTGTTCCTGCGTTAGGAATCCAGGCAATCGTCACTCCTATTCCAAAGTCAGGGATCTCTGCAGACATCACTCCTGTTCTGGCGTCGGGGGTCCTGGCAGATGTCACTCCTGTTCCTGCGTTGGAGGTCTTGGCTGACATCACTGGCATTACTTCTGTTCTGGCATTTGGGATCCAGGCTGACGTCACTCCTGCTCTAGCGTCAAGGGATCCTGGACGATGTCACTCTTGTTCTGGCGTCAGGGGTCCCAGCAGGCGCCACTTCTGTTCTGGCGTCAGGGGTCCTGGCAGACGTCACTCCTGTTCAGACGTTGGGGATCCAGGCAGACGTCACTCCTGTTCCAGCATAAAGGGTCCCGGCACATGTCACTCCTGTTCTGGTGTCGGGGGTCCTGGCAGATGACACTCCTTTTTCTGTGTTGGGGATCCAGGCAGATGTCACTCCCGTTCCAGTGTCAGGGGTCCTGGCAGATGTCATTCTTGTTCCTACATTGGGGATCCTGGCTGATGTCACTCTTGTTCCGGCGTTGGGGTCCTGGCAGATGTCACTCCTGTTCTGGCGTCAGGGGTCTTGGCAGATTTGACTCCTGTTCCTGCGTTGGGTATCCTGGCAGACGTGACTCCTGTTCCTGCGTCGGGGGTCCCGGCAGATGTCACTCCTGTTCTGGCATTGGGGTCCTGGCAGATGTCTGCCGCTGCTAGTTGCGTATAGGGGAAACTGTCACAGCCTGCTTTCTGCTCCTCTTCTCTCCATCATCTGGTCCTGGTAATTTTCCATTCACCTGCACCCTGCCAGCCAGCCACGCCCCCTCATTAAGCCATCTCCAATCACCTGTTGACACAGCTGCTGCTCATCAGCTCTGCTTGCATTTAAGCAGCTGCTGCCTTTCATTCCAGCACTCACTAAAGCCTGCTAGCATCCAGCCAGTTGCTCAATCTGCTGTCCCCGCAGAAGTCACTCCTGTTCAGATGTTGGGGGATCCAGGCAGACGTCACTCCTGTTCCTGCGTTGGGGATCCAGTCAGACGTAACTCCTGTTCCAGCGTCAGGGGTACCGGCAGGCGTCATTCCTGTGCAACAGGGATCTCGGCAGAAGTCACTCCTGTCTCCGCATCGGGGGTCCTGGCAGATTTCACTCCTGTTGCTGCGTCGGGGGTCCTGGCAGATGTCACTCCTGTTCTTGCATTTGGCATCCTGGCAGATGTCACTCCTGTTCAGGCATCAGGGATCTCGGCAGACGTCACTTCTGTTCCTGTATTGGGGATCCAGGCAGACGTCACTCCTGTTCCAGCGTCAGGGGTCCCGGCAGACGTCACTCCTGTTCCAGCGTCAGGGGTCCCAGCAGATGTCATTCCTGTTCAGGCATTGGGGCTCCCAGCAGGTGTTACTCCTGTTCTGGCGTTGGGGGTCCTGGCAGATGTCACTCCTGTTCAGGCGTTGGGGATCTTGGCTGACTTTACTCCTGTTCCGGCGTTGGGGATCCTGGTTGATGTAACTCCTGTTCTGGTGTCAGGGGTCCTGGCAGATATCACTCATGTTCTGGCGTCGGGTGTCCTGGCAGATGTGACTCCTGTTCTGGCGTTGGGGGTCCTGGCAGATGTCACTCCTGTTCAGGTGTCGGGGATCTTGGCTGACTTTACTCCTGTTCCGGCGTTGGGGATCCTGGATGATGTGACTCCTGTTCTGGTGTCAGGGGTTCTGGCAGATGTCACTCCTGTTCCGACCTCGGGGATCTCGGCTGACGTTACTCCTGTTTCAGGGTTGGGGATCCCTGCTGACGCTAGTCCTGTTGGGGCGTCGGGGGTCCTAGGAGATGCCACTCCTGTTCAGGGGTCAGGGATCTCGGCACATATCACTCCTGTTCCTATGTCGGGGATCTCGGCATAGGTGACCCCTGCTCCTCCAGTCCTGTCAGTAGTCTGGCCGACACCTGCCCCTCGAGTCCTGATGGCAGTCAGGCAGACACATGCATCCAGAGTCCACTCAAGTCCCCGCTCCTGCTGGGCCGCAGCAGCCTCCTGGCCGGCCTCCTGATTTGCTCTGCCCCGCCTGTCATGTCGGCCTCCCGGCCAGCTTCCAGATCTGCTCTGCCTGTCACGTCGGCCTCCCGGCTGGCCTCCTGTTCTGCTCCGCCTGTCACGTTGGCCTCCCGGCCGGCCTCCTAGTCTGCTCTGCCTGCCATGTCGGCCTCCTGGCCGACCTCCTGATCTGCTCCGCCTGTCACGTCAGCCTGAACGCAGAGACTATGTATGGGCTCTGAGCCCGTAGAATGAACTGTTCCCTTGTTTGTAATAAAGTTCGTTACTAACTGTCTGCCTGCCTCTGAGTGCTGCATTTGGGTTCAGTGTCACACCCGTGACAGGAAACACTATGCATGCTTAAATTAATTAGGGCAAGCCACATTGCAAGCCCCACGATGTAAATATTGCACATGTGTGCATTGCAATGGCAATGCTTAAAGAATGTATTGTTCAGGCCTACATTCTGCCCTTTGTTATAGTAGTTGTTAGATGTAACTTAAGTTGTATGAGTAGGAGAACTATGAAGAGAGGAGGAAGAGAAATGTGACCAAACAATCATGGTTTATAAAAAAGCAGCACAGTGATGATACAGACGTTTCATACATCAGACGTATGTAATGCTTCAGTCTGCATCTTGCACTTGCATAAATGTGACAACATGAAATTTTAACTCTCATGCAGCCATTTTGGTCACAGTCTAGAGCCCTGTATTTACGCTGAAAACATGAGAGTGCTGTTGATCCTCTCATCTAACTAGAAAGTGAATAAGTGTTCACAAAATGGTAGATTATTGCTTTAAAGCGCATGTTTATCTTAGTGTACATTAAATAATTTAGGCAAGGGGAGGCCTTGTGATATTTTGGTTCCAAATACCAAACTTTACAAGAGATGTCGCTGGCTTTACATACAGTATTTAGCTGGACACTTTATGTGTTTTACAGTGTTCTCATGCAGCTGCAGACACCTCATTTTAAAGAACTGGGAAGCTGACGTGTTCATTGAGGAAAGCTATGGCAATAGATCAGTCACATTCATTCTCCAGCAACATTTTGCAGCTTGACCCTTCCCTGACTCTGCTTAACGTCTGAACAATATAGAGAGATGGGCCATAAGAGTCACTGCAATCGCACCTTACTGACAACAACGGGCCATAACTTCGCCGAATGACCGACCATTTGGACCAATAGGGAAAACCCACCTCGGTGCAATAATTCACCTTGCAAGTGGATGTTGCTGCCAATGCTGAACAGCACAGATTGCTGCTGCGATGAGCGAAGCGTGACCCAAAGCTTGACTGGTCAGGACGACATTGGAAATATTCCAGATAATGGAATATTTTGTCAGGGATAATGGGATTATGAGGGCAAACACAGCCTGGCAGGGTAGGATAAACATTAATTGTAAAACTCAGAGGTCTGGTAATACAGGTTAATCTGCCGAAGAGTGAAGTCCAAGTTCAATTGGAGGATAGAGCTTTAGGAATGTTTTCTTTTTTGTGGCCGCTCACAAGTCCTTGTAATGCACTGAGGCAGCACACGTAAACAAATTGAACAAGACACATTACAGTGCATCAGAGCACAGCAAAGGACATAACAGCCGCTCTACAGCCTTGCACTTGCCTAATGGCTGTCATGTCATCTTTCCCTCCTTATACTGTGTGCTTTTTTTTTTTTTTGTAGTCGTGAGAAAGGCTCCATCACGCCGAACCATTCGCTCGGACGGCCTTGGCACACTCCCTAGGTGCTAGGATTCCTGTGCACTCACTGAGGACCCCTGCTTGCTGCATATCCACTAAGCTTGTGGAAAATTACAAACACACACAAGGTCACAGTGGAGCTGAGCCAGCCTCCCACAGAGCCCATCTGATCCAGCCTGAAACGCAGCAATTACCACCCTCTGCGTGCCTCCGTGTGGGGCTGCAGCTATTTCATTATTTATTTGAACAAATAGGATTACGGTTGGTCTGCGGTGGATTGATTGTGACGAGGGATGAGAGGCTCCAGAGAGCTGGGTGCTGTGGCCCGGGTTTGCTGAGCCACTTTGCTGTGTCAAGCGCGACGGTTGATCTCCTGTCTTGGTCTCAGCGACTCCTCCACTTTTCCTGGACAGTGGAGCGTCGCTATGTTGACATATGCCATCTGCTCGGCTGCGTTCCGCGCACCGATTGATGGGGAAATGTGTTGGTATACCACTTCTGGGAAAATATACATTTATGAGACCATAAAAAGCACCTATCTGTCATATCCTGTGAGGCATAGCGCTCACATTTGACAGCGTTTGACAGCGCATTCACATCCTCCATAATGAAAGGCTTTTTTGGGTGCCCTCAAAAAGATTGTCACTCACAACATGGGTGGTTTTAATTTAGTTGAAAATGAATTTGCATCTAAATAATGAGGGAACAAAGTGACACCATAGAAGTTTCAAATCGCTTCCAAATTAATTGCTTTAGAAGTGCTATTAAGTTACCAGCTAAATGAAAGTGCCGTGATTGAAAGGGAAATATGAACTGTTCCAAAATGTAGATTTGTTGGCTTCAGTGCCTAACAGCTTACTTGCAGAATACAGATGCCTGCTGAATAGTAAATGGACTTTCTTTAGATCATTATGGTTTTAGATGTTATGATGCAGACATCAATGTAAGGTTAGACTCAGCCGTGTGCAATCTCACAGTACTTGAAATCAATGGCATAAGGTTAAGAGAGCAACCTGCAGAATGAATAACAAAAAATAGCAATCCTGATGTTTTGGGAAACATTACCGTCAACGATCATTTTCATTCAGTGCGGACTGTGTGGTCTCCAGTAACCAATAGCTCATCCCAGATGGAATTTGACCTGGCAGCTCCCCCCCCCCCAAAAATACCCTCTTTGAAGTGATGAAGCTCCGGGTCTCTGCGGTAGACTTATCTGCTTCTGGAGATTGATCGAAAGTAATTTTTTGCCCCAAGAAAACCAGGGAGGAATGTGATAGATAGCTCAGCCCCTCTATCTCCCTGATGGCGATATTAGTCCTGATTAAGATAAATGGGCCTTCTCTGCCTAACCATGCAAATGCCTACTGCTGGTGCCATTTATCCCAGAATGTGAAATTGCAGAAACATGAAAAGCATGCTTTTCTTCAACTGATCTTTGGCTAGAAGACGTTCTTTGCAGCATAAATTGCACTGCCTTCAGACAAATGCCATCGTAACAGAACTACCCAGATATTCTTAATGTATGAGCGGCCATGTCCGTGTGACATCCGATGTGGTAATGGGAGATTTGAAGCAGAACAGGAAAGTGCTTTTATGCTCATATATATGAGCGCCCAGTCATCCAGTTATACAGTGCAGAGAGCATTTACCAGGCTCTCCCTGCAGGCCACCCTAAGCTTCCCTAATTGATGTTGATTAATCAAATCAGCTGTAGAGAGGGCAGAAGGACAACCTTATCAAGCAGGAGGTGTGACCTCTATGCTATAGAGCAGCCTAATGAATAAACAAAGACAGCAGATATGCTGGGGTAAGCATGCTATAAATGCTAAGTGGATTGAACGGCAAAACACCACAAAAAGTGTTAATTGATGTTAAATGCAATCGATGCATACAGCAATGCAGATTGCTCACACTTTGCACACGTTTTTGAGACACTATTGACATTGTTAATCGCACTGCAGAGTCTTTGATTCTTTTTAGCAGGGAGGTTATATATTAGGATGACAGTGTCGGTCATGTGCTCAACCACTTTGGTTCAGACTGAAATACCTCAAAGACTATTGGATGAATGGTAAATGGGCCCACACTTACATAGCACCATTTTAGTCTTCCGAGTGCTTTACCACTACATCTGACATTTACCCATTCAACACACATTTAAGGTGCTACCTGCTACTCAGCGTAAGCAAATTCAGTAACTTGCTAAAGGATACTTTGACATGCAGACTGGAGGAGCCGCAGATCGAACCTTCGATCTTCTGATTAGTGGACGGCTCGCTCCTGAGCTACAGCTGCCTTGTTTTGATTTGGCAGATTTGTACAGATGTTCATCATGCCCATGTTGAATTCTACTGACTTTGGTCACACTTGAGTATCGCGATGGTATATTTTGTGATAACGTATCGATTTTCAAAAAAAATGTTTTTATGTCCATATTTTTTGCCAATAAATTTAAAATTTAACTCAGTGCCCTTTACATTTTCAGATATATCTATATTTGATGAATAATTTACCTGTAAAGATTCGTGGCAGTGGCTCATTTGTGTTGTGTTATGTTTAAACCGCCAACAGCTAGATTTTCCAGTGCTGTAATCTAGCTTCAGGTATTTGACTTTTCCATTTCAAAGTAACAAAATATTGCAAGCATAAACACAAAGAACAAATGCCAATGCAAGAGACGCAACAGTCACAAAGGACGTACTGCTAGCTCCTAAAATTTGATTTTAAAAAATTGCAATGTATCGTGATACATTGAATCGTAACCCTACTGCCAGATTCTTGTCAATGCATGGCCTTTTATTGATTCTCTTTCTTTTTCTAAGGAGTGATTAAAGTGTCTCTACAACTGTCATGTGGCTGCCATTAAATATAGTGCAGACATTCATGTTCCACTTAGGATGAACTATACAAACAGCTTGTCATCTAGATCCATCAGAAGGTTCAATTTTAAGTTTGCCAGTACTGTTATTACTGATCAAAAATCTGCATGACTGATGCCATTCCCATCAGCCTCAGCTGTACTTTGTGTTAGCGTTTATTAGCTAATATTAGCATGCTAACACGCTGAACTAACATGGAGAGCACGATCAACATCATACCTTCCTAACATCAGCATGATAGCATTCATGTGTTAGCTTTTGGCTAACAATATGGGGTAAATGCACTATCCATCCTCCCAACACATCCATGTCCAGTCAATGGGCAGTTCAGTGACCAAGGTATATATCCTTGGTCATCGCTCATGTATTTTGTGGACTGTAAAGTGGTTTATTTAACCAGCGAGTGACAGAAACGCTTAACTTAGATGGCTGTGTATTGTTTCATTTGAGTTTAGAGCATGAAAAGTGTGATGTTTAATATGACAAAATGCAGTGATGCAAACATTTTTAATTGTCTGCAATGCTTGGAATTTCCTTTTCAATACAACCATATATGAGCACTATCTTTGCACATCACAAATGCTCCCAAGTAGATAAAAAATTTGGCATGTACTGTATATATGTTATATTATCTGTTCTATATGCAGTAATTTTTTTATCCTCCGAAACCTTTCAGCCGTTACAGTCACTTTTATGTATGGAGTATTAGTTCTGCTTTACTTTGCACAATGTGAAGGGACATAGCCAGAAGTATTGAATTAAAGTTTCCTACTGAAATCAAAATGTGCTCATAAACCCAACACAACCAACTTAACCAACTTCATCAGAACTGTCTCTATTTTGTTTAAAATTAATATCAGATTATATATAGTAGCCCTTTCCTAGTTATTTACAAGAAATTATAAGGAAATTTCAGACCCAAAGTGTTGCTGCTTTATTTCCCGTTAAGGTCTAAATGCTTTTCCCCTCCACACAGAGTAATTAGATGGAGAAATAGTGAATCTTTTATTTGTGTTTTTGTCCAAAAAGTAGTCAAATATCAATGTAATGCGTCTACAAAAACTGGAATCAGCCTAAAAGAGCTGTACGTTTTTAACTGTATGATGTAAAATCCCACAAGGTTGCTAAAACCCCCAAATTCCCTCAGACATGACCTCAGTGTCCTCAATGGTAGCTGCAGCCCTGATGATATGGAAATGTTCATAGCAATGTCCCAACCTGATGGCGTACATTTCAAGTTTTGCCCAACTTCTCCCCCTGTCCTCGCTGTGGTCTGTGGAGCTCAATCAGTGGAGCACTTTGACACATGATACTATGTTACCCTGCTGAGTGGTGCAGAATTGAAGCTGCCAATCAAGAGGCAGGAGCCTGAAGCTAATCAATCCAAGCAGGCCATGATGTGATTTTTTCCTTGTCAAGGGTTGAGCAGCCTGACAGTCTGTTGGATGGTTGGATTCACTCACCTCCTGCAGTCTGTGTAAATCACAGGGCTATTATAACACATGTAAATGTCTCCTGCACGCTCTGTTTAAAAGGCTGTCGCACTGCTGCTGCCAAATTTACATAAAATGATAAGTAAATGATAAGAGCGGGCTGTTATTAACCTAACAACAGCACTGCTTGTTTGAATGGGAGCAGGGACTGTTTGTTTGGTGGGACAATTTAATCACATTGCTGTTTTTTTGTGCAGAATCCAATTAGAAATCAGTGTTTATTTCAGAGAAGAATGTCTAGATAGAGATGAAAGTTTGAAACACTGCTAACATCACTCTCTTGTACGTCTGTAGCACTCAGTAGAGAGACCTTAAAGTGACACAAAGAGCATGACAAAAAGAAGCTTCATGCAAAAGAACAAGAAGTCAGACAACCAAAGGGAATATTCCTCTGGAAACATGTAGTGAATGAACCTTTTCTCTCTCATACATAATATCAGTCACATTGCAATTTCATGTTTTATTTGCAAGGAAATTGGACCATTTCAAAGACAAGTGTTCAGCAGTGTCACTTGCCCTTGACTTTGAGCTTGAAATATGTCACGGTTATAATGAGGGGTCCAGATATGTGCTTGGATGGTATATGATAGAATATAAAGGAATAGTTTGACATTTTGGGAAATATGCTCATTAGCTTCTTCAAAGTTCAACTCCACTCTAATTTCTGTGCACTAAATGTGAAGCTAAAGCCAGCAACTGGTTATTTTAGCATAAAGAAGGGAAGACAAGTATGGAAGTGCATAAATGAGTTACAGTTGTGGGTTGAACGTAGTAAGTCACTGCTCCCTGCCAAAAAACTATCAGGCTCGTTACCCCCCATGAAAAATGCAACTTGTCATTTTATAACACTGCTGGCTGGAGCGTCATAAATAGCTCACAGACATAAGAGTGACATTGTTCCCCTGTCCAACTCCTGCCAAGAGGCAAATAAGCATAATTACCAAAATATCTGGCGAGTGTTTCAACTAAAACTGCCATGTGTTGAATGTTTATATACTCAAAGTATTGTTGGTATTATTCAAGCTTTTGCCAGTAGAGAAAAAAATATTGTGGTTGATGGCAACATGCAGTGCTGTTGTTGTTACTTAGCTGTGTTACGACTCAAAGTTCCTAGGAGTTTTAAGCTCATTTTCCACTGAGTGGTCTGATATGGTTCAGTTCAGTTTGGTACGCTCTTTTTCTGTTTCCACTGTGACAAATTGTGTACCAACAGGACCAAACCGTTCCATACCGTCCCCATTTTTGGTCCCCCTTCTGTTGGGGTACCTAGCACACAGATCTGGTACTAAAAGGTGGAGCTGTGAACACTGCAGTCTGTTGATTTATAGCAGACGGTCACTCTGCTCAGGGCTGAGTTGTGACTGGTTTTGTAAACACTGTTCATACTGTGGCAAGTTTTACATTAGTAAACTGTACCTATAAAGGATGTTTTGCTGCCTCCTGTAGCAGCTGTAGACTGAGAAAAAAACAACTTAATTCACTGGGCCAACTGCTGGAAAATTCTAAGGTGGAACGTTAACTTGCAATGTTACTCAATGCATGAGTTGACAACGTGGATACATCAACACACCTTAAATTTCACTCTGACAACTTTGATCATTATTTTAGTTTTTATCTGACATGCACTTTTAGTAATGGGTAGATCTTTAAGTGTTTATATATATCAGTTTTGATGAGGATGGCATATATCCTGATCCTCAGTCGGAGGCACAGTAAACCCCTGAGCTTGCCTGAGATGGACTTAATGCACAAACCCGCTATTTCTAGCTATCCCATAGAGAGACTCTCACTGCAGCCTGTTTGATTTTGTTCTGAAAATGTAGGCGTGCAGCCTCGTCCTTTGGATGATAAAAGAGGTGCAGGCTCTCTGTGTCACCGGTGATGAGGTAATACTGTGAGTGAGAGCAGTGAGTGACAACAACCACACTCACATTTAAGAGTACTGTTTGTGATGGAAACACATGGGTCTAGGCACCCTGTCTGAGGGGTTACTTTTGGTTCCAAAGTTACCATACCGTAAGGGTTTGGTGGAAACGGGACTTTAATCCCAGGGACTACTTTTTAAGGAACCAAAAGGTTCCTTCAGCCCATTGTTATATGCATTTCCACTGCGGTCAAAATACCTGTGAAGATTAGGCAAGATAGTACACTGACGCTAAAAAGCGACATGATGTCACTGCGAAGACATTCACTGTTGAATTGTCACAAGTTGGATGTAATGAATGAAATGCAGAGGAGGCATCCACAAAAAGTCATCTTTTGAGTGTTTGATAGTTATTTATTTGTGCTTTAGACCCTAGCTGCCGAGTTAGAAAATGGTGTTTTATTTCTCTCATTCACAGCACTGCAGAGCTGTGTCTCTCTAAGCTAGCTCGCCAGATCCTTGCTCTTAGCTCGCTAGCAAAGCCCAACTTGTAATGTTATCAAACATAGAAAGATGTCCCCTCTTTATCCTAAAATGGTCTTAAACCGATACCAGAATACTTCCTTTTGTTATGAATGAAGTGGTTCACAAGTTGAAACACTGTGTGTGTTTGACTGGCAGCTCTGGCTCAGAGGTAGAGATGGTTGGCCACTAATTGGAAGATCGGTGGGTTGATCCCTGGCTCCTCCAGTCCGCACATTGAAGTATACTTGGGTAAGATACTGGACCCCAAATTGCTCCCGAAGGCTGTTCCATCTGTGTATGTGAATGGTTACTGAATAGCAGGTGGCACCATGTATGGTGTGTGTGAATGGGTGAATGTGACATAGTGTTAAAACGCTTTGAGTGTTCAGAAGACTGGAAAAGGCGCTAATTAAAGTGCAGTCCATTCACGAATCAGTGACCCAGAAAGTTCCTGTGCATTCAGAAAGTACTACCCTGTGATCAGAGACTTTTAGGGGGGTGAAAGAATGTCCCCCAGAATTTAATTTAGATTCTTATCCTGGTGTCAAAATGCGTAGTTCCTGCGGACAGTTTCTGCAGTTGAAAAGGGGTTTTAGTTGTTTAGTTGTTGGTACCACTGGGAGGCACCAAAGTGAGACAGCAACTTTGTGGCTTTAAAGTTTGTTTGTTGTTCAGTGCTTGATCATGAAAGATATCTTCAACTTAGTTCTCACATTGCTGCAGTGATGTAAAAGCGTACCTCAGGGTGTGCCAGTATGCTGTGACACCACTGGTGGGTGTAGGTGCAGGTGCCACGTAACTTTAACATATTATTAGCAGAAGAGGATGGAGTCAGCTCTCTTCACTACCTATGAACAGATCAAAATGCAACTTTTGACTCCAGTTCATTATGATGGGTGTAAATGTCTTGCAGAATAACAGTTTTTGTGTAAACAATAGTCAGAATTTGCCAGGAAGTTTTCAGTAATCAGACCTGATGCAAATTGAGCATTTGTGTCATTGTCTGTGAGTCTGAAATGTGTTTGAGGCAGCATTTTTCAGCCCATGCCTTCATAAATATCGAAGGCCTAGATTATCTCTCCAAATTATTACATAAAATGTAATTAGCGCTGGCTGTGCTGCCAGAGACGAGCTGATCCAAACCATTGGCAGGAAAAGCTACTGAAGGGATTGGCAATACAAATCTTTGGTTGACACATTTATTTAATCAGATGCTTTATTTGATCAATACACAGTTTTGGCACCCAGGCAGTTAGTTTGATGCTTAGCCTTGAACAGGTAGTGACAGAAAGTTGTCTTAAGAGTCGTTACCATGATGCAATTAAATTGATTTAGTGGCATTTTGCAACTGAATGAAGACATGCCCTTAAAAGTCATAGCACACCGTCAAAAGATGTTCCCTGTGAGGGAAAAGTTTCCGTGTTTTTGCAAGAAACTTCAGAATTAATTAAAAATCACATCAGGAGATGTCAAGGGATTTACTTCAAGGCTCAGGAAGGCAGCCCTTTTTCTGGTGAGGCATCCTTCAGTGTTCATAATTCCATTTTTCATCAAAGTGTGTTTTAATCTCAACATTCTCAGTACGCTGCAGACACATCTTAACAGGGAATCCACTATCCTTATCATTTATTTTATTCCCTACTGGTCCTGCCTAAGCAATTTTAAACTTAAAAAATATAGATTTCCTCCAACAAATTGCAAGACAGGACTGCTTACTGTGCATAATTATATTTCAAATGTTCATAATTTTATGATTTGGCTGTTGAAGCGACTCCCATCGACAGAATCTAATGCATTTAAAGTATGTTAAGTAGTATCACTTGAAGAGGAACCTGCAGTATTCTTGAGAAAACATCAAGTTGCCTTTGGGTCAAACTTGCAACCTAAACAAAGCAGGGAACGTGTGATCTCAGCCTCACCAGAGAATTATGCAGCTACCGGTCACTCCTTGTACTGAGTCCCTTTGAAGTCAGAGCGTCTGTGGCCTGCAGAGCTGCTTCTTCAGGCCAGGCCTCCAAGCACCATTCTGTGACTGCCAGGCAGGAAATTATGGCAGGCTTACAATAAGGACATGCTGAAAACCTCAGAGGAGAGATGGAAATGAAAACAGGTCGATGGCTTTTATATGCTTTTGCCTACCAACCAGAGTGAGTCAGGCTTGGTTATATAAAGTAGGGGTTGACCAGTCATGTTTGTCAGCGCAGATTCCGTTACTGATTATTTGTAATCAAGGAGACTGATAACCAACATTTGGAACCGATTCACATTTGAAGTAAAAATGAAATTCTTAGTGTCACAATTTAGAATAATACTCAAACACAAAAACTTGTTTAAATACCTTCACACATACGTATAATGAAACGGAGAGAAAGTCCAAGAGCTGTTTCTTTGCATGTGTTGCAGTCTGCCTTCTCTGCTGTTGGTTTGTAGAGGAGAGTATGAACTGACGCTTTGATGCAATACAGAAACTTTCTGAACGACACTACAGACTGAATTCTCTACTAGCAGTGACAGAGTGACGGCTGATTCATACGAACGGGTCCACAGTGGTTTGAATGTGTATTGGCAGGTCCGCATTGTATAGGCCTATGTCTTGTGTAGGAAATATATGCATCAACAGTGATCAACTACTACGATACGATAAACGATAAACTCGTCACCTCTCTTCACCTCCATGTAGTTCTCATACTCACACAACTGAAGTTTCATCCAGTAATTACTATCAGACTCTCAGCAGAACTTTACCAGTGGAAACTGGTTGTTTTTCAAACTTCAGGGCATTGGATTGTGATGTTCATTACAGCTTCAGTTATATCTGCTGTCTTATGTACTGAACACAGCTCCACTTGCTCACTGGTGCAGCTTCAGTCTGCATTTGTCTTTGCTGTCTGTGGCACTGCAGCCCTCAGTGTTGATAGGCTATCTCTTGTGACTTGTAACCAATGAGATGGCAGGACACTGAAGAGACTACAGAGTGGTGACTGCAGACGGGGACATGCGACTGCATCAGAGTCAAAGCAGCACATGAAAATATATCAATTGGATAGTTGTTAAAATGTGGAATATCCTCAATATAAAGTGTAATTACAATACAACAAGGCGTAAGCTGTCAGTGTACTCCATCAGAACTGGATGTCAGATGGCTGCATAGCTTCAGAAATCCCCTTCCCAACCAAGTTTCCCATGGCAGATTTGCGTGTAGCTTGTTACACAAATATTTGTCCAACCAAGTGCAACACTATGAGTGTCTTCCAAGAGAGACGGTCTGAAAACAAACTAATTCTGTTCAAGCCGGACTCAACCGTAAGAGTACTAACATTGCTAACATGATGTTAAGCAGGTATAATATTTCCATGTAAAATATCTGGTGCCAGTTAGCACCAAACACAAAGTAGCTGAAGCTGCTGGGAAGCAGTGACAAATTCTGTCCTGTTGATGGCCCTAGAGTAAAAGTTAAGGGATCACCAGACTCATTACAGTTCAGTGTGAGGAGAACATGAATGTCTGAACCAAATTTTATAGCACTCCAACCAATAGTTGTTGAGACATTTCAGTTAAAACCACGACAGTATACCTCAGGCTGGAGCTGGAGGAAAAGTCAGGGGATCAGAAAACTCAGTAGGATACATCATCTGGGGACCCTGAACGTCTGCACAAAATTGAAGCCCCCTTCAGTCCGTTTTACTTCCTGTTTAATGGTTAACAATTTTCTTAAACAGAGATTTGATGTGTGCATAATAGTTGGGCGTATCATTAATCCTTAACCATAGCAACCAGATTGCTGCCACAGTAGTTTAGAAATAAGACAGCAATTAGCACGACACAGGGACTCTCTCTTGCACACCAGCCACAGTCCAACGAAAGAAGGATAGATATGTCGCCCAAGTCAGCTGTTTGAGATGGAGTTATGGGAGGTTTAGGAGGTGCACCGTCCACCAGCATCAGCAGCTTTCAACACAGCTCGGCACCGACTGCTCCGGGCAGCACTGTGACTCTTTTTATTTTTCTAACAAGACTTTTCAACCTTTTACTGAAAGTTGTGCACTTCCCAGGGTCTGGACCTGTTAGAGGTCAATGCTGCTGGGCGATACAAACTTTCAACATGTCTGGAAACTGCATGTTATATGGTGGACTGTGGTAATATGTCTGTTCATCCTGCTGTGGCCAAGAGCTGGTAAAGAAGGGAGCGAGTCAGAGGGACCATAGACAAATGTGTTGTGCTGTATTTGATGGTCGGATTCTTTGTAATTCGCTGATGATTGCAGCGGTTCACTACACAAAGGCTACAAATGCCATTATGAAAATAAACAATACACTAATTAAGGCGGAGAGCAACTACACAGAGATTTATAAATAAAGCTATGGTGCTACATTCATTCATTCAGTCCAGGTACACCCTGGAATGAATGAAGGTTGTCAGACTATTGTAGGGCTGACACACAGAGACAGACAACCAGTCACACTCATGGGCAATTTAGAGTCACTAATTAACTTATGGTGCTACAATTATGGTAACATACAAGATAACTTGACTAGCTAGCGGGGTTATCAGGGTTTTAGGCCCCGATCACACAGAAAGCGTTTCAGCGGCTGGAGGTGCCTTTTTGTAGTTGATTTAAATGAGAATGAAGCTTTTTGCTCACGTTTTTTGCTTACGAAGTGCCTCGATGTTTCTGCGCTCTAAGCTCCTGACGTTTTTGCCGGAGCGCTCTGAACTCCTCGAGTTGAAAAACCTTCAACTCAGAGCAGCACAACACCCAGCGTCGTCTCTTTTTTCATCCTGGTCATGACAACAAGTTTACAGTTGGTAAACAGTGGAGGAGAAACTGGTGGTAGCGGTTGCTGGATACCCAGAGCTATACAGCCCGACAATAGACAGCAGTTTGTTGAACTGCTCCCGAGTCATCCTAAAATGTGCCTGGAAACAGCCATCATTGAGGTGAAGCCCCTGGACCAACTGGTCGTAGTATGCAGAGGGGCCACAGTCCCTTAGAGACCCTAAAAAAGAGGGTAGATCCCCCATGATCTACCCTCTTTTTTAGGGTCTCATATACCCACACAGATCTGCGCTTCACTGTGCACCACAAACTATTTACTGACAGCCTCTCACCAGAGCTACAGCAAATACCCTCTGCCCGTCTGTTTTAGTAACTAGTTACTAGTTACTGTGCAAGGACATGTTGGTATGGTTGCCTGGCAAAAATAAAAAGGCACAGCATTTTTTAGAAAAGGCGATGTGGTGCAACTTGCGTTTTGCAACCTGTGTAATAAGGGCCTTAAGCATCAAATTATCGATTATACTGTATCTCTGGGGATTTTTACAGGATAAGTGAAAACTCTGACCTGCTGGTGGCGCTAGATGAGCAGTCAGGGGCTCATCAAAGTCTCTAGGACTCATCTTCAGAGGACCATGAATGTCTGTATCTATTTCCATGGCATCCATCCAATAGATGTTGTGAGGTTTCACTAAAAGACAAAAAATGTCAACCTTGTGGTGCTAGAGGAAAACTCGGGGGATCACGTTATTATGATTCATCTTCTGGAGATCGTTAATATTTGTACAAAATTTCATCACAATCCATCAAATAGTTGTAGAGATAATTCAGTCTACGCCTATGTGGGGGACAGAGCAGCCGATATTGTCATCAATAGAGCCATGTTGCTAACGTGGCTAAAAGGAAGAAAGTGGGGACAGAAACCATTACATCTGCAGATATTTTCATAAAAACAATAACACCAAAAAGTAAGATACAAAAACCACAGCCTGAGATATAAAACCTTTGTAGCATGACTATCCATTTAGAGAATGATTTTCCTGAGGGGAGGATTATTTGTAAAGCGATGAATTTGCCCTGAAAGGCCACCATTCAGAATTCCTTGGCTATTACAAGAACACAGGAAATCAATGAGACATTTTGCTGTGAACTGCAGATGAACTTGCACTTGCGCTTGTTTATGGATTTTAATTAGGGCCAAATAGTCTCATGAATTTATGTAAAGCTCTCATACACCACTCCGTGTACATCACAGACGGAGCTGAGGGAATAGGGCTAGTGGTGCAGGCTGTGGAAGAGGTCTGTGCTCTCCTGCCAAAGCATTGCATGGTGTGAAGTAGGCACAGTTATCTCTGCTCTGTGTCTCATCTTTTAGTCCCTTTTCAGAGACACTGCAGTTTCCCACTGGATGCTACCGTGAGTGACACTAGAAACTCATCTCCTATTCCCCTGCTTCACGGCAACATGTCAGCTGCAGAAACTGACGGGATGTAGAGCCCAAACTATGAGAAGCCCATTTGAATAATGTGCACCTATGAGAACACAGATTCTCTCCCAGACTCTTTGATGTGCTTGCTGCAAAAAGATGACTCCTGACAGTGTCAGATTAAACCCCAGACTCTCTGAAAGTTGCAAGAACGAGCGTGGGGGGAGAAAACCTTACATCGCTGGAGTTGTAATCTCACTCTGCAGCGAGCTAAACCACAACACTGGCAGTAAACTATGTATCAGCCACAGTGGGGTGTTTAATTTGGCACCCTCGGAGAAAATCACACGTCATTCTTTGGGATTGGAATTAGTTTTGAGAGCTGTTTATTCACTTCTGTACAGAGTCAATGTGTCGTGTTACACAAACCAATATCTGCATAGCTGCATCAGCAAATGGGAAAACAGAGCAAAATCAATCCTAGCAGAGTAGGCACTGTGTTGTGACCGCAGCGCTGCTAGGGATGATTGTGAGCTTCAGTTGGCTGTATGTTTGGTTCATGCTGTTTTTTTAAATAGATTTTAAAATCTTCATCTCTTTTCCTGTCACCTCTCACAAAAGTGTGCCTTTTTAAAATTCAAATGATCCTTTTGGGAGGCTGAAATTAGCATCCTGAAATATTCATGACATGTTTCAGAACTTGTATTGTACACCTCCGAGGACTTGAACAGGTACTGTATCAACACAGTCTGTGTTCGTACATTTTTCATGGGCACTGTGCAGCAGAGCTCAGATCAGTGAATGCTCAATGTTTCACACGTCAGGTACATTAATTTTCTTCTTTCATACTACTATTCTTTATCAAACACAGTGTCCTTAAATACAATTGCCCACCATGTCCTGAAGTAATTTATGTTAAGGCTAATTCCAGTCGTATACAACTTGCTTTGTATTTTCATATTTTTTCTACAACAAAATCTGATGGGGCAAGAAATACAAGCCAAATGCCAGCCAAATGAGCCCCTGAAGTCCCAAAAGGTGATATATATATGTTGTTTTTTTTTTGTGGATACAAGATACAGTAATGACTTTTCTTTTCAGAGGAAGTTATTGTCTTGTAGGAACAAGTTATTACCTTCTGCGCACAAGTTAGCCCATTATCTTGTGCACAGAAATTATTATATATATATATATGTGTGCACAAGATTATAACTTGGTCCCAAAAGATAATTAACCTATTCCCAAAAGATAATGAACTTGTGTCCACAAGATCTTAACTTGTACCCAAACGATAATTAAGTTGTTTCCACATGATAATGACTTTTATCTGGCAAGATAAGTTATTAACTTGTTGGAACAACTTATTATCCCGTGGGAACAAATTAAAATCTTGTGCACACACGTTAGCCTATCTTGTGCTCGCACATATTTTTTTTTGTGCAAACAAGAAATCAACTTGTGCACACGGGATAATAGCTTGTTCCCAAAAGAAAACTCCTTTCAAAAAGATAAGATAATAACTTCTTCCCACAATTTAATGAACTTGTTCCCACAAAATTATTAGCTCATGTCCGCAAAATTTCAGCTTGTTCCCAAAAGATAACTACAATGTTACCTCAAGATTATGACTTTTATCTGGTGGAAATATGCTTTTATCTTGAGGGAACAAGTTATTATACTGTGGGAACATGTTAAAATCTTGTGTGCATAATCGACCTTTTCCCTAAAGATAATTAAGTTGTGCGCACAAGATAAAAACTTTCATCTTGTGGGAACAAGTTATAATGTTGTGTGCACAAGGTTAGAACTTGTTCCCAAAAGATAATTTACTTGTTCGCACAAGATAAGAACTTGTTCTCAAAAGATGATTTTCTTGCTCCTACAAGATAACTCAATTGTGCCCACAAGATAAAAGTCATTATGTTGTGTGCACAAGTTAATTATCTTTGGGAACAAGTTATAATCTTGTGTGCACAATATAACTTGAATTTTAAACCACAGCGTCCACAGAATCCTTAACTAATATATATTTTAATACCAGTATAATACAACTTGTGTCGTACTTCCATGGCCTCTTCTACAACAAAATCTGATGGGGCAAGAAACACAAGCTGTCACATGATCTGGCAGGCGATAAATCAGAGGTTCTCTTATAGAAAATAAGTAAAACTTGACTAGTGTATTATTCAAATGCAGCCCATGTCTAGCTGTGGCCCACTGTCAAAGAATTAATTCAGCATTTATTTTTTACAAGTGATTTTTCTCTTCTCAGATTATTTAAAAATAAATGTAGAAGCCTGAAGTGATAAAACTATTATCAGCATTTCATGAGAAAATGTCTGAAGAGAATTTGAAGAAACGTCTGAAATTTTATGCAAATTTGCGTAACAGAAAATGCTGATTTCTT
The DNA here is from genome assembly GCA_019142605.1 of Cephalopholis sonnerati. Taxonomy (NCBI): domain Eukaryota; kingdom Metazoa; phylum Chordata; class Actinopteri; order Perciformes; family Serranidae; genus Cephalopholis; species Cephalopholis sonnerati. The sequence continues at coordinate 14,801,554 of JAGQAX010000021.1, read as the reverse complement.
CCTATTCCACTAATCATCTAATGGCCTCTTACATTTATTTTAAGACCCTTCTGGTTAGGAAGAAGTGTTGTAAACAAGCCAACAAATCAGCCAGATTAACCAAACTTCTTTGCTTGGAGGTACAAACAGAGAGTGAACATCAAAATGTTGGTGATTATCTGTCATTGCACAAAAAACTGTGTGCATGTCAGTGGTGGAAGGTACTTTTAGTCAAGCACTTAACCCTTCCTGTTATACTTAACATCTTTTATCCTTGGGATCAATTTGACCTCAGCAATTTAAACCTCCAGAAAATTATTATTATTAAAATTATTTTTCAACTTCCTATGTCAGGTACTTTGCCTCTTGACTCGTTGACTATACCTGAATACCACTTTAGATAAATATCAGTATATATATGTACCATGTCATATTATACAGAAGCTCTGGCTTGTTTTTTCTTTCTGACCCCAGCATGGTAAGCTCTCTTTTCTCTAGTTCCTCATTCATCCAAGACGTACGATGAGACAAAATGATCACATGTAGTTTAATGACCATTCAGTCCTTTGAACATTTCAACGACCACACTCATGCCCTGACTTTCTTCAGGTACTCCTCTAGAGGCTTTAGGGTACCTGTGCCCATCTATTCACCAATGGATTTGTAGGTCTCAAAGTAAAGGATGGTCAGGCGCATTGTTGGTGTATTGCTAATTTAAGGCCTGGTCCAAAGTAAGAACAGCGCAGTATTTTCCTGCTGTTTAGAGTGTGCATCATTCAGACAGTAAGATGTGCCTACATGGGTTGATTCACAGCACCTATACCCTCTGCTTGTTACACAAGGACTTGCAGATAAGTTGCAGGTGTTTGAAATAATATATCATTATTGAAGAAAATATTGATTACATTCTGTAAAATATGAACATAGCAGAGAGTAGAGCAGAGCTGCAGAGCTGCTGTTCGAATTCCCATTAAGAGAGATGCTGTGCACATTGACACACGAGGAGCAGTGTAACTTCACTGATTATCTCAAAAGCTTAAAGGTTTAGTGCTGTTTTCTCTGTCGAGTTCATACCTACGTCCCTTAAATGTTTCACAGGTTATAACTGCATTACTCTAAGCAAACAAAAACAAAAAACGCTCACTTTGCCATAACAACCAAGTATAGTAATAGCAGTGTGCTAGGTGCAGGTGTATCTGACTTTTAAAGGGAATGGGAGATGGCACTCTGACTGGCTGAAAAATACATGTACTGTATGATGACTAAATAAAACCCCCTTTGCCCCATGTGCCTTACTTTGCGTCGAGATTATGTGCCGTTTTACTAGCAAAGATGCAGTTGGACGTGCCCTAAATGCACTTACGCATGCACTTTAGACCATGAGCTACAGATCGTTTAAATAGGTCCCATTCTCATCTATGGTCACTTTCACTGTCAAAGAGCTGTGACAAAACCTCATTGGCAGAACACCTTGGCTTAGAGGTCATTTTCGATTGAGAGAGAGCATAAAGAGAGAGCTCACAGAGCACCATGAGAAATGGTTTAGAAGGCTGCTGTGCAAGCATTTATATGTTTGTTCCTCCCCTGCGTTGTGTGAACTATCAATTTCCTCACAGGAACCACATTTCCCCTCCCCCACATCGTGGGAAATATCATGGGTTCTTGCACTACTAAAGGTCTGGTTAGGGCATTATTGCCTTAAAGATTATACAATTGCATCCGACAATGACCTCAATGTAAGCTGTTCCTGTTTCTTCAGTGTTATATTTTATACAGCTAAAATAGCCTGAGGTCAAATTGACACCAAGGATAACAGGAGGTTGAAGTACCATTTTGAGGCACTTGTACTTTACTTGAGTATTTCCATTCTATGCTACTTTATACTTCAACTCTGCAACATTTCACAGGGTAAAAATTGGCTTTTACATTAGAAAATATGATATGCTCAAAAAAAAAAAAATGCAAATACTGCCACTAGCTATGCCAGTCTTTTACACCTTTGTCCTCACCTCCTTGAAAAAGGTCAAGGCCATTTCCTGTTTCCTGTTACTCGCTGTATAACTCCTCGGCGGTGACATTATGCACATTGTAAGTGGTGTTTGAAAAGATGGAAGAAGAGGTTGTAGTAATCAGTGGATATTTCAATAAGGTGCTTGCTGTCAATATATACGGCAATGTCAGAATGCCCCCCAACATGTTTTTGTCATATTTAGCCCCTTAGAGCCACTGTAGCGAAAAGGCTTGGAAAAATGGCTACGAATAGGAACGATGGCTTCAACTCTGAAAATATCAAAGTCATAATAAACTGGATTTGTCCTTTTAATGTTTAAGTGTATACTCTTTGAGTTACCAGAAACTGTATGTGCTTTTCTGAAGAGGTCATGTTGCTCCACTCTGAGCTATTGTAAATTTATTTCAGTTTTTCTCTTTCTCTGCAATAAATAATGGTAGCACTCCTGTATACTACAAGGTCATCCACACAACTCTATGAGGCTGAGTTAAAAGAAACTGAAAAAAAACACCCTTTGTGCAATAGCAGATAAATATGAGGTTCAAACAAACATGGGAACCTGCTGTAGCATTTGCATCTGTCTGATGTTTTCAGCTGCTACTCAGTATCGGCTGCCGTTATTTTTTTCCATTTGACAGAAGCTATGGAAAAATGCAAATGTCAGAACTGCGAAGACAGACATGATGCGCAAACAACCAAAGAAACGTGCAAACGGAAATGACAGAAGTGATGTGCGAAGCTGAAATGAACGGGGTGAACGATGAAGGGATGACTTTAGCAAAGGAAAACGACAACAGATGTCAGTCCACATTAAGCAGCAGGTATTGAGGACATCAGACAGATGCCAACGCCACTGAAAGGTAACACAGTGCAGCCATAAACAACTAGTTACACCTGTGAAACAATTCAATGTACAACAGCAAGGAAATGTGTAAACAAGTATTCAAATCTGTATTCAACTAAACTATTCTGGCACAAACAGAACCTTGAAGATGTAGTTAGAATTAAAATAGAAGAAGAAAAAAACAGCATTGAGTTGCCTGTGTTTTTTTTGTACATTTAATACTGTAGGTTATGTTCTCAGGCTGAAGGCTACACATTCATTCAGTCTCTGAAAGTGATAACCTTCAGGTGTGATCAACAACACAAAAACTGAGACAGAAACAACACCTAAGAACTGCTAGCAGAGGTGAAAACTACAGTTTGATAAACAAGCTCAAAGGATTGTTTGATTGGAATGTCTTTAAGTAATGTTTTCCATTTATGTGTGTTGACTAATTAACTGCTGAGGTTATTTTTCGACCAGTGGTGCATGTTGGTGTATAGGTCAATTTTTCTACTCATTTTACTGCACTCCGCAACACTTGGATTTAATAGGAGACAGACAGATTATTATGCAGAAAGAGAGTGCCTCTTAACTTAATTAACAATGCTAAATGGGTTTACAGCTCAAAATGAAGGTGCTTACTAAACAGGCCAACTTGGGGGGAGACTGGAGGGTGGCCAACATGTGTCCGCAGCAGTGTCGCCCCACCACCAGGGTGACGTTACCAGCAGTAATCATGAATTAATGGCTCCATGAGGTAGCTTCCTCCCGACTGAGCTGTTGTGCTGTGAAGAGTGGTCAGTGTTAGCTAACCAGTGGAGACTGGAGGGTGGATATTGATCCCTGTGTTTTGGCAGGTGAACATTGCTAGCCAGCGGCTGTCAGCAAAACCAACAGAAAATAAAATAAATGGCAAGACATGCGTATCACAAAACATCAAAATTTCATCACCTCTAAATGGAAAGTGCTCTGAAATGCAGCGCTAAGGCTCACTGAGTCAATGGAGCGCCGGACTAAAAAAAGTCTTGAATTTCACGTTATATTGCATTTTCTTTTCCTAGCAATTAACTGCTAAGTCCCTGGTTAATGGGTGTTGGGCTAATGAAAGCAAAATTGACCAAAATTGACATCTCTGTCAGTCAGTATCTTAATTTTGCTACTTTTTAGATTATGGCACTGTACACAACTCAGATCAGGTAGGAACTAACAAGCGGCATCACTTACTTAATGATTATCACTGCTAACACTATTCTGACCAAACAGCATTGCCGTTGAAACATCGTCTCCATCCTTCGGGCCCTCGAGGCTGTCTAAGTGAGTAAGCAGCTCAATTTTGAACCACAACTCACATAGCATTAGCTCTGATACCCATTTTGTAGGTGTCAGCACAGCTAGTAGTGCTAACGTAGTTAATAATCCTAGAGGGGTTTTTCTGGTCAAAAAATGAAGCCTCTCACTTGCCTAGGCTATCTGGGGGAAGACTCAAGGCTACCATGCTTCCACAACAACGCTGTCCCACCACTGGGACAACATTACCAATTAATCAATCAACCAATCAACCAACCAGTCCATCGTCACATGGAATTAGCACCTCACATTCCCACTTTCACATCAATCCTTATTCACTGTACAGCATGCAGCTCACACCAGAGTCCTCAGCTCTGTCAGATTAGTATAAAAAAGGGCCCCTTGGTTGACTGGCACTGTTGGGATTTAGTCAAGTTTCAGCGATTCAAAGGATGTTACAGTTCCTGATATCCTTTTGGAAACTGATGCAGTACCTCAAAAGATGCCTGTACAAGGGCTAGCAGGGTGCTGTTTTCACCGATGTCCATTTTTTCTTCATCTGTCCTCTACGTTGACTTGTGTTTTTATTTGTAAACCTCGAACTGACTAGCTAGCTAGCTAGAAGTCAGCAGAAGGAAAGTTTACAGACTGGTGAGTGAATTTGCTCATCTCGATTAGTGACTCACAGCCACACAGCACCACTGTCAAACACCAACCACAAAATACACCAGTAGGACTTGCAAAACAGGTAGAACAGCCTAAATTTAGCACGAACCTAGCAGAGCCAACATGGAAGCGACTTGAAGCGTTCACACCTACATTATCATCATACGTCATACCGGCAGCAATCGCTTCATGAGCGGATTCGCTAGCTAGCTCAGTAGGATGCCTAAAGCAGAGACAGTGGAGACGGCCACGTCAGATTAATTTCCTGTATATTTGTCAGATGGGTTTCGCCACTGCCCCACCCCTTTACGAGACAAGCAGCAGTCCTGACTTCATTCACTCCAATGGGGAAATTGAACCAGAGTAAAGATTATGATCGTTCCATTCGTCCCATAATCACTGAAATAAATATATTTAACATCATTTTGTTTTTTTCTTAAAAATTAACCAGTTAGTCACTGGTAAATAGGTGTTTGACGATCGAAAGCAAGCTTAACCAGAAATTGCATCCCTGGTATGGGCATTATAACTACTATTATTTAGTTTTCTATTTTAGTTTTCATTTCCAGGCTCATCAGGTAAACTATTTTCTGCTCTCTGCCTCAGTAGATTTAATGGTTTTGAGGGATCACAGTGATTCTGGAGGCACCCAGAGAATACTGCAGCTACATAGTTTGTTTTGTGGATACTACTGTGATTGACAGATGGCCTCATAGAAGGCGCTGAAACCATCTTTGAAACCTGAACAGTTGGAGCCAATTTTCCCTCTGCCTCTACCCAGAGGGCCGGATGCAGGACACAGGCATGCTGAGCAACCTGAGAGTCTTGGGGGGGGAAATTGAAATTCTCTGCAGGGAGAGAAAGCGGGGAGTCTTTCAAGGGCCTGGTTCGCGCCTCCCTTTGCTCCCAGCATGGCTTATTTTTAATAAGGGCACTGGCTGTCAGCACACACCTCTCTTTTCAATATGTATGGCTGAAGGTTTGTTTTTTTTTTTTTTTTCTTTCCTCAACAAGATTTGCAAAGCTTCAAACAGCCAGCGTAAACAGCAGGAGAGCTGAAGTGGGCATGGAGACACTAGTTGCCACCTGTCAATCAGCGGTGTGTTCACGATCCATGTTTGACACGTTCTTGGCAATCTACCGTTTATCTTCTCTGATCACATGCGCTTGAAATGTCGCTAGGCAACCAGCGCCGAGCAACAACTCGAGGACCTCCTGCTCTATCCAAGGCCAAGCAGCTGCGGGTGAGAGTGATTAAAGTGTTAGTTTACTGTGGTTGACATCATTCAATCATTCACCACACCGAGGCTTCCTCTAATTAGGATGCTCAGTTGAACTCGTTCTCTGCAATGCAAGTCTGAAGAATCGACAGGCGGCGTTGCAGCGATTAGAAGTTATTCTAGTTAGTTTTGGAGTAAAACTTCAAAGGATGGCAGTTGTGTGCAGCAGACAAACATTCCTCTCGCTCAGAGCCCATTTGGAGGAGCGATTTTCCAGTGACGACAGGACATAATGCAAGTGAAGGCGACTAAATGAAGATCAAATTAGTCAAAAGTACTCTGCTGAGAGACGTGGAGGTTGAACAGATGGGCAGTTAATGGAAGTGAAAGTCTGGGTAGAGCAAACAGCAGAGGGGAGCACACTGCAAAAAAGCAAGAAGTCCATTTGAGTGAGTGTTTTACTCAGATTCAGTTTTTAAAATCAGACTTTTCTCAAAACAGATAGCTACACAGTTTCTTAAGCTGTTTGATTTGTATTAGAAATAAACCCTAGTGTCTTTTCACACGGTATGGGTGAGGACTTCACTGAATCAAGAAAATGACTTGCCACAAAGGGTAAACTGAGGGTATTTTTCAACCTGGGCCCCTTTCCCTGTGTTTTTGTATCTAAGTAAGTAATGGGAACATCATGTTTTGAAACTGGTCCAATATTGAGAGAGACCGCTGCAGCTGGCAGCCACAAAACAGGCTAAAAGTGCTTGTTTTTGTCACTGACAGGCTCAGAGTATTACTGACAACACAACTATAGAAAGTATCTCTATCTTACTCTTTGTGTTAAAGAGTAGGATCTTTCTTGTTAAACCAAAAAGAGCCCCGAAATCGCTATCGCTAAACCCACCAGACCCCTTTTAAATAAGCAGAAAATTTGGCATGTGTAGAGCCAGCATATTGTCTCATCTAAGTGACTGAATTAGGGGTTCATTTTAACCAAATCAGAGTTGGTGATTGTTGGAACAGTGGAAAGATGTTGTGTTTTTTGCCAACTTTGAATGAAGTGTGTTTTACAAAGATCAAATTATTATTTATTTAATTGGAGTCTAGTTGGTTTGGCAATAGCAATGTCTGCCTGTTTGTGGTTTATCTAATTCTTTAATAGAAAGGTCTGTCTTTGTAGGGATCTTTTCCATAATATTGTCAAATGCTTACAATAACAATCTGAGGCTGAGCCTGTCAGTGGTAAAAACAAGCACTTTTAGTGGACGTACACTAATGGTGTTCTAGCGGTTCCATTAAATTTGGCTGCAGCCCTCTTGCACATTACTGACCCAATTTAAAAAATGTTGTTCCCAGTAGTCACTTAAGCCCCATATCCACCGAGCAGTAAGGTACGATTCAGTTCAGTTTGGTACACTTTTTTTCGGTTTCCGCTGTAAACAGTTGTGGATGGTACCAATCGAACCCTCCCTATTTTTGGTCACCCCTCTGTTGGGGTACCTAGCACACAGATCTGGTACTAAAAGGCGGAGCTGTGAACACTGCAGTCCGTTGATTGGTCAGTAGCAGACGGTCACTCTACTCAGGGCTGAGTTGTGGCTGGTTATGAGGCTCATGTAACCACTGTTCATACTGTGGAGAGTTTCTGTTACTGGAACTATAAAATAAAGGGATGTTTTGCTGCCTCTTGCAGCAGCTGGAGTCAGAGAAAAAAATAACTTGGGCTGACTGCCGGAGACTTTAAGGTGGAATGTTTACTTGTGATGTTACTCAGTGTATGAGTTGAAGAATCTGAATCTATCATCACACCTTAAATGTCATTGTGACAACTTTGACCATTATTTAAATTTTTATATGACATACACTGTTAGTAATGAGTGGATCTTCGAGCGTTTATATATTAAATTCAGCCAAATTATGTGAACTGCATTTATTCTAATCCTCACTCGGAGAAAAAAAAGAGTTGCGGAGTGCTGTTCCTGTGGGCTCCGGCAACACTAAACTCATGAGCTTGCCTGAGAAGGACTAAATGCACAAACCCGCTATTTTCAAATGAGAGAGACTCACTGCAGCCTGTTTCATTTTGTTCCAAAGATGTTGGAGTGCAGCCTCGTTCTGTGGTCGATAAATGAGGTGTAGAACTCCATCTGTGTAACTGGTAACGGGGAAATACGGCGAGTGCTCGACGGAACAGTGAGTGAGAACAACCCCGCCCACATTTAAGAGTACTGTTTGAGATGGAAACACCAGGGTCTAGGTACCATTACTTGTGCTTCCAAAGGTACCATACTGAAAGTGTTTGGTGGAAACAGGTTTTTAGACACATAAACTAAGGAAAATAGGGTCCGAGTTAAAAAATAGTGAGCATCATAAACCTTAAAGATAACTTAAAGATCGTTATTTCAAAAAATACACATTATATGTTCTTACATTAAAAGCCCCACAAGAACATTTCTCATCAATTAGGACTAAACTAACTGTACGAATGCCACTGACTAAGATGAAATTTACATCAGAGAACTGCCCTGATTACTGGTGAATAGGAATATATTTTCCTGACACATTTTTGCTTAGACCAGGCAATAATTTTATGGTCATAAGCTGCTGCAGCCAAAGAAGAAATACCAGCCTTGACATCACTGAGTGAGGTGCAGCCAGAAGCACAATGTGGTTAAAACTCGTAGCCCACAGAAATGCAGCAATACTTGTCTCTTCAGAGATGCAGAATGCAGAATAGTGGGTCAGGTTTTGGAGCAAATATGCAAATTTAATGCTCTCACAAAAGATATAAATGTCAAATGCTGAGGGGGAGAAGAGCTGGTGGCTGAAGCATTAGCCACTGGACGATAAGCCATTAGTTTGGGTTCAGTTTCCTTCATCAAAATATGCTACTTCATTATGTATAACCGTATAAAACTGTATAAAAACTCATGAATACGACTGTTATTTAATCATGTTACATTGGTTTGGGATGTAGCCCATAGCAACTGAAAATAAGCCTCAGTTATCTGTCTCTTTTAGGTTTCTGAAAGGACACTCATGCACAAACATGAGCATCTTGCTGCCATCGTACTGCCAAAAAAATCCAAATTTGGCCAGTTTACGGCAGAGCATGATTGAAGCTGAGACAAGAAATAACCATCATGGGCTGATACAGTGAAGCTCAAGTCAATCAGGCAAACATGACTGAAGATATAAAACCTTAGCCTTATTGTAATGTAGGGCCATTATTCACTATGGTTATGTACTTGCACCACCACAATTTCTCCATTGGAGTTTTTGTATTTTGTGAAAGAAATTTTGTCCTTTTTTGGCTGAAGTCATGGTTTTAGTCATGTGTTGTAGCTGTACAGACTTTGTAGTTGTTTTCCAATGATTTTATGGCAAACTGCAGCAACACTGAATTTCACTTTATGGCTCTCCATAGTACTTTGATTTTATTCTGAAAAATAAAATATGTGTTGTGAAAATGAACTTGCTGCGCCCACCAGTAACCACTTTGTGCAGGAATAGAAGTCATGCACAGCACAGAAATAATGACATAATTATAGATATTATCAGATTATATAATTAGAATGAATTATAAGGTTAAAAAGGGCAGGTTAGTGCTGATTTGTTCCTGTGCAGAGTGGGCAGTTGATGCTGTGAGGGAACAAAGCATGCTAAGAACAAAATCTGTTGGGAAGTCCGACCCACTTCTTCCAAGTAAGTTTTACAAAATCTACCCTCAAAGTTTTGAGCATTTTCTTGATTTCTGTAGTTTGACTTTCTTATGAAGCGAACTGACTGATGTGAGCTCAAGATTATTATCACTGTTTAAATTGAGGCAGCTTTTTTGCAGTGCATCTCCTCTCCATATTGAAGACTTCTCGTCCTAAGAGAGATTACTGCGCGTGTTTCCTGCAGCCATCCTGATAAGGCCAACTGTGTGCCTGTAGCGTGTGCTTTTGAACTGAGGGGAAAGAGAGAAAAAAAACATCATGCAACAGTGTTCGCTGTGGGGGATAGCATGCTGCAGAAGACACATGTGAGCTGGGGATGGAAAAAGCAATCCATCGTTAAATGAAGATGCCGCACAGAAACCTAATATACACAGAATGAGGTGATCAATGAGAGCACAGAGCCTTGTGTTAGGACAGGCAAATGTCACACGTTTCTCTAAGGGAAGATGCTTTTGAGGTTATTGGATGCCTTATTCTGTTGCCTCAGGAAATGTGTTACAAAGACATGCAACTGAGACAGAAGATAAAGGGTGTAAAGAGACAGTTTGGGGGAAAAAGAAGGTTCATTTCAAATTAAACATGTTAATGAGATCTAGCAAGTAATGATTATTATTTTTGTAATATGAAGTCATGTTGTGCCTCTCCAAATGCCTGTATAAATGTCAAGGGTAATCACTCATAGACTATAGTAAGAATTGTTTTGTTTGAGTTCCAGTATCTCATATGATTTTCTTGCCAAGAGTTAGATGACAAGATCAATACCACTCTTATATCTGTTAAATATATCTATTCCCCTGTTATACCTGTTAAATATAAGGGGCCACAGCCAGTAGCCAGTTAGCTCAGCATAAAGACTGGAATCAGGGGAGATAACTAGCCTGGCTCTGACTGAGGATGGAAATTTAGACTTGTGAACACTAAAGTGGACCTTGTAATCTTGGGTGCAGCACACGCCTCTGTTTGTCTGTGAGGTGGTAGCTGGAGAGTAACCCATTTAAAAGGTGATTTGCAGGTGGTATTTAATTTAATTTTTTTTTTCCAGATGTGATTTGGGGTTTAACAAAGAACTTTTGGGTCAGATTGTGGGTGTTGGTTGATGTATATATTAAAATAAAAATAATGTATTTGAATGTTTAAATGTTTTAATCCCGACTGCTGACTTTGTGTGTTGGGTCCGTCTTCTGCACCAGCTGAAGTAGAGCCACTTCAATCAGATGACTAATAGACATGTTAACTGTGAAAGATGTGTTTGTCAACTTAAAGAGGAAAAAGCAAAAAATATTCATCATTCATTTCCTGGACTACCTTCATTTTAAAATATGTTATATTCAAATGTATTAAAATGTCCCAAAGTGATCACTTTCAACATACTGCCTTATCAGAATTATTTTAAAAGGTGCATGGTTTTTATAATGTGTGGGTGGCCGGGTGGGAGGTTCGGGAGCAGGTCTTAAAAATCAGGCATGTGCCAGACTGCAGCAGCAATACTAAGTTTAAATGTAAAGTAGTCAGTAGACCAAGCAGTGCTAATAAAATGTAAACAAACTGGCAGTCCTCTATTGTTGTAATTGTGTCTGGCACATGCTCATTACATAAAGCAACAATGAGGAGATATTGTCACCGTTTTCCAAATGCTCCATTGCACATGTCAACACAGATATGAAGTAGCTGGAGTTTTAGAAAAAACGAGACGAGAGGCCGAAACGTGGGGGAAAATATCCATTTTCAAAAATATCTGTACACAACAAGACAGTGCCATAAAGGAATAGTTTGACAGATTGGGAAATATGCTCATATACTTCTTGCAGAGAGTTAGATAAACAAAAAATAAGGGAGCTTTACTGATGGCTAGTGGGCTAATTTTGTTATTTAAATGGAGCCAGTAAGTTAGCTGATCCCAACTGTTACCAGTCTTCATGCTAAGCTAAGCTAACCAGCGCTGCCCTTCAAAGACAGAATGCAGTAACTACAGATTTGGTCAAAACTAAGTTAAAACCAGAATCTGACTTTTTTTGGCACCAACAATGTCGCCTTTATACCATCAAATGTATATTCTATGTATTTTTGGAGGGGGGAAATAGAGACATAAACAAAACAGGAGAAACAAGTTAAAAAAACACACTGTGGTGACTACACCCTGGATTAGTGAAGGCTAACATTAGCTGGTGAGATAGCCTGAGTTAATTATATACTTTGCAGAATTCATACGGAAGTAACCCCCTCACACTTACGACCCACTAGAAGTGTGCAGTGGTGTATTTTCCTGCACAGACTCTGCTCTCTGCCTATATTTTCTTGTTTTTGCTTTCATATTTTCCATGTTCAGGACATTTATGGGCGTGTAGCCCCATAGCGTGCAGATGAGGTTGGGGCTTTATAAAAAAGAGAAGCAACCATGTGACAGTCCATAAGCAGCATGCACCCAAGAGACACAACACATATAACCTATAAGGAAGCAAACAGCAGTGAATCAGGGGTTGGCTTTTACATTCACTTTCACTGGCAAGTGTGTTTACAAACTGTAACTGACACAGTACACCCTTAAAGCTAACTTATCTACTTTTTCCTGTTTCCTGCAACTACAAAATCAGGTTCAGTGCGAACTGAGCTTGCTACACCAAATAAGACAATAGCTAAATCTTAAATTGTAATGGAAAGAAAACAGTAACCATATAAACTAGTCTTCCTAAAAGCTAACTACCCTCTCTGCCTCTGACTCTCGTAAAGCCACATTTTACTCACATATTAAAATTGTATTTTATTAACATTAAATATTTATTTATCAATTTATTTTCATTTGCTTGAGAAAGGTGTGGAAGCACCATATTCTGCCATAGGAGTAAACAAATGCTTTGGATTGTTTGTATTTCTCTAAACTAATCACAGTCATCCTGGGTGGCCCTAAGCCCAGGAGGCAGCGACAGTGCCCTTGCAAAATCGCATCACAACAACAACACAGTGACAAGGCTAAGTGTTAGCATCACACAGCTTATGCTATCCAATATTATTAACGGGTTTAGCAACAGAGTCAAGCTGTTGCTGTGTCGGTGTGAGTTTGTTGGGACCATTTAATGGCTCAGAGTTGGGTTTAGCACTGGTGTTGTGTTAGCTCGTGCTACCTGGTCAAACTCTTCACGATGAGAGTGCCTCAGTTGACAGGCATCATCAGGCATGGTTGTCCTGTGAAACAGAGTCTGGGCTTCTTCGAGGTGCGCTCACAGGTTGTTTTAGTCATTGTAGATGTGGTAACAATTCACAGAAAGAAAAAAAGCAGGTATGCCTTATTGCACGATCCAAATCTTTGTCAAAACTTGCCATTTTCAGTGTTTATGTTTTTAGCTTGGAGGCTGTTGTTGCTTACTGTAGTAAAGAGGATGTTGGACATGGTAACATGCAGATAGCAGAACAGTGTGAGAGTGCTGACTTAAATAACCTGCCAATAGAGTGTGTCATGAGTTAGCATTTTTGCACTCCTGATTTCCTCGTCTCAAAGTCTATGGGCTTTTGGAAAGGGTTTTCAGCTATATGCCTGAAATAAGGTCTGTGGTTAACACAAGTTTAAGAGACTTTGATGTTTTGATAACAACATAAAATACGCCAGGAAATACCCTACTCATGAACTTTAAAGTGTCTTGGTGTCTTCAAAATGGCGGTTGCGAACAAGTGGCTAAATGAGACTATAGAACTTCATCATGCCAAACGATGGAACAACCTCGTTGTGGCAGGGATGTTAAGACATGTGACTGTGGTGCAGTTCATTTACAGCCTAACCTTAGTGTTTTACCTCTGGTGATCACATTTAGGCATCAAAAATCATTAAAGTGGTGTGTATTTTTGAAGATTATCTCACTGAACAAACATGTAAGTATCATAAACGTTTGTTTGCCACAAAGCTTATTGTCTGCAAACATAGAAAATCCAATGGAAAAGTCTCAAGGGTTTTTTGAGGAGGGGAACCAGGGCAACATCGACTTTTGCATCGCCTACAGGAAAATGTCATCCCTGAATGATTGTATGGCAGGCTTATAGGCACAGTCTACATCCAGTAGAGCTGCCTCCTAATAGTCGACCAAATGTTAATCGACCAGAAAGGTCATTTGTCAGCAAAATTTCATTGGTCGCTTAGTCACAAAAAAAAAAAACCCTAACAAACAAATGTGAAACTCTATTAGGAGCTGCACCTTGTCAAAATAAATCAAAACCTTTGTGATTGGACCTTGTGGGAATTTGATTTGAAAGGACAGACACAGGAAGTGGCCATACTCAGCAGTCAGACAGGAGTCACATTAAAAACGAATCACAGCCGACACATATCTTTCCCTTTTTCTGTAAATATTCAGTCTGATAAATCCGGAAAAGTTGATCATGTTAGTGCAGGGCTACTCAGAACTATAGGCCTACTCACTTATAAACAGCACCTGGAGGAAGATCAGCTCTGCACTCAGGGTTTAAGGTAAATAGACTATACAGTGTGCAACCTGCTGCTGTGCTTTTGAAAGCAGCATGTGTACGACCCCTGATTAACAGCAAACATTTGCCTATCATTCGTCAACTACAAACATAACGCATCATCTGAAACATGTAAGTAGCTACATGCCCATTAGCCACTTAGCACAATCATTACTGCTTTGCCGACAGCGTCACTAACAGGCGGCTCGCTCAGTGTGTGACGTGCACTTGTAGATAAAATATAGGCCTATATTAATGAAGGTTCATTAGCACGGTTTTGTATTTCTCTGTAATGTAGCACAGTGTTAACAATGTTACTGAGACTATTCTTTCTCACACCTTGAGCTCAAACATTGTGTTGCTCCACCCAAAATATATAATTTAGTGATTACATTAGTATCTTAAACACGCGGGCGACTAGTCGACTAATGACCCTGAATGACGACTATTGGTCGACAAGGAAAATTCTTAGACGGGGGCATTCAGTCCATCCAGTCTGATTGCTTTTGCATGTAAACATGTCTTGCTCAAGGAGAAGTCTTGTTCTGAAATCTCTTTCACATTGTCAAAATCAGCTAAATATTCCAGCATGCCATTGCCCCACCCTAAATATATAGTTTAATGATTAAATTAATATGTAAACATGGTGGCTGCTACTCGACTAATGGCCCTAAATGACGACTATTGGTCGACTAGGAAAATTCTCAGTTGGGGGCAGCCCTAACATTCAGTGAGTCATATTACTGTCTCTGTAGTTACATTACTGCTCTCATATTTTGAAGGCAGAGCTGCTGGCTGTAGCTTCATACATCAATCTTGTCGTCTGAGTGTGTTTCAAAAATTGTTGAACTGTTCCTTTAATGTCAGCCTTGTCTTTGCTGTAAAGAACAACAACTTGTGTGTATTTTAATGACAATGCATGTTTTAAGTAGATGGAAAAAGAGTGTTTTAATTTCTATCCTGACTTGTGTGATTTTGCCTGTGAAGCCTTAATGTTGAGCAGGAATTTAACATCAGTCACCCAGCCTGTTAGGAATACTGAGAGAGACACACAGCCCATGAAATGAATATTCAGCCTTCCCACTCTCTCTACATGAGAGATGAGGCTGGGCTTCTGAAGTCACGGCTCCCTCTACAGTTTGTACAGTGGAAATTTTCCATCCAGTGCAGGAAAAACAATCAAACTGACTGTGTTGAACAGTCGGGGGGAGACACAACGGAGACGCGTCCGGAGATTACTCACACATACACAGCTTTACTTGTGAGATGTGTGTCTCAATCGGCAGCGGATACATAAATATCCCGACTGATCCAGCACATATACATGTGGATTATTCATCACCCGGGAGGCTGATTTACTGTTTTCCTGCGGACAAGCCGAAAAATGTCTCATTCTTTGAATACTTGAGGAGTGACGACAACTTTCCTCCTTTTCGGACTTCACCATACTAATCGGCGCAGATAAGAAACGTGGAGCTGTAACAAGAAGGAGATTACCGGATTTAACAATGCAAACAGATCAATTCCCCGATCAGGATTTGCAATTTTAAGCAGCAGGCAGTTTGGAGTCTGCAGCGGGGGACACCGAGCAATGTTATCTGCGGAGATGCGTTGTTCGCTGAGGTTCATGTCCGTGGATGTTGCGGCTCGGTCGGGCTGCACACAGTGCCTTTGGGTGGCTGTGATTGGACCGGACACAGACTGGGGCTGACTGATGTTTGTCCGAGAGGAAATGTTTTGGGGAGGAGATCAATATGACTTACTGGCGCACGCGAGGGGGGGAGATTGCAAGTCTTCACGAGCACACGCATTACTATGAGGACGGAGGAAAGCGTGCAGGATTTCTTCTCTTGGATTTAAATTCAAAACAGACCTGAAAGATCCTACCATCAGACACTTATGTATAATTGATGTGATGCGTTTTGTTGCCTTTGCAAAGTGTTCCGAGATTGTTACAAGTGGATGTGGACAGTGTGTGTTTGCACTAAAGTTTTTTTCTTGACTATCATGCATGGGACTTTGATATTGCATCAGTAGTCTTATTAAATATACATTTTTTGAACTCTTGCACTTCCAACAAATATATCTCACCTGGACTTTTACTCTGGAGTTATGGGACATTACGGCAATATTTTAAAGCAAGAAAACAATCAGTTGCCTCATTTTTAAATGCAGTAAAATGTATTCCCAAATGCCGGGCAACATGGCAGTGAACTGGGTTGTGTATTCAGTTTTTTTACTCCCGCTGTTCGCAGTGGGGACAGCTTTCTCGGGGGTCTTCAACGCCACAGACAGAGACATTTTCACAGATGACTTGCTGCAGGTCAAGCTCACACAAGCCAGAGCGACCGAGCAGTGGAAACTCCAGTCTACTGATTCCCATCCCAACCTATATTTTAACCAAGTGGATGTGTTGCACTTGAGGCAAAGGTCCTCCACCACCCACAGTCACATATTTAAAGTCATCCGGGCTGCTGCGCTCACCATGTCGTCTAATGTCCCCTTTTACATGCCTCCTGTGAAACATGCAGAGTTTACAAGCAAGTGGAATGAGATTTATGGGAACAACCTGCCTCCCCTGGCTCTCTACTGCCTGTTGTGCCCTGAGGACTCTGCTGCCCTGCAGTTTCTTATCAAGTTTATGGATAGGATGGCTGAATACCCAGACTGGAAGGTAACCAGTGCCCCTAACGATGAGGTCCCCATGGCGCACTCTCTCACTGGGTTTGCCACTGCTTATGACTTTATTTACTCCTACCTGGATGAGCGGCGGCGGGGTGTTTACCTCAAGAAAATTCGCTCTGAGACAGAGGAGCTGTTTGAGCTCTCAAAGTACAGGGGGTGGGGGAAACAGTATCTCCAGAATCACCAGACCACTAACATTTTAGCCATCCTGACTGGTGCTATAGTGGTTGGATCACACAACGACCCGGAGTCAATGATCTGGAAACAAGTGGCAGTGAACTACATGGAGAAAACTATGTTTCTCTTAAACCATGTTGTTGATGGGTCTCTGGATGAGGGGGTAGCCTACGGGAGCTACACGGCCAAGTCCATCACACAGTATGTCTTCTTAGCTCAGCGCCATTTCAACATTGACAACCTGCAGAACAACTGGCTGCGCGGACACTTCTGGTTTTACTACGCCACTCTACTGCCGGGCTTTCAGAGAACTGTGGGCATCGCTGACTCCAACTACAACTGGTTTTATGGGCCGGAGAGCCAGCTTGTTTTCCTCGACACATTCGTCATGAGAAATGGGACCGGCAACTGGCTGGCTCAACAGATTAGAAAGCACCGACCCAAGGATGGTCCCATGGGGCAGTCGTCCGCCCAGCGCTGGGCTACACTTCACACAGAGTACATCTGGTACAACTCCCACCTCACGCCGCAGCCTCCCTGCGACTTTGGAAAAGCGAGGATGCATATTTTCTCAAACTGGGGTGTGGTTACCTACGGGGCAGGGTTACCAAACGGTCAGGGTAACACTTTTGTGTCCTTTAAATCTGGCAAGCTGGGTGGCCGTGCAGTCTATGACATTGTCCATGATAAGCCTTACTCCTGGGTGGAGGGCTGGAACAGCTTTAACCCAGGTCACGAGCACCCTGATCAGAACTCTTTCACATTTGCTCCTAATGGGCAAGTGTTTGTGTCAGAAGCACTTTATGGTCCAAAGTACAGCTATCTTAACAATGTTTTGGTGTTCAGTCCGTCTCCTACAAGCCAGTGTAACAATCCGTGGGAGGGTCAGTTGGGTGAGTGCGCTAAGTGGCTGCGCTGGACTGATGAGGGGGTGGGTGATGCCCGAGGCGAGGTGATTGTCGCCTCCTCACACAGGGACACCATGTTTGTGAGTGGGGAGGCGGTGTCAGCTTATTCCCCCGCTATGAGATTAAAAAGTGTGTACAGAGCTTTAGTTCTGCTCAACTCACAGACTCTGCTGGTGCTTGACCACGTAGAGAAGTTGAGTGATTCACCTGTGAAGTCCCTCAGCGCTTTTTTCCACAATCTTGACATTGACTTTAAATACGTTCCTTTCAGATTCATGGACAGGTATAATGGCGCCATGATGGATGTGTGGGACGCTCATTATAAAATGTTCTGGTTCGACACACAGGGTCACAGCCCTGATACACGGATACAAGAGGCAGAGCAGGCGGCTGAGTTTAAAAAGAGGTGGACTCAGTATGTCAATGTCACTTTTCAGATGGCAGGCGCAGTCAGTCGAGTAGCGTATGTGTTACATGGACCTTATGTCAAAGTGTCCAACTGTAGATTTGTGGACAATAGCAAAAATGGAGTGAGACTTTCTTTAACTATAAATAACACAGAGAGGATAGTTTCTATTGCGACAAACTATAAAGACATAGGTGCGAGGCTGGCTTATTTAGGATTTGGAGGTCATTGTAAAGTTGAGGATAGATATCAAATCACTAGATATGGCCTTGGGACTCAACTGATCCCTAAACCAATCAGCAGTGATAATCAGCTGTTTGACTTTGGGTTCACAGTCAATGTGATAGCGGGGGTTGTTCTCTGTGTGGCCATAGGATTTCTGACCATGCAGAGAAAGTTTTATGTCTGCTTCAGCAGGCTGATGCGTTACGCCCTCCTCTCTGTGCTCATTCTGTGGATAGCCGAGCTGCTGTTTGTGTCTAACAGCTGCGATCAGCTTCTCTGTGGGGTAAAATGGAAAGGTGCGGGTGCCAAAAGCGAAGTAAACAAACAAATCAGACTGTACGAGCAGCACCGGCTCCCCCTCCCCACCGTCGTCATAACAACCCTTCCCGGATCGGGATCAGAGATACTCAAGCACCTTTTCTACAACAGCTCGGACTTTGTTTACATAAGAGTCCCCACCGAGCACGTGGACATTCCTGAGACAGAGTTTGAGTTTGACTCTCTGGTCGACGCCTGCGAGTGGTCAAGGTCAGACGCCATGCATGGACGGTTTAAGATTATTCAGGGCTGGCTGCATTCGCTGGTCCACAACACCAAGCTGCACTTGCAGAATATTCAGCTGGTAGAGGGCAGCAGGGTCAAACAGCCCCAGAGAGTTAGTCCCTCTAGGGACAGAAAGAAAAGATCCAGACGGAGGGAGCCAGCATCAGAGCTGAAGGGCAAACTCAGAGCAAGTCTGGACAGAGATGCAGAGTATGTTAGGGAGATGAGACGGCATGTTGCGGAGTACCCTAACGCCAGGGTGGTCCTCAACATGCGGAGTGGAAGCTGGGCGCTCAAACTACCTTTCATTCAGGAGGCTGTGGGATCTTCCCTGAGGACAATCTACTTGGTGAGAGACCCTCGAGCGTGGATTTATCTCATGGTTTATAACAGCAAACCCAGCCTTTACTCCCTTAAAAACATCCCACAGCACCTTTCCTTGATATTCAAGGAGGATGCTGTCAGTGACGGGTGCCCAGCTGCGGCACCAGAATTTAAAATAATCCAGAGGCTGCTGTCCCGTGCAGAGACAAACCCCATTCTGATACTGGCTCATCTGTGGCTGGCTCACACCGCAGCAGTGCTGAGGGTCAGCGAGAGCCTCCCCGAGGAGTCCTACCTCCAAGTGAGGTTCGAGGACGTGGTCAACTTCCCGCAGGAGACGGCGGAGAGCATACACACATTTCTGGGGGTGCCTGTGTCACCCGCAGCACTCAACCAACTCCTGTTCACCACCTCCACGAACCTGTACAATCTCATGTATGAAGGGGACATTTCACCAGCCAACATTAACATGTGGAGACAAAATATGCCTCGAAAGGACATCAGACTAATAGAGGACGTGTGTGGGAGTGTGATGAGGAGGCTGGGTTACACCAGGTTTGCCAGTTAACATGCTGCTGCTGGTCAGCTGATACTGAGCTGTCTTGTTTACTGTAGCTGCCATTGAGTTCTGTAAAGGTTTTTTTTTTTTTTTTTGCACTGACCTTAACTTTTAAAAATTATGTCACAACTTGAGGAGAAACTGAGTAGCATTTTCGTCTTTCTGTTGTGTTTGTTTGGGTGTTGTACAGACTACAGCAACAGATGTTTGTGAGGGAGGAATATTTTACATTAAAATAGGTGGAAGGGAGCTTATGTTTTTTCCCCCCCCCAGCCGCCCTTCACACTCACTTGTAGCGCTCTCTTATAGAGTGAGACCTTAGACCTTTGCTGTAGTACATGCAGAGTTGAATTTATTCTGCAATTGCAGCATCCTACAACAGCTCAGTTTCACAGTGAAGATTATTTACTGTTTGTTTCAGTAACAGATGAGATATAAGAATTTTTCTGTTCACTACTCTTTAATGTCAGAGATGTTTGTGCAAAATCTATATCTGTTATTATTGGCATTATTTATTTTTTTCTCTGGAGGGAGGGGGCGGATCAAGAGATACTTACCGGTTTGGAACAGATTTGATGCTCATTAAGAAATAAGACTTGTTTTTATTGACAGTCTTATAATTGGCAGCTGTGGGAGAGAATAATCAAAGACTAATTTGGCTGTTATGAATTTAAAGGGATAGTTCAGATGTGTTGAAGTGGGGGTGTATAGGGTTCTTATCTATAGTCAGTGTATTACATACAGTAGATGACAGTCTGCGCACCCCCGAGTTTGGAGAATCAGAGTGACGTCTGACGCACTGTAATTCTATGGATAGGGGGCCAGCAATAAAACAAATTTTACCACCTAAAAAAGCCTACCTAAAAGAAATTACTACCAGTTTGAGTACATGCTATATTGAGAGTATTCTTGCTGCTTTACTTCCCGTCAAACAGCCTATTTTGACACGGAAACCTGTAACAACTTCAGCTCCACCTATGCTCTGATCAAAGCCACCAGACTCCATTGAGAAAAAAGGGTAATTTTAGCTGTCTGAACACAGGAGCTGCTGGTCTACCGCTGCTTCAATCAGTTAGTAAGTTAGTGCTATTGTGTGACTTTGGTAAATCTGAACTAAGTCTTCTGAACACCAAAGTCACACAATAACACAAACAAACTAACTGATCAAGGCAGTGGTAGACCAGCAGCTCCTGTGATTAGCGATGTTAAATCATTGTTTTTTTTCAATGGAGTCTGGCTGTGAAGGGAGTGATATAATGGCTTCAGTTTCCTGTTGGAAATTACTGTCTGACATTAGGGTACAGCAGTGAAAATGCTCTCAATATAGCGTATACTTAAGCTGATATTTATATTTTTAGGTTACTAAAAACAACTCTACAGCAGTAGATTGCTTAACTTCCATGTCAGACTTCAGCCTGATTCTCCAAACTGGGGGCATGCCAACTGACATCTACTGTATGTAATATACTGACAATGGAAAAGTACCCCATATTGCCTCAAAAAATCGGAACTGTCCCTTTAATATCTGAACTTGGTGTGCTATTCCCTTTAAAAACTTAAAAAATGCCTCAATTTTTAAACTCTTTTGCCAAGCAGTGAAAAAAAGACCATGCTTTATTGCTCTAATATAGACATATGAATGATATGGATTGTATTTTCATTACATCAGTGGAGGGATTTTCATTTGAAGCTCAAAGATGTCACGATGGCTCGGCGGCTTAGCACTTTCACAGGGACTCCTTTGATTGTATGCGGGATTCAGTGCATTCTCCAAAGCTAACTTTACTGTATGTAGTCGATTAGCTCGGAAACATAAAACCTCTGAAGATATATAAACCTCTGAAGATATTATGCGTAGAAGAAAGAAAGTTAGAAGTATTTATGGGTTCCAAAGACACATATCCCAAAGGATCAGGGATGAATATGATTATTATAACTCCCTTTGGCATTTATTGAATTAGATCAGAGGGAAGTGCTTAATAGGGATCAAACTGAAAAAAAAAACAACCTGTCAGCCTTGACACATTTCTAGTCAAAGCAATTTCCAAAGCATCCCCCTCAGCTACTCATATTAATCTGCAGAATGCCATAACTGAGGCTTACCCTGTGTTTTATTGTTGTGCTGTCTTCACTTTCAAGGCCTGGAGGAAATGCAAACACTTTCTATTTCCTGTCGTGGTCAATCAGATATCCGATGATCTTTTCGGGCCTTTGTCTTGAGAGAGTTCAGCGAGCAGTGGACGGAGCAGGGGATGAATATTAAGTTTAGCTAAAGAAAAAAAAAGTCAGAGACCATTTCTACTCTGTGATGTTATGCTCTTTGGCCTGGACGAAAATATACGCTCCTCAGTCAGTAACCTTTGATGCTGTCTTGCTTAAACATTTCTGTACTGTAAATGGAACACATGTAACATGCAGATTACGACTGCATCTGTACACACACAAAAGAAAACCCATACTGTACTCATTTGGAAATAACCATCTTTCCTCAGCTAGAAACAGTCCTGTTTGTTTTCTTCTCTACGAACACTGAAACCCTTGACTGCTTGGAAAAAAAAAAACGTTTGATGTTTGTGGTCTTTGAATGTGTAGACTTGGCAGACATGCTTTCACTTTGGTGTTGCAATCCTGTTACCAACTCTGTTTTGTATTTGCTCGTGGGGATATGGTTCCTTGCTTCTGTGGCCTTGAATTACAATCATTTTCTTTATAAGGGTTTTTCTGTGGGGCTCTGGAGCAAGAGGTTGAGATAATGTAAAGAAAATAATAAATTCATAAATATATCAACCAGTCTTTTTGTTCGGATGCAGTGAATTGGTGTGATTATGTAACGTCGTTAGCCGCAGATGGTTAAACTACTATTACCTATCACTATAAATACAATGTAATAGTTTCCTTTGCGATGGTTACTGCTAACCCACTAGTAAAACTTGTGCAGACGTCTCTGTGCTGCCACATTTATGCAGCAGCAAAATCTCCATTTTATTAGACATGGATGACAGGAGACTAATTGCCTGCATGGGTGACGTGCATGACAAGGAGGAGCCAACAATTAAAAACATGTCAGGAAATTCTTTTGTCACGCTCTGACTGAGATGGGACCCGAACACGAGCAGCCCTTCCAAAGTGCACATGCCGTGTCTCGCGTCTTCAGACTGGTCTCAATGAGTCAGTCATTTCATTACTCATTTGTTCTTGATCCCTCCTGTAACACTCTAATGCTTGGCAGGGCCCTCTGTGCCTAATCCTTCCATGCAGAGGCACATTATTCACGGGTAAAAAAAAAAAGGAAAAACCTCAGGCGAGTGCTTTGGAAGGGAGGTTTCTACAAGTCCTGACTTGCACTCGATGGTGACGTTAAGTAGCCCATTTGGATTCATTCTGGGTGCCAGAAATGTTGGTGCATAAATAAGCTTATTATTAAAATTCGTCTTGACTCTCTAATATTCAGATTTATAGACAAGTTTGTCAGGGTAGCTGACAAAGGTGGAAGATGTACTCAGATCTTTTACTTGAGCAGTAACACTACAGTATAGAAATACTCTTACAAATAAAAGTCTTGCATTTAAACTCTAACTCAAGTAAAACAACAAAAGTATTAGCATCAAAATATTCTGAAAGTACCAAAGGTAAAAGCACTCATTATGCAGAGTTTAATTTCAAAATAATCAAAATTAGCCTGAGGTCTATTATCAAGTTGGTTTTCACTTGCAAGGAAATTGCCTTGGTGTTTGGTGCAAACAGTAACCATATTAAATGGAAATAAAAATAAAAAGGTACAGCAACAGTCAAAAACATGACTATAGATTAGAAAAACTACATTAAAAATATTGTATAAAAACACTATAACATAACAAATACATACAATATAGCTGTTTTTATTGAGAAAGCTGTGCAGTTTTGTGAAAAAATATTCAATAGAGGTTATGCAGATGTTCACAGTGTAGTGAATATGTAATTTATTATGAATGTTATATTACTGGGTTGTAATTATTAATGCTTTGTGTACAACACTTTAATGTTGCAGTTGGTAAGTGTGGAGTTAATTTCAATGTCTTTATATACTGCTGGAGGCTTAATCTATAATAATACATCAATAATGCATTAATTTGTTAATTTATATTATTGCATTAATAACTTTGATCAGCAAAGTAACCAGTAATTAAATGTCAGATAAATGTAGTTTAAGTGGAGTTAAAGGTACAGTATTGCCTTTGTAACTATGGATATTAAAATAATTCACAGACGCTTTATAAAGATCAATAATAAGCCATCATTTATACCAACTTTTTAATTGTCAGGTTGGCTCTTTATAGCTGGTATTTATCTTCATCCAGCAGGCAGCAGTGAAAGTGTGTTTATTTAAAGGAGAACACCACCTAAATTAAGAACTCTAAGATAATATGTTATCTCCACGGCTTAAGCTCAGTTGATATTTGTGAACATGAGCTGCCAGAAACTAGAGAACTAAGTCTCAAAGTTGTGATGTAATAAGGTATACAGTCTGGTCCATCGACAGTGACTGTGTGACTGATTTTGTGCACCCACAAAATGTTTGTTTTCTTTTTTATACCAAAATGATTTTTTTATATTGTGGTGTTCTCAGCTCTGAAACAGAAAATGGACCCATGTACTCAGAACGTTCCCGCTGGGTGCTCTCAGAGTCAACTGTAGTATCTTTCCCAGTTCATTTTCCACGGAGCAGCTCCAGACTCTTTACCCTATGACATCACACATTTGAGTTTTAGCTCTCTAGCTTTCGGACTTGGGAGCAAGTTGTTCATGTTTAGTTATATTTGTTGAACTGTCTTAGACCATGGGAATAACATGAGCATTAATGATGGTTGCACTTTCCATTTAGGTTTCCTCTATATGTTACTTCATACTGCAGGTCACTAAAGTTTAGAAGTAAATACTGAATTTTCTACCCTGCTGTATTTCAGTATCGGTATCTAATAATTTCATATATAATAATATATCTCTCACAGGGGCCATTTTTCTGCAGAATGAACAGTTTTATTTTGGTCCTTTTTGAACATTTTGCTGATAATACTTGTGAATACTTCCTCCACACTACTGCCAGCAGAACACTGCAGGGTCTCTGCTGCACCAGAGTCCATTTATTAACCAGACTATTAACATCTCCAGCTGGACACTTGATGGACGATTGTAAAAGCCTTTACAAGTCAATAACTTATTAACACTTACAATGGCAAATGAGCAACTAATTGTAGATTTGGATTAGTTGTTGCTGTGACCCATGACCCTTTAGTAATGACTTTATTAGCATGTGGACGTGATGGCTTATTTGTAAACGCTAATGGATAAATTGATTGTGGTCCAGATACAGCTAAAAGACAATAAGTGTACTGCTGCAGGAGGAAAAACTCGAGTAAGAGAGATTTTTTTTTTTACAACCAGCAACATCTCCCTCCTAAAAATACTCTTAGTAATGACTCGATCTGTAAAGAAATGTTAAATGGCTAATTAACCATCAGTGAAGCTACTGTATGAGAACGTGTGAATGGATTCATATTTAGTGACACCATTTTCCAGTAAGTCAGCCCTTATATAGAATTTATAGGTTATATAATGACTTCATTAATAGTTAGATAATAATTAACATATACTTTATATAGTATAAGCCATGACTGAGAACAGGTTATGGGTTGCCAGGTTGTGAAATCTGATGCTTATTAGAAAGTAAGACTATTGTGACCATTTTTAAATGACTATATTGATACATTTAACTGCTGAATTGATGTTTATTAGCCCTTTGTTAAAGGAGCAGTGTGTGAGATTTAGGGAGATTTAGTGGCAGCTAGTGGTGAGGACTTCAGAATGCAGCCAGCTGAAACTTCTCCTGGTTAGGATTGCTTTAGAGTTCATTGTTCAGGAGGTTTATATCAGGAGCCGAATTATCCGCAGATGTCTCCTCCTCTCCAAAACAAACAGACCAGGTGAATAAAAACAGTACAAATACTAAATAAAGCAGTTTCAGGTTACAAATCAATGTTTCTCTGACGCTGTTCCGCTAGCCCAGCACCTGCTAATATGTGCTCACCTTATTTCTGATCCAGACATTCAGGAGGTTTTTACCGGGCGCTGAAATATATGCAGAGGTCTCCTCCTCTCCAAAGCAAACAGAGTCACTAATTTAAACCAGTCGTATACTAAATAAAGCAGTTTAATGTTTAAAAAAATCAGTCACTGTCTAATTGTCGCAAAGAGGCTGCTCACTACATTGGCTGATGAGAAAATGCTAATGGTCTTATCTAGAGGCAATGTTTGGTTTGTTAATTCAGGGCTACTGTAGAGACATGGCGGTGCAGCATGATGATCTCGATGGACTAGGACATGCTCCCTATGTAGATATAAACAGCTCATTCTAGAGTAACAAAACATAATGACTCTTATTTTCAGATGCTTATACACTAACAAAAACATTCTTGACATATTCCTTTTCTGTCAATATATCCCACTAAATCTTACACACTGGACCTTTAAGGACTTCTTAACACTTGAGACCTCTCGGCTTTTTAGAAAATGAGAAATACGTTAACTATAAATTACTTGACTAGGCTTTTCACAACCTGGCAACCCAAAGGTCGCTCTAACTAATGTGTCATAACTGATCTATAAAGCACTGGTAATTGATTAATTTATCATTTATCAAGCCTTTATTTAAAACCTTGTATAAAAGGTGCCTTAAAAGAAAGTGTTGCTGATTTTATTTTATTTTTTTAGATGGGACACAGATCTGTTTATCATCAATTTTTAACAGGATGGCACAAAATAACATTAATCTTCCATATAAAGATAATCAGACTAGTTCACACATTAAGTGTATAATCTCTACCAATGAAATTTAATGGCGTCTTAGAAAGGGGATAAAAATAAAGCTATATGTCAGAGTGTTTATTTCCCATCTGGAAATAAACACCGCTGCTGCACAGGAAGACAAATATGCTTTATGTAAACCTTTTGATGTCTGATCACAAGAAGCAGATTTGCAGAACTAATTTAAGCTCGAAGGTTGCCTCATAGATTATCTTTGATGTTTGATAACCAATACGTAATCATCGCATGAAATAAGGTTTTATATAGAAAGTGATGAAAAGCTGCATTATAATCTAATTCCATGCAGCAGCTCGGGGAAGTGATCAAGTAGCTCTCCCAGACTATTAAGCACATAGAGGTTATCCAAAAAGAAAAGCGGACTCAATTTCAGCTGAGTAGTCATACCCGCCGCTGTTCCACCTTTATCTTTTGCCACTGGTGAGTCCGAGTCCCGGGAGAGCCTCTCCCTCGCCGGCAGCCATCGCTCCTGCCACTGCTCATTAATTAACCTTTGCTGCCGCCGCCATCAGTCAGAGAGCAGCCTGATATTCTGGAGAGGAGTAATCATCGATACCGTGTAAGGCTATTGTGCTGGAGAATTAGCCCGCTGATGGAGAGCAACACTGTCATTGTTAAGAGTTTTAAAACTTCAATAAGAATTCGACAGGCATGGCTCATGTCCTTCAGATGACAGGGAAGACGGATGCATCCAGACTTTACTGACAAGGTGTAAGCAGCTGGCGGTGCCACTCTCCTATATTTAGTCATTTTCACTTTGGTAAACAACGCCTGTGAGGTCCTCACATCCCACTGTTCAAATTTACCTGCTGATGACACTGCTGTGTGTGGATACTGGGGAAGGCGCACATCCCGGGAATTGCCATTAATAAGAGTTGACTTGCGAGGAAATATGGCGCATTGTCAATTTGCAGCTGGTGGCAAGTCATTTCTGTAGTGAAAATGGGATCTTCCGTGCCAATAAAGAACAGCGGCAACTGCTAATGAAGCCCAGTCTGGTCTTATAGCGCAGGGAAATCAGACCAGATGAGGCATTTTGAATTTCACTCGAGGCTGAGGCTCACAGTTGTGTACCAGAAACACTCCTTAAGGCTTTACACAGTCCTCATTGCCAATTTCTTTCCCAGTTTGACAGAATATATCATCGCTGAATTTGTCAAAATGAGATGATTCCACATTAGCTGCAGAGCTGGACGATTAATAGTGTGTTCTCTGAGGATTTCAAGGTCCTTGGTGCATTTCAATTATAATTTCCCCCATTTGTTTATTTGCAAACATAATTTTATAGTCCAGTTTACTTTATTCCCAGAAGCTGAAGAGTTTCTGTGCCGATGCCTCCGTCTGAAAGTCAAATGAAAGTCTGTGAAAATTGAATTTTCCCTGCTTAGCAACACGACATGACGTTCTGACTGAGGACTTTGCTCTGAGAAGTTTCTGACTTTTTGACTTTGGAAGTGAGACCCTTCAGTATAAACCAGCTTAACCTGTCTCCCTTGACATTTTGGTTAATCCCCTCTCTTGTTCTGTATATCATAGACAGTTTTGCAGGGGCAGACGGAGCTCTCTCCGACTCTTGGAAATTGAGCCACTGTTGGATGACTTTGTGCAGCGCTCCTCTGTTTCTCCTATTTCAACCATTGTGGTTTGCTGGCTGTGCAGAAACGAGCAGAGTGATGTGTAAGCTGGAAAAAGAGATAAAAAGAAATGATTTAGCTGTTGTCTGACTAATGTGAGTTTACCAATTCTGTTATGGAAAGGGTTAGCCACTGTTGTAATTTAATGAGCTGTTTCTGCCTATTAAAGCAAAGAGTGGCCGTGCTACAGCGTTTGAGGCCTGGTGTTATTCTGAGGTGTGGGATTGAATCCAGCTGGCCTGGCTGGCCGACACACAGACAGGGGAGAGGCCCTTTTCCTGGATGACACACTCAGTAGTCCTTCATTACTGGGACCCAGAAACCATAACCAGCCTGTCAAAGCGCCGCCGCAGCCACTGCTCTCCTGAACCATGAGTAGGCAGGGCATGTCTGCCGAGGGGATAATTTTCATGTTTTATGTTACACACAATAGGACAGATAGGAGCGATAGAAAAAAAGGGGATGAATGCATGTTGTACAGTTTTTGTGGGGGCGTCCCGTCCGGCCTAATTACATCAAGCATGAGTCATTGATCTCAAATTAGTGGAATTTATGTCTTGAGGAGGAGTAACAGCCCCTATGACATTGGTCACAGTGTGCTTTGGAAATTACAGTAGAGCAACAGATTGCTGGAAAGTCTTTTAGAAATGAATTGCAGAATTTTCTCTCCCTGTCTTCACTTACATATTCTCATCTCATAGCTCTTTGGTAGAGAGGAAATGGCAAAGCTATTTCCTATGATAAAGAATTGACAGGAGACCAGAGTGGGTGAAGGGATCCCCTGCACTCTGAGCTTCAGAGATAAGACAATCATTATACTCTACACAGATTTTATAACATCCCCTTCCCGTAACTGTCCCACCCGGTGCGGCTATCTGTACAGTCCAAGAACGCAAACTTAAAATGAGTTATGAGTCCCTTGTGGTGATTCTCCCCTTTTATTTTCTTCAAAAAAAGAAACTTCATTTTAACATTTCCGTGCAATCACACTGTTGGCTCTGTACAGCTTCCAACAACAGTGTTTTATTTTTAAAAGAGACATCTTGACACTGACAGGCGGCAGGAGACGAGGGACGTTCGTCACTCTTCTCTTATCCCCCGCGATTTTTAGCTGCAGAGGAAGCCAGATGGTCAGATTCTCTGCTCATATGGTTGCGCTCCTTAGAGATTGTCGTTCTTGGCCTGCTTGGCAAAAAAAAGAAAAAATATATAAGAGTGAGGAGATGCTAAGAAATGATAAGAAAAATTGAACAAGGCCAGGACAGAACGACCATAACTCCTGGGGGGAATTTGACTCCTTTACGCATTGATTCATTGGAAAATACATACTAAGTACCTTGCACAAGAAACAACACTTTATAGTTGTCACAGGTACAGAGGAAAAAATGAAAAAACAGACAGAAGTGTCGCCGCTTTGTAAAAGGTGTCATCTTTGCTGGTACAGAGAGATGGTGATTTGTAGGTTATAACAACTGTTAAATTGTCCTTGATAAAATGACCAGACGGGAACAGGACGAGCTGCACAAAGAGCTTTGGCTTTGTCTATTTTAGTCTGGAAACTGTGCCTACAGTAAATGTGTGTCTTGTAGCAGGAGACAGGACAGTTTGTCCACTACCGCCACGGCTGAGTTAACCTGTTTTGGGGCCCTGGGGCAAAAAGTGAGCTGCTGGGCCCCCATTACACCCAGAGTCCCAAAATATGCTGTTTGAATAATTTGATTAGAAACAAATTAACAAAGGTTATGCACTGAATCACTACAACAAAATTTTGACACAGGCTCCGCTCAAAGGCAGGGCCTTAGATTTTTCAACCTGGACTCCTCCATAAATATTCAGTCTGATAAATACAGAAAAGTTGATCATGTTAGTGCTACCCAGAGCTTTACATCTGTCCAATGGACGATAGGCCTACACACTTATAAACAGCACCTGGAAGAAGATCATCTCTGCACTCAGGATTTCAGGTAAATAGGCTATACAGTGCTTGTTAAGGTTGCTTAGTAACCTCTGATGCAACTTGCCACCGCACTCTTGAAAGCTGGCACATGAGTAGTGCCGAGCGCCCGACCTCGCGTTCCCAGGCACTTAAAGACGCGGCATGTGTACGGCCCCTAATTAACAGGGCTGGTACCTGGGGTTATTCCACAGGCTAGTTAACAACATGTCGGGCAGGAAATCAAAAGTGTGGGATCATTTTGAGAAGGTGAAGGATGAACCCAAACATGACGGATCAACTTAAACATGTGAGTAGCTACATGCCCATTAGCCACTTAGCACAATCATTACTGCTTTGCTGACAGCGTCATTAACAGGCGGCTCGCTCAGTGTGTGACGTGCACTTGTAGATAAAATATAGGCCTATATTAATGAAGGTTCATTAGTACGGTTTTGTATTTCTCTGTAATGTAGCACAGTGTTAACAATGTTACTGAGACTATTCTTTCTCAGAACTCAAACCATTGTGCTGCCCCGCCCAAAATATATAATTTAGTGATTACATTAATATTGTAAACATGTAGGCGACTAGTCGACTAATGGCCCTGAATGACGACTATTGGTCGACTAGGAAAATTCTTAGACATAGGCATTCAGTCCATCCAGTCTGATTGCTTTTGCATGTAAACATGTCTTGCTCAAGGAGAAGTCTTGTTCTGAAATCTCTTTCACATTGTCAAAATCAGCTAAGTAGCATCCAGCATGACACTGAAGCTCTTTAAGATAACACTTAGCTATGCTCCCTGCACTCCAACACAACACCTTCTCTTTAACTCTCACTTAAGAGTCTATTGTCTTCCTGCAACAAGTCACCTCTCATGAGACTCCTCCTCAAACAAGACATGGTTACACACAATAACAAACAGACCTGATCAAGTGACAGGTAAAGAAAAACCATTTCATTTCTCTGTAGAGATCCTTTCTGCAATGTTGTCAGACACTTATGATGACAGTCTGAGCCTGTCAGTGGGAAAAACAAGCACTTTTAGTGGACATTAATTGACAATGTCAAACGCAACTGCAGTATTATATTAAGTTAAAGAGCTTCTAAATCAAGCCTCATTATACACATTATACCGTTAGTTTATTCTGTCATATATTACATATGGTGTGGAAGTGTGGGGAAATACATATAAAACAAATACAAATACAATTGTCATACTTGAAAAGAGAAGCCATAGAACAAAACCTCATACAGAGAACCAAACGAGCTCATTATTTATTAAACTAAAGACTCTTCAATTTAAAAGACTTGGTCAACCTTTAGCTTAAATTATGTTCAGAGCCAAAAACCAATTATAATCTGCAAGTATCCAAAAGTTGTTTCAGAAGAGAGAAAGCCAAAATGCTGTGAGAGGTGTTTTTATGTTCAATAAACCATTAGTGAGGACCAGTGCCAAACTACACTGTGTCTCAGTTAAAGGAGTTTATGTTTACAGAGCACTGACTGGGTATAATGAACTTATCAACATCTGTTGGGGGCTAACGCCTCGTTTCCTCCTATGTATGTGACTGATGTCTGTAGATCCGCAAATATACGGACGATGCCTCTAGTGTCCAACGCAAGGAAGTGTATTTCTTTACAGATAGATAGAAACCTGATAGAAACTACCTGTAGCCATGGAGGAGAGGCTCATTTTGTCTGTTTTTCGCCATCCAGTAGTTTTGAATGTGCTTGGAACATTACAGGGACAGAAACAGGATGTAGCATGTTTTGTGAGATATTTACTTTAAGACATTTGAACGAATATTTTAGCAGAATAACATTACTCAGATTCATGATGTGTTCAAACTATATAAACAAGTTATTTTTAATCATACAAACTCATCTGACAATCAACACAGGCAACTGAATTGAAGGAAATAGCCTGTTAGCAGCCTGTTAGCTAAGCTAGCGCTCTGTCATACGGTCATAAGGCAAATTACGGACAGAAATATTACCGAGGGTAGGAGTTTTGCAGGCACATCAAATATCACGGAGATTCCCATAGGAATAAAAAGACTTTCCGTTGCCTCGTCTCTGTGCACTTATGTAAGTGGAAACTAGGTGTAGCTCTCTAAGAAAAAAGGAAATTCACTGACAGAGGTGAGGTAGAAGACAACGGCAAGCTCGCAGACATGGATGTAGGCAACGCAGAATTTCAAATCATTTTAATGCAATGCCAATGTTTTCATGAGACAGAAAATTCATGTAACACGTATGTTTATACAGAACAAGGAAGCACATTTTAAAGGGAAAGTCAGTGGAAAAAACACAATTTTGCGTTCAGAGACTGGAGGGAAAAGACGGAAAAAGTTCCAAGTTGAGTCAGAGTCTGTGTCTGTTGCTAGCAGTTGGTAAATGTAGCTTTTAAGGGTCAATTTCTGGGGCAAATTTGCTTCGCTTTCTGTCTGAACACACATTTACGAAACACACACTGCATTATGGACCAGAACTCTCAACGTAACTATAACGTCCTGACAGGAAAATTCCAGATGTTTGATTTAAGTACCCTTAAAGATAACATCTGGAGTTGTGGTCCAGTTGTCAATCTTCTCCTCAGATCATCCTCATTTATACTATACTCCCGTACAAAAGACTCCTCTGTTCTCCACACCTGTAGTAGGATATATTTAGAAGAAATCCTCTGGTACAAAGGAGCTGGTGTGTTTAAATTTATACAAGCAGTCACAGCAGTTTGTTTGGAAGAACTGGGTGGTTAGCATGAGTAGTGAATTGCTTAGGGGAAGGCAAGTATGCTGCAAAGTAAAGTGACTGCCTACAAGCCAAAAACAGTTACAGATGTCGGTGCCTTTCCAGGATAAAGGACTGTGTGACTTTAAAATGCAGACAACACTGCTGTGTTGTGACAGCAAAGAAATTAAGTGGAAAATAAATACCAAAGCGATGTTTGTTTATCACCAAATGTATCAGTGAAATCAAAGACAACAGGAACCTAATGGATGTCGCTTCAATGCCAGAGTAATTTTTTGAAGTTTACTAGAAAGGCCAATTCATCTCCAGTTTAATCACTTTCTGCAATGAATGCCAAAAAGAAGAAAACCGTGTGTTAAATGTTAAGGCTCTTGTACAACACTGCGCCTAATTTAGAGACTGTACAGCTCAAAACGTGTCAGAGAATTTACCGTACGTATAAGCTGGAAGATTTACTCAGAGCTGCTCTCCTGGCTCTTGGGGGTTATGTTTTAAATCTGGGCTGCAATTTCACGTTAAAAAATGTTATCAAACCGGGACATTCTCCTCTGTCACAGCAAAGCTGGTTTTAATAATTCATCGCTCCTGACAAACCTCCTCTGGACTCTTGAATTCCTGCAGTAGAGATTAGCATCCTCAGGTTTTCTGTGACTGAGAGGTGACACGGCGGCACGCAGGCTCTCGGGGTGTTTACTTATTGTCATTTGTGTCCTTTTGCAAACAGTCTTTGACAGGTTTTGATTTGACTGGAAGGCACAAATGATGACATTACTTTAATAACCGGCAGTGGTCACAGTGGCTTTGCTCCTGAGCATTGACTATAATAGGAGTAATGTGTGGATGGTGTCCCTCTGGCTGGGCTGCCTCATTAAATGGCTGGAGAAGAGTGACTGGCTGCAGGGGCGATGAATTATTGATGAGAGAGTCTGATTAATTGAAAATATCCTCCACAGCAGGGGAGGGTGTGTGTGTGGGTGGATGTGTGTGTGGTCGGGGTAAGTGGCTTCATTTTGAGTATAATCAGTTGATGCATATAGCGCTGTTTTTTTTTTTAATATTGTTATTCTGCACAGGCACACGCTGCCAAACATTTACTGTACGTGCAATCACAAATATGAACGTTGTTAATTATATTATTCATATAAGCACAGTCCAGGTGGGAGTAATAACCATAAGCAATCTGCAGATTGTCACTTGTTATTAAACAATAGGAGATATTTGTGTTGGGAGACTGAGATGTTGGTGTCCTGCACCTGCGACGCGGGACAAGTGATGAAAATAAAATATGAAGCTGTCAAGAGATGAGCAACAGGACCAAAACGAATTAGCCAAAGTAATCGCTTGCTAACAACACCAAGGAGTGTGTTTACAAGCTGTGTTTCAATCCAGAGGTGGATCTGAAGGAGAGGTTGAACCTGTGCCTCTTCCACAAACGAGACGGTTTATCCTCACAGAGGCTAAAACTAATGATGCATTTGGGTGCTCGTCGACAACTCGTAAAGTCAGACATTTTCAAGTTAATCACCTCGAAGGTTCTTCAAATGGACTACAAAGTGTAAATGCAAGTTGTAAACTGGAACGGGTCTCATGGTGCCTGAGATTAAAGTATGAGTTGTGACAGAGTCCTGCACGGGTCCAGTTTTGCAAACTCACACTAACCCTCACCAGCAAAGATCAATAACAGACGCGACCCCTTACCTGCAGTTATATCAAAGTCGAATTACGAACCACTCCAACCTGTTAATATGAGTGCTGCAAACTGAACCGCTTTACGTTTACTGAGCAATTTGAACATGCAACATGAATTCACATTATATTTTACTGTTGCCTATTTGTCAGAATCACCAACTATGTCTCTGCTCAACAGGCTGAGGTTGCTGTGCAGAAAAAGATTATCCACAGTCTCTGGTTAAGGTCTTGTTTAGGACATAAGCTGGGTTCTTTGTGCTGAAATCAGGCCAAGGAAAACCCTCTTTCAGTGGCAGTGCTTGATGGCGAGCACAGGTTGTGTCTTAGGCTTTCACGTTATAGAGCAATCCTGGCAGTTGATAAGGCTTGATTATAACAGCTGATTTAGATGTTAAAAATACTGCATAATCATATTCATCTCTGATTTCTACACAAAAAAATTAACATTTTTTGTTCTCACTTGCTGGCGACTACCTGCTTTAAGTTAATTTAACTCATGCCCTTACCTGTGAATTTCTGTAAACGTGTTTTTACCCAGTACACAACTTTGCAGGACTGTTTAACACATTCAGTTTTTCCAATTTAAAACGCTGTTTTCGTCCTTTAAGGGCCACAAATTTACAAAAAAAGTATTTAAACGTGAAAATAATCTAAAAGTTCAAATATGACAATGTTTAAAGAATTGAAATACACAAGGATTAAAGGTAGTGGCAGTATAGAACACCACAAAGGCACATTATGCCACAGAGTGTCAGAGTGCAAGTGCATCTATCAATCTGTACACTGATACAATAACTGACCATTTCTTGTACACTTCAACAAGTCACTAAAATAGAATAAAACTAAACTTCCTCCTTTGTTCTACATGCACACAGGCAAACTGAAACACATATAAAACAAATTCTTAATTGTTATTATGGACTATAGTGCACCAGATTAACATATCCAAAAAACAAAACTAAAAACTGCTTCCAACCTCTCCTGCACAGTGTTTTAAGTTTTAATTTATTTTTCTTGTATTTTTCTACACGTTTGTGCAAATAAACCAAACCAACCTAAACTAAACTCAGGATTTCTGGTAGGCTATGATGTCAACCTGCCTCCACGTCCTTGAAAGTTGGGACAAAATAGACAAAACAGCAGCGTCGAGTGCAGAAGCTTGCGTTTTTCAGGTGGTAAAAAGCACTGCATGTGTCCTAGCTCTTAATGTGACTTGGATTATACTGCACAAGCTGTGTGAGAGGTTGTAAAATGGATGGTTTGATATAGTTTTGCTGTAGTTAAACCTGGCCTCCACTTATTTCAGTTCATTAAGAATGTTTGCTGTTTTGGGATTTTTGTTAAATGTGGAGGCATGTGAGAAAAACAAAGTTTTCTTGTCACTTTCAATGTAACATGCGGTGTGTACTTGATGCACAAATGATCATTTTGTTGGTGTAGTATACCTTTAATACTTCAGTCACTGCTTGTGTTGACGGAGAGTACATCTGCACTCAATCTATACTTCAATCTATAAGCTTTTTGTCCAGCTACAACAACGTGTTGTATGGACTTGTTTCTTTCAAACAAACCGTGTCCTTATTTGGCAGAATAATGCAGTGTTTCTTGGCTCTGGACAGGCCTTGTCAGCCTTTTGTGACAGAAACAAATGTGGACTTTGGTGGATCCAGCCTCTGATTTGGGACAGTACCTCCATTATCTTTTTTCCTTCCCATCTTTTGTCAACATGCAAATTCAGTCCATTCTCCTCACTGAACTTCCATTAAGACCCATCAAGACTGCCATCAGGATTCTGTCTGAAGTCATGCCAGGGGAAATTACAAGCCCTCCTAGCAACCGCCAATAACAAATGACTTATATATAAACCCACATTGATTTGAAATTCATAAAGGCAGAATACATTACAGTCTGACTCACTTTTTTAAAAACGCTTAAATGACATCAGCTCATTTCTACCTCTAAGTCTGATGTGACATTTACTGACTCCAATGAAAATCATTGCATATGCAGCGGTAGCTTCGCCATCACCCATACATCAGGGTGTTACAAGTGTGAGGAAGACCTGGTGTTAAGCAGAACCCCGAGGCAAGTACGCTGGTAAAATATTATGTGATAGATGCGCTGGATTCTGCAAACGAACAAAATGTGTCTAAAATTTCAACTTATGAAAGTAGCAAAGTGAGGAGTTGAAACTGAGCTGTGCAAAGCGATGTTGTGTCTCTGAATGTCTGCGCTCTGTGGCAGCTACTGCAGCATAATGAGTCCCTGAGCTGGAGCTGCAGTCACACACTGTTTACATTCATGTTAAAGGTTGGAGTCTTAGGCGTTTCTCTGTTCCCTCTGGAGACAAGATGGATCAACAGAAAAAAATTTAACTATGGAAACAGCATGCTGCACTCAGTTTATTGTCATGATGGGGTGCTAAACCTATCAGTATATGCCAGTCAGCGCTACAGCACAACATGTTCACTTGCCTTGCAGATATTTCAGTCCTGCACTGAGTAACTCAGAGCCAGGTGTGTGTGAGGCAAACAGGTGTATGCAATTAATAGATTCTCTGACTCCCAAAGGAGAAAAATTAAGTAGATAGCCTAAAATATTCCAAACACAAATCCAACCACACAAATAAATTGCCTCGCTTCATCAACATATTGTTGTAAAGTCTTTTAACTGATTGAAAAAAAAACAACAGTTGAGATCATTCCTCTTTCAGACCCGTTGGGGCCAGACAATCCAAATAATCCATTACGCCTCAGAGTGAAGTGAAAGCCTCTCCGCTCCTTGGGGCATTAACCAACTTCAATACCCATATAATGTAGTTCATTAACCACATGTCCACGTCTGCTCAAACGCCCGACAGTGTTTGATTTCATGTGTTAACCTGAACGCAGCGTTTATATTCACAACTTCAGCTGTTTTCCCCAACATACAACTTCAATGGATGAGTAAAACATATTCCCCTCACTCATGCAGTAAAAATGAAAACAATTGTCATGAAAAAGTAGTAAAAACCATTTTAGGCAATTGTACCATAACTAGATAAGCTTAGAGGCTTCTTGTAATAAAATCCTGCAAAAGAAAGGAGAATCAGTAGATATTTTATCGTTCTCTCATAATATCTTTAGTTCCATTTCACGGCTAGTTAATTTTGGAGAGTATTGCAGCACCAGAAGTGGATTTATTTTACTATATTCTAATAAAGAACACAAAGATTCATGATGTTAAAAGACGTTCCTTTAAATCAGGTGGATACAGGGTATACTTTCTTCAATTACGTCAAGCAATAACTTCCAAATTAAAGGAAGGTCTTGCTGTTTCTTTAGGAAACACGTCAGTATGTTAACTCTAATACAATGTTGATGGCATACTACTATTACTCAGTAACTGGGACGAGGACCTTCAAACAAAGCTTTGCACCCTCCCTCACACCCCTACCTATCATCTTAGGATTCACATGAGTCTGACATTTCAATCAATCTTGTAGAAAAACAAACCCCTCATTTACTCTAATCAACTTTAACAAAGGCAGATCAACATGAAACAAACAAGAATACAGTCATGCTGTCAGCCCTGTGATGCTTTACAAAATCAGGCTGTTCTCATTCACTGTTCATATTTATACCTAAAAAGTAATGCACTGTAATTCTTACATAACCCATGTAATCATGGGCCTTGAGGCTGGGATCACATCACCTATGTGCTGCAGGCTGTCTGGCGTTATATGACAAGGGCGAAATACTCTGGTATTTGGTGCGGCTGCTGCGAGTTCAGTATCTCTGAACTTTTCAGAGTGGAGCTTGTGAAGTCACCACCACAGTTTTAGCTAGGTTACTGTCACAACAAGGACTGAGAGGCCCACATGTGGGAATAGATAGGCCAGTGGACACTGGGTGTTGCTGGTGAGCATTGTGCCTTTATGACTGTGTAGAATAACACTTGTTTGCCTGATGAAGGTCTAGTCACCGAAACGTTGCAGGATTAAAATCATTATTTTTGCAAGTCAGACATTGTGTGGGAGTCTTTTTTACAAGTTTTATTCTTCTTGTTCCTCTCCTACGCACCTTTGCTGTTATGACTGTACCACTGTAAGCTTGTTGTTAATTGGGCAGTCAACCCTCTGTTAATGTATCATTCCGTTAGCTACCTAGCTAATGTTAGTGTCAAGGTATTGTTTACATAGAAACAAAACTCACAGCCAAAAAAAAAAAAAAAAGTGCTCGGAGAGTTTTTTAATGAAGTGCGAGGATGAAGCGCTACCTTCCACTGCCAGCTGCTTTTCTGCCAAAGAAAACTGTTATGTGGACGCACACATTAAGGCATACGAACTGTTATATGAGGATGTGCTGACTAAATATATGTATGCTAAATGCTAACAATGATAGCAGCCACATGTTGATATTTAGCAAGTTTAATATTTATCATTTTAGTTTAGCATGAAAGAAAGCTAATA
The DNA here is from genome assembly GCA_019142605.1 of Cephalopholis sonnerati. NCBI lineage: Eukaryota > Metazoa > Chordata > Actinopteri > Perciformes > Serranidae > Cephalopholis > Cephalopholis sonnerati. The sequence continues at coordinate 14,762,252 of JAGQAX010000021.1, read as the reverse complement.
CTTGCTAAATAACACAAAGTCATTGAGGCTTATATTGTTAGCTTTGCAGATATTTGGTCAGAAAGCAAAGATGTGTACAAATAGAGCAAATGCTAGTGCTAGATGGACGGTCTGGCATGGCTGTAGAAAGAGAACTTGATACTTGGCCATGTTTTTTCCTATGAAATTTTGGAGCATGAAGCAAAAAAGTTCAACTTCCATGTGTAAAACTAACTGCATCTTCTGCTCTGCTTCCACATCGTGGGGCCCATAGTAGACATTTGCCAGCAAAGCGGCTAACTACGGGTTTAGCCCTCTGATATTTTGAATACAGATAAAATTATTTAATTGTGCGGCTCTTGCAGACTTTTGAAATTTTATCAGACTGAATGGATCAAATCTGGAAAGTAAAACAAATATTTCCACAGGGGTTGTGAAGCTGAAAAAAATGTACCCACTTATTTGTCCTTTTGGGCCCCATTGCATCACATGACGGACCTGGACATTGTATTTCGACAGTTTTTCCACTATGTCGGATTAGCTTCAAAGCCCAGCGCTGTTTCTGGGGGCTTGCAGTCAAGAAATCACAAAGTTGTTAGGATTGATCTTCAGGGCACTTCTGGCAATCCATTCAATAGTTGTCAAGATATTTCACTAAAAAACAAAAATATCAACTTCATGGTGGCACTAGAGAAAATGTCCAGCGATCACCAAAGTCATTCATCCTGTGGGAATCATAAATGTGTACAAAATAACATGGCAATCAAGTTGTGATATTTCAGTCTGGGCCAAAGTGATCAAACCATTGACCAACATTGCCTTTCCTGAAAACACAGGTCTATATGCAGCCCTAAAGTCCTAAAAGATTATCTTTTTGTATCTTGTGCACAAATGATGTGTATCTTGTTCACACGAGATATCATTTTTAAGGACTCTGTTATTACAAACACAGAACCCAGAATAATGCAGTTTTTACTTTTGATTCATGTATGTTGTCTTGTGTAATTGAACTGCTTGAAGATAAATTCAGAAACATGAAGTCCGATGAGTCTGTGAATCGTCTCGCTGTCCTTCTTTGACATGTTCTGCTATCTATTATGTCAAAAAACAGGAGCTTGAAGCTGTTAGTAACTATCCACCACATCACATCATTTGTTTTCGGCTCTGCTGTGTCCTTTCTAACCGGCCCTTTCTCATCTAAAGACCACTGACTGTAGATAATAGCTTATTCCTCAGAAAATCAATCAGATTCCCTTTAAAGATTGTCGGCCTGCGTATTGGTTTGCTGCTCGTAATGGTGTTTGCTCAAAGTGTGGTCAAATTAAATGAGAATCATGCCCTTCGACTGAAAACTCACTGAATTTAATTTACTAACCTTTGAGCATCACGATAAAGGCCATCCATATGTATTCTTGTCCGGCACTTGATGCATTTTCTCTCAAGGACGACATTATGTGAGCAGAGAGGAAGAAAACATTTTCCATTTTCAGCAGAGTGGGGTTGATGCTGCTAATGGAATTCACTTCCTGTTTGAATGAGATCCAAGTAATTGTGAAATAATAACCCACTACAATAAATTAGAATCATTTCAAGGTCTTGTAACCTAAAGGTGCACAATTCAGAAATTCATTTGAACATTTCCTTCACTGCTCTTTTGATAATACTCTCCTTTATTCGCGGCCGGTGCACAAACTGGAAGGACTGAAAATTAGATTTCTTGATTTGATGTCATTTTTCATCAAGGTTCCTCAGCCCCAGCTGATTGCCGTGCCAGCGTTTGGCAGACGTAATGTCAATATCAACCCGGTTAGCTGTGTTTTCTTTGGTTGCCATGCCAATTTACCACACACTTTCATCAGGGTTATTGGCAAGGATGCTGGGTTAATATTTGATGGGAGAAGAAGAAAACAGGTCATTTGCTGTTTCAAGAAAGTCCTCATTAGCAGAATCCAGTATTTTGCAAGTGATGGACAAGGAATGTATTGAAATATCAATATCAATCAATACACAGAAGCTAGTTTTGGTTGATGTCATGTACAATGTTATATGTTGCCCTGAATGGTTGGGGAACTTCTTTAACGCTTTAGAGATCTCTTTAGAGATCCTCTGCCAGTTTCCTCATGCTTAATGGGATGCTTTGCATATTTTCAACCAGCTATCATAACAATGTGCGTAGCATGTCTTAATAAACTATGGCTCAATCCTACTAGCGCCTAGCAGGCTCTTGGGCAGTTGTTTGAACAGATTGTACAGAGTATCATCCTTTTCTCTTTTGCTTGCTTTGGTCTGAATCAGGGACTAATTTTATTACAAAGTTGTATAATTGTCTAGAGTTGGTTCATGTTCTCACGGCAGCATTTACAAGCGGACCACATGAAATACCTTGTGCGAAAAAGCTACTCTTGATTGGTCAGAATTTCCATTCGGGGAAAATCCAAGAAGCAAACAAAACGTTAAAGAAGAATGCACTAAATGCGACACTGATTTTAGTGCACTGTATTGCTTGCATTGTTCATTTTAAGCAAACCATACAGTTTGAAAACAAGGTGCGGCCCCACCTTAAAAGCAAAGTTTTTATGCATTGGATGTGCCGAATGCGCATATCAAGGCACTATGCTCATGTTTAACCCAAACAATGCGTAATGTGACTGCAGTGGGTTCGGATCAAGGTCAGAACACGTTCTCACCACAAATCAACTGCACCAGAGTTCGTTTGTAACCGGACCACGACCACCTCTTCAAGAAGGTCTCAGCCTGGTTGTTTTGGTGCACGCCCGAGTGTGATTGGTGTGTTCACACCTGCCCAAAAGAACCGCACTGAGGGGGCAAACGAACTTGAGTTGATTGGACCAAACCAAACAGGGCAGGTGTGAAAGCAGCCTCAAATTCAGACCAAACTCCTATCAAACATAAACACTAGTAGATTCTCACCACAAATGTTCTCAGAAACATATTTTGGCTCACTGTTTAACTGTAACTGAGATCTTTTGTCGCTAGCTGCCACCAATGTGTCAAACAGACGATCTGGCATTGTGTCACCCACCAGTGGGAGCCTTTATTGGCCCAGTGTGACGTGGTGCATTCTGCTAGTTTTAATGTTTTCTACCATTTGAGCAAAAATGAATGCCACACACCCTTCCTTTTTTTTTCTTCGGTCATGTAACACAAATTTCAGATGTATTTATGTCTTTCTACTGCAAAGACAGCCTAGTTTTACAAAACAACCATCTCTCCAGCAGTGAAATACAATAAGTACTAAAGACACACTTACAGTATGTGTTGTCCACTTGTGTGCTGTAATTGTTGTGTCCTTCAGTTTAAATGCTTTTATAATCTGTCACTGCTTTCTATGTTACCGTATGCATTAATTTTTGTAAAAAGAGTAACACAACAGTGCTGCTCTTTTTTAGGGCACATGCCATGCTGTATGCATTCAATAATAAATAAGATGAAGTGGATGAACTTGAGCATTAGGAACAAACAATAATACCATCGTATAATTGATTTTAGAAACACTCGATACTCTCTACCCAGAATGCAGATCAAAACCTATTTTCTTTGCAAAATCCAAATCATATGTCAGTAATTTCTTTTAACTTATAGTCTAGACATGATGAATACAGTTCACAGCTGCACATGCGGCTATAGGTTTGTCAGATTTTTAGCAGAGAGGCTTCAAAGAGGCTTCAAAGTGAGACATCAAACACAAGCAGAGCAACTTTCTCAAAACAACTCTGATAAACAGTGACTCTTAATTGCATTGCTTCATTCTCAAAAGCATTTTAAAGGAGCTGTATGCAATATTCAGAGCATATTTATGAATCAAAGTCCAGGGTGGAGTAGTCTGCACAGGGTTCTCAAAGTGAACAAGGCTGAGCCTGTGGCTAGCTAACGTGCTCACTCAATAAACAGCACTAACAACAACAGCAACACTGACAGAACTAACATAAGCCCTTTTTACACAGAGATTCTTAGATAGGGGCTGAAATAAAGACCCTTTATCTTACTGCCTTTGCTTTTTAATACAGAAATAAACAACACAGACATGATGCCACCCCAGCTTGTGAATTTAGATAGCATGTCTGTGTTTCAGAGCAAAAGAGGCATGACAGTCACTTGTTACACAAGAGCTTCAGTCACTAGGGTGACATATAACATATGTGTCAGGCAGCATGTTTTAAGCTATAACAGAAGCATAATATCACAATAACAATCACTTACTGTCCCTGGTATATGGTGGTTGAGGAGCTCCTGGACCTCATTGTCTTGTCTTGTGCGTCAACTCTATGCAGAGTATTTATACTTGTCAATATTTCACTCTGCAGTCACACCTCCAAAGCACTACTCCAAAACACACATCACAAACACAAGTACACAAATCATCTTCATTATAACTGGCAGCATTCACAGACAGAGCACTGGACATATTTTCCCACAAATGCAACATGCTAATGTTAGTAGCACAAGCCTATGGCATTTTACATTGTGTAAATTAGCTTAGCTGCTAGTGGACTTATCCTCTACTCATATAAAGCCAGGGATAACAGCACAGTTAACAAAGGCAATGTTACAAAATTTGGCTGCATTTCAATTCAAAAGGTTCACTGACAAAACAGCTGTCTTATACTAAACACATTTTCCAGACAAATACAACATGCTATCTTAGGCACGACTCTAGGCATTTTACATTGTATAAATTAACGTAGCAACTAGTGGAAATTTTCTCTACTGATATGAAGCGTGGATAAATCACACACAAGACTTAAAATGCTATTTTGTGGGGGTTTTCAATATGTTTCATTTGTTATCTGTAAAATAAAAGTAAATAAAATCTTCAGTTACACTGAGAGAAATTGTTTTTGCCACGGTGTTTGGTTATGTTTATATATATATTTTTGTTACTAGATCTATTGTGGGTTTAAAGGTGAGACAACTCCGTCCATTCCTTAATCGTACCTTTAATACAAAACATTATGGCACAGCATGGCGGAATAGCAGTGCCACAGTCCAGCCTTGAACAGGGCATGTAAAAGCGGCCACTATAAACGAGGGGGGGAACTGGAGGCCGGGCACTTCCGCTACATGGCTGTCCCGATATCAGCGGTAACCAGTGGGATACACACGTGCACTAACATGCATGAGCAGCTGGATCGGCTTATCACAACAAACCACAGAGAAGCTCAGATTACAAAACACACAGGGTGGGTGTGACTTAATTCTCCGCTCAGGGTGCCATAACGCCACCGTATCTCTACTTAGCAAATAGTGGTTTGCTGCTGTATTAATGCTCTGAATGTTGCAGACAGCTCCTTTGAGTCCAAAACATTCAAACAATGTCTGGCTTTACAAATTAGCAAACAGTGGGGACACTTGGGTATAGTTAAAGCCAAATAACCAGATAACAAGCTTGTTCAAGTTCAATTTTAGGAGTTTTGCACAAGGATTTAACCATAATAAGTTCTACACAAGTGTGTGTGCTGTTTGTATTGTTCAGCCCTGTAAGATCATCTTTCTGACAAATGATCTACTGTGAACTCCAGCTGTCATTAACGGGTGACAAACAATCAATAGGTGCTATTTCAGAACTTCACTTTCTCTGTCACTCTTGTGACAGCTGTCTAGAGTTGCCTGATCCGGTTCCTTGGCCCTGTGTGTGTGTTGAAATATCCCTTAAGGAGATAGTCAGCAAGGCCATCAGTTTGGAAGGCTGACACCTGTTCTGATTGCCTCCTCGCCTTATAAGCAGGTGGAGTCACTCAGACACTCTGTTTTATTCTCTCCTGGTGTTTGGTTTATGGTTTTGGTTGGATTTAAAATTCTGTTTGTTGCTTTGAACATTTCCCACTTACAAATGTTTTACCATAGATCTTATAGTTTGACGTTAATGATAGAAAACTTCACTTTCTTGCCAGGAGTTAAATTTGAGGATGAATATCTGTCTGTTCTGTATAAAGCTACAACCAGAGGTCAGCTAGCTAGCTAGCTCAGCATAAAGACTCAAACATGTGTCTGATGTATACCATACCAGAGTACTCATGAACTTTACTTGACGACCTTTTCAAGGTGACTCGAGCACAGATTGGTGTATTGTTCTTCGGTACAGTACAATGTTCACACTAATCAAATGAACAGGACTTTGAGTTCAAGTGTACTTGAAAGTGAAGGCCTCCAATCAACACGTCTGTTTACCTTGTGACCTCTAAGTAAGGACAAGAATCAGTCCAGCACATAACCTCCCTTCAAAACTACCACTTGCCTTTTTTATACTTTTGTATGCATTAAACAAACAAAATATATCTTTTTTGGTAACCAGGCTAGCTTTTTTCCCCTTCCAGTCTGTGTGCTAAACTGCTGGCTTCAGTTTCATATTTAAGGGGCAAACATCATCATCTCATACCCCTTTTCCACCAAGATTAGCATGTGTTGTTTGCAGACACAGGAAAACCCACTAAAAATAAGCTATAGACTACTTTCCCATTGTCAGTAGACTAGAGCTGTGTAGACGGCTCTATAGCAGATGAGTATGCCGATGTTTTTTTTCACTAGTGTTTGAAGTTTGATGTTGTGGACAGGTTAGAAAAGGGCTTAATAAACAATGCGAAGCAGCATGGAGGCCAGTGAAAATGTTACCGTGGTTACTTTTTTTCATATATCTCTTACTTCTTCAGTCTCTCTTTCAAAGTTGGCGCAGACTAACAATGTTTGAATGCTGTTTGGGTGGAGAAGACTGGTATTTTGTGGTGATGCATCATTGCATCTTGCCGATAAATGGATTAAAATGAGCACACACATCCAGGTGTCATATTTTTATCACTGTTGATTAGAGCGGATAAATACTGGTGACTATTGCTGAGTCATTTAACCTGAGTGTGAATGCCAAACATGATCTTTCCCACTACATACAAGAGCAAGATGTCAGTGGGTGTTAGTGTTTTTTTGTGCAGTGGGAAAGAAATATTTTCCCAAAATGCTGAACTATTTCTTATGAGTGTTGTCAAAAATATTGATTTATCAATACAATCGACTCTGAATCTTCTTGTCATCATCACTGATCTTGCCAGCAAGCTTTTCATCCTCCACAGTCAACTTCATGTCGAAAGCATACGACTCCAGGCCGTTCTTAGCAGACACCTTGTCACACTAGACATCATCTTCAGCCTTATACTTCTCAGCTTCCTAGACCATGCATTCAATGTCCTCCTTGCTGAGACGACCCTTATCATTGGTGATGGTGATATTATTCTCCTTGCCAATGCTCTTGTCTACAGCAGAGACATTCATGATGCCATTGGCATCAATATCAGATGTCAGCTCAATCTGGGGAACACCACGGGGGGCAGGAGGGATGCCTGTCAGCTCAAATTCATTTTGTTAAGTATCGATACTATCGATACTACTTTCTTGCTCTAATTTCTCCCCGACAACAAGTAGTAAACACACCACTGCAGTGCCTCCTATAGCCCCGCCTCCTCTCACTCACTCACAATGCTATCTTCTCTCACTTGTCTCATTCGATCTGGTTGACTATATGTGGCGTTGTTGCGACCCAAGGAAGTTCTTAAGACTGCTTTAAGCTATTAAGGTCACAAAACTTCGATTGAATCCACAGGGTCAGAGACGTGTTACCAAAAACGAAGGAATTTCCATGACAAAATGAACTAACAAGATGCAAATGTAAAGCTAAAATGTCATGAACACCAGGATTTAATAAAGAACTAATCAGTGATAACAAACTAATAATAATTAGTACTCAGGCAGGGGAATTTAAGGGAATGAGGACAGGGTTGGGGCGAGGGGGAAGGTGTAGCAACCCACCTGCATATACAGGTGCACCGCCCAACAATAAGCCTGGCACAGTGCTATGCAGTGGCTGGGAGGGAGACGACCTCTGGCTACATATAGGCTTTTGTGGCATGGTTTTGTTTTGTTTTTTACTTGCACTTTACTGCAATTTGAATGTGTGACAATCTCAGAGGCTTTTTAACGTGTGAGCTACCACAAGAAAAGTATTCTTTTTATTTATCAGTCCCTCCAGGACCTTGCGGCCCAAAACCCTTGAATTTGCGTCCAATTTTGTTAAAAATTGCGATACAAATTGCAACATTTTTTTATGTGTTTTTTTTTTTGTGGGAAAATTTTGCGGCAAATGACAAAAACTGCAGCTAATGACAAAAAATTGCATGTCAGGAGACAAAATTATTATTATTTTTTTTAACTACTGCCTCAGAAAAATAAGTCATGTAATCACTTGCCATAATAATCATACTGAATATACATAAAACAGCTGCAAATGTTTCAGTTCTCTTTAGTTTTATTTAATTTGTTTAAAAAATGGACTCCAATAATTTTGCAAAAAAAATCCTGAGTGAATATTGTAGCTCTCAAACCAGACAATGTGACTGTAAAACAACATGTAAGCTACATCTTCTGTAAACATAACATTTTAATAAATTCAACACATATTGTATGCATTTAAACAAAGTGGCAGTTTTTATGTCAATACAGAGTTTCTCCATACTGCAATGCCATTAGTGTGATTTGATGACGTGCCTGATGACGTTTCAAATGATGTCGCATGTGCGATGACTTCTGGTCAGCCGGAAAATGCGGAAAAATGGCAGGACTTTTGAAAAAACTGCAAGCTCTCGCAAATATTGCGGACTTTTATTGAATTTGCGTTGTGATCCCAAGATCACAATTTTCTGGAGGGACTGATTAATCTAAAAAAGTTTTAATTATTGTTAATGTTTACTGCAGTCTTTCTGCTGCTAACTAAGAAAATAAAAGTCAGCATTGTCATGTTATAGCTTTATTATATTTATCTTTCAGTTAAAAAAAAAAAAGGTTTTTAAATTGTATGCCTTAAATGTCCGGTGGAAATTAGAAATTCCAGTATGGTGACAACACTTTTCCTTACAGTAAATGTCATGTGAAGTCTCCTCCTCAGTTTGTTATTGTCACTTTGCTCTTTTAATAAGTACTTTTATTCCCCAGGGATTGAAACATGTCTCAACATACGCAGCGCAAACTAGTGCAGACACGCCGCAGCAGCTCATAAACTAGATTCAGGCGGTGCAACAGGCAGCTGGCCTCGTCAAACCTGCAGATCTTGTATGAACCTGGCACACTGTAAGGGTGTGGCCATTACACAAACAGTCGTGGGAACAGAGAACATGTACAGAGACGTTTTTATCAGGTCTTCTAGGCTGAAGACTGCTTACTAAATGTGTTTTCCAGTGTGGCTTTGAGAATTCAGGGAGGGAGGGTGATGTTGTGCGGTAGGTTTACATGCTGTATGAGGACCTGTGAATACACTGACAGCAGTTAGAGGTCTTGTTGGGGGCATTTAAAAAGATTCTGACAGTAAGTGGTTTTTATCTAAAGGAGCCTTTTTTTTTTTCTTCCACCCCTCAGCTGCTCCTGATTCCAGGTGCGGAGCCAAAAAGTGAGATCAAAGCGGCTCTTCTCATCTCTGACTGTTTTTTGATGATGTTTGTACACGCTGCCACCGCTTTTGTTGTGCTCCAGTTTTGTGGCGCCACAGAGATAAGGAATTGGCAGGCGGAAATATAGATGATTATGCCTTCAATAGCATGATAAGTCCAAACATCAACAGCATCTCCTCTTTCCCCTTGTCACATTATTAAATGTGTCAGTGCAATTTACACGAATGGGTACATGAATGGTTCAGACATGTATGAATCTGACATTTGTGCTGAACTGTGATAATAACTAGACTAATTTCACAGTGTGGCTCCTGCTCATGAATCATATTTCCTCAGAGTGAGTTGTTCTGTGCTAAACAAATAATCAAATCAGTCTTTTATAAGGTTATAATTCGATTTTAATCAGTCAAATTATTTTCTTTGTAGCACACACCATGTTTTTGAAAGAGTGAAGCTCTCAATTGAAAAGCATTGAGTGAAGAAAAATGCATTTACACAGAATACTGATGACACGCTGAATCTGTGTGCAGCTGAATGAGGACTGCAGTCAATTGTTGGATTGACCTGAAAACATAATGATACCATAATCACAAAGATATATGAGGGGGCCCTGCGGTTTTTGGGTGGGTCTTGTACGCTAAGATGCGCAGGTTTAGGAGTTACAGTTTGGTGTGAGTTTGGTGCAGCTAAAAAAAAAAAGCATAAGGATAGGTTTCTTTTTATTTATTGTAAGCAGACAGTAGTGCAAGTGTCAAAATCCTCTTGTTGTGGACTGAGGTAACATTTTACCCACTGGCAGCTTCGGTAAACTATTTTCTCTATAAAGTTTTACACTGTACAAACAATGAACAAACACCTTCCCAAAAGTCAACAGATTTCAATAAACTATAAAATTGAAAAGCATCTCTTATGTTATGAAACTGAAAATACAAAATAAATAAAGTAATTAAAAAGAAACTTGTGCATCAGGAGGAGAGTCACAAATAATTCCACCTTGACTGTGTGCCAGTTGCTTCAGTTATTGTTTTATCCCGTTCTGCTTTTGTGTCTAAAGCCTCTAAAAGCAGCGGGAAGAAAAAGTTGGGCTCCGGTTTGCTTTTTCCTCCTCCTGGTGATCAGCACAACTGCGTGATGCTTAGCATGCTGGATGTGTTTCCATTCACATATCCTACAACAGAGGAGCTGCACATCGTCTTTTACACAGTTTTCTCTCCATTGCTGCTGTACCTGACTGGACACCTGTTTTATTTGTGCTTGTCATAGTTTGACTCGTACGCCAATCCACTACTTGTGTTAAACCTAGCATATGTTAACATATGAACAGCTAAAAGCTTCTGGAAGGAACTCTTGTGAACTCTGGTTCCACATTACTAACATCAGTCTGCATATTGTGTATTCTGCATGTGGCTAGGTGCACCAAACCGTGACCTCCGTTCCGTCAAAGGTCGCCACAAATACACACACAGCTGCAGGCCTAGTCCCCACTTTCTTTGTTTGTTACACACTTCTGCCACCACCTACATGACATGATATTATTTGCGTGCACTCCTCAGGTAGGACGCTCCTACCTATTTCTACAGCCCGCCTTGTTACAAAAGGAAACCAGGCATTTTCTGTCAGAGCCCCACAACTGTGGAACTCCTTACCTCTATCCTTCTTTTATTAATTTTGTGATGTATCTGGTCGTAGCCTTTATTCATCATTTATTGATGTTTTTATCTTGCTGGTGTATACTATTTTATTTCTCTCATGAAGCACTTCGTAACTGTGTTAAAAAAAGTGCTACACAAATAAAGTTTATCATTATTTATAGTGATCGACAGTTGGTAACAGCATCAAAAAGATGTTGCAGTGTGTCAGCAGAGGCAGACCTTAAAGAACACTTTAAGCTAGCAAACATGGATGTAGACATTGACTTCAATTTTGATTTGAAAAAACACATTTGCCAGACATAAGGATACACAATGAGTTTTGGTGACTAACACTGAATGTAAACCTTCAACTTACTTCTCATAGCCCTTATTGACTTATCTGAACTCTGACTTTATATAGATGCAAATATTATGAAAATAAACAAACAAAACAAATTTCTTCCCATAGACAACCATGAAGACGATATTCTTATCAGGATGATGAACTTTTTACTTTGTTTTTTTTTAGTCTGCTTACAAATGTGGTGGCACAGTGGTGCAGTGGTTAACATTGTCCCCTCATAAAAAGAGGGTTTCTTGAACTCATGGGTGGGGGAGCCATGTGTCAGTGTGGATTTTCTGCGGGTACTCCGGCTTCCTCCCACAGTCCAAAGACATGCAGGTTAATTGGTGACTCTAAATTGTCTGTAGGTGTGAATGTGAGTGTGAATGGTTGTCTGTCTCTATGTGTCAGCCCTGTGATAGTCTGGTGACCTGTCCAGGGTGTACTCTGCCTCTCACCCAATGACAGCTGGGATAGGCTCCAGCAAACCCAGTGACCCCCAACAGGAGAAGCAGTTACGGGAAATGAATAAATGAATGAATGAATGCTTACAAATGTGGCACAGTGTGAACATTTAATATTTAAATACTTGTTATTACACATAGTATATTCAACTTTGTTATATTTTAAATGTTATCCCTGTATATCTCTGTTTTCTATTCCTAATTTCATACTCTTTATGTAATTATTATTAATGTACATCGAGCTTCTAGCACATCCCCTGGACTACAGTATGCCTACAAATTGAAAATATGACTATACAATGCATTCAGTGTGATACTTCAGTCTTTTGTTTTTAATGTATTTGCAAAAATGTCTAAAATCTTATTTTCACTTTGTCATTGTGTAATGTTTAATGTAGATTAATGAGGGAGAAAATGATTCAAGCACATAGGCTGTGGCGTAAAATTTGAAAAAAAAAAAGAGGTCTGAATAATTTCTGGATGAACTGTATGTCATGAATAAATCTTTAAATGTTGAATCGTGTGTAAAACATTATAAGAATATCCGTAACCTTTGGGACCATGAAATTTTTAAACATGCTACAGGCTTTAATTCATGAAAATGTAGTGGATTATTTGCATAAAAACTACACTTTGCCTCTATTTTACAGGAGATTCATTCCACCCCTTTTCCACAACAGCAGTTCAGCTCTTGCTGAATGCAGCAGAGGATCCTTACTCATTCCAAGTCAATATAATGTCCAGTAGGGCTTGGTAAAATGACCCATTAAACCTCCCCTCTAGAACTGATAGGTGCTGTTAAATCGTTCACAGTGATGCATTTTGTAGATGTAATTATGTTCCTCAAATAAAATAATTTACTCTGCACATTCCGGCCAGCCAATCTGTAATTATAGCTGAACCCAGGTCCTATAACATTTTAATCAGGCTGTGATATTGAACTGCTCGGGTTGTAATTAAAAAATGAGCAGGAATTAAGCAGCGCCATATACGAGGGGAAGGATTGGCAGGACTGTCAAATACAGAAAAATGAGTGCACCGGATTCTTCATTTGCAATGTAGATTACTTTTTGGAGCAAAACAATAGGATTATTGAAATCAAAATCTGACCCAATGAATAAAACATGATAAGCTTAGAAAATAATGGCAAGTAGAAAATAGGCCAAACAAATGTTCATGCATTCAGAAATGAGTGGTTATCATTTTGGTGCACTTTAAAAGGGGGGAAAACAAGAAAGCAAACAGGTTAACTCCAGGGAGCGCTGCGTTTTAATGGTGCCATGCTTTTCAGAGAGCTTTCTGTGTAACATATAGCTGCTATTTTTTCCACCGTTAATTGTGCTGCAACCTTTTGATTTCAAAGCAAAACCCAACAACAGGAGCAAGGGCACATGGGAGGAAAAAAGGCATGCTATTTACAGCAGCGCTGCCACTGGGATCAGCCCTGGCGTCCCTGATGCTCAGCGTGAAGTTTGTCACCGAGGCAGTCGTCCAGGTGACAACGCGGCAAGACACCCTTAGAGGACTCATAAGACTGCCTCCAGGCATCCTTACTGAGCTTTATTCACACCTTCTGGCCTTTTCTGGTTATGATTGCCCCTGCGAGGGTGATAAATTAGTCGTATTCGCACACTTCGCTGTGATTGAGCTCTACACCATTTGATCTGTGAAGTGAGGTGCTTGAGAAAGACTGGCGGAGTATGAGAGGCCATGTAATGGAAACACTTGGCAGCTCATTGTGCAGAGGTTGGCGTCAATGTCAGAAGTGAGATCGTGTGACAGACGCGATTAAATATTTAAAAGTGTTGATAGTGCAACCGGAGAGTGTTCCTGTGCTATTGGGATACAGTCGCTCTAAAGAGGCCTTGTGGACAAGAGCTGTTAATTTTCTCCTGCCACGTCTTCACGCCCAGAAACTGAGCTGCTGTGTACATTCAATTATACTCAGTCTAAATACAAACTGAAGTTTTGTTTTTTCAACCATGTTGTTCCTAATTTCTGCGCGTCACAGCAGAAATTGAGTTATTAATGTATGGCCAGATGGCAGTTAATCATCTGTCTGTATCGCTCTGCAAACATGTCTGCAATTAATTTTTCCCAATCAACCAGAATGTATGATTATGTTTTTGGCTATCAAAGTATTAAGGACACTTTAAATCCAATCAGTCAGCTTTGACAGTCTGCATTCCTTATTAATTATATTATTTTTTATAATCAGGGCTAGCCTGTCCTTAACCTTTCTACTTCCAGATGACACCAATCTGTGTAACACTTTCTGTGTAAAATGCCAAATGCAGATCCGTGTTTTCTTATTTAAATCTTTTGGTGGCTATATTTCCTCAAGTGCTGACTATTTCCATCTAATGCAACTTTCTACTTCCACTACATTTCAGTGGTAAATATGGTATTTTTTAGTCCATTACATTTATTTGACAGCTTGTCACTTTGCAGATCATCTTATCAATGCGAATATTGTGAGTTTGTTAATCAACATAACCAGTAAGTGGCACTAAAGCGGGATTTATACTTCTTTGTCGAATCAACATTGTACCTTCGCTCTAGACTCTATGTAGATGCAAAGCCTATGCTGTAGCCTGACATGCATCTTAGCCAGCTTGCCACTGAGCTAATTTATACAGTGGAAAATGCCATAGGCTCGTGCTAATAACATTACCATGTTAAATTTGTTTGGAAGACGTGTTTAGTGTAAGTCAGTTGTTTTGTCGTTGAACCTTGTGAGCTGTAATGGAGCTGAGCTTTGTAACATTACTTTTAATAAATATTGCTGTGGACCCGGGCATCATATGGGTAGAGAAAAAGTCCACTAGCAACTAAGCCAATTTATACAATGCAAAATCCCATAGGCTTGTGCTAATAACGTTAGCATGTTTTATTTGTGGGGAAAATGTGTCCAGATAAAGACAAGTACTTTGTCTGTGAATGCTGTGAGTTACTGTGAAGCTGATTTGTGTACTTGTGTTTTTAACTGTCTCCATTAAGCCATGTTTAATGTTTGTTTAATGTGTGTTTTTGGTGTGTTTTGAATCAACTAAACTTTTCAGCACTTCACAAAAACCCTTCTGCTAACCAGTGTTTTTAACTGCAGAGTGACACAGACACGCACAAGTATAAATGCTCACAACGGCATAGGCTATGGCATAAGCTCTGCATAGAGCTGACACACAAGTATAAATCCCACTTAATTCTCCAGTCAGGTGCTTTTGCAGATGAAGAGGGTGAAAAGAGATAATGTAATTAAAAGAGCGCCAGTCAAACCTCAAATGAAGGAAAACAATGGATGTAAAGTAACGGAGAGCACACTAGACAATGAAAATAGAGAGTTTTGAACAACTAATATTATAGTACTGTTGGAAGAGTTCTGATAACACGGAAGTAATTAAAACCCTTCATACAGGATGAAAAGAACCTGCAGTGGCCTCTGCACTGACATTTGTCATGACTGTAGGTTATTAATTATCATTTATTCATCTGTTTCCATTGCACTTAGTCACATTTACCTTTTATTGATGCACCAACTTTTTCACCTTCCCCAATTGTTAAACGTTTTTGGAATACTTTCAGATTATTGGAAGATTCATTTATGCACAAATTAAAAAATATATATAAAAACTGATGGAAAGACACCTTGTGTTTATGTCTGTGTTGTGAGCATGGCACCAGCTCACTCTCTCGGCTCCCTGCTGTTAGCTACACACCCACCATCACTCAACTCACTGTATTTTTACCCTGTTTCTTTGTCCACTAATGGCAAGATCTTTGATTCAGCTACAGCTGTGGTTTCACATCTAAGGCCACTTGAATCGTATATTCGAGCTTACCTCCCCCTGTCTTACTTTGATTCTTTACCAACCCGTGTGTCTCTGTGCCCACAATCACCACCTTCCTACCTTTCTGCCTGCTTGCCTACAGCTTTGCCACACTCACATCCATTCATCTCCCTTGCTCTGCCTCACTTCATCAGCTACAGCAGCTACAGCTCCTCATTACCTCTGCCTCCTCCAGCAGGAGCCATTCCCTTATCCATCGTCATTCCCTGCATCCAGTCGATAAACCTTCTTTTATTCATTCAGACACCTGAGTCACTCTGGGCATTTGGGTCCCCCCTGTTGATCCTAACAGTAATCAACAAAAAAATTAATCTGTATAAAGTAGGAAAAATGATCCCCTCTACCAGCCTTAAATCCATGCTGACACATGAATGCATCTATAATTATAATCTAATAATATAAGACATATTATTCTCTATTTATGCTTAATGAGCACTTTGAGAACATTCTGGTGCTCACACTTATACAGTACCTTTACCTGAATAAAACTTTGATTGCATGACATTTAGATGTAACAGCAACTAGATGTTAGATGTAATGAGAATTTCTAGACTGTGATATTTTTACTTGAGTGGTGACAAGACCTGAGTTCTTTTTCCACCACTAGCTGTGTGATGCATTCTGGATTACACCATGACATATGAAATACTCAACAGTTCAGCCCTACGAATCCAAAATAGAGTTCCTGTATATAAGAATTTAATCATGATCTTAATCTGTCTTTATGGTGAAAACAGGGCTTGAACATTTTAGAAAGACAGTTGACTGGACGCATAAAACATGAGGGCTAGCTATCAAGTTTAAGTTTGATATTCAGCCCCCTCAAATGCAACTCGTGAGCTCGTAGTTATGACATTGGAAGTCGCACATGATATGCTTGGCGTTTAAGTGGATAAGTCATAAGAACATCGCTGCTAGGCAACAGCAGCATGGAGGCTACTTTTGCTTTGTCTAAAGGCTAACAATTTAGCAAGCTATCTTAATGCAGGAAATGAGGAAAAAGATGGGCCTACTGGGGATTAGCAACATTTTGCTTAAACCAAAAATTAGGAAGAAAATCTCTATATGACTAAAATCACAATATATTAACTTAGCATTCACCAAAAAATGAACTTCCATGTACTCCACCATTTCAGATAATGCCAGCAAATATGCCAAAACTTTTGAGTTCATAACTGCCACATAAGAACAGCGTTCATGTAGATTATTGTTTGTATGCTTTTTCCTTGAATTTTTTTCTTGTTAGTTTTTTCCTTTTTCTTCATTTATTGTTCTAAATGATGTATTAGCTGTCAGTTAAATGCAGTCATGATTGATAAGATACTAGGGTAACACCAGGCTAAACCTGCTAAAAGTAATTAGCTTGGCAGTGCAGTAGTTGCTAAACCGTAGCATTTCAGTAGTTTCCATCTCAGCTTTTGACTCTGTTGGAATTCATTTGATTTCATGGCTTTCTTTCTGTTCATCACATATTTAATTGAATTGATTTGTAGATGACTGTATTTTAGTGATTTTGAAATCACAGACAAACAGAGAAAACAGCAGAGAAACAATGGTAGACGTTTTCTGTAAAGCCGAGATCTGCAGCACACAGTTATAAAGAGTTTTTAATAAGGTGCAGCAATTAACGTTTTGGCATAAAGCATTTCTTCATCAGCATAATGAGAGTCGTTTTTACTCTGAATGCTTTATGTTGAAACATTAGTTGCTGCACCTCATTAAAACTCTTACTTTGACTGTACTTTATTTCCAGATCATGTCTCCATTGTCCAGTTTGTTGAGGAACTGGTTGGAGCTTAAAGTTGGCGGATGTGCCGGAGGCTTCTTCACCTTTACTCCACAGTAGACACTTTGTTTGTGGATGCTGCATTTCCCCCCTTCCCTGAGGATTGTTCAAAGCCAGAGTGCAGCATCAGCATGTCTTTAGGCATTGTATAGGTGCCACTACAGCAGTGATTTTTTTGTGTTGGGGTTAAACAATTACTCCAAAAAAGCGTAAAATTAAGGCATTAAAACTTCTCTGTCTGTTAAAGTTTGCTGATTCTCCCTTTTTAAACTTTTTTCCCAACTACAGTGCTTCTGTAATTAACAGCTAACATTACAGACCTACAATCAGTGGGTAAGCCAGTCATTAATAATTACAAAATCAACACCTTTTAATGTTCTTTCTCTGTATCCGTTCTTCACTGGAGTGCCCTTTTATCTAAATAACCTTATAAATGTGGGGTGAAGATTTCCATAATGTTTAAGGATCCCATGTTGACACTTAAAGGAACTGTATGTAACATTTTAAATGTATTAATCGTTTTTTATTGCCAATGCCTGAACAGATTGTAACTTAACATAAAAACTGAGACCTTCCTTGACTCTTGGTTGCCTCTAACAGCCTGTGGACTGACTTCTATGTAAAGGACTCTGGCTGAATTTTCCAGGAAAAGCCAAAAGATGAGATGAACCTTAACCAAGAAATCCCTTTCTGGCAGAAAGCCCTCATGGCATACCTCTCCCAACAACATGCTGCATCTCTCTTCAGCTCCTCTACAGCTCTGCAGTGTGCAACAGTAATGTTACCCTAGAACTGGAGTCTGCTAACATCAACAAACAACCGGCACCCACCACAACACAGAGTCCTCATACGCTGTGTTTCTGGTTACGACGGCAGCCCGAAGACAGACCTTCACATATGGCCGAGGCCTGTGCTGGCTTAAAGCAAGCTGTTACAGCTGCTGACTGAAGGCCCGTCTCTGGAGCTGTGGTTCACGTTCCTCTGGGGAAAGTAATCTCTGGGCTTTGGGGAATGAAGTGGAAGGACAGCAGGGAAGGCTAACCAATTCTTGTCTCATTTGTGGTCTGATATAAAGTGAATTCATCAAATTCAGTGCCCCATATCATAATTTAAGTGCCTCCCGTTCGGTGCTAAAAAAAAATTTCAGAAGGAACACTGTCATGTGAGACATAATGTTGTTGTTGTTGTTTTCATATTGTGGTTTTAGCTGGCTGATGTTAGCTAACGTTGGCTTGCTTTCTAATGCAGACAAAGTGCTAGCTATCAAATGTAGTAAAACACTGTATTGAGTAACTTTAGCTAATTTATCCAGACTCCCTGAGCTGGTTTGCAAATTTCGTTAACTACCAAGCAACTAACACCAGATCCACGCAGCGTAGCCAAGTTGCTTTGTAACATCAGCTGAATTTGCAACCAGCAAGCTAGTTAGTATCATGAAGCCAGTGGTCCAAATAATATGAAGAAACATTACAGATAGTAGCGTTATTTTGACTGACGCCAGTTAATCATGGTCAGTCTGTTATCAGTCACTGTCGTGGCTCATGCAGGTGCTCGCTCACAGCTATGGAGGATGCTGACTGCAGTTTACTTGACGGCCTCAGAGAGAAGTAAGGAATTTCTGAAGGTTACATACAGAGCCTTTAACACTTAGGCCTGTCTACTTGTATAAAGATATTTTTGAAAACGTTATATTTTCCCCCTCCGTTTTAAAAAAAAAAAACAAGTCTCTATTAGGGTCATGATTGACAGCTGTGTGTGCCAGTCATTATGTAGTATCATTAGTAGTGCTGCTAGTAATTGGCTGTGTGGGTGGTAACTTGATAGTGGTGGAGGTTGCTACTGCACAAACTCTGGCTCCAAAGGGTGTCATCAGCACAAAATGGCAGCAGCCGCATCCGGAGTGTTTTGGCTTAATTTTTGTACAGTGGGATGAAGTGGAGATGTGTCGTCCATCTTTATATGCAGACAGACAGAACTTTATTCATCCCTGAAGGGAAATTCAACATACCTTTCACTACTATAGACTATCTGTCCATGGAAGTGGCAGGTAGTACGATGTCAATATGATTATCTAAAGACCATTTTCACTGTCTGTTTTTTGCTGAAAACTGCAGCTCAAGCTGGCAGTGTGGACCAGGCATTAGCAGTCTACTTCATCACTAAGGTAGTGAAACATACAGGATAATATTAAATTTTTTGAAGCACCTACTGCTGATTTCCATTTGATGTAAGGGTGTTGGAGCTCACTTAAACATACTAGTGATGCTCTGGACATGCGAAGGTTTTTCTTCCACTCCCAATCAA